>CM076680.1:30436118-31036118 GCA_038501925.1 Xenopus petersii | reverse complement strand
ATTCTTAAAAGCTCATTCCAGACCAGTTCTACATACAAATGCCTGGAAGGAAAAGTAAGAGCCCCACAGATTTCATTTGTTAGTCTGGAATGAGAATAATAGCTCTTCCTTTCTCCTAAGAATTCAAGATGCCCCCCCCCCACAATGAAGTGGTATTTCCTTTGGTGACCCTACACACACACACAGAAGCCAGAGTTGTTTCAAGATCTAAAAAAGAGAAAATTCTTAAATTGTGAGAGCCAGCGTGTTCCTTCGCCACTATCTGCTTTCCACGCAAGTTAAGACACTTCCTGTCTCCGCTTATCTCTTCCTGTTCGGAACAATAAAGGATTGTCAAGGCTCCGCCAACCTAATGTTTACTGTCAGAGAAATCTAAAATACCAAAGACCCCTAATTTTTTTACATCCTCTCTCCAAAAACAAATACTTCTCTACGCACATAAACTCCCTACTTGCGCACTACAATACTGTGGCTTGTCAGCGGACAAGAACTACTGGAAATGACTGGAATTCCATAATACTGTGCTAAAGCCAATATGCAATAATTAAAAACATGCTCCCGCTGACAGATGTTTAAAAGGAGGCTAAACTTTAAATGCAATCCTGCACCAGAGATATACCATCTCCATCTTGAAGAGATCTGCATAGTATGGTTAGAAATCTATTCTCACCTGACTTCAGACTGGTGGTATACGGGCAGATCCCCAGAATAATGTCTCTGTTCTGATGTGTATCCTCGTATGTCCTGTGCTGGTTGATTATAATGAGGGTATTCTGGAGGAGCACCCCTATATTGTCCCCTATCTTCCTGATGAGCCACTGATAGTTGGTGGTGCCTTGAAAGCTGTGGGAAGCTATGAGAGGAGCTCATAAGGTTTTGAGGCTTGGCTCCATTTCTTTCCAGAGACATCTGCAGCAGGCGTTCGCTTAAGGACCTGACATGGCCATGTTTCAAGTCCTTAAGGGATTGTTCCTGCCGATGACCACCATGTTCCATTGCCTGGGTGTTCTGGGCTGTATAGTACTGTGAGAGTGCAGCTTTGGCTTCTTCATAGGTTGGCAATTCCTCACCTTTGTGCTGAAATTCATGAGCCTTATACATAGGGTTTTCCAAGTAGAAATGGTCACAGTGATGCTCCTGCCCTTGGGGTTCTTGCCTTGCTGAAGGAGCCATATGAATCTCTTCCAGTTCAAGACTTTCTAGGGATGACCTAGGACTTCCACTGCCACCTCCACCCCGCAGAGCCTGCTGCTGGATAGCCAACAATGTGCGGTTATCACTAAGGTTGCCGTATCTCAGTTGCTCCTGAATGAGACGGTGGAGAACCGTTCCAGAGGAATCCTCCGCTGTTCTCATCGTTAACAAGAGAATAAATCCTCAGTCAAGCCCAGAGGGGTAAAATAGAAGTAATAAATTATAATCCTATTCGACTGTTGGGGAGAGCCTGTGGATGAAGAAAAGAGATGTATTGAAACATTTGTGCGCACAAATTCTTCCATATAACACAAGAGAATCTCTATATGATGCGACGGTGATGGTTGCATGCCTAACCATTACATCAAGCTTCGCTCATTTCTCCTAAATCATAAAGTGCGACTTTGGGGAAGGCTAAAATTTGTGTTCACAAAAGAATAAAGAACCCTGGAGGATTCGAACTAGATTTTCCAATACAACATGCACGCGCTCTGCTTTATTTGCTAAGAAATAGAGCTTCGTTGTACGCTGCTGATTTTAAAGCAATTAACCACTTGTTTTTTTGGAGGTGATGGATATCAGAGGAATGGAATTTCCTCCCTTTACTAATCCCCCCTGCTTCTGTCCAAACATATACACACACACACACACACCTCTCTTTCTATGTAGATAAAGCCCACTGTATCTATGGTATGCCCCCCTGCTGCCTCTGCCTTATAACCCTCCCTTCAGATTCCAAATTTCCTAGTTGAAGTTGAACTACCGAAAACAGCCCTGTATTTATTTAGATTCAGGCCTCTATAGCAAAGGAAAATAAACACTGGGATTCCATCCCTAACCAACAAAAATATTGCATGTACGAATCCTTTAATGCTGTCAAACGCTCCTTGTAGCAGATATCACATAAATAGCCATCGCAAACAAAATTCCCCTATTCACCAAATCTTCTAAAAATATATAAATATGTATGTTTATAGGGACAAACCTGAACCTTTCCTGGTCTCTCGGAATATTTTCCAGCAGCACGTAGGAGGCAACAGCACCTTTAGCATAGCTAAGAAGTGACATCACTGGGCTCTTTGTGTTGCAATTGACATTCTTTACGAATTGCAGCCTTTCCTCTACCCCACAAAGGCCTGTGCTCAAGGCAAGAATGATAAGAAGAAGAAACAGACTATACCCTGCAGATTCCTGCTGCCATTGCTAAGGTGACCAA
Organism: Xenopus petersii; assembly: GCA_038501925.1. Taxonomy (NCBI): domain Eukaryota; kingdom Metazoa; phylum Chordata; class Amphibia; order Anura; family Pipidae; genus Xenopus; species Xenopus petersii. Next base: position 31,033,708 of record CM076680.1, on the reverse strand, counting down.
ACATCTGATAATCCCCTCTCTTTCTCCTTTAAGAAGGCGCGACTGTCATCCCTTTAGTGACAGTTTGTAAACAAGGAATCTATGCTCATTGTGCCTTATGGGCCCCAGAAACATCACCCTACACTGATAAAACGGTAGCAAAGAACTATGAAGATCTTCATAGCAAATAACATGTCATTGGGGTTACTTATTCTCTAGAACTATTTAGAGAGTTTAGAAGAGACAAGTATATATATTTATATAGATACACACACACACACATATATACATACATAAATCACAATCATATGGACTAAATGTGAAGGTGCTGGGAGTTGCTCAGGTACACACATTATACATTATGAATTATTTCATAAACAGCAAATACAGGTAACGCTATACAAATAGACAGCAAGCGTTATTACAATTCATACTAAAGCCGCTGCCATTAGATGGGAAGCTCTGTGGGTCAGCAGCAGAATGATTATGTCTAACAGCTGTATCATTAATGTATAATAACAAACTGTGCTTATTATATCTGCCTGCAAGACATGTGACTTGTAGACTGAATTAAGGGGCACACAACATGTATTTTACAGTGAGGGTTTCTATCCAATAAATCCAGTAAAGAGTGATAAAAAAGGCAGTATTGAGGTTAGGAGAGAGCGTACTTACCCGAGCATAGCCTGTGTGTGTTGCAGTCTGGCCTCTCGTTGCGATTTTGCCCTTTCCCCGGGTGCAGAGCGCAGTGTGTAGTGAGCAGAGAGTTGTGTGCACTGCCTGAGAGCGCTGAGCAGACTGAACCCGCAGCATTCACGCTGCCCTAGTGCTTCAATAGCTTTGCTATGCCTGGAATGTGAGTTTCAGGCACCAAAGCTATAACCACACATAACCTTTCTCCTCCCTCCCTCCTCCACTCAGGATTCAGCCCGCCTCCTCTCATACTTTCCCTCCACGCTGCACTGCACTTAGCTGCCACTAGGGGCGGACGCTATCCCCGCGCTTTATCTAATATCAGAGCTCACACATTACTGTTGTTAGTACTTGTTTCTGCATAATGGCGGCTAATTATGAGGCGCCTCATTGCCTTCTCTTAGCTCTACAATACCAACAACTCACCAGTACAACATATAGTCCCACACTGTAAAAGCTTAAATGGAAAAAAGATGCCTTAACTACCAGATATGCCATTAAAATCTTTTGATTTTTATTTAGGGTTAACAGCAGGCCTGGACTGAGATTCAAAATAGGCCCTGGCATTTCAGGTACACTTATAGGGTTGCCACCTAGCCGGTATTTTACCGACATGGCCGGTTAAAATTATGGTTCATCTCAATGTTATTGATAGGGAAAAATGATAAATTTATAGGAAGGCCGGTATTTTTTTCCAGAAAAGGTGGCAACTAGGGTACAAAAGGGGCGTGGTGTGACATCAAAGTGGCAGGTTGTGACGCAAAGGGGTGGGGCCACGGCACGGCCAGGACAAAAACCGAAGGACAAGCTAAGTTTACAGAGGATGGGGGGGCGGGCCGAGGGGGTCTTTTTAAGGGTGTTACAAATTTACCGGCAGCTACATTGCCGGTAAATTTGTAATACCGGCCCCGGCCTTGGCAGGTGTTTTATGTCATGGAGCTTGTGGTAATTTCTGGACCATCCTTGTGTATACATATGCGCAGGCCCGGACTGATAACCTGCCTATTCGTGCAAATGCCCGAGGGGCCGCTCTTGTTCTGTGTTTAAATGGGCTGCCGGCTGCCTGATGCAGCACTGCAATCATTAAACACTGCGCCCGTTTTTGTAAGCTGCAGGCATTTTATTTTTTCGGACTGCCCTGCTGCTCAGACTGAGGGGGAAGCACAGGGCCGGCAGACCGCTCTCCACTAGGACCAAGGAGCAGCTTTTCCTTCCTGCACACTGTTACAGAAGTTTGCCCGATCGTCTTCAATCTGAGGCCCACCTCCTGCTGGTGATCTTCCTTTGTCAGGGGAGAGCAAACGAGCGCCAGAACAGCAGAACAACCAAAGAGCTGCAGACACCCTCACATTGATCTGACCTGCCCACTGTTCCACTGTCTCTTTCACTCTGGGCTCTGGAAAAACTGGGTAAGTTAGTGGCTGGTTTATGTTTTTACCTATTGTATGCATATTACATGTTTGTGTGAAAACAATAAAAAACACTTTGGAAAAAAAAGTTTGTGGCTGACTGCTTTCCAGATTCCCCCTCTGCCCTCAAAGCCCCCCCCCCACACACCTAAACTGTATGCAGGGAGAATAGTGGTTAGAACTATACAATTTTTACTCAAACTACTGTATCTGCCAGTGTTGATTTACTCTTCCACTTTCCCCAAGCATTGCCTTTCTATATATATATATATATATATATATATATATATATATACATATATGTTTATGTATGAAGTTGCTGTACCATGTTAGCCAGTAAAATATGTATGGCGTATATATGTATATATATATATATACAAAAGAGCCAGCACTCACAATAATGAAAATAATGTGCCTGGGTGCAGCATCAATAAATAAACTCTAAATCCAGCAAATAAGTTCCGCACTCTCAGGTCTTAAAAATAATAAAAATTATAAAAATAAGTGATTGAACAATACATTTTTATTATTTTTAAGACCTAAGAGTGGGGATCTTATTCAATATATATAATATAAGTGTGTGTATAAGTAAAAGGCCAGCACACATTTATGCGTGGGCTGCTTTGATTTTTTTTGCCAGGGCTGATTTTTACTCCCAGTCCGGCCCTGCATATGCGATATGCTGCTCTGTACACAGTGTCGGACTAGGATGCCAGGGGCCCACCAGAAAACCTTAGGCTGAGGGCCCACTTTACAAACTATTATACATCCTCTCCTCACTAGGGTTGCCACCTGGCCAGTATTTTACGGTAAAAATGATGGCTGGTCCCAATGTTATTAATAAGGAAAAAAGATACATATATAGGAAGGCCGGTATTTTTTTCCAGAAAAGGCGGCAACCCTACTCCTCACTCAACCTCTTAATTTTCCTAGTATCTTTTCTTTACATACTATATCCTATTTTTCCATTATTAAGCCTCTTTGTTCCCATAAAGAAATAGGGAATGGCCATGAAATAGGTAAAATGTTTAGAAGCAAAAGGGCCGACTGACACCTGGGCCCATCTGGAGTTTTCATGGTATCCCGGTGCGCCAGTCTGACACTGTCTGCACAACTGATTTGAAACTAATGCTGTTTATTGACACCAGGCACATCGGTGCACCAGAATTAACACCATTGGTGTGTACCCACAATTGCAGTAGTGGCAGACAGGGAGATAAGTCGCCCCCCGCTGGCGATTCATATCTTTTTTACGGGAAGGCATTTGTGGAGATTAGTCGCCCAAAGAAGAGAAGTGTGTTGTCACTGGGCAACTAATCTCCCCCTCTGCCACTACCCTTAGACTCTGCCATTACCCTTATTCTCATGTGATTGTTTCAATGTATCGACCTACAACTAACTATTCAGATTAAATAAAGTAGTAAAAATAAAAAATCAGACAATGTTCTAACCATTACTTGACAGATAGCAAATCGTATGAAAGTTATGTCCAACAAATAGTAGTGACAGTCACCCATTTATATTGTCAGATGCAGAGATATTATAGTTAGCCGACAGAAATCTTCTAATCTGTCCGATCGACTAAAGGTGACCATACACTGTAAGATTTACAAGGGAATCTTTCCTCCGACAGGCCCACCATGGGTGGGCGATATTGGGTTTATGCATTACAATTAAGGGGAAATGAAAAGTCGGAGCAATGAGTCAATGTGGTCCTCAATCCAACAGAAAAATTGAGCCTGCCCAATCAAAATCTGGAAAATTTTTGGTCAGACATCGATTGGGAAGGCCTGTCAGAGGGCTGAATTGGTCTACTCTAAAGGAACTGAATTGGCAGCTTAAATCTGTCCATCTATTGGGTCCTTAATGACCAATCGCCATGGTTCGAAAAATGTTTTTGACGATTCCCACATGGCTTCAAAATCTTACAAACCTTTGTTTCGTATGACTATATCTTTGCGTCTATGGCCAGCTTTTCACTCTAATTCTAAAGGGAAATGTTGAGTTGTGGTAAAAAAAAAAACAAACCAGAAATTGATACAAATCTGTCATTCAGTACAGCTAGCCAATACATATTTTATTTTGGAAAACAATGTCCAGGCCAGGATTCCCCAAGCAGAGTTGTCATAGCTGCATCATTCAATGTGTGACATGGCTGCAGATACTACAGGTCCTATAATCTGTAATAATGCTATATACAGAATTGACAGCATTAATAACCACACTTACACTGGAATTCTGGGGTCGGGAGCTATGCTGAGTTGTGATAAAAATAATCAAACCAACAATTGATACTAATCTCTCATTTAGCACAGCTAGCCAATGCATATTTTATTTTGGAAAATAATGTCCAGGCCAGCTAGAGACCCCAAGCAGAGTTGAGTCACATAATGTGTAATAATGCTATACACAGGAGGTGCTATTGTATACACAGACTATCCAGCATGCTGTTCCAATTCATGGCATTGTCTCATATCATTGGCTACAGATCTCTAGGGGTCGTTGGCATGGAACCTGAGATTACAACTGAGAAAATAGCCTGTTTTAACATAAAAAGCCAATTTCTGTTTGGCTAGCAAGAGCTTCTTTACTATCCATCAGGGGACTAATGTGTTTGCCTTTGATGAAAATAAATGACGGCATGTCATGGTTTATGGCAGACCTTTCCACAATTATCTCTAAGAATAAAACTGGTATACCCAGACTGAACACATTGCAGCTAAGTGCTAATTTCTTCTCATTTTGCATTTTCTCCCTTCAGGCTTACAAATGCAGTTTTTCCCAAAAGGCTCTTCAGTGACAATTTTTTTTATTGCCAGCGCATGGGTAATTTCAGAAACTTTGTGGGGCCATGTTATTTTTATAATGTAAGGATATACAACTTTCCCTACCATAACTGCCATTCCGCTGTCCCTTCCCAAAGGCTATTTAGTTGACTGCTAATATAGAAGCTTCTTGGGTGTTTTCCCTACTGCAATTATAGGTGCTGTTGTACAGTTTTTCTGCTGCATTTCTATCAATATTTTGGTATTCCAACAACAATACTTTCTTGCTGCACACCACTTACCTATTCATGCAGGGTGCAAATACCAGGCTGTATCCAAGTCAGATGTACCTTCCAGACTGCGTGTAGGGACGAAGCACACCAGTAGAAGGAAAGGCATTCTGCACTTGGGGGTGCCAAATGTTAGGCACCCCCAAGTGATTGTATTGATTTACCTGAAACCCTGGGTCGGTGCTCCTATCAGCAGAAAACTCCCCCGGCCCGGAATTATACCAGTGAGCACCACAGAGTGATCCTCTTCTGGCTTCTTCTTGCTTCAAATTTTGCGGGGCAAAAGCATGCACAGATGAACGAAATAGCCAACTTTTTAGTTAAAGTTCAGCTTTTTATTCTACTACGGAAGAGAAGCACTCCATGGTGCTCACTGGTATAACCCCGGGCCGGTGCAGTTTTCTGCTGATAGGAGCATCGGCCCGGGTTTCAGGTATGTCACTACAATCACTTGGGGGTGCCTAACATTTGACACCCCAAGTACAGGATGCCTTTCCTTCTCCTTTAATCACATTTTATTGCAGAAATTCAAAGCAAAAGCTTCCGGGGACCAACCCCTTCCTTAGGTGCGGGGGTTGGTCGCCGAAACCTTGTGCTTTGAATTTCTGAAATAAAATGTGATTAACGCAAATTTGCCAGAATAAAGCTGTGTGTACTTCGTCCCTACACACAGTTTGATATTAATTCCCATTACAGTCTTTCTAATTACAACTTCTACATTGACCTAGAGGGCAGTAAACTTTATCCAGACCCCCAAAGACAAGTCCGGATTGTATCTGATCTTTTCTGCCAAATATCTGCAATAGGTTTTTTTAATTAGGTTAATCATATGCATATCTTTTACTCAGATTACACAACTGGCTTGGCCAAGATGCCAATGTTGCTTGTCATACTTACGCACTCTCATAATTTATGTTTAGGCACATTGCTATTTTTGGAGAATAGAGAAAAAAATGTATGTGCATTTTTTCTGCTGTTTTCAGCCAAAAAGAGCACAGGGACTTGCTTGTAAAAGCAGAGATATAACTGCAGTATGTTGTTTAGTAAAGCTCAGCAGGGAGTAACAAATACAAGATTATTTGGATAAATACATTGTGCTTAGTGAAGTTATGAATTCATGTAGGAGCATCTGTTCAGCTAGAAATATATTGGACCACTTTTATTTGCCAATAGATTTTTTCCCCAAAGACCTTAAAGATAACATCTATACTATTATTATTTCCTTTATTTATATAGCTCTGACATATTCTGGAGCACATTACAGATCTTATACTTAATATATCAGTTCCTGCCCCAGTGTATCTCTCTGTTGTAGGCTACACATATACTATACTGTAGCTCCAACATATCCTGCAGTGCATTACAGAGATTATGCATCATTTACTGTATTAGTGCACTTACTGTCCAAGGACTCTAGCACATGGGTGTTTCTTCCTGTGCCCCCTGTGGTGGATCGTTCATGCTTTCCACTGCAGGGGACTTACTGAGGTGCAGGCAAGTGCCAAATGCATACGGGACACACCAATGCATTTCATACTATGATTACATTTTGAAATCTATTATGTTTGTATCTTTGTTTTTGGAGTGCTGTAGAAAACCAGAGTGCAGCCAATGTGTCCATCTTAAAAGAAAAGATTGGGTTCCCAGTAAAGTAAAGGATGACTAGACCCTTAATCAGTTCTATATTGAGAGATTTAGTTCAGCTATAACTGAAGAGGGCTGGATGAACATCAATGTGTACATATTAAAAATGTATCTAGTTAATGACACGTGATTATAATATGTAATCAATCATTTTACAAAGGATATTTTCTGGCAATGGGGCACTTGCTTGCACAGCCCAGGGTAAATTACCTCCCTGCCCTGTCTGACAGCCTAAAACGAAGGAGCAGGTGATACTACCCATTAAGAAAAGACTGTAGTGAGCCCAGCACCCCCCCCCCCCACATTATATGTGGCCCCTAGGGCCTGGTAAAATAGCAAAGTGTTTTATTAGAAGATCTTGTTTCTGTCATTTTCTAAGCCCTGGTCAGCAAGCCAGTCAAGCCATTATGTATCATTTCAGTAATGGGTTTAGCAGTCTGACACACTCTGGGCCGCTGAACTATTACAGATGCTTCTTAACTGGCACAACAGATGTCATTGTGAACAGTATCTCATTCATTCTACATGGGACCCTCTGTGTCTGTGTTGCCCCCTTCCCCAACACAGCTGAGCTTGTGCTGGGATCCATCAACGGTTATGAGTAAGCCTCTGTTTTCAGTATGTTGTTCTGCCACCAGTTGGAGACAGACTTCTTAGCTCATAATCTTTGGAGATTATTTTATGTATCAGAACAAATGAGGAATGATGGTTTGCCCAGGATGCAAGGGCACCCGAAATTTGTTTTTAATGGGAGATTCTATAAGATCGCCAAATAAATATCATTAGTTGTATGCGGTGCAGGGTATAAAATAAAGATAGAGAAACAAAAAAATATATAGCTGCACAGATATCTGAAAAGAAACACAAGCATAATTATTGAGAAAGCTATATTGTGTAGTGAAACCCTTCTGATATCAGAATAGGGATGCGCTAAATCTACAATATTTGGATATTTCCAAATACACAATTCTTTTGTTAATAAATGTTATGTGATAATCCAGAATGTGCCTATTGTAAAATATAAGACTACAGAGGAATTCCTTAACCACATAAAGACCCGAGAGTGCTTTTATAAAGGTCATGGAACCAGGTCCGGACTGAGAATTAAAATAGGCCCTGGCACTTCAGGTACACAGAGGCCCAATCAGCCCACATAGAGGTCCAAACAGCCCTCACCAGCCCATTAAATACTGACTTTCTATGGGACCTTATAGCAGCCCCTCTGCCATTTGCCAGAACCCACAGATTGCCAGTCCGGGCCTGCATGGAACTTGTAAGTGACTTGTAATATCCTCATATTTTAAAACAGGGGTTACATTATTTATTATAATACACAAGTTTCAGCAGGACTCATTTATCAAGATTGGGCAAATTTGCCCATGGGCAGTTACCCATATCAACCAATCCCCAATGAGCTTTTTAAAGCCAGCTGCAAGTAGCACAATTAATGCAGCAATTTGATTGGTTGCCATAGGTTACTGCCCATGGGCAAATTTGCCCAGCGTTGATAAATGACCCCCAGTGAGTCATGTGACACCAATGACGTCAACAACGATTTTAACTGATGACATCACTAAGCTCTTTGTATGAGAATATCATTTACATAATCATAATAGCTCTTGTGTATTATACAGATATACAGTATGTCACTTGTTATTTTCATTATATTATGTATATTTGTGTGTTATATTGTACAGACATATTTGGTACACAATAAACATCTGTGATCTGTAACAGATGAGAAAATATAGCCTTTTGGATGCAGTGAACACTGATACCAATCTGATCCCCTCTGGTGGGGCACTATATAACTGAGTGACCCTTCCCAATCAGGTTAGCAGGTTAACTCCATGACAGATCTACTTGTAAATAAGGGGTCATTGTACTAATGTGCTCCAAGTATTTACACCATCTGTCATCCTCTATGTAGCATCCAGAATGGGCAAGTCTGTAACAAGAATTCTATGCATAATTGATACCACAGTACATTCTGGGTCTCTGAGAGCCAACCCCATAGTTATTCTTTAATTATACACTTGGATAATTTAGCCAGTTATAAATGTATATAATCTGTCCATATGTCATAGTTGTGTCTACTCTGTAATGGTTCAGCACAAAATCCAGACACACAGCAGTAGGGAATGAAATTTGATACGTCATACACACAAATATATATATATATATATATATATATATATATATATATATATATATATATATATACATACATATATATATAAAACAGACTTGTTTACCCAGTCAAAAATGACATCATAAAGAGACATACCATACCCAGCTGCCGTAGTACTTAAATAAACTGAATTTCAGACCTACGCATAATCACATGCCATTTATCAATTTGGAATGCCCATTAGCTTTTTGCTGCATTATGGGCTGCCCCTGCAGCCTAGCGATATATGAGAAATATCCCTATAGCCCCTGCCATATGGAGTGTCATTAACAATCACAGCATTGTCGACAAATCCTACAATTACAGGTGACCTCCCTTCCCCCTGCAGCACCATTCAGAGCAAATCCACCTGCTCCTTCTGCATCTGCTGTTTTAACCCCTAACAGTGCAGCAGAGTACAGGCAGACCACTCTAGATACTTATCTAAAGAAAAACATTTTATGTTTTTTTCAGAGTCAGTTTTACAGCCTCAAATGTAATGGAGGGCACCCTGGGCTAGAAAAGCTTGCCCATATATACTGTATATATGGTGCCGGTCCTTTTGAATATTTTTATGTTTGTTGACCCTGCACCCATATTTATTTTGAAAAATTCCGCATCAGATTGCAGCTGTACAATGAATATATATATATCCATTCTGCAAATATTGACAGCACTCCAAGGATATTCACAACTCAGCGATAATCATAAGTAGGTGAAGGTTTATTGAAAATCCAACATTTCGGAGCCTTCGTCAGGGACGAGTATATATATATATATATATGAAATAGAAGATCAGCACTCACTGTAGTATGGTGAAAAAGTGTTGATTTATTTCACAAAATTTACATCTCATTATATATATAGAGAGAGAGAGAGAGAGAGAGAGAGAGAGAGAGAGAGATAGGTTTATTGCTGAGTGGTATGTATCTTTATAGCCCTGATGATCATTGTCAAAGTGTGCTGATTATATATATGATAATGTTTGTTCGATAAAGAATGTTTAATTGCAGTACCACCTGCTTGTTTGTGCTAGACCATTCTATGTGTATCAATTTTACAGCCTGCCAGAAGCCATGTATACCCAGGCTCAGAGGGACCATAAAATGTCTTTGCTAAAAAAATAATTTCTTATTCAATATATTCACTATTCATGTCAGGGTCTGGTCTTCTCTCGTGTTAGCTGTTAATGAATGATAGAATAACAGGGGCCCTAGGGGCCCTGACCAGCCGATGACCAAATAGTATACTCGGAGATCTGTTTGATAGTCACACAAACAGAACAGAACAAATGTGGATGAATTCCTGAAAATTGCATTATAGGCAGAATCACAAAACTGTAGTAATGTAAATCAATCAGTAAGCAACTGATAAGTCAACTGCATTAAAACTACTGAAACTGTGATTGGTCTCTGTGGGGTACCTCTATAGAGTAGGACCTTGCCTACTCTATACAGTTGGACCTTGCCCAATGAGAGGATCTTTGCCCAATTTGGCCAAAGCACACTGGGGCAAGTTGGGACAATCTAATCCTTTGGCCCCAGCAATCAGATCATAATGGGGGACTGATTGAAAGAGACTGATTGAAAGAGATCAGCATCAAGGTACAGATACAGCCCTCACCAACAGGGTTTTGTAACTGTATCAATAGATAATCCGGTTAATTTTTGATTAGTAGATTACTGGAAAAATCAGGGGCATGTCAAATAAAGGGATTTTCTATGCTAAAATGCATTAATATGAAGATAACAGCAAGCCTAACATAGTGGCACGGTGCTGCATTTCACAGAAACTTGCCTCCACTCCAACAGAGGTGGAAGATCCTACTACAGAGAAGTGATTAAAGGGGAACTAACATGGTACTTTTACTAATCCTATTCACCATTCATAATAGCCTTAAATCAGGTTGCTCAAGAATAGAAAGGGAGAAGAATGCATGGAACAGGTTGCTAAGTTCCCACGAGAACCGTTCCTGTGACCAGAATGTGGCATATATACTGTAAGTCAGATGTAACTATTAATAATATACTTGCTGGATAACTAAAAGTACATTCTCAGAATCAACATCTTAAACACATTTTATTGTCAAAGTCAAGGATGCTGCAAGGAATTCCATAAAAGCGAAGCACAGGCATATTATTTTCTGGAGTGGTTTGGAAAAGCAACTGGTGCCCATAGACGTATTAGCTGTATGTCCTTCTTGTGAACATTAGGAAGAAAAGGGGGGTCACCTCTCACACCCGTGCCGTCCGAATCTCGTGACACCTGGTGCTCGATGAAGGAGGTATTGGCCACCTCCACAACAGACAGAGAAATGAAAAATCACTGGCACAACAGGATATTTCTAGCAGGGAAACCCTTGCTCGTTTATTTGCAACGTGAGGCAAAATGCAAGTTTGGGGCAGAAATCTCTATGTTTTCTACCCACGGTGCAGCGTTTCCCCCCCCCCATCTCTATGTATGCAGCATTAATAATGGCACTCATTTCTGACCTACTTGGTTATCCTGCTGATGCAAACTGCAAGAGTTACCCTGGAACTACTACTACATCCAGGCTAGCAGTAGTCTCTAGCATCAATGGCTGGGGGTGCTTTCGGGTGCTTTCGAGCTTCCTGCAAGAAGACATTCTAGGAGCATGTATCGGTTATTGGTTGATCTTGGATGTAAGTTTGTAATGTATACACCCATATATTGTACAGCGATGTGTAATATGTTGGCACGTTATGGTAGTAATAATAATAATAATAATAATAAATAATAATAAAGTACCATTTATAAAAATGTGCTGTTCATTTTAGAACTTTGCACTTGAGTTTGCCATCTTAAAATGGATGCAACATTAAGCATGCATTGATGCAATCCATAAAAGGCACTTGCATACATAAATACTTCTAGTACTTGTGAGTCCTTGTGGGGAGCACTAAAGCACCCCCACCCAACCTGTATACCATACAGTTATAGGGTCAGACTGGGCTGGTGGGACACTGGGAAAAAACCCGATGGGCCTACCAGGCCCAGATCCACTCCCACCTGCCAGTCGACCCTCTGTGATCTCTACCCATCCTGCAAGAAAAACGTGCTGGTTGGGGGTCGGTGGATAGTTGCGGGCGGCTGGTGAGGGGGCTCTGAAGTTGGCGGAGGGGGGTCGGGGGCCCAGAACTGGTGTGTGTGGGCCCCTGATGTGGCAGCCCCAGTGGGCCTGGACCCCCCCCCAATCCAACACTGGTTATGGTGTTGGTATATTCTGGCCATTTTCTGGTCTGCTGAATTGTAAGGAGCAAAACCAATTATCTGTTGTTGACTCAGTTCATTAAATAATGTACATGAATGTGTATTGATCTATATGGTTTTCTAGGAACTATTAATAGTAGCATTGGGAAACACATTTCTTTGACCCCCCCCCAATCTTCAGGAGGCTTTGGTGCAACCAATGTGCAACAGGAAGGGAGGATTACGCAGGAAAGTTATGATCACATCTTATAAAAATCTTTGAAGCCATGGAAAGATTTATGCATATGTCTGTGAATGCTTCAATCCTCCCCTCCATACGTAAAAGAATAGTTATTTCAGCAGCAGGGTCTCCTTAGAGGCAACTGAGAGAAAGCTTTGCAATCCTTGAGCTATTCTGTGTTATCAAATGTTAAAGAAGGGATCTATATGGAAAATATATTGAACTGTTATGACTGAGGTCTATATATCCTAGTTTTGCAGCCTCTCCAACCCTCCTCATAAGAATTCTCACTCATTTCTCTTACTTTATTGATATAGGAGTTAAAGGTAAAATGGCTGAGCTCTAAGCCAGTGACGCTCACCAACCCTGAAACAAAGCATGAAAAGAAGTCACGTACGGCTGCACAAAAGATGCAAATCAAGCTTTTTTTATCTGTGAAATAGAATGCAAATTAACAAAAGGTATTTAAATATATATAGGATGCAACAATCTACGTCTGTTAAACTACAATATCATTAATATAATTTACACACAGGTTAGCAAAACGAAACAGATGAATATGATACCAATGCATGAATCTAGATTCTTCTGAATTGAAAGAAAATCATAATGAATATACTGAGAAGTCAGGTAGGAGACAGTAGTGTAAATATAGAGGAAGCGGGGGGGGGGCAGGAGACAGCTTAAAGGAGTGGTTCACCTTTAAGTTAACTTTTAGTATAGAATGGCCTATTCTATAGAGTTGGTCTTCACTATTTATCTTTTATAGTTTTTGATTATTTGCCTTTGTCTTCTGATTCTTTCAAGCTTTCAAATGGGGGTCACTGACCCCATCTAAAAAACAAGTGCTTTGTAAGGCTTGTGACACACAGGCAGATTCGGGGAGATTTAGTCGCCTAGCACTAAAGCACATGCGGCGGTTCATTTTCCGCGTGTGCTACCAGTCCGCTATAATGAAAAGTCACCTGCGCTAAAGCACACGCGGCGCTTCGTTTTCCGAAGTCACCCAAAGTTACCTCACGAGGAAACTTCGGGTGACTTTGGAAAATGAAGCAACGCATGTGCTTTAGCGCAGGTGACTTTTCATTATAGCGGACGGGAAGGCACGCAAAGGCAGTTCGGGGAGATTGACGTCCAGAAGAAGAGGCGATTAGTTTCCAGGCGACTAAATCTCCCTGAATCTACCGTGTGTCACAGGCCTAAGGCTACAAATTTATTGTTATTGCTACTTTTTATTACTCATCTTTATAATCAGGCCTCTACTATTCTTATTCCAGTCTCTTATTGAAACTGGAGAGCTGCTGAATAAAAAGTGAAATAACTTAAAAACCACAAATAATAAAAAAAATGAAAACCAATTGCAAATTGTCTTGAAAAATCACTCTCTACATCATACTAAAAGTGAACTCAAAGTTGAACAACCCCTTTAAAGCTCCTTTAAGAAATCCCCCCTCCCTGGCCACTCTCTTAACTACTTTGTGCATGCGATGGGGAGCGGGTGGGAGGTGCTTGGAGGGCCGGGTAGGTGTGTGGGGCCCCTCTGAAGACTTTTTTGGAGGGGAGTCCAGTTCGCACTTACGACCTTTTATCCACAAACCCATTATCCAGAAAGCTCTGAATTACTGGAAGGTCATCTTCTGTATACTCCAGTTTAATAATACAGTTTTTTTATGTTTTCCTTTTCCTTTATAATAATAAAACAGTGCCTTGAATTAACGATGACTAAACTGCATGAATCGATATTAGTGGCAAAACATTCCTATTGGGTTTATTTAGGGGCCCATTTACTAAGGGTCGAAGTGAATTTTCGAATTCAAAAACTTTGAATTTCGAAGTAATTTTTGGGTACTTCGACCATCGAATAGGCCAATTGAAAAAACTTCACAGATTCGATCATTTGAAAATCGAAGTACTGTCTCTTTAATAAACTTTGACTTCGACACATCGCCACCTTAAACCTGCCGAATTGCTGTTTAGCCTATGGGGGACCTCCTAGAACCTCTCTGAGTTTTTTGCTAAGTTTTTAGAAGTCAAAGTTTTTTTTTGTACAATCCTTCAAATCACTCTATTCAAAGGATTAAATCGTTTAATCGAACGTTTTTTACTTCACGTGACAACGGCCGTTTTCAAACAAAAAAATACTTTGACTATCGATGTATCAAATTTGATGGTTGAATTTTGAAGTTTTTTAATTTTGAAATTCGACCCATTGTAAATGTGCCCCTAAATGTTTAAATAGGACTAGAACTAGGACTAGAACCAAGGAATATAGCAATACCAACATTGAATGCTGTACAGGTTTGGCTGTTCACCTTCAACCAACTAGTTGTTTTCAGATATATCACCAAAAATAAAGACTTTTTCCAATTACTTTCTATTTTCTATGTGTCACAGTTTTTCTAATATTGAAGTGTAAAGTGTCATTTTTCACCTTCTAAAGCAGCTCTGAAAGGGGGGGGTCGCCGACCCTGTAAACTGTTATAAATTGATACATTTCGTTGATACATTTGTTATCTTTGTCCCTGCTGAGCAGAATCTCTGGGTTTCATTACAGGCAGCTGTTAGAATTGATACAATAGTTGCTGATACTCCAGAGATGCTGAAGATAAAAAGTGTTTGGAAGCGAACAACTCCTTTAACACCAGAATTTGTCTGCTTGTATTCATTTTGTCACAAAGTAGTTTTTCTTGAATATTATCTATACTGGTTGATGCAATTTATCTATTTAATTAAGGTGAAATCGAGTGCCCCTGTAAATTCATTGGGGGTCATTTATCAACACTGGGCAAATTTGCCCATGGGCAATAAACCATGGCAACCAATCAAATGGCTGCATTCATCGTTCTACTTGCAGCTGGCTTTAAAAAGCTACTCACTGATTGGTTGCTATAGGTAACTGCCCATGGGCAAATTTGCGCAGTTTTGATAAAAGATCCCCAATTGTCTCTGCTATGTCATGAGCATTGTGGGTTGTAGAAAGGCAATACCTTGTTTGCTCCTTCAGTGCCATTGGCTTTAAAAGCAAGTAGCTTTAAAGGTTCTATTACTGCTTATTTATCATCGGGGATCCCAACGGCACCATGGGTTTTCACTTTTATTTCAGTGCAACCAATTTTTCTTTTTTTTGCCAAACGTATGGAACAGAAAATGTTTTTGTGGGAAGTCTAGGAATAAGAATGCGTTAGGCAGAAACTCTTTGCACATGTCTGTAATTAAGCATGCCTATTTGAGCTGTGAATCAATTCTTGGATTGATATCTTTGTTGTTTTAAGTACAGTGAATGACTAATTCAAGGAATGTCTTCTGCTTTGCATAAGAGGCACAATAGACCTGCTGGGTATTCACAGAATCCCTGTCTTGTCATTGTGGGGGGATACAGCAGGTTTGCATAAAATGGTTTATTTGCATGGAGCCAAAAGTCCATTGTCTCTGCAGATTACAAATGCCTGGCATACCAAAAATAACGAGGGTGAGAACGCTGAAAAAGAAAGAAATAAAAACTGGTAGTAGTATTAATGGCTCATTAGAATGCTGTAATATCGGGGAATCCCGTCAGCAGTGTAGGCTGAAATAGAACAGGTTAATATTACACGTGACATAAACAACAGAAGCCCTAAACATTTCTTGGCTTTTGGCAGTTAGAAATATTTGCCTAATGTGTCCATATGGATGTGTGTTTGTAGCTGGAGGGTGTTTAGGTCTGCCTGCCAGCTGGCCCTATCCCCCTTATTTAATTTGTGTAAGGCGAGTGGCTGCTTTTGTGCTCATTTCATACAACCTGACCTGCCATCTGCTCATTCTTTTCCGTAAGCTGCCCTCCGTCTGCTCCACGAGGTGGAAGGAAGTCAAGGAGATATAACATTAAATAAAACATAGATTTCTGTTTTGAGTCTTATAGCCTAAACGATCCTTGATAATAGTTGCTTGATATATATATATATATATATAGTAGTATGTGTTTCTTAGTTGCACTAGTGATAACACTGAAGAAGTAATCTACATTAAAGCAATCGTAAACATTTGAAATATGTTGGACAGGTATTGGACCTGTTATCCAGAATGCTCAGGACCTGGGGTTTTCCAGATAAAGGATCTTTCTGTAATTTGGATCTTCATAAATTGAATCTACTAGAAAATCCATTTTTGCTGACAGGCTCTCAGTAGGGCAATACAGAACTCTTCATCGCTTTTATTTATTAACGTGCTCAGATTATATTTTTCCATTAGTTCTTGCTGACAGGGGGTCTGCAGCGTGTGGGGGGCGGCGGAGAGCGCCATGGATCTGACAGGAGAGCCTGTCAGCGTGGCGCTGTCCCAGGCGCTGCCGCTTCAGCTGAAGTTGTTATCGGTGGAGAAGTACAGCAATGGAATCTGCAGCAGTACTGCGGGACAGGCTCTCCATGGCGCTACTATTAATGGGAGCAGCGATCAGGAGTGACAGGCCGGGCAGTGGGAGCAACAACAAGCGCTCTCCGTCGCAGACCACCAGCAGGGACCTCCATCACACAGGGTTCAGCGGAGACAAGGGGCAGCAGGGCTCAGTCAGCAGCAGCAGCACACCGAGTGTGCAGGGAGAAGGCCAGCGCACACGGGTTTCGTGCCATCCACAACTGCCCCATAGATGATCACCACCAGGACCAGGACGGCTGCATCAAGAAGTGACTGGAGAGATAGCCAGGGAGAAGAAATCAACTGCTGCAGGATGGATGGTCGCCGTATCGCAGTTTCTGAAGAGGACAGGAAGTGGAGTTTCAGTAAGTTATTTTTTAATAAAGGCTTTGCAATTTAAAATTTTAAAGTGTGTTGGTGTTTATATTTCGATGTATACTAACGAATTTTGTAAAAAAAAAAAATTGACGTTACTGGTCCTTTAAGCTATTGGCGGTGTAATAATGTTGGCAGTTCAGCATCTCTGTGTCTGCAGGTAATAGTATTTTTACAGGATTTTGAGGATATTGGACCAATTGCAAGTGGGTGAGATTTATGTAGCTCTATCTAGTAGTTTATTCACTTACTGCACACAGAAAAATGAAGGCTCCCCTATGATGCAGGGTCAGACTTAGCCATACTGAGTTAGCTCAGCTTGAGTGCAGCTGGCCCAGCACCCACTATCCCTGCCCTAGCATTGTTGTAGCCATTTGCATTTTCTACACAACAGTGCCCCATTGTTTGCACATTGGTGGCACTGCACAACATACACCGATACCTTCCTCTAAATTATTAATGACATTGGATTTAATCTACAAATGGAGTACACACACACTGTACTCCTAGGGATGCACTGAATTAGATTTTTCTGAATTTGGTTGAATCCTGAATTTTCTCAAACAGAATTCAGTCAAGTAGTGAATGAAATCCTTTCCCTGGGGTTACAAACAGATGTTCTGTGGCAAAGAATGGACGTATGCATGCCCAAATACTGTAGAGCTGCGAAGTTGTGGAATTCTCTCCCTGAACCAGTCATGGTGACTGATACATTAGATAGCTTTAAGAAGGGGTTGGCTGATACATTAGATAGCTTTAAGAAGGGGTTGGCTGATACATTAGATAGCTTTAAGAAGGGGTTCGCTAATACATTAGATAGCTTTAAGAAGGAGTTGGCTGATACATTAGATAGCTTTAAGAAGGGGTTCACTAATACATTAGATAGCTTTAAGAAGGAGTTGGCTGATACATTAGATAGCTTTAAGAAGGGGTTCGCTAATACATTAGATAGCTTTAAGAAGGGGTTGGCTGATACATTAGATAGCTTTAAGAAGGGGTTGGCTAATACATTAGATAGCTTTAAGAAGGGGTTGGCTGATACATTAGATAGCTTTAAGAAGGGGGTTGGCTAATACATCAGATAACTTTAAGAAGGGGTTGGCTGATACATTAGATTGCTTTAAGAAGGGGTTGGCTGATACATTAGATAGCTTTAAGAAGGGGTTGGCTGATACATTAGATAGCTTTAATAAGGGGTTGGCTGATACATTAGATAGCTTTAAGAAGGGGTTGGCTGATACATGAGATAGCTTTAAGAAGGGGGTTGAATGACTTTTTAGCAAGTGAGGAAATACAGAGTTATGGGAGATAGCTCATAGTACAAGTTGAACCAGGGACTAGTACGCTTGCCATCTTGGAGTCAGGAAGGAATTTTTTCCCCCTTAGGGGAAAATTGGAGAGGCTTCAGATGTTTTTGTTTTTTTTCTCCTTTTTCTGGATGAACTAGCAGTTAGGCAGGTTACTGTATATATATATATATAGACATAAAAGGTTTAACTTGATGGACATGTGTCTTTTTACAACCTAACTTACTATGTTACTATGACCTCCATGATATTTATAAGAGGCCCAACAATGGCCATCATAGTTTAAACTCAATTTGTGTGCTAATGCCTGCATTTTAATAGGCTGGGGGAGTAATCTAATTTACCCTCATCACTTGCTGCTGTCTCTAGCCACAGGAAGTTACAGTCTGTTCCTATAACTGGGGAACATCACAGATCTACTTGACTATGTGCAGCAGAGACCAGTGAGGATGGGAGCACTGATAGAAATGGTCAGTGAGAAGATACTTTCCGCATATCAAAACTCCACCATAAACATGGGATGCAAAAGGCAGACGCTAGCACTTTGTCTCCAACGCCCAAGATCCCCTTCCTTATTACTTCACACACCTCAATTGTGTTTGTCTGTATAGTAATGCTAGGAATGTCCCCATTTCCTGTGGATGGCTCCTTTCCTCCAGTGATGAAACAAAGCAAAGCAGACATCAAACAACAACATCACAGTTAAGTCACCTAAGCAACATTGGGTGTATTGTATGCAGAGTGTAACTGCTTTCTAATAGAGAACCATATCTATTTATATATAAGGCACTGCGTATCTTGACGGCGCTATATAAATAAATGATGATGATGTTGATATATGTACATAAATATATACACACATATATATATATATATATAACATGTGTTCTTTAGTTGCACTTGTGATAACATTGAAGTGTTTTTAGTAGCAGTGGGATTATAGCCTCTGGAGAAATGACTGTGACTATGGGATAGCAGGTATAGTAGGGAGAGATGGTGCCTATAGTAACAGTGGGATAATAGTCTCTGGGAAGGGAGTGTGACTATGGGATAGCAGGTATAGTAGGGAGAGATGGTGCCTATAGTAACAGTGGGATAATAGTCTCTGGGAAGGGAGTGTGACTGTGGGATAGCAGGTATAGTAGGGAGAGATGGTGCCTATAGTAACAGTGGGATAATAGTCTCTGGGAAGGGAGTGTGACTGTGGGATAGCAGGTATAGTAGGGAACGATGGCATCTATAGTAGCAGTGGGATAATAGTCTGTGGAATAGCAGGTATATGTGGGATACATAGGCACCCACATGTGGCCCCCTAAAGCGGCCGTCCTAGGCACAGGCCTTTGGATGCCTATGTATAAATGGGCCAATGATAGCAAATAAAATAAGGCAAAATGATGGGTATAATCCCTCCAAAAATCACTCACTTGGGAATCTTGACTGACAAAAAAAAAAACAATTGCAGGTCTTGGCAATTTTAACTCAAATATTCCTGAAATTTGAAAATGTAAAATATTAACTGGATTCTGCAGGTGTTTATGTGATTCACCTGACAGTACACCTTATCTTTCGTATCTCCTGTCTTTGGACATATGTAAGGTATTGGTATGTAATGTTTTTTTGTTGTTGTTTTTTGTCAATGGACAATTAAGTCTGTTTTTGCAACAGTATTGTTAAAATGTGTTATTGTGACTTACACCTTGTGAAGGAAAACACTTTGTACCAAAAATATTGCTTTCTTCGCTTTCTTTTGCACTTCTGAGCAGCTTTTATGGGTCGTTTATATAAAGATTTGTCCCCTACATGTATGGGAAGATTTGTCGTCTATTGAACAAATAGATTAGAATTAATTGTAAAGTATAAGGATGCTCCGTGTTTAGAATATTTGCCTTTCAATCTTGTAGATCAGGCCACATGAAAGTCTGCCTGCTGTGTCTGCTTACCATGTGTAAAGGTGGCCATACATGGAGAGATCCGCTCGTTTGGCTAAGTCGCCAAACGAGCGGATCTCCCTCCGATATGCCCACCTTGAGGTGGTCAATATCGGGCTGTTCCGATCGTGGGCCCTAGGGCCCAACAATCAGATCCTAACGATGCCTAACGGGCGGTCGGATCGTGGGACCACATCAACGAATAGATGCGGCCGCGATCCGACGGGATTTTTCATCCCATCCGATCGAGATCTGGCCGACTTTCGGCCAGATCTCGATCAGTGAAGCCCGTTGGGGGGCCCCATACACGGGCCAATAAGCTGCCGACATGCTCTGTCGGCAGCTTTTATCGGCCCGTGTATGGCCACTTTAAGATTTAAAATGTATCAGTACAGAGATTAACTGGCCCCTGCATTGTTTAGGGCAGTACACATGTGGCGATTCGGGGAGATTAGTCGCCCACCGACTAAAAAACATGGAGTGGCTAACACTCGATTCCATTACCGGCCCTCCACCATGTAGGCCAGAAAAGATATTATGGATCAACAGGGAGTGGATCATTAATTGGTGACTATGTGAATGTATACAATCAAAGATTAAGTGACTGCTATAATTTTCAGTAGAGGGTAGTAGGGATGCACCAAATCCAGGATTCAGTTCAGGATTTCGGCCAAGTTTCACGAATTTTCAGCAAAGCGAAACGGGTCAAGTTCACCCATCACTAAATGGAGGATGGATTTTTGCAGGCACTTTTTAGCAAGGAGGATAGAAGAAAAAATTCCTGAAGGCTGTGAGTGAATGAGGAGGATTGGCTGTATTAGTATTAATATCATTAATACTTAGGGGGTTATTTATCAAAATCCAATTTTTTTTTGGTAAAAGAAGTCTGACCAAACTAGAATCCACGATTTGACCTTATTTATAACTGACAAAAAAAGCGATAAAGTTGGTTTGGAAAAAAACTCAAAAAATTCGGGTTTTTGCAAAAAAAAAAAAAAGCAGACGTTTTTGGGTTTTATGCCCGAAATGCTCAAATTTTTTGGGGATTTTTGGGGATTTTTTTGGGATTTTTTGGGGATTTTTGTCCGAAACTCAGCGCAGACAAGATATCTTCAAATTCGAAATGGGTCCTTTGCCATTGACTTCTACAGGACCCAGTCAGCTTGGAAATGGAGTATTTTTGGACAGTTAGCAGCCTCGGGGTATAATAAATCAAAAAATGTGAGGGTTTTTTTCACTTAAAATTGGGGTAGTATAGTTTTTTCGAATTTTCAAGTTTTTAGCATTGGGACTTTAAAATATAACCCCTTTAATTTCAAAGTGTCCACATATTTTGCAGCTCTTCACTAGATATGGGTGGATATGCTGAACATACAAGAATACATTCAAAAACAAGCAATAATGGATACAAGAGATAAAAAGGCCCTGCCAAAAAGAGCCTAAACTTTCCAGAAGATTGTAGGAGAATGCCAATTTTCGTTCAAGCTTGGAAGTCAATTAGGGAGATATTGGGGTGAAACACATACATGTTGTCAAGGTATTCTTGTAACTATTACAGAATGACGGGTATGAAGGGTTCTATATCTGTCACTTTGTTTGAGTGAAGGGGAGCTCTGACCAAATGTTTGGACCTTCAAGAGGGGCTTGAATAGAAAACACCAGCTGCCCTTTAAAATCTTAAAGTGATGTAAAATAAAAATGAAATATTTTTTTTAAACAGCATGAAAAAAATCTTCTGCTTTTTGACAGTAATAAAGTCATAATAACTTGCTAAAACTGAATATACAGGTATGGGACCTGTTATCCAGAATGCTCTGGACCTGGGGTTTTCCAGATAAGGGGCCTTTGTTTAGTTTGGTTCTCTGTATCTAAAATCTCAAAATAAACTAAACCTAATAGGATTGTTTTGCATCCAATTAGGATTATATCTCAAGTACAAGGTACTACGTTTCATTACTACAGAGAAGAAGGAAATCATTTTTAAAAATGAAGTCTATGGGAGACAACCTTTCCATAGTTGGGAGCTTTCTGGATAACGGGTTTCTGGATAATGGATCCTAAACCTTTAAATGTCTTTTCCAGATGACTCGCTTCCTTTTACACATCATTTTCTGGTGCAAATTCAGGACAGAGTTTTTCATTTTCCGCTGGCATATGATATCATAGCACAGAGCTCTGATATACAAGAAACTAATTATTAATGTCATATTTGTAGAGAGATACCTTCTGAGGGGAGAGGGTCTGGTCATACACTGAATTAGGGATAATGCAGTAACAGAGGCACAGTGGGGGGGGGGGGGGGGAAGGCTGGTCGTCCAAGCTTGTATGGCAGACTAATTGTTTATATTTCTTTTATTGGGGGTTCTTGGCTAATTGTGAAGCATCAGCCTGTGACCTGCACCCTGTAAATACAGATTTTGCTCTCTTGTAGTTTAGCATGATCCTTCCCTACCTCTCACTCTCTCTTTCATGCTGGATATCCCAGCAGGGGGGATGGAGGTTGGAATTCCTGATACCGCTGAGGACAGCATTATACATGGAGCAAAGTCCATCTGACACACATTCCAGCTCCATTCCAACATAGGCAAGCCATAGAAATAAGTTACTGGAAGTAGAGAATTGCCAAAGTCTGCTTTTTTCTGAGTCATTTTTGCCATTTCACGTGTTTTGGTCATTTGCATTATCGTTATCCTTTTATAAAGGGCCAGTATATTACACATGGAGTTACACAGAGAGAAAGCGATTAGTAGACAACACAGAACAGTAGCATGCCATCATTTTGGGTCCTTCCCAAACAGCCTATAATCTATAAACAGTGGGCAACTTGGTTCATAGGGAATTATTGTAATAATCATGTTGTGAGGCCGGGAGTGCATACGATATGAGCCTGGTGGTTTCTCTCATGTTGGCATTAATGAGGTACAGGTATGGGATCCGTTATATGGAAACCCATTATCCAGAAAGCTCCGAATTACAGGAAAGCCATCTCCCACAGACTATTTTAATTAAATAATTCAATTTTTTAACCATTATTTAATTTTTCGCTGTAATAATTAGATTGAACCTTGTACTTGATGCCAGATAGAATATAATGGGGTATATTTATCAAAGAGTGAAGTTAGAGATCGCCACAGTCCGCTAGAGCGAAATTCTGCCACTCTCCATTCATTTCTATGGGATTTTAAAAGGTGTATTTATCAAAGGAGGAAATGTCACCCATTGATAAACACTATTTTAAAAATCCCATAGAAATGAATGGAGAGTGGCGGAATTTCGCTCTAGCGGACTGTGGCGATCTCTAACTTCACTCTTTGATA
The DNA here is from genome assembly GCA_038501925.1 of Xenopus petersii. Lineage (NCBI taxonomy): Eukaryota > Metazoa > Chordata > Amphibia > Anura > Pipidae > Xenopus > Xenopus petersii. The sequence continues at coordinate 31,009,991 of CM076680.1, read as the reverse complement.
AATATACCCCAAAGAATGCTTATTGGAGGCAAAAGAAGCTTATTGGTTTAATTAATGTTTACATGATTTTCTAGTAGCCTAAGCAGATCCAAATTACAGAAAGACTCCTTATCCAGAAAACCCAGGTCCTGAGCATTCACATTAGTTAAAACAGTGACATCCAGACATATGGCCAAACTGAATAAATATCAGATATTTAATCCTTGGCCAGCATTGTTACAAACACTTCGGGGCCGATTCACTAAATTCGAGTGAAGGGTTCGAATTAAAAAAAATTCGAATTTTGAAGGTTTTTTGGGCTACTTCGACCTTCGACTACGAAAATCGAACGTTTCAAACTAAAAATCGTTCGACTATTCGACCATTCGATAGTCGAAGTACTGTCTCTTTAAGAAAAACTTCGACCCCCTACTTCGGCAGGTATAAGCTACCGAAGTCAATGTTAGCCTATGGGGAAGGTCCCCATAGGCTTGCCTGGGATTTTTTGATCGAAGGATTTTCCTTCGATCGTTGGATTAAAATCCTTCGAATCGTTCGATTCGAAGGATTTAATCGTTCGATCTAATGAAAAATCCTTCGATCGATCGATCGCAGGATTTGCGCAAAATCGTTCGACTTCGATATTCGAAGTTGAACGATTTTAGTTCCTAGTCGAATATCGAGGGTTAATTAACCCTCGATATTCGACCCTTCGTGAATCGGCCCCTTCCTGTTGTAGATAATTGATCCTGTTTTAATTATGGCACATGGGCTGTGCAATTGTTAAACCATTTACCATTCATAACCTGTATTATCTGCCCTATAGTGGGGCATACTGATTGTCTTACATTTAATTATATTAATTTAAGTTGTGTGTGTTATTAATACAAATAAATAAGTACAGTAGAATTTTGAATTCTCAAAAAAAAAAAAAAAAGATCCAACCAAATACTGAACCAAATGTAAAGCTTAATTTGCACATTCAAATTTGAGAAAAAAATCAATCAAACGCTGCAATGTAAATTCTTGCCATTTAGGGGATATAAGGCCTAGCTCGGCCAGCCGCATCGGACCACTGAAGCCTACATCCTAATGGAATCAGCAAGGTCAGAGGGCACACTATCTACTCTTTACATTATTCTTCACCACTTTGTGTACTTATTATAGGGACTAAGAGGAGCAGATGTGGAAAGGGAAAAGATGTAAGTAAAGATCAGTAGGGAAAGGGAAAAGTTGGTATGGGGGTGATGCCATTTTCAGCTAAATGTTATCAAATTGGGCTGTAGTTATGTCTAATGTTGACTGAATCTGTCCCTCTGCTTTTTAAACCTGCCCGATCTGTCTGTCTGTCGGCCAGAAATCGATGGCTAAAACAGCACTGTTTGTGTATATGATGATTATATTTTATACCTGGATGGTACAGGTACAAATTTGCTTAGCGTTGGTGCATTGCAACACTAAGGGGCAGATGTATGAAGGGTCGAATTTCGAGGGGTTAAATCCCTTGAAATTCGACTGGGGAATAGAATCGAATAGGCAATTCGGGCGAATTTACGCGCTGGCGAATAGTCAAATTGGCGAATATTCGCCAGGCGAATAGGCGCACGATCGAATATTCGCTCAAAGGATTTTCATTCGATTGAATGCCTTTTTATTCGATCAAAAACTTGGAAAACAAGCCTATGGGACTTTCCCATAGGCTTTTAAAGCAATTCGGTAGGTTTTAGGTGGCGAAGTAGGCAGTCGAAGTATTTTTAAAAGAGACAGTACTTCGACTATCGAATGGGCGAATAGTTGCAGCGTTTTTGCGCTCGATCTATTTGAATCATTCTACTCAGGTGAATTTACGCCAATTCGATAGTCGAGGAGCACAAAAAACTACTCGAAATTCAAGCTTTTTTCCTTTAGAAAGAGGGTTTAATCAGAATCATTGAACAATTCATTAGCACATTCTCCCTATGTCTGCATGGGTTCTCTCCAGTTGCCTGTACTTGCAAAAACATACAGAAAACATGGGGCAGGGACCGATTGGATAAACCCAGTAAAACCTGTGTAATATGTCACTGCTGCATAAATAATAATTATTATTATTATTATAATAATACCAGCAGACATGAAGAACATGTGCTCCTTTTAATATACATATTTTCAAATGCACTTTGTTCTCTCACTTTCTGGAATGTCAACTAATAACAATACATTATACAAGAAACGAATACTGGAGCAAGGCTAGATGTACAACTAAATTCTAATGTAATGTGTATATATATATATATATATATATATATATATATATATATATATATATATATATATATATATATATATATATATTTATAGTTTATTCTGTAGATTAACAAAGATGACACATCATTGCTTAACGTCAATATGCCCTTAGGATACTCAGTGCAAATGTTTTTGTCCTTGAAATATTCTGTACAACCCCACACTGCCCAAGTAATCTACCACCCATAATGGCATTACATAACTAAATGGTATCTAGAGCTTTACATGGGCTGTCTCAGCAGCTCCTCCCGTAATTAAATGATTTACATACAGTTATCATAAGGTATTGGCTTTACATGCACTGTGTACTATAGGTTCTCTATGAGTAATGCAATTAGCTAGGGATGTGGGGAATGCAGCTGATTGGGTTGGGTTGACCAGCCAGTCTGGAAAACAAGACAAAGCTATGTATGCAAACGCCAGAATACTACGGTATTATATGGTCACTAATGGGCCTGTCTAACACACCGTGGAGGGGACAATTTAATTTAAATTGTTTTTTTTTGTGAAATTCCTCTGCCCTGCTGAAGAAAAACAAGATGGAAATTAGAATTGCAAGTGTGGATAATACATGCAAGGGCAAGGAGTAAGTAACTGCTTATGTTTGCAACTGGTTTGAGATCCTGACAATTGTAGATATCAGTTCATTAAAAGAATGAACAAACATTATCTGCCACATGGGTTGTTTATGCATTCAATGCAAAATGGATTCATTTCATCTACTTCCCACTGCCAGTTCCATCCATTCATTTTCCATAGGCTGCTGCAATACTCATTTGTCTACTCTAAGGGGTCAAGTCTGCAGTCCTTTTATAGTTGCTTTTGAACTCGCACCATTATGGAACAGTGGAACACAACCATCCTTTTGAATTTATCTTCTGCTTTTTAATGACCATTCCATTTTAATGAAAATTAGACCTCCTCTGATAAAGCACCCAATGGCATGAAATATGTCAGGAGGGAGTGGCTGACATGAGGGATCTGACAGAGGGAGGACACTGCCTTGTAGTATGTTTAATATGTCTTTCTACATGTGATTTACTGTCATTATTTTGCATAAATAAATGCTTGAAGTGAGTTGCTCTGCATTCTAATTTTTTTCAAGTACTTGTTATTCTTGGCATGCACTTGTTGACAGTAAATATCCAGTTCAGTAACTGATTATTAAATTTAAAATTCCCTTCATAACTACAGTCAGATTGGATCCAGGTTCTCTTTCTAGCTAATCCTTCACTGTCTCTTAGGGCCATGATTGATGTGACTCTTTAATGCCCAAAGATAATTGCCCACCTGCATCCATTGGAATCGCTGCACTCAGCGTCGGACTGGGGGGTGTTGGCCGCATCAGGGCCCCTCACCGCCTCCTTCGGCTCCAATCAGAGAGGTACTGGCAGCAGGCAGCAACTATGGGCAGAAACCTGCAGACAGTGGTCACGCGGACCACAAAAATGATAAATTATTTTCCTAAGGCATACCAAGTTAATTAAACCAAGGGCCCCAGGGGCCCACCGGGTTTTTTACCGGGGCCCACGGCAGTCCAGTCCAACCCTGGCTGCACTCATGTTATTGTGCAAAATGCTTTTACATGAAATTCCAATGGATACTGGCCCCTCCAGGCTGCTTGCTTGGCCAATATCTGGCTGAAAATCAGGCAGGTTAGACAATGCCGTCAGGTGGGGTCTACCTTGACTCCAATTAAAGTAGAAATAAAGCTCAAACAAAGAAGTAGCTAGAAATGTTGTACATTGTGTTTTGGGCTTCTGTACCAGCCCAAGGCAACCACATTACTGGTATGTGGCAGAAACCAGTACAACATAATTTCATAATCAACCCTGTAGCATCAACTTATATCAGAGGCAAACCTTATTTTCTGCTTGATGATTTGCAGCTACTCCTTAGCTTAGCTTTTGAACAGCTGCTCGGAGCAGACTGAGCATGTGCGTGTCACTGACCCTCCTAACAAAAAGGATGGGAAATTTCTGTGAAAACCTGATGAACCCTTTGGTTTAAAATATGTCATTACTGGCCATATTCATTTTTAGGTTTTAATTCTCGTTCAAGATCTGATTGTTGGCCCAGGGGCTAAATGATTGGATCATGACAATATGTCCTTGACAATGGTGGCCAAATCAAGTACATATCTGATCATTTGGAAATGTCACCAAAATAACTGATCGTATAGTGTGGGGCCAACTTAAATGAAAACCTGCTCCTTCATTGTTAACCTGCCCAGTAATGGTCAGCAACTACACGACAGATGTGGGCTCAACATCCATGTTATAAGCCCCCAAACTTTGAGGTTAATTTTTACCTGTGGAAAATCTGATTTGGTTTTTTATTGATTAAAAAAAATTTAACAAAGGAAGAGCGACATAATGGTTCACCTTTGTAGTTATTAATAAAATGGAACAGATGTATAATTATTTTCCTCATGTTTCTGCCCAGCTTCTATGTAGTTTTTGACACTGATGGGTCTTCATTTATCATGTAAAGGTGGCCATACACGGAGAGATCCGCTTATTTGGCGATGTCGCCAAAGGAGCGGATCTCTCCTCGATATGCCCACCTAAGCTGCTGACTCGGTCTGTCGGGAGCTTTTATCGGCCCGTGTATGGCCACCTTAAGTCTCAGTTCTTGCCTGACTGTCTAGTCTTAGCTGTAGTGTCTTGCCTGGTTACAAAAAGTCAGGATGATACTATAGCCTAGTGGTCAAAGTAACAAAATCTGTGGAGTAATAGGAAGTAAAAAATGGACAAATTTGAATCATGGAGGCCTAGCTGCAGCAGGCAGTGTGCCTATATTTGCTCATAGCCAGTACAAAGATATACAATAAAACTGTGTACACTTGGGAACTCCCCTGTAGAAGACACAATTCTAAACAGTTTATGCTCTTGAAAACATGAACTTCTAAGAATGTAAAGGGACATGATCATAGGATAACAAAACTGCACACTCTTGACACAGTGATCCTTTAATCATCTCCAGGTTGTCAAACAACAACATCAACTTTCTATCCACATAAGAGTATGTGCTCCCCTGTGTGGCATTCAGAATGTTATGCCTTGGAAGCGGAAGGGAAAATGTTTTAATGATACATGGCTTCTGATTACTGACTGACATGACTATTGCATGTTTAATGGTCCTAACCATACAGTTAAACAAAACTAAGTGGCGGCTCCTTAACTGTATATGGCAAGGAACTTATTTAATTCCTCTGTATTTACACTACGATTCTGTGAAATGATATTTCATATGCATAAGAATCCTATCAATTTTCAGAGATAAGCAAGAAAAAGTCTTCTGCACTACAATTAAAAGGAAGCCACCTTGATCAATAGTACAGGTATGGGACCTGTTATCCAGAATGCTCAGGACCTGGGGTTTTCAGGATATTGGATCTTTCCATAATTTAGATTTTTTTAAGTCTACTAGAAAATCATGGAAACATTAAATAAACCCAACAGGCTGGTTTTGCTTCCAATAGGGATTAATTATATCTTAGTTGGAATCGAGCACAAGGTACTGTTTTATTATTATTACGGAGAAAAAGGAAATTATTTTAAAAAATTTGGATTATTTGGATAAAATGGAGTCTATGGTAGACTGCCTTTCCGTAATTTGGAGCTTTCTGGATAATGGGTTTCCGGATAACAGATCCCATACTTGTAAAATGTTTTCAAGCTCAGCAGTGTGAGCTGTAGCACTGTAGGTGGGGATACATTTCTCCAAATTGCCCCTTTACTGAGCCTGGTGAAGTTTCAAGACGTTGATTCAGGGACTGGAATATTTGGAATCAGGAAGGAATATGTTTTACCCCTCTAAGGAAGTTGGGGGTTTTCACTTTCCTCCTGAATCATCCAGCAGTTTAGCAGGTTTCACTTGGATAAAAAGGTTGAACTTGATAGGCATGTGTCAATTTTCAAGCTCAATTACCATGTATAAGCCGAGTGTCACATTTTGAGCCATCTCCAGCCCTAGCTTCCTATTGAAGGTTAAAGAGTTAGTTTACCTTTAAGTTAAAATTTAGTATGTTATAAAATGGCTAATTCTAAGCAACTTTTCAATTGGCCATCACTTTTTATTTTTTTATAGTTTTTGAATATTTTTTTTTTAAATAGGGGTAGCTGACCCCATCTAAAAATCAAATGCTCTGTAAGGCTACAAATTAGTGATGTGCGGGTCAAGAAAAGTTCGATCAGCACCCAACCCAAATCAGCACCTGACCGACCTGCACCCACCCACATCCTGCTACCCTCCTCCTTTTGTAGACCCGTGCTGTCCCACTGATGACATCACAAAAGGGGAAGGGGGTCAGGAGCGCGCCTATAAAACCGGAGGTCGGAAGCCGGCAGTCTAAGGTTGTGGGCGGGGAGAGCAGGCAGAAGAACTCAACCCAAACCCGTGACCCGCAAACAGCTCAGCGAGTATCGGGCCGGCCTACACATCACTACTACAAATGTATTGCTATTGATACTTTTTATTACTCATATTTCTATTTAGGCCGTCTCCTATTCATATTCCAGTCTCTTATTCAAATTAGTGCATAGTTTCTAGGGTAATTTGGACCTTAGCAATCAGATCAAACTGGAGAACGTCTGAATAAAAAGCTAAATAGCTCATAAACCACAAATAATAGAAAATGTAATTGTAAAAAGTCTCAGAATATCACTCTCTACATAATACTTAAAGTTCATTTAAAGGTAAACAACTCCTTTAATATTGGGGCAATTTGAAGGCTACACAACAATGGAATGACACTACATTCCAAAACAGTCCAAATACTTTTTTTTCCACCTGATGAAGGGGTTTTCCCCCAAAAACTTGTGTGTGAATTCCGCTGATAATACAGTATATGAGCATTTAACCTTAAATTTCACCTTTACCAGCTAGAAGAAAATAGTTATAAAGGACTATTGTGAGTGAGGTCAAGTCCTGAATAGTGAGAAAACAAGCGAGTGTGAAGGAGGCCTGGAGGTGTGGACGATCCAGTGCATTATTGCTTTGCCTACATTGCGCTCTTTCTCCTGTACACACACACATACCAATCATTTTCACAGCAGATCACATTATCAGTACATTCTTTGGTTCTACATTTTTTGCTCCTGCGTAGCCAGAGGCCATTTCTGCTCCAGCGCCCGAATATGAACAGTATTTGCATTCGTCTTCATTCTTGCATATAAATAGGATTTTCTTCCATGCATATGTACTCTGTGCCTGGCCTTTATAATGCATGTGAGAAATTTAAAGCATATTTGTCTTCAATCATAGAGGCATTTGCAACGTAAGCCAGACCAAAACAAGAGAATAGTTGTTATTTCTTGAAGTTCTGTTATCGTAAATGGTATGTGCAGACATTTCACCTTGTTCTATACAAAAGGTGGTGAAGGGATGACTAACTCTCTTGCCACTTGATTTGCTAACCATTTGTTTGCTAAATCTGTTAAAGGACCACTATATCCTCAAATGGTTTTGCAGCATTGGGCTTAGTACTGGGGAATACCTATGTTTCTCTCTGTACAGGCCAGGTCTGGATTGAGAATCAAAATAGGCCCTGGCATTTCAGGTAAACAGAGGCCCATTCAGCAGGTCCAAACAGCCCCCACAAGCCCACTAAATACTGACTTTCTATGGCACCTTATAGCAGCCCCTCTGCCATTTGCCAGAACCCACAGATTGCCAGTCCGGGCCTGGTACAGGCTATGAGAAATCATTGGGTGTTCTCCCTGCTAGTTACATTCCTAATCATGTCATGTCTGGACTGCTGTAAGGTTGTTATAACACAATAGTAAGCCTAAGCGCAGAGACACACGCTTAGATTTGGGGATATTAGCCGCCAGCCGACAAATCTCCTCTTCTTCGGGGCGACTAATCTCCCCAAACTGCCTCCTGCCGGCTATAGGAAACTTCGGAAAACGAAGCGCTCCGAGTGCCATCCCGCCGGCTATTTGGATTCTAGCTGGCAGGGAGGCAGTTCGGGAAGATTAGTGGCAAAGAAGAGGCGATTTGTCGCTAGGTGAATCTTCTCGTCTGTCTCTGCCCCAAGGGAGACAAGGATCTACTAAGCAAGTAATATATATATATATATATATATATATATATATATATATATATATATATATATATATAGATAGATAAAATAAATTACAGTTATGGGAACTCGTATACAGAGTGCTTGGGACTTGTGGTTTTCCGATAAGGTATCTTTCTTTAATTTAGATCTCGATATTTTAAGTCTGATAAAAATTATTTAAACATTAAATAACTTGTAATTATTTGATTAGAATGGAGTCGACCTTCCTGTGAAACATTTCTGGATCCTATACTCTGGATAACGGATTCTATGCCTGTAATAGGAAACGCATTAAATATATCATGATCATAATTTTCACTAGAAAACTGTACAGGGAACCGACAATTAGAACATGATGGATCAACAACAAATTAAAAATGAAAGCAAAGCTCTGATTAATTGCTGCGGGTGATTGCACTGGTACAAATTAGCACCAACTGTATATTAGTAAATGAGCCCTTCAGGGTATAAATTAAAATACCTAGCTATTGTTAAACAATATAATCATACCTTGCGGATCAGGGTAAAACTGGCTTATCGGGATACTGGGGAATATCCAGGTGGCCCGGGAGGGAGAATTGAACGCTACAGAAGACCTTTTCAATACCCAATTTGACTTTCGGAAAGATATCGATCGGGGAAGTCGTCAGCCGCTCTGTTGGCAGCTTTTATTGGCCTGCGTATGGGGGCCTTAACATTGAGATGAGAGAGGGAGGGTTTGAGGGGATAATACTGAGAAGAAGAAGGTAGACATTTGGGTTAATGCTGACTTGAAGAGGGAGAATTAGACCTTATTTATGGCACACTCAGCTGCTTGATTGCAGCTATTTGTAGAGAGGACCATAATGCCTGTGACTCACCTGGGACACACAACACAACTGTGTTAGCCTTATTGAGCTTCACTATGTAAATCTGGTTTACATGAAATATTGCCCTTAAGCTCATTGAAGTCTTTATATTTAAATTTTTCAAACTCAAAAGCTTTTAATTATCTTGGGGGGGGGATTTCTACATATTTTGGATTTTTTTATCGTGGTTACTGGGAGATATTTTTACTACATGCCTAAAGCACTTCAGTTGAGAGTTACTGAACTTGTTCTGTAACATAAATGGAAAAACAAAATATGAAAAAAAAAGACTTGTCTCTGCTTTGTCATCCAGAAACATACATTGGCCAGGTCGCTATATACTGTAAGCTTTTAGTAGAGGGTCAAATTAGGCTTAAACACTCAACACGTGGGCCAATGATCTAATCACATACGGATGAGGAAAATGGGGTAAACCGAGGAATGCGTAGATGAACTGATGTCCTTGGCTCATGTGTTTCTGATCTAGAAAAATCATTTTAGTCCAAGACATAAAACAATGGGCTACTGGTTCAGCCAAGAATGTCCAAAAAAGTTCTTTTTATTTGTCCAGTATCTTTCAAAAATACAAATGCCTACTTTTTTTTTACAGCTGCTTGCAAATATAGATTACCTTTAAAGTTATTTACGGTACCCTATATTCACCTAGATATAGGGTAATAGTTGAGTAATACATACCCCTATATGTAACAAAAAACACCAAGTTTTCCAGGTGCAATATCTCATAGCTGATGTGGACCATACTACCCATACACCAAGGACTGTTAGGGTGCCATTTAGACTGTGACTATCCTGTGACAAAAAGCCTACAGCGGGTCAGGTACCTGTTCAATACCTGCAAAGAGGTCGGGACTCGGTCTGAATATTCTGTATGTCCCCACTGTGTGGGCGGTCCATGGGCACCCTTTAGCTGCAGCTTAGGACAAGTAGGCAGTCATTTGTGAGGTTAAAAAGGAAAATATAATGATTCCTTCATGAAACCAGCCATCATGTACATCATTTCAGTTTACATTACTGCACGTCCGGTAAGCAGAAGTTGGGTCAGGTGTTCAAGCATGGGTAAAAAATGCGGGTAAATGGGTTTTGTTAGGGGTGAGTGGGTTTGGGTTGGGTGCGGGGGGGGGCTAAAAGCAGACCCATGAAGGTCTCTATCTGTGGCCTTGGCAGAGTATTGCTTTAATCTCTTAAAGGAGAAAGAAAGGCATCATACACTTGGTGGTGCCAAATGTTAGGGTCCCCCAAGTGATTGTATCGTCTTACCTGAAACCCCGGGCCGGTGCTCCTATCAGCAGAAAACTGCACCGGACCGGGTTATTCCAGTGAGCACCACGGAGCGATCCACTTCCGTCTTCTTCGAATTTTCCAGGGCAAACACATGGGCAGAAGAACGAAATAGCCAGCTTTTTCGTTAAAGTACGGCTTTTCGTTCGCACGCCGTGTGGAGATGGAGGAAGACGGAAGAAGATTGCTCCATGGTGCAATTCATTTTCGTATTCTTTTTTTGGTCAAAACTCTTAAATTCGAATTGTGAATTATCCAAACTCGATTCTAGTTTTAATTCAAATTAGAGATTTATCCTACTCTAGCCCTTTAAGAACTCAAATTTGACTATTTGCCACCTTAAACCTGCCAAATTGCTGTTTAAGTCAATGGGAGAGGTCCAGGGATCAATTTGGTCATGTTTGCAGCCTTCCTGACATTTAAGTTTTTTTCAGAGAGTTTTCCTAATTCTAATCAAATTCGATTTGAGTTTTAATAAAAAATTTTGATTCGTCGAATTTGGAATTTATGGGAGTTTATAGGAGTTTTAAAAAACTCACATGAATTTGAAATTCAACCCTTGATAAATGTGCCTTCCCATGTCTATAACATAATATGTTTATTGGGTATATCTGTGAATACAATATGTGAGATCAAGTTCCAACAATAAAGTAGTTCACTGTTGTTTTTAAGAGACGCTGGCACCCAAGTTTTTGAGAATTGTAAAGAGCGACTACAGTGACAGCCCACCTGAAAGAGCTGAATGTAATAAATGGTCTGTTGGGAGTACCAGGGGCTGTAATCAAAATAGCTTTAAAGTAATAAAGGCACAATAACCCCATCTGCTTACTAGTCTCACAGTGGCATCATTGTGGCTTGCACAGTGTCTGCCAAAATACTACCTTGTAGCCTAAGGCAAACTGAGGAGAGACATACAAAAGGTTATGGGTCCTGACTGCAATATGTCTACATTTATTCGTAGATCTACATCTGTTTCTCAATACCTCTCTAATCACTATCAGTAGTGATGCCCGAATTTATTCCCCAGACATGGATATGCAAATAATTACCGGATTTCGCCAGCAAATGTTTTTGCAAAACTGCAACTAAAATTCGCCATGGGAAACATCACTGCAACAAAAAAAAGCGTTGCATGTCAAAATTGTTGCACGTCAAAATGATTCGGTCACCCATTTGGACAAAAGAGTAGTGCGTATCAAAATTGTCGCTCGTGTCAAAATTATTATTTTGACACAAAATTATTAATTTGACACCCATTGACTTCAATGCATTTTGCAAATTTTTGGCCGTTTCACAATTTTTTCCGGCGTTTCGCGGTGGGAGACAAGCTGGCTTATTAATTGGGTGCCTTTGAAGGCACCCAAACATGGGCCATTGTTAGTGCTGAATCGTCAGATACAGGTAGAATTCTATTGTTTCTATCTGTATATCTGATGATTCAGCTCTACGGGTGTGTATTGAAACTAACGATCTTTCCTGAAAACATCTTTTTCAGGAAAGATCGTAATTGTAACGTCTGGCTACATTTACTGCCCATGGGAAAAATTGCCCAGTGTTGATAAATGAGCCCCATGTGTCTTGTCCAGGAATCAACATGATCATCTTTTCTATGAGAAATTACTGATGGAAATGTAAGGGAGGCTAGAATGATGATGCAAAAGGGACTGGGCATGTGGAAGACGGTGTCAGTTTTAGGAAATGGGCTCTGAAGACAGTATATTGGCTTTAGGGATGTAACTGGGTAGGATCTGGATCGTGATTGAGCAGGGCAGGGGTATAACAACAGGGGAGTATACATTTACTGGCAATTATATTGTGGCTAAAGTACCCCTTATTGTAAAATATAAGGATATTTATTATAAGTCACCAAGGAGTTACATTACCATATAAAAGCACAAATTCTTTTATACAAGTCATGGAACTCTGAAGTTTCTTTTAATATCCTCATATTTTCCAACAAGGGGTACTTTAGTTATTATAATACACAAGCTTTAGTGAGTCATGTGACAAAAATGACATCACTAAGCTCCGTTTATAACTGATGACATCACTAAGAGCCGTTTAAGGATATAATTTACAGGGTATTTGTGGCTTTTGTATATTATATGTATATACAGTAGTTTATCTTGATTTATATAGCTCTACATGCACTGTACTTTTCTACAATACATTACAAATAAGAACAGGGAGGACAAAGTGCAATTAATAGTATACACAAGTACAAAGTATTATGTGCTCAGAGACAAGGGAGGAAGGGGATCCCTGCTCTATAGAGTTTACAATCTAAGTGGGTGGGGGATTTACATGAGTTTGGGGGTAGTAATGATGAACAAAGGCCAATATGTTTCCAGCTATGACTCTGAAGTAAGGGCACCAGGCTTCCCTTAAAGCAGGACATAGACAAAACAAATTCTGCAAGTTTCCACTGGTTCCTATGTGATTTGCCAAAATATGTATATTATTTCATCCGTTTACCGCATAAAGAGAAGGCCCGACACCTTGTGTGCACCCCCATTAGGCATTGTACTGCTTTGTAAACAGCACAGAGATGATGTATCGTCCTGCCCTCAAACGTATGCCAGTCTGGCATTGTATAGAATCATTCATTGTGATATGAATACAAAAGGAGTGCCGACACCTCAGCTCCCAGCTGGCTTCTGAGGAAACAGATGGTCAAGTTGGAAGAAAGGGGGAGGGCGAGAGCGAAAGAAATGATGGGATTAAAATGGCAGGCAGGTGTGCGGAGACGGTAAACACACAACATTTTTTTTTCCTATGTGGTTTTGACTGTTTGATCCGATCTTGCTCTCCCACCTGTCTGAACCAAGGAGAATGCAAAGCAGATTTCCATATCGTGATTACTGTAATACAGTGCAGAACAAAAGGGTAAATCCTAGGCGGTAATGGGATTAGGCTCCGAAATAATCCAGTTCTTAAATGTGTCCTGTCAGTGATTAGGTTAACCTGCCAGGGACAGTGTTTAACATAGCATAGCAAGTGAACTATGTAATCTGCAATGAGGTGGCGCTGAACAGGTTAATGCAGAATAACACATAGGCATGGGATATTAGTATAATATAGTCGATTACAGATATTATATGTAATAATAATTGTATGTTTTACAGTATTTACATAAGGGATGTCCAACTTGCTGCCCTCCAGATGTTTTTTAAAGGAAAACTATACCCCCCCGAACAATGTAGGTCTCTATAAAAGGATATTGCATAAAACAGCTCATATGTAAAACCCTGCTTCATGTAAATAAACCATTTTCATAATAATGTACTTTTTTAGGCCATCCCCTGGGATCGTAGAATTCTTGGCGTACACAAACAAACCATACATGTTAGGTTACATGAGCCAATTAACAGACAGAGTTGTGTCTTTTGCTTCCACACTTCTTCCTGTTACAGTTAGAGCTGCAGTATTTCTGGTCAGGTGATCTCGGAGGCAGCACAAAGACCATCACGGAATGGTGGTTCAAGGCAAGAGATTTAAAAGTGCAATGTTACGTAAATATATATTCCAGTTTGGTAAGATTCTTTATATGATATAAACTATTGTTCACCTTAAAATTAACTTTTAGTATGATGTAGAGAGTCATATTCTGAGACAATTTTCACTCTGTCTTTAATATTTTATATGTGGTCTTTGAATTATTTCGTTTTTATCTAGCAGCAATCTGGATGCTATGGTCCAAATTACCCTAGCAACCGAGCATTGATTGGAATTGATTTGAAAAGACTGAAATATATGTAGGAGACAGCCTGAATAGTGAGTAATAAAAAGCAACAATACCTATGAAATTGTAGGCTCACAGAGCTATAGCATTTTTTGTGGCTGCTGGGGTCAGTGACCCCATTTGAAAGGCAGAAGAAAAAGGCAAATAATTCAAAACGCTAAAAAAATAATGAAGACTAGTTGAAAAGTTGCTTAGAATTAGCCATTCTATAGCATACTAAAAGCAAACTTGAAGGTATGGGACCTATTATCCAGAATGCTCGGGACTTAGGGTTTTGCAGATAACATCTTTCTATAATTTGGATCTTCATACCTTGTCTACTAGAAAATCATGTAAATATTAAATAAACCCAATAGGCTGGTTTTACTTCCAATAAGAATTAATTATATTTTAGTTTGGAACAAGTACAAGGTACTGTTTTATTATTACACAGAAAAAGGAAATCATTTTTAAAAATCTGAATTATTTTATTACAATGAAATCTATGGGAGATGGTCTTTCCTTAATTTGGAAATTTCTGTATAATGGGTTTCCGGATAACGGATACCATACCTGTATTTAGTATGATGCAGAGTGATATTCTGAGACAATTTGATATTGGTTTTTATTTTTTATTATTTGTGGTTTTTCAGTCATTTAGCTTCATTTAGCAGAACTCCAGTTTGCAGTTTCAGCAATCTGGTTTCTAGGGCCCAAGTTAGCAACCATGTATTGATATGAATATGAAACTGGAATAGGAATAGGAAAGGGCCTGAATAGAAAGAAGACTAATAAAAAGTAGCAATAACTAAACATTTTTTAGCCTTACAGAGCATTTGTTTTTAGATGGGGTCAGCGACCCTTATTTCAAAGTTGGACAGAGTCAGATGAAGAAGTCAAGTAATTAAAAAACTATGAAAAACCAATTGAAAAGTTGCTTAGAATTAAACGTTCTATAACATACTAAATGTTAACTTAAAGGGATACTGTCATGGGGAAATTTTGTTTTTCCAAAACGCATCAGTTAATAGTGCTACTCCAGCAGAATTCTGCACTGAAATCCATTTCTCAAAAGAGCAAACAGATTTTTTTATATTTCATTTTGAAATCTGACATGGGGCTAGACATTTTGTCAATTTCCCAACTGCCCCAACTCATGTGACTTGTGCTCTGATAAAATTCAATCACTCTTTACTGCTGTACTGCAAGTTGGAGTGTTATCACCCCCTCCCTTTTCCCCCCAGCAGACAAACAAAAGAACAATGGGAGGGTAACCAGATAGCAGCTCCCTAACACAAGATAACAGCTGTCTGGTAGATCTAAGAACAGCACTCAATAGTAAAAACCCATGTCCCACTGAGACACATTCAGTTACATTGAGAAGGAAAAACAGCAGCCTGCCAGAAAGCATTTCTCTCCTAAAGTGCAGGCACAAGTCACATGACCGGGGGCAATTGGGAAATTGACAAAATGTCTAGCCCCATGTCAGATTCAAAATTGAATATAAATAATAAAAAATAAAAATGACCAGCCATGAACACAATCCCAGAAAATGCTGGGATCTGTATCTTTTACCTGGTGTCTATTCGAAAGTGGCAGCAATGGGAAATCTCTTTAGAACTGAATGTAACTTTCACCCATTCAGTATAAGTCAAAACAAGAAACAGATAAAAACATGGGGTAAGCAGAATTCTTAGCATTGCCTTCAAATATCAACAATTAAGAGCATGTTAAATAAAGTGCATGTGCATTTGGGCAGAGACACACGTGGAGATTTGGGGAGATTAGTTGCCTGGCGACATATTGCCTCTTCTTCGGGCGACAAATCTCCCCGCAATGCCTTCGCGCTGGCTAAAATCTAAGAAGACTTCGGAAAACGAATCGCTCCAAGTGCCATTTCGCCAGCGATTTAGATTCTAGCCGGCGGGAAGGCAGATCGGGAAGATTAGTCGCCAGGAGAAGAGGAGATTTGTTGCCGGGCAACTAAATCTCCCCGAATCTCCATGTGTGTCTCTGCCCTTATACCCTTCATCCATAGGTCACAATGTTATCTTAACACTGTACAAAAAGGAATAAGGAGTATCCTATCCATACAATTGGATGAGTTCATAGCAAGCCTTCTGTAATTACCAGGGACATTATGGGGCAGTGGGCCCTCAGGATGTTTGAGGAACACATTAGAATGCACGTGCTAATTCTTACACACTATAGTAGGAATATGTTACAAGTGATAACGCGGAGAGAAGAGTTGGGGGGTTTGGGTTCTTTTCTCTGATCTCCCATTACTGATACTTATCTACTTCAGGTTCAAAGAACCCATCACAGCAATTTTCAAAAACTTTGAAGTAAAATAACAAGTAGTGTAACCAGATGCCTAAGATCTGCTGCCATCCAGCACCATCATGCTCAATCACCACTTGCAAGGGAACACGAACATTATTGACCATTTGTTCTAATAAAAGTGATGGAAGCCCTCAATGAATTGAGGAAATATTGGGCATGTTATAGAGTTTGGTTCTCCCACTGTTGAAATTATTATAATGGCTCCCCATTATGGATAATTCTGAAATAATCCTTTTAATTTCCAAAGGCCTTCGGGGTCAGTTTTATTAGGAGCCTGTTAAACTGCCTGTATGTGTGGATTGTGGGAGGAAACTGGAGCATGCAGAGAAAACCTGCTCAAGCATAGGAAGAAGCTACACCTCCGAGCAGTTGTACTTGCTGCAACACTAGCCATGGAATGCAACCATTGTACAAAGATTACTTGGAGCACTAGCACATCTAATTCAGGCTCTAATTCAGTAATTTTCAAGCATCTTTGCTTGTAAATTACCCACCCACATAGTATATAAACTCTGAAATTACCTTCTTCCTCCTGTGCCTGTTACTTAGGGTAAGGCCAGGCGTGGCGTTTTTACGTTGCGTTTTTAAAAAAGAACAGCCAGGCGTAAATATGCTACTGAAACCACACGCGACCATCAACATGCGTTTTTCAGCACGTACGATTATTTTCCCAACATGCACTTCTCATTGAATTTGGACGCCATATTTAAAATACACTGCGTATTTACATAAAGTGTGGTTTCAAACTTGCAGATCCCATAGAGTCTATTGATTTGGTAGTTTCTTGACATATTGGCGTTTCTGCTAAAAAACGCCAATACTGGCGTCCTGTGGCGGATTTCAGCTTGCAAGCGCCCTGTGAGAATTGCCATAGTGCGTTTTCCATTAGTTTCAGTGGTAGTGCAGTTTATGCGTATTTATGCCTGGCTGTTCATTTTTAAAAACGCGACGTAAAAACGCTGCAAAAACGCCACATCTGGCCTGGCCCTAGATCTGAACTACAACTGTTATTGTATATTCTGTAATGCGCAGGGCCCTCTTTACATTCTGTTTGTATCAGTATTTGTTTGATGTGTACATGCTTCCATTGTCCACTGCTGTGGAATAGGATGGTGCCTTGTAAATACTTGTTGAAAATGATCCTGTAGATTGTAAGCTCTTTGGACAGGGTGCTCAGATCCCATTCTTATTCTGTAACCTTTGTTTGTTAAATTATTGCGCAACCCGTGTTTGTTATATATGACTGTAAAGTGCCGTGTAACTTGCTGTATAAATAAATGATGGTCATGATGAAACTTACGTACTAAATTTACTTGCACAGTTTTCCTTCTCGTAACATTGGAGGAATGCAAACATATGCAGAATAGAGTATAGCACAGTGGCGTAACTAGATGTTACTGGGCCCCACAGCAAAATAATTTTAGGGCCCCAAACATATCCAGAGGTTGTCCTGTTTTACCAAAATGTATTGAAATTGTACATGAATTTGAGCCTCATGGGGCCCCCTATACCTCCTGGGCCCCCTGCAGCCGCAGGGTCTGCTTCCTCTGTAGTTACACCCCTGGTATAGCAGTAGCTAATGTTTTGCAGGAAGGGCAATACTAATATAGACATCGATGGATAGGTTATACAGCATCTAGCTGACACTTATTTTATTGGACCAAGAAAAGCTTGAGAGCAGCCTTGAGTTTTGGAAGCCAATGAAAACTTCTGAGGGAGTGGATATTTGTTGTGAGGGGGCGGCACTTTATTACTGTTATTATTATCCTTTTATTTAGATAGTGCTGACATAAAGGCACAGGTAGTATAGTCCAAGTAATTGCCATATGTAAGGGCTTTGTTGCTTGGTCTTCATGATTTTCCATGATGGCTACATATCTGCAATCACGGGAAGCATCTGAATAATAATAATAATGGGATCAGATCTGGCATGAGGTTAGAAGTAGAACTCTTATGCTGGAACCCTCAGAAAAATGTAGATGGGGTATCTTTTTTTTTTTTTTTTTATTATTTATTTTAACAAATTTTTTCAAATACATTACAATACCACAAACAAAAATAAATGAAAAGAAAGAAAGAGAAAAGAATAGAATAGAGTAAAGTAAAAGTATAAAAGAATATATAGGGGTATATAGGGCCCTGGCTATCGCGCAGCTGGGTACATCTGGCATCCACTACCTCGCCCTCCGACCGTATCTCCGGCCTTTAGGGTTGCTAGAACCGGTTGCTACGTTAGTTATTTTGCCTGCCTTCCTTATCCACTCCCTGGTGCGTTCCTATCTATGCTACTGAGGAGTCTCGCTAGTTAACATCCCTTTTAACTCGGATTATTTAAATACCTAATCCAAGGATCCCAGATATCCCAGTATATGTTACTCTTATTGTGAATAATATGTGTTATTTCTTCCATTTTCCTAGTATGTTCTACTTCCAGCTGCCATTCCGTGCTACATAGTGGGCCCTTCTGCTTCCAATGTCTTGGGATTATTGACCTGGCCGCATCCAGCAGGTGCAAGGTAAGTGGGTCTCTTAATAGTCCCTTCTTATCCATATCAAAGCTTAGCAGGATCAGAGGGTCGTTATCCAGCGACAAATTGGAGTTAATTATTTCTTTTATTACTTTAAGGATTTTACCCCAATAGTCCTGCAATTCTTTGCACTTGCACCAAATATGTGTGTGTGTCCCCCTCTCCTTACCACATCTCCAGCATACATCTGTGAGTATGGGGAACATCCTAGTCAACCTACTTGGAGTTAGGTGCCATCTAGTTACTATTTTAAAGTTCATTTCCCTCACTCTTACAGCTCTAGATGATTTATGGGCTTGTAGCACGATCTTGTTCCACATCTCAGGGGGAATCTCTATACCCAGGTCTTTTTCCCATTCCCTAAGAGCTATGTCATTGCCGGCAGAGATGGTTGATATTAAAAGTTTGTATATATTTGATACTACTTTATTAGGGACCTCTTTACTTTCCAGTAATATTTCCCATTTAGTCAATTCTCTATCCCAATCATCCTCTTTATATTTATAGGTATAATTTTGCAATAGGCGATAGTTCCATACGTCTCTAACATGTTTTCCCCATTTCTTTTGAATATCATTTAATGGGATCAATTTATTGTTTTCCAAGAAGTCACTAATTCAACTATCCGCCCTCAACTATCCGCCAATTCCCAAATGCACCCCTCTCCATGCTAGGTATAAAAGAAGTGTTATTTATTAAGGGTTGTAATATATAGGGCCTTTTGGTCAACTCCAACCTTGTTCTATTGCCGTACCAGATCCTAAGTGTGGTTGAAATTAAAGGGTGGGCTTTCACCTTGTCTGATATGTCTTTGGGCTCGCACCATAAATGGTTTAACAGAGGTATCCCTGCCCACTGATTTTCTATCACTGCCCACTCTTTCATCCTTTCTTCCCTTGCCCATTGTTTAATGCGAGTTAAATGGATTGAAATATAATACAGCCAGGCATCTGGGATAGCTAACCCTCCTCGATGTAATGGTAGTATTAATTGTTTATATTGAATCCTAGCCTGTTTGCCGTTCCAAATAAATTTTATAAATAGGGATTTCATTTTTTTTAAAAAAAACAGCTGGTAAACTGATTGGCAGAACTTGTAAGTAGTAATTCAGTTTAGGCATCAAGAACATTTTCAATGCTTGTACTCTTCCCATCCATGATAAGTTTATTTTATTTCATTTATTAACCTTCTCCTGTAATGTTGACAGTAAGGGGACAAAATTGCTGTTATATAGATCCAACATATTTGGGGTTATATTCACACCCAGGTATTTAATACTACGGTTTACCTTTTTAAAAGGAAAATTCTCTGTTAGACTATCCATCATACTTTCTGGGGTGTTAATACTCAAGATGTTAGATTTTGTAAGGTTGACCTTGAAGTTTGATAAAGATCCAAAATGTTCTATAAGTGATAGGAGGCTGGGTAGGGAGGACATCGGGTTTGAGACAAAGATGGGGTATCTTTGGTCAGATTGTTTCAATGAATTTAATAAAACTGAGTGGTTATTTTTGTGATCTATTGCTCACTAGTCACATCTTGCTCAGGCCTCTTAGAAAATGTCCTAATTATTTCTTGGTGTAGTTGTTCTCCTCAGACATTCCTCATCTTCCAGTGTTGCTTGTTTTCCCTCAGGGATTCGCTCTACACCACTGCCACCCTCCTTCCCCTTAATTCCTGAAATGCCAAGAACAGATTGTTCTCTGCTTTTGTAATGAAGGACAAACACACAGTCAGGCTTAGATACACCACAATAACACAAAACACACTATGCGGCTCTACACAGGCTCTGAATAAGAGCTAAAGTTTTTTCATTACGGGGTTTGCCATCTAATCCACAGCACAGGGTCACAGGAAAAGTGTGTTCTATCTCATACATCTAATGTGCTTGTAATTAAACGCCTCTTAAGCAGTGAAAATTGTCTCAAAGCAAAATATACATTCTAACACATTCTTGGCAGTCTGAATCATGATGTAGGGACCTAATTCCTGCCAGATATTCAGATTGCCAAACTAACAAAAAATGTAAAAAATGTGCTTGAGGCAATGTACATTTTTATTTTTTTGGGTTGAATTTGTGTACAAAAGCCTTCTTTTGTGAAAATATTTGGTAACACAGTGTGGTCTGTGCAACGTGCATTCACAAATTCATGCTCAATGAGTGTATATTCAATTTAAGATGGCCGTACACATTGTGATCAGCTGGATTTGGTCACCCGAGTGCTTGACTATATCAGTCTGATCTGATTGTTGTCACAGAGGCTACAGAGATCTATTGGTCAATGACAACACTGATGATTTTCAAACCTGCCTAAGAGAGGCAGGCCCGGCTCCTGGGGTCTGATATGCTGCCGACTCAGTCTGGATGGGCCAAGTCAACAGCTGTAAGTCGACCCATATATATCCAACTATATGATGATCCTACGTGTTACACACAACCTTACATATACACATTCACATGTAGAGGCATACAGATTGAATCAGTGGTCACCAGGGCAGCCATCAGGGGGGGACAGGGGGGAGAGTTGTAGGGGGCCCGAGGGTAAGGGGGGCCGGCCACGCCACACTTACTTGATAAGCCGGGCCCCCATCTTTCTGAGAGCTGCTGACTTCGGGAAGGCATGGAACATTTAAGGGGCCCTGGCCACCAATTTTCTCATGTGGGGTCCTAGCCACCAATATTTTTTAATGGGAAGGCCCTGGCCACAAATGGTTTTTTATGGGGGGCCCTGACCACCAATATCTTTTTATTTTTTATTAACATGTGGGAACCCTAGCCACCAATATTTTTTTTCTTCTTTTACTGTGTGGTTGGGGGCGGACCTGTGGGGTGGGGAGGACGGATCTGTAGGTGGGGCTTGCGGTGGGTGCAGCCAGGGGGCCCAGGAAATTTTGTCGTATGGGGCCCTGCGATTTCTGATTGCGGTCTTGGTGGTCACTAAACTTTGGTGTTGGCCCCCTGGGTGAGCCTAGAACAGGGACAGGGGACTGGAAACCATTTTTTGGTGAGATTTTGGAAGATTGCATATTTGGGCTCCTAGAAATATTGGAAAGATCTCCAACAAGTTCTTGACCTAAAAATGTTCAACAACCCATGGATCAAAGGAAATAGTGCTTGAGAGTGTTAAAGTGACACTGACACTAAAAATGTTATTTTCAAAATATTATTCTACATTAAAAGTTGCCTATTGTTGATCATGTTGATCATAGTTGTCACTTGAAGTTCCTAAACCTGTTTGCCAACCTGACTGTCTCTTCTCAGCCTGTCAGTTAGAGATTCTAATGCAAACAGATTCCTGCTGTGACCAACACAAAAAAAAGGTTATTTTCTGGTTTCAGTATCTCTTTAAGGTTGCTTTTTAAAATACAGCTCCAAAAAAAATAATTAAATCAGGGTATCCAATCCAATCCAGGGTATTTCTAAGGTTTGCTGAATTCTCATTAGGTTATTACAGTGTTTAATAGTACAGGTATGAGACCTGTTATCCAGAATGCTCGGGACCTGGGGTATTGCGGATAAGAGGGCTTTCAGTATTTGTATAATGATACTTTAAGGGGCAGATTTATCAAGGGCCGAATTTCGAGGGTTAAAAAACTCTAGAATTTGACCCTCGAAGTTAAATCCTTCAAATTCGAATATCGAATTCGAAGGATTTAGTGCCAATACTTCGATCGA
Organism: Xenopus petersii; assembly: GCA_038501925.1. Classification (NCBI taxonomy): domain Eukaryota; kingdom Metazoa; phylum Chordata; class Amphibia; order Anura; family Pipidae; genus Xenopus; species Xenopus petersii. The sequence goes on along the minus strand of CM076680.1, from coordinate 30,987,241 downwards.
ATGATTTTAAGCGATCAATCAAAGGATTTTTATTCGATCAAAAAAAGCTTCCATTATCGAATGGTCGAATAGTCTAACGATTTTTACTTCGAATCGTTCCAATAATTCGATTCGATCGAATTTGACCAATTCGATGGTCGAAGTACACAAAAAATACTTTGAAATTCGAATTTTTTTTTAATTCGAATTCTTCACTCGAGCTTAGTAAATCTGCCCCTTTTTAAGTCTACTAAAAAATATCATTAAAACATTAACCCAATAGCATTGTTTTGCCTCCAATAAGAATTCGTTTTATCGTAGGTAGGATCAAGTACAACGTACTATTTTATCATTACAGAGGAATACATTTAGACTTATATTATTTAAATTGAGTCAATGGGAGATGTCCTTGTTCTAGATAATGGGTTTCCGGATAACAGATCCTATTACCACTGCAGTGATTTTTATGCAATGAACTCCATAGTAAATCATTGCCTTTGTAGAGTGTATGGTGTGTGAATTAGTGATGCCTGTTACAACTAGGCCAAGGCCTACTCATGACACAATAGATACCAGCAATGACAGTGCAAGGATGGAATAGGATACAATGAGGAATCAGTCAGGCATAGAAGAGCCAAATTGAACTTTTGAAGTGATCTACAAGCCTAAGCTGCCTAGCATGAAGTCAACGGTTATACCGGCTGGACCTGCATAGTCATTAAATTCTATGTTTCACTGCAGATTATTCACTCTCCCATGATTCCTGTTCTAAATGGAGAACTAATTAAAGTGACAGTTCAATTTCCTGGGCTACAGGATGTATTAGGTAGTCAATCTGCATCCTGTCACCTGCTTCCTCCTTCAGCATTGCTCAGGCACGAGCTATGTCTCCATTTCCTCACTCATCAGCATAAGACAGGAAGAGGAGGCATCTGATTGCCCAGGCAGCGGACAGCCATGGCCCTTATCTGATCCCATATGACAAGCAGCCCTTGGGCTCTCAGGATCCTATCAGATAACAGGCAACTGCAGGATCAGAGCCTAGCCTCTATTTTCTAAGGGTCAGTTTACCTCCTGTCTCCTCCAAAACTCCAGCAGCTGAATTAAAACCAAGAGACATTGCTTCTTCTGGAAGGAAATGTTAGAGTGTATGAAGTATATTCACCAGGTCCGGACTGGGATTTAAGTATTCAGTATTCAAGTATTCAGAGGCCCAAATAACTTCCCACCAGCCCACTTAATAGTGACCATGGCAACTTATAGCAGCACCTCTGGCATTTGCTAGAACCCACAGATTGACAGTCCAGACTGTGGGCCCCTGGAGCCTAAATAAGAGCAGCAATATGAGTAGGGCTCATTTAACTGGTTTAGGAGGCAGCAAGGTATATGGGAATATGGTATGGTATATGGGAAATGGTTAGGTGGGTGAGCATTTAGGAATGGTGACATACTCCCACACCCCTTTTCCACCCGTTAAAATAGATTTGCAGGAAAAAAATGATATGTATAAAAAAAGAGGACATAGGTGCTGGGTTAGTTGTCAGGTGTTTTCATTGCTGGTAGTTATTTGGGCAGGGGTCCCTGGAGCAGAGGTACAAGCTTTCCTTCTATCACATGTTCACATTTGCAGGGTATTGAGTAAGGGTGGCACCGTTGCTGGCATGCCGGGTAGTTGCAAGATCGACATGTAAACCAACTTATGTAGTGCCTTGCTGGGACAAGCATTTCTTGTGATTATCTCTTCATTGCTGTTAATAATTCAATATGCTTTTTTACTTAAGATGTTGGCTAAATAAAAGAACTACTGCCTTCTAATTCCATTCAATATAGGGTTATATGAGGGGGGTGGCATACTTTTGGGGGGGTGTTGGAACATGGGAATGAGATGCCTGCCTGGACACTGCAAAGGTCATCTGTAGTATTGAAATAAGTAAGAACTTCTAATATTGTCACAGCCATTGTGTCACAACTGTACAGCTGGGTAAGGTAAAGCAAATATAAGCATTTTGGTTTAGTGTCCTTCTGTACTTTACACTCTAAGTAGCACATAGGGGCAAATTCACTAACCTCCGAAAATTCCCCAGTGATGGCTTCGCTCGCAGCGCAACACTTTGCCTGGCATGGATTCGCCAGGACAAAGCTAATTCACTAAAATCCAAAGTTGCATCCAGGGCGCCGAACGCTGGCGAAGTAGCTCTAGCGTTACTGCTGCAAGAAAAGCAAAGTTGCGCTAACGTTGGCTAATTTGCATACGGTGGGAAGTTAAAGTTGAATGGACGTATATGTAGCAGCAAATACATTACACAAGCCCTGGAAACCTTAATAAAATAAAATAGAGTTGTTATAATGCCCTACACATGAGCCCAATGTATAGTTTATGTGCCATATGTTAGGAAATGTAGGGGGAAGCCAGGTATCCCAGAAAAAATTTACAATCTTTTGCAGCCTATTACCCTGAAAAATGAAAAGTCGCCAGCGTTTTTTGGGACTAAGATACATTTTCAACTATTTTCGCCTGGTCTGAGGTGGCGAAGGCAAGTCTGGCGCAAGAGGTAACGTTCAGTAAAATCCGCATCTTAGTGAATTTGCGTAGTTACGTCCATTTGCCAGAGCGAAACTTCGCCAGGCATAAGGGAGCGAATTACCACTAGAGTCTATCTCCTTTGCTAGCGAAGTTACCCCATCGACCGCTAGTATATCGGCGAAGTAACGAAATGACGCCATGCGGGGGAATTTTCGCTAACGTTAGTCAATTCGCCCTTTAGTAAATCTGCCCCATAGTGCCCATCTTTTGCTACAGGTTAAGCAGTGTTTTGGAACTCCCAGAACCTGAAATACAGAGTCAAGCAGATTCCTTGAGGCTCATGGGCACAGAGGGTAGCTCCACATGGACAGGGAATTATTAAACAATCCATATAAAGTTCTGCATCTTACATCAGGATAATACATTTCATTAGAATAATAGTGGCAGGAATAATGAAAAGCAGGACATTTGTTCTGATTCTGATCACATATAACTAGGTCAGCAAGGGCAAAGGACAAGCCAAGGTTAGGGCAAGTAGTGATCTAGGGTCATCAGTATCACTAACAGAGATAGAGTTTCAGCATTACCAGTGTGGAAAGTTAGATCACATGGATAAGAGCCAAAATCAAGGATATACAAAGCATAGAAATGCTCTCTATCTTAAAGGAGTTATTTACCTTTATATTAACTTTTAGAATGATGTAGTGAGAGTCTAGTGGAGAGTGATATTTTTTATTATTTGTGGGTTTTTGAGTTATTTAGCTTTTTATTCAGCAGCTCTCCAGTTTTAACAATCTGGTTCCTAGGGTTCAAATTACCTTAGCGACCATGCTTTGATTTGAATAAAATAATGGAGTATGAATAGGAGAGGGTCTGAAGAGAAATATGATTAATAAAACGTAGCGATAACAATACATTTCTAGCCTTAAGGAGCATTTGTTTTTAGATGGGGTCACTGACCCCCATTTGAAAGTTGAAACGAGAAGAAGGCATATAATTCAAAAACTATAAAAAAAAATAAACATGAAGACCAACTGAAAAGTTGCTTAGAATTAACTCTTTTAAACAAACTAAAAGATAACTTAAAGGTGAAGCACCCCTTTCAGCAGTAAATGCCAGGCTAACGTTTTTGCAAATACAAAGCTGCCATTTCCACCACATCACTGTCTTGATCTGTAGTTGATGAACTATAGTTCTCAGCAACCCCAAAAGCTTGGAACTGGGAGCTGTAAATCAGCTACAACTAAATGACTTGTAGGTTTATCATTCTGTGTTACAACAGCGCACACAACAAACATTTTATACTGTGAAGGGTTGTGTTTAAAGCTGTGTTTGGCCTTCACATCAAGCAAGCTATTGCCTTGGAAAGCCATACACAGACGATATAGAGACACAGGGCAGCTTATCATATGCCATCTACCAAAGATATGTAGAATTAAATGTTAGGAATCAGCTTAAAGCAGAACATAGGGGCTGATTCACTTTCACCAGGAACAGAACATTTCAGAGATTTTTTTTTATCAGAATACCTTTCTATATTTTACTTTCTTGCATTCTTTAGGTAACAATGATAATAATGCATGTCACAAGGTACAGACAGTGGAGACATTGCTTACTTGCCCCTGCTTTGTAATATTCAATAGTAAGGGCCGCAAATTCGATAGCGACTACTTCGCAACACTTCACCAGGCAAAAATTCGACAGGACAACACTAATTCCCTAAAATTTTAAGTTGAATGGAAAAAATCCAATAGCACACCAGTAATGTTGAAAAAAATCTTCAGTGTTTTATTAGCCCATATATACACACAAAAGGGCAACGTTTCGGGCCCAACTGGACCCTTTATCAATTTTAAGTTGCACCCAGGGCACGGAACGCCGGTGAAGTTGTGCTAGCGTTGGCTAATTTGCATAAGACGGGAAGTGAAAGTTGAATGGACGTATATGTTGCAATACATTACATTACACAAGCCCAGGATTAATAAAATTAAGTTGTTATAATGCCCTACACATGAGCCCAGTGTATAGTTTATGTGCTATATGTTAGAAAAAGTATGGGGGAACCCGGTTACCCAAAAAAAATTAACGGTCTTTTGCAGGCTATTACTCAGAAAAAAGGAAACAACGCCAGCGTTTTTTGGAACTTGGGAACATTTTTCAACAACAAATTGAGGAAGTCCTATCCACTCCATTGCACTTCGCCTGATCTGAGCTGGCAAAGGCAAGTCTGGCGCAAGAGGTAACGTTCAGTAAAATCCGCATCTTAGTAAATTTGCGGAGTTACATCCGGTCGCCAGAGTGAAAATTCACCTGGCGTTAAAGTGCAAAGTAACACTAGTGTCTATCTCCTTCGCTAGCAAAGTGACGCCTGCGCCCGTTAGGGAATTGGCGAAGTACCGAAATGACATCACGCTGGCGAATTATTGCTAGCATTAATCACTTCGCCCTTTAAGGAATCTGCCCCTTGATCTTACAAACAATCATTTTCGCATCCATAAAGAGCAACTAATAGGTAGAAAATGTCTATACAGGCATAGGATCATTTATCCAGAAACCCGTTATCCAGAACACTAGAAAATATGGGAAGGCCATCTCCCCTAGACTCCGTTTCAATCAGATAATTCAAATTTTTAAAAATGAATTTTCTTTTTCACTGTAATAATAAAAACAGTAGCTTGTACTTGATTCCAAATAAGATATAATTAATCCCTATTGGAGGCAAAACCATCACATTGGGTTTATTTAATGCTTAAGTGATGTTTTGGTAGGCTTAAGGTATGGAGATTCAAATTAAGGAAAGATTCCTTATCCAGAAAACCCCAGGTCCCGAGCATTCTGGAGCATATCATGTACTTGATTCCAGCTAAGGTGCAATTAGTCCTAACTGGAGGAAAAACAATGCCATTGGGTTTATTTAATGTTTAAAGGGATACTGTCATGGGAAAAATTTTTTTTTTTCAAAATGAATCCGTTAATAGTGCTGCTCCAGCAGAATTCTGCACTGAAATCCATTTCTCAAAAGAGCAAACAGATTTTTTTTATATTCAATTTTGAAATCTGACATGGGGCTAGACATTTTGTCAATTTCCCAGCTGCCCCCAGTCATGTGACTTGTGCCTGCTTTTTAGGAGAGAAATGCTTTCTGGCAGGCTGCTGTTTTTCCTTTCAATGTAACTGAATGTGTCTCAGTGGGACATGGGTTTTTACTATTGAGTGTTGTTCTTAGATCTACCAGGCAGCTGTTATCTTGTGTTAGGGAGCTGCTATCTGGTTACCTTCCCATTGTTCTATTGTTTGGCTGCTGGGGGGGGAAAGAGAGGGGGTGATATCACTCCAACTTGCAGTACAGCAGTAAAGAGTGATTGAAGTTTATCACAGCACAAGTCACATGACTTGGGGCAGCTGGGAAATTGACAATATGTCTAGCCCCATGTCAGATTTCAAAATTGAATATAAAAAAATCTGGTTGTTCTTTTGAGAAATGGATTTCAGTGCAGAATTATGCTGGAGCAGCACTATTAACTGATTCATTTTGAAGCATTTTTTTTTCCCATGACAGTATCCCTTTAAGTTCTGTTTCAGTAGACTTAACACACTGAGATCCAAATTCCAGAAAACTCCAGGTCCTGTCTATCCATGCAATTGGAAAACTTAACATTTCTATAAAAAAAAAAAAGCTTTATATCTGCTTTTAAAAAATAGCTTCACATTGTAGGAGCTCATTTGCTGAATTAGGCTTCAAGAATTTGGGGGTGGCGGTATGAAATGGTGGGGTATAACCTAGCGATGATTCAGTCTGATATGGAGTCTTTCTTGGATCCTATTATACCCGTTTGCTATACATAAAGGATACTGTTTTAAAACAGCAGACAATCGAACACACAACTACAGTAAAATGTATAGGAACATTTAAATTTAAAAATAGTTGAATAACTTTGCCTTTAAGATAACTGCTAATGAAGCTCTCCAGGCAGAGGGTATTACAATGTATCCTGAGAGTGGGATTCCATCAATCTTGGCCTGACAGGATCCTTGAGGAACATCTGATACCTCTTGTAACCCTCTTATGTTTAAAAGCTGTGTATTTCATGCATCGGTGCTTTCTAAGTAAGAAAAAAAAAATGAGGTTCACCCCTCGTATCCACATGGTAGGAAATTGTAGCATCATCTCGATCGGAAAGACTTAGAGAAGAATTTATGTGAGGCTCCCTGTAATGGAATTTGTTTATGGAGAAAGATTCCGTGACCGAAGTAATGCTTGAAATGAGAAAGTGTAAGTCCGTTTACCTGGAAACAGTTTCTTAATTTAAGAGGTTTTAAGATATTTCATTTGTTTGAGATCATTTTCAGCAAATCAGGGTAAATATAACCGAGTTGTTTAATACAGAGGCTGCTATAGTGGTGTATACAAGTAATACACCATTACTGGGGAGGCTTTATATCCAGCCATATCCACTGTGTTTTTTATTGGTGGCTGAGACTGAAGACCAGGGTTGAACTGTCCCACAGGAGGACCAGCTTATTCTAATGGGCTTCAGACATGAACAACCACTAGTTCTTTATTGTTTCCACCATTGGTTTATATAATACCAATACTAAAATACCAATTCTTGAGATTGACCCTAGAAGGCCCAGTCCAACACTGTTGAGGACATTCAATATGTTTAGTTTGAGGATTCAGATGGTCAGTTCAATCACTTCACTTCCATCCACCTAAGCCAGATTGAGGACAGTAACCAGTATTTGTCCAGTGAGCAGGGTTTTCTCTGTGTCATTGTGATTGTCCTGACATTTTTATGTTTCTTTTCTTGATTTTACTGATCTGCACATTTTGTCAGCACTATACAAGTATGGGGCAAGGCATTTCCTCTGAGCCATTTTCCGCAGGGGTTTTTTCCTCTTTTCCTGAATAGTTTTCACTTCAGTATGGTGTCTGGGGTTCCAGTGGTACATCCACTATTGTTGGCACAAAATACCCACTCCTTCTAACTCCTTCTGTCCTCCCAGAAGATCCCAGGTTCTTTCAGTGTCCCGCAAGCTATAGGCCAGCCTCTGATCCATTAGATCACTCTCCAAGGGGAACCAGTCATTTTGGGATGGCTGTAGCCTGACGTGTGGTAAGTACCCACTCTTTATATGTACACTGCATTTGTCTAGGCATCAACTACTTAAATCATACTTTCAAACTGTCCCGTTTTTTGTGGGACAGTCCCGATTCTGACAGTCCCGACTTTCCCTTTGATCTCCTGCACTGAACAGCCAGAAAAAGATACAATGTTTTTAAAACATAATTGGCTTTTGGCAGAGAGCCCATAATACATAGCAGGTGCACTTCAAAACGTTTGTAACAATTTTAGATAAGCAAAGAAACAACTGTAACAATTTAGGATAAGCAGGTCTCTTGGGGAAACTGTGACTTGCAGCTTAAAGGGAAATTTACCTTCACTAGCAAAACTGTAATAACACATAAAAAACATAGAAATGTGTTCAAACTTTCATAACCTGCCAGATTTTGTAAAATAAACATGGTAATTAGGGGGTGTGGCCACAAAAATGAGTGTGGTCAAAAAATGTTGCTGCCCTCTGCGCCGAAAATCTTTTTGTCCCTCTTTCTATTTCCAAACTGTTGGGAAGTATTCTTTAATATTTCCCAATACAGGTATGGGACCTTTTATTTAGAATGATTTGGACCAGGGTTTTCCCAGATAAAGGAACTTTCTGTAATTTGGATCTTCATACCTTAACGGGGGAATGTAATAAAAGTCGCAAAGAGCAAAACAATTCACACCAATAAGAGTAAAAATCCACATCTCGCAATGTAATATTGTTCCTTAAACTGTTATTGCATTGTGAATTTTAATTGCGCACTCATAAGAAGTGCTTGAAGGTGTCGTAATCTTTTAGAGCAAACATAACGACTTTTTCAGTAAGAAGTTTTATTACATTGACTGCGCATTGGCGCAAACTATAAAATTCGCAAGCGGTCTTTCACTGTCGGAAGTGGTCGCTAAACAGTTTCCGGGGTCGCAAAAGCTATATTAAATTCGCACAAAGCTAAATTTGTTTGCGCAAAAGCATAACTTTTCGCATTGCGAATAGTTTTTCCATTAGCAATTTTTATTACATTCCCCCGTAAGTATACTAAAACAACACTTAAACATTAAATAAACCCAATATTCTGGTTTTGCTTCCAATAAGGATTAATTATATCTTCATTTGGATCAAGTACAAGCTACTCTTTTATTATTACAGAGAAAAAGGAATAAACAAAAGGAACACCAAGAGCCCCAATAGTGTAATATGTATTGGCAAGGGATAATGAAATAAGATTAGATAACATATACTCACAAACCAAGGTTACCAATAGGCAACCACTGTAAAGGCAGGGGGGGAGATTGTCCTGACCCACTCAGGATTAAGAAGAAGATAGAAAAAGGGTATGAACCCTCCACCCAGGGTGGACTTAGTATTGTATAAAAAGAACAGAGGCGCCAAAAGAATAAAAGGATATAAACGAGTTTAAAAACCAAAACTTGGTAATCAGAGGAGGCAGTAGTGGACTTACCTCCTCCAAGCAGACACAAAACGACTGTAATTAAGCAGTCAAAATTTATTAACGAACTCCAATCAGTGCAACGCATTTCACGGGCTCAGACCCGCTTCTTCAGGCAATAAACATAGGAGTTACAGCATCTGGCAGTAGGCAGAAGGATATAAACGAGTTTTTAAACTCGTTTATATATTTTTATTCCTTTGGCGCCTCTGTTCTTTTTATACAGAGAAAACGTTAGTTGCATTTGTCCAGGGTAACAGTTAGACAGGGGGGGGGGAGGTGGTTCTATGTAGGGTAGAGGGGGAGGTTTTTTAACTTTAGAGTTGAATTCTCCTTTAAAGCACTCCCTCAGTAGTTGTGGCAGATAATTGCATTTGGTGATTCTTAGCCTTCTCAGGGGACCTCAGTTAAGTCTGGGAATTGTTTTTTCTAACCAAAAATTGGTTTTATTGATTGGATTTCGGGGAAGAAACAAAAGAGTTTGCATTCTTGTGTCAAAATCATACATGTGTGCCTGTCCCCCTGCCAACACATTTGTTCTGGGTGGGTGCAGGCAGCAGGCCCGGATTTGTGGAGAGGCCACCAAGGCCCGGGCCTGGGGTGGCAGGATTTTAGGGGGTGGCATGCTGCCCAACCACACCCACATTGGTTCAGAAACACTGGGGATGCGCAGAAATACTATAGTTTTTTTTTAATTTCCCCATTGCTCCAGTCCCAATGATGAAAATTTGAGCAAAAAAAGAGAGGGGAGGGGGGGCGACAAACGACAGCGTTCCTAGGGGTGCCTGCTATGTAAATCTGGTAGAGGATGAATCTTGGCATTCATATTCCGGCAGGCCGATTTTTAGCCCTGCCTGCCATTAGCCTAAATCTAAAATTTCTGAAAACCTACGCTGTATATGAAAGCACATTAACCACTTAAAATACTTGTAGTAGAAATGATATCTTACTGTTAAAGGAACAGTAACACCAAAAGTGTTTTAAAGTAATGAAAATATAATGTACTGTTGTGTTGCACTGGTAAAACGGGTGTGGTTGCTTCAGAAACACAACTATAGTTTGTATAAACAAGCTGTTTGAAGCCATGGGGGCATCCATTCAACCTGGAGAAAAGGCACAGAATACACAGCCGATAACAGATAAGCTCTGCAGCGTACAATGAGATTCTTCAGAGCTGTGCTTGAATGGCTGTCCCCATGGTTACACAGCAGCTTGTTTTTATAAACTATAGTTGTTTTTTTGAAGCAAACACATCAGCTTTGCCAGTGCAGGGCCTTTAAATTAGCATTCACTGTGTGGAGGGAAACCGATAACAGAAACAAGGAACTTTTACATATATATATATATATATATATATATATATATATATATATATATATATATAAATACTGTATATGAAAAAGGATCCTCTGAAGTGACAGCAAATAACACAGGAGTGATGTGATGACAGTATCTCTTTGATCAAAACCTATGCAGTTTTGTAAATCCTTAAAATAGGGATTTTCTTTGTGGCTGCCTTGTTCAGCAAATTCCTAGCACATCACTCACATAATGTATCGTAGAGCTCACGGGCAGACCAGGAGGTGAGGTCAGTGCTGTGGGTGCTTCCCTTGTTAGCAGGGGATATGATAGATCTGATAAGAAGAGACTATGCTCTTTGTCTCTTGTACATTCCTAAAGCCACCTGAGTACAAGGGATTTGGAAATGTTGCACTGGGGGGTCCAGAATGTGAGTTAAAATGGCTAAACTGTAATGGAACAAAGCAGCTTGTTATAGAACTAGTTTGGGAAGGGAATGCTGGGTCATTAGCATTTAAATCTACTTATTATCTGTAATACTTTGCCTTTAGTTCCTATCTGCCACCAGGGCAATGAATTTACATTATATGTCTAGCTCCTGGAAATGGGCTACTTGTAGGCCTGCTATTTCTACAAGGAGGACCGAAGGATGCATTTACATTAACGATAATGCAGTAGTGACAGATTAAACCAAAATGCTAGTCTAACCAGGGCTCATATTTGAGAAAATGATAGTTCAAATATACTCTTATATAAAAATATAGAGCGAGTATGTAGGCTATTCTATACAAGAAGGTATATCGAATGCAGAAATATTTGTGTTCATTTTCCCCCTTTCACTGTTTTTCTCACAAAACAAAAACAGTGGTATTGTGTTAGCCAGTAGCAAAAATAACAAAAAAAAAAAAAAAATACAAAAGTATTTGATTTTGTGGGTTCTTTTTTCATTTGTTATTGTTACTGTTTTTCTCCCAGTATTGAAGCTTTGTTCGTTCATGTTTTCCATATACGACTTCCCAATAGAAGTTTTGCAGACATTTTTTTTTCAATAAAGAATATTCCAGCAAAAAATCTTCCTATAGGATATCATGATTAATGGTGGGTGAACCCAGGTGATAAAAATACAACATGGTATGTGTTAATGGGGAAAATATGAAGAGTTCAGAGATTTGGGGAAAAATATATGTTTTTAAATAGGACAAACAAACTAGAATGCATGCAAAAAACATACATTTTCCATTTTTTTGGACTTTGAAAACTGACATCTTTTTAAGCACAGGCATGTTGAAGCTCTCATTGGAACTTTGTTCACTGCATTTATGAGGCTATTCTTGTTGTATTGTATTCTTCTCTTGTGCTGGGGGAGCTTGAGGGCCACTCTGAGCTCTGTGGGAGCACCACCCTTCTTTAGACCTTATGGACTCTCTATACCCCCAAGGTTGGCTCCAGGCATGCTCTGGCATGATGCTCAATTAACAATGAACTGGCCGCACATTGGCCTTATATACTAAAGTACATTAAGCTATTGCATGACTGCATCTGCAAACTTTTTATGGGTTACTCAATGCTGTGTAACTACCAGGTCCGGACTGAGAATTAAAATAGGCCCTGGCATTTCAGGTACACAGAGGCCCAATCAGCCCATATAGAAGCCCAAACAGGCCCCACCAGCCCACTAGATACTGACTTTCTATGGGACTTTATAGCAGTCCCTCTGGCATTTGCCAGAACCCACAGATTGCCAGTCCGTACCCACAGCTTTAACATCCTGGTTTGGACTGCTCTTTTTGGCCATTCTGAACCTACTTTTTATCTTGTGTTTAACATCTGAAATAGACTTTCTACCAATGACATACAGTATCTCTACTATTTCTAGACAGAATGCGGAATGCAGTATATCCCCATTTGCATTAGATCCTGTGTGCCGGTTCCTCATTTGTCATTTGTCATCATTGGATGCTGGGGAGTGCCGTCTCCCTAGAGGATTGAGCACCAGGCTCGGCAGCATTGGAAGACCAGTGAATGCATTCACACTTTCTCTTCTACGGACATATGCCAAGGGAGGCAGTAACTGTAGGCATGCTATGCAATGTAAACCACCCAACATGCTGGAAATAACCAGAGCCCTGCTCTACAGTACTGAATATATAGTATGTTCAATCTGGGCAATATTCTGTCACCAACAAGGGAAAGCTGTGCTCACCACTTATTTTTTAAACCATCAAGTCTGGGTGCAATGAGGCTGTGACCACAAAATACATATAGTGTAAGACACGCTGGGAGATTTCTCCATTCTCTTACCTCCCGGCGAGTCTCTCCCCGTCTTCTGGGGCACAGGCACACACTTCTGGCTACATCACGTGTTCCGGTCGTGCGCAAGTGATGCTAACATTGGTTTCTTTGCGTTCGTCACAAGCATAGTGACGCCGAATGTCATTACGACATTTTCCGGCACAAGATACAAACTTTTGCCACCTCCATGCCTTCCTCCATTTTAACAGTGCCCAAGCTGGCTTCTGTTTACAGATCCTGTCGAAGTGTTATTTCTGTTTGGAATATCCTGTTTTTTTTACTCTGATTCTTGCTGCCTGTCTCAACCATTTTGTCTGTTTTTTGACTACGCCCTGCCTAATCCTTGCCGGTACCTCTTTACGGACTTGATACTATCAAACGCACTATTACCTTGTCTGTTCTGTGGCAGAAAGCCCGGGGGCCAGGCCCGGACTGGCAATCTGTGGGTTCTGGCAAATGCCAGAGGGGCTGCTGTATGGTTCCATAGAAAGTTACCATATAGTGGGCTGGTAGGAGGCTGTGTGGGCTGGTAGGGGGCTGTTTGGGCCTCTGTGTACTTGGAATGGCAGGGCCTATTTTGACTCCCAGTCCAGGCCTGCCGGGGGCCCCAAAAGGGCGTCAATGAACACCAGAATCCACAGGGGTTCCCTGTGCATCTGAGTGTACCCCTTGCTTTCAAGGATCCTGATAGTATGTTACACATACATAAGATCCTCTGCACTCAACCCATTATCAATATATTTAGGACATTGAGACATTTTGTGCGTTGAGCTACTAAAAAATTCCTTACCCTTTAAACAAAACAGGGATTGTTTGTCCATATATTGCAATATATTTAAGCTGGCCAACTACGTCAAAGTCATCCCATATCTGGCCAGTCCTAGGCTCAATTTTCATCTGATTCATTAAGAATTCTATTGCTTCAGTATACATTTTACACAGGGACTACGTTTTACATGCAACTTATTTGCTGCTCTGACACCAAAATGTCTTTTGGCAAATCAATGTAGGGGCCCATGGGGGTTAATGTGCCCCTATGGCTTTAAGGCCCTTCCCTTTTCCTTAGTTATTAGGCAAAAGCTTATGTATCCATTTGAGTTTAAGCTCAGTGTCATTGGCCAAAAGGTGTAACGACAACTTCCTGCCACCCTGCACTATAATGTGTGTAAGGAGTGGCCTCTTCCTCTTTGGCTGCTGATCCAGCTGAATGTGCCATGGGGAGCCTGGGTACAGCAAGGCCCAGAGAAGCAAGTGTTCATGAGAGAAGTCGGGGACCAGGAAACCCAGTGAATGAGGTTTAGCTATAGTAGGGCAGCCTTGTAATAGTCTCTCTTGGAGAAAACGGTAGATAGGGTAAAGAGAAAGAGCAGTTAAAGCTCCAAGGATTTGAAGAGGGTGTTAGGTTAGCTGTCAGCTTCCTGGACAATGCACTGAATGGGAATGGCGTACTGAATACTGCAATTGCCTATTACCTGATGTGACTGTGTGTCATGTGCTAACATCTCATCTGTGTATGTGAGTAAACCTTTGTTTGCATCATAAGAACCTCCTGGCATCCAATCATGTTGTATGTTTTGTATGCACAGTGTTGTAGTTGCACTACACCTTAGAGGGAATGCTTCCACTTAGCGAAGGCCTTGATCCTGAAGTGGGAGTCCAAATGTAACCATGCTCTGCTCACTAGCTGGAAAGTGGTGTGGATAGCCCAGATTAGCGTTACATCAAAATGCAGTTTGCATGGTTAGTTTGGGTAAGGACCTTGCACACTTTGTCAGAAAGATCACCATTCAACTGGACTGCTTAGCATGTCATTATTTGAATGTACATTGTATGACTAGAGATAGCAGTGAACAAGCTGGAGTAAAATTACCAAAACAGCAGATGTATAAATATATTCTGTCTTTCGGTTAATACAGGAGCTATTCTGAAGAACTATTTGGTAAACATGGCTCAGTATTACCGAGACCTTTGAATGTGTGTATCCTCCTGATTTATGTGGACATAACATTGGCTAGAATGTCATTATAAAAATGTATAATGAAGAATGTGAGTTGCTCGAATGAACAAAGTGTACTCTGATCACACAGCCCCAAATAAATGTCCATGAGGATTGCAAGAGGTAATTGCTCTGGCTGGTTTGCTCGTGATCTCTGCCCGAGTGCTTGTGTATGCTGTAGAAATATTGCAAGCATCTCAATCCAGAGGCAGTTGTTTGTTTTGGCAACATCAACGCAGTTTGGTTTTTACAGTGAAAGGCATGTTAACTTCTGCTGAAAAGAACCTGCTCTTCCACAAAATCTGATTTCTGGCACGCCGCCCTGTCTGGGGGTGAAGTGGTGCAATGCTAATGACAGTGGCTGCTGCCAATTAGTTGTAGGCCACGTGCACAAAGAAAATTTATTTGTGAAAAGCTTTCATAAATGGTGTCGACAGTGACTTTGGAGAGTAAATACTAGTTCTAAATTATAAGTGTGCATATAAAGTTGCTTGTGCAGGCTCGTGTCATAACATATATATATATATGTGTGCTAAGATGCTTCTTTCTAACTTTAATGCAGAAATAAAAGAGTGGATATAGAATGCTGGCGACCCATGTGCTGAAAGCCACACAGATCTCAAAGGGCTACTACAGGGCACAAATATTAAGCAAGAAGTTGGGGGAACCAGGGGTGTAACTACAGAGTAAGCAGACAATGCAATTGCAGAGAGGCTCAGTTAGGCCCTTCCTAATGAGTGACTTCAATATATCTTGGTAGAATAGGTCAAATGTTTTGGGGCCCTACCCTGAATTTTCTGTAGGACCCAGTAACATCTAGTTACGGCACTGGGTGTAGCTCTCGAATAACTCTGGAATATAGAGCTACTTCTGCTCTTGTGGATGTAAGTGTAAGCAGGACTGAATGAGAAAGTGTAGTTTGGCAGGGATCTACACTTCATAGAGCAAGTACCACTCTTGCCTTCATTAAATAAGGACATTTTGGGGGGTTATGCCCCTGATCTGCCCAGACCAAACTCACTATACAGACCATAGCCTCAAATCCATTCTTTTTTTCATAACCCCCCATTTTTTTTTAGATCGGGGGTCCCCAACCTTTTATACCTGTGAGCCACCTTGAAATGTAAAAAGAGTTGGGGAGCAACACAGTATATAAGATTCTGAGGGTGCCAAATAAGGGCTGTGATTGGCTATTTGGTAGTCCCTATGTGGACTGGTAGCATATAGGAGGCTCTGTTTGGCAGTACACCCAAAATGTGTCTCCAAGCAAAGACTTAAAAAACTAAGGTAACTGGGAGCAATATCTGGGAGCTTGGAGAAAAGCCAGCTGATATTGGCAGAATACTTGGATATAGGTCGGCTCGGCAGTTGGGCCAGCCGAAAATTTTTGATCAGGTGCCTTTGAAAGCACCCGAACATCGGCCATTGTTAGTGCTGAATCGTCAGATACAGGTAGAATTCTATTGTTTTTTCCTGTATATCTGATGATTCAGCTCTACACGTGTGTGTTGAAACAAACAATCTTTCTTGGAAAAATCTTTTCCAGGAAAGATCGTAATTGTAACGTCTATGGCCACCTTAAGGCTCCAAATGTGGCCATACACACTACAATTACAATCTTTCCTGGAAAAGATTTTTCCAAGAAAGATTGTTTGTTTCAATACACACATGTAGAGCTGGATCATCAGATATACAGGTAGATATACAGGTAGAAACAATAGAATTATACCTGTATCTGACGATTCAGCACTAACAATGGCCGATGTTTGGCTGCCTTCAAAGGCACCCGATCAAAATTTTTCACCCAGCCTGATCGACGAGCCGACCGATATCCAAGTCTTCTGCCTATATCCAGCGCCGATTCTGACTAAGGAGCCGCCTGAGGCGGCTCCTGCAATGCCGCCCCCCCTCACCAACTTACGTGTCGGGAGGGGAGGCAGAAACACTATTGCGGAGAGTGCAATTGCGCTCTCTCGCAATAGTACAGCCGAATTTCCGGTTCAAAAACCGGAAATTCTGCCCTTAAAGCTACAGGAGCGGCTTTTTGCCGCCCCTGGAATCCTTTCAGGCGCTGCCGCCTGAGGCAAGTGGCTCAGCTCGCCTCATTGGCGGCGCGCCCCTGCCGATATCAGTCGGCTCTTTTCCCACCATACACGCACACCAAATATTGCACGAACATATGTGTCAAGTCCCTGAACCCAACTTATGTGGATCCTTCTAACACTAAAGCCTTCCTTAGTGTGAGTAGACCAACTAGTCTTCCACTTCTAAAACCAGGGGAAGACCTGGCAGGTTGTAACTTATGGAAGTGAGCTGCAGATATTTCATATTTTCATGTCAGCTGTCTTCATGGGGTAAAGTATAGCAGAGGGGCCTTCACTTTAAATAACCTCCAAACCTTGCTGGTGTGCCAGCCTGTTCTTCTGCCTTATCATTGGTGCAGTGGTGTGTTCCCATTCATTCAGAATCCAAATTTGAAGGTGAACACATGAGGGTGTTAATCAGTAACATGGACAAATGTTTGCTCTGGCTTAGTGACCCACAGCAAACAAAGAGTGGCACGGGGGGCGGCTGTAGGAATTGGTAAGTCACTATATCTTGGCTTTCATGCCAGGCAAGGTACTATGTGCCTGATGTGTATATGGTCTCTAAGTGCTTCATTTTGCATTCATTTTCATACAAGATTTATAGTGCACTTTTGAATCCACTTCATAACCACAACCAACATTCTTTGTTCTCCACAAAAGTCCAA
This sequence comes from Xenopus petersii, assembly GCA_038501925.1. Classification (NCBI taxonomy): domain Eukaryota; kingdom Metazoa; phylum Chordata; class Amphibia; order Anura; family Pipidae; genus Xenopus; species Xenopus petersii. Next base: position 30,969,846 of record CM076680.1, on the reverse strand, counting down.
TCAAATCTCATTGTCGTTAGTGAGGTTTGCAGTCACTTGATACTGATTTACATCTTGAGAAAGTTATGAAGTTTAGTATTGCTTTCTTCATGCCATGGGAAACTGATCTGCTGCTTCACTAACACATATCACAGCCGGCAAAGAATGTTTCACAGGCTGTAAATCAACTTTTCAGAATAATGCAAAACATACCAACTTCACATACAGAAGTGTTTTGTCCTGGATACACAATGCCCAAAACTATAGAATTACAGAAACTGTTCAATAAAGAAGCCACATTATTGCAAACCTGGAAGATTTACAGCATTCTGGTCTGACATTGTTGCATGGGGTTTCAGTTGCTACTGCTGGGGACTTAGCACCTCTGATTGGCTACTAGTTGGTTGTAGATAATACAGTCTTTACCTGGCCTCCATGGGCACAACCCAGCAAAGCCTCCCCTAACACCAAATGGAACTCAATCACAGATTGCTATAAAGGAATTCTGTCATGATTTTTATGGTGTAGATTTTATTTCTAAAGTACATTGTTTGCATTAAAAATAATTCACCAACAAATGTATTTTTCTGGCTGTAATGTTGTTATGTAGGCAGCCATCTCAGGTCATTTTACCTGATCCTGTGCTTTCAGAAAGAACCAGCACTTCCCCGTAGAACTGCTTTCTGTTAAGCTATTGTTTCTCCTACTCAATGTAAGTAGTAGAGTCACATTGGGACTTGGATTTTTACTATTGAGTGTTGTTCTCATATCTACCAGGCAGCTATCGTGTGTCAGGGAGATGCTACCTGGTTACCTTCCCACTGTTCTACTGATGGGCTGCTGGGAGGAAAGGGAGGGGGTGATATCACTCCAACTTGCAGCAGTAAATATTGACTGAAGTTTATCAGAGCACAAGTCACATGACAGAAGACATCTGGGACATTAACAGCCCCATGTCAGATTTCAAAATTAAATATAAAAAAAGAATAATGTAGTGTAAGTTAATGGAGATCATGTATTCTAAAATCCTTTGCAGCATTTGGAATTTGTGATTGTGTTTAGATTGTGGAGCATATAGTTTTGGCTAAATGTAAATCAGGGGAGACAATTCCAAATCCCTGGCTTGGCTTTGGGCCTATTTGGTTTTAGTTTAGGAAGGCCCATATTGCTTCCATGCCATTTGTCAGTTATGGCCGCAGACAACATCAATAGCGCACTGACCAGGTCTTACAGTTGCATTACATTCTCCATGGGAACCTTCATGTTGGTCATGTGGTTTGCCACAGGGATCCCCAACCTTTTGATCCCGTGAGCAACATTCAGAAGTAAAAGGAGTTGGGGAGCAACACAAGCATGAAAAATGTTTTTGGGGTGCCATATAAGTGCTGTGATTGACTATTTGGTAGCCTGTATGTGGATTGTCAACCTACATTGAGGCTCTGTTTGTCAGTACATCTGGTTTTTATACAACCAGAACTTGCCTCCAAGCCTGGAATTCAAAAATAAGCAACTGCTTTGAGGTCACTGGGAGCAACATCCAAGATTGGAGAGCAACATGTTGCTCACGAGCTACTGGTCGGGGATCACTGCGCCTGGTGGAAACATAATAGAGCCAGCGACCATACCAACGGACATACTTTTGCTGCCTTTTGAGAGCACAGCACTCATGGCAACTGCCTGAGTTGTCCCAGTCATGGACAATGGAATATAAAGTCTTGGAGATTCACTAGAGGGCAAATTGTCGCCAGTGACCGATTCGCACCATTTTGCCTGACGCAAATTTGTCACCACTACGCTAATTCACTAATATGTGAAGTTGCGACATGGGCGCCAAACACTGGCGACTTTTTCGCTAGTGTTACTTCGGCAGTGCAAACATTTCATATCGAAGATGCACAAGCGTCCGTTTGTGCCTTCTCTTGCGCTTAGGTCAGTTTGCATGCGACGGGTAATTTAAAGTTGGATGGACGTCTTTATTATAAATGTTAATGCAAATGCTTGAAGTTACCACTTTTTCTTACACATGTCCATGGAACCTTAATAAAGACAAGAGAGTTAATATAATGCCCTACACATGAGCCCACTGTAAAATCAATGTTCCATATGTTAGGAAATGTCTGGTGAAAACCGGTTACCCAAAAAAGAGTTAAAGTCAGCCAAAAAAAGTTAAGGACTTCTGCAGGCAATTCCGCTTCAAAAAAAGAAAAGTCGCCAGCGTTTTCGGCACACAGGACATGATGTAAGTGACAGAAGATTTAGGAAGATCTAGCTTCTTTTTAGCACTTCGCCTGGTCTGAGGAGGCGAAGTCAACACTGGCGAAATAAGTAACGTTCAGTAATATCCACACTTTACTGAATTTGGGAAGTAACAACCTTTCGCCAGAGCGAAAAGTCGTCTGTCGATAGAGAGCGAATGAACGCATACGATGGTCTCTTTTGCTAATCGGTGACTCTTAGTGAATTGGCAATGTCCCTGCGGATGGCAACGCTGGCGAAAAAGACGCTGGCATTAGCCACTTCGCCCTTTAGTGAATCTGCCCCAACGTGGACTTCTCATTTGTAATTTGTGCCCTGCTGTCAGGGCCGCCATTAGAAATCACGGGGCCCCGTACAACAAAATTTTTGGGGCCCCCTGGGCCCCGCCCACACTGACGACCAAGCTCCACCCCATTTCCCGCCCACTCCACATCGCAGTTAAAAGACCACACAGACATCAGCGCTAAAAAAGTAACCCCCCCCACACAAGTTGTAAAAAGCTATTGATGGTCAGGGCCCCCTTATAAAAAATTGGGGCCCCAAAAAAAAAAAAATTTAAAATTTTTTTTTTTTTAAAAAAAAACATTGGCGTCAGGGGCCCCCTTATAAGTTAAAAACAAATTGGGGCCCCAAAAAAAAATTTAAAAAAAAAAAAATTTTTTTTTTTTAAAAAAAAAACATTGGTGGCAGGGGCCCCCTTACAAGTTAAAAACAAATTGGGGCCCCAAAAAAAATTAAAAAAAAAAAACATTGGCGTCAGGGGCCCCCTTATAAGTTAAAAACAAATTGGGGCCCCAAAAAAAAATTAAAAAAAAAAAAAATTTTTTTTGAAAAAAAAAAAACCATTGGCGGCAGGGGCCCCCTTATAAGTTAAAAACAAATTGGGGCCCCAAAAAAAAATTTGAAAAAAAAAAAAATTTTTTTGAAAAAAAAAAAAAAAAACATTGGCGGCAGGTGCCCCCTTACAAGTTAAAAACAAATTGGGGCCCCAAAAAAAATTTAAAAAAAAAAAAATTTTTTTTTTTTAAAAAAAAAACATTGGTGGCAGGGGCCCCCTTACAAGTTAAAAACAAATTGGGGCCCCAAAAAAAATTAAAAAAAAAAAACATTGGCGTCAGGGGCCCCCTTATAAGTTAAAAACAAATTGGGGCCCCAAAAAAAAATTTAAAAAAAAAAAAATTTTTTTTGAAAAAAAAAAAACCATTGGCGGCAGGGGCCCCCTTATAAGTTAAAAACAAATTGGGGCCCCAAAAAAAAATTTGAAAAAAAAAAAAATTTTTTTGAAAAAAAAAAAAAAAAAACATTGGCGGCAGGGGCCCCCTTACAAGTTAAAAACAAATTGGGGCCCCAAAAAAAAATTTAAAAGAAAAAAAAATTTTTTTGAAAAAAAAAAAAACATTGGCGGCAGGGGCCCCCTTATAAGTTAAAAACAAATTGGGGCCCCAAAAAAAAATTTGAAAAAAAAAAAAAATTTTTTTGAAAAAAAAAAAAAAACATTGGCGGCAGGGGCCCCCTTACAAGTTAAAAACAAATTGGGGCCCCAAAAAAAATTTAAAAAAAAAAAAAATTTTTTGAAAAAAAAAAAAAACATTGGCGTCAGGGGCCCCTTACGAGTTAAAAAAAAAAATTGGGGCCCCAAAAAAACATGTTTTAAAAAAAAAGATTGGTTGCAGGGGCCTATAGAATATTAAAATAATACATTGGTGGCCAGGAGATTAAAAAAAAAAAAATACACAAACTGGTGTTCAGTAGAATTGAACTCACGGCTTCAGTACTTCAACTTCACCTCCTTTCGTGACTTCGGGTCTTTTCACCGCTTCAGGACTTCGGCTTCGGCTGTTTTCGTGACTTCGGGTCTTTGCGCTGCTTCAGGACTTCGGCTTCGGCTGTTTTCGTGACTTCGGGTCTTTTCGGCGCTTCGTGACTTCGGCTTTTTCCGTGACTTCGGGTCTTTTCGGCGCATCGGCTTCGGCTTTTCGGCACTTCCGCATTCGGCAGCACAGAAGCAAGACGTACAGCTCGGGCGCTCGTAAGGGGGGCCCGGATCTTCAAAAAATGCAGCGCTGCCGGGCCCCCCTTCATGCCCGGGCCCGGTACGCTTGTCCCCCCTGTCCCCCCCTGATGGCGGCCCTGCCTGCTGTATATTGTAAGAACTAAATGAGAAGCCAGAGAATTGTTTAGTTACAAAATACTTCTCTTTTGCTCTTGCTGTTTAAAGGCAGAGACACAAGGTCAGATCAGGGAGATTAGTCTCCCCAAACTGCATTCCTGCCGGCTAGAATGTAAATCGGCGGCGGGATGGCACTTGGAGCAATACGTTTTCCGAAGTCCCCGAAGTTTCCTTGTAAGGCAACTTCGAAAAACTGAGCTTTGCGAGTGCCATCCCGCCAGTGATTTACATTCTAGTCGGCGGGAATGCAGTTTGGGGAGATTAGTTGCCTCGAAGAAGAGGAGATTTGTCGCCGGGCGACTAATCTCCCCGAATCTGGCCGTGTCTCTCTGTCCTTAAGGGTTTGTTACTTTTTAGTATGATGTAGAGAGTGATATTCTGAGACAATTTGGAATTGGTGTTCATTTGTTATTATATGTGTTTTTTTGAGTTATTTAGCTTTTTATTCAGCAGCCCTCTGGTTTGCATTTTCCGCAATCTGGTTGCTATGTTCCAAATTACCCTAGCAACTATGCTTTGTTTTGAATATGCGACTGGAATATGAATAGGAGAGAGACTGAATAGAAAGATGAGTAATAAAAATAGCAATAGCTATAAATTTGTAGGTTTACAGAGTATTTGCGTTTAGATGGCGTCAATGACCCCATATGAAAACTGGAGAGAGTCAGAAGAGAAGTGCAAATTAAAAAAAAAAAACTATAAGAAATATATAATGAATAAACTAATTGGGATATTCTATAATATACTAAAAGTTTACTTTAAGATGAACCACAAACTGAGGGGGAGAGATATTTTATTAGTCTGGCATTGCCACTTGTACAAGGAAAGCAATGTTAAAATATATGCTCCTTCAACCAGCAGGAATGATATTATTTTACACAATGAGGGTAATTCATATATCCCCGGGAGAGAGTAGCATCAGGGGGCACAGGTCTGCCCTGTTCTTACTGTCTATCATAGGGCAACTGGTAAACATAGGACCCAGTTTTGCAGAAAGCAGAAATGCAAATTTCCAGAAAGCAGTGAGCAAAGTGAAGACAATGCAGATTGTCTACCAAGAATATGTTGTAAATAGTAATATAATTCCATTAAGTAAGATACTGGTTAGTAAAATTACTCTTGTCATTACATAACAACCCCTCTCCTATTTAAAATTCCAGTACATTTTTTACACAGGCTGAAATAGTCTGCGTTGTTTCCTGTTACTGTTAAAGGGGTTATTCACCTTTAAATCAACTTTTAAACTCCGAATGCAAAAATCACAAATTTTTCGGAATTTATTAAACCCAGAGAATAGAAAATCCAGCATCTCAGACCTGTCGAGGTTGCATACAAGTCAATGGGAGAATGATTATTTGATGTGTGCTGGGTTTCATGCAATACCCCGAAGTTTTCAGGAAAAAAAAGCATAAGGGTGAAAAATCCGAAAAAACATTTGAAAATCTGATTTTTCCCTCAAAGCAAATTTCCAGGAAAATGTAATAATAAATACGCGTAAAAAACCAAAGCGGATTTGATCGGAGTTTGTAGCAGAAAATGTTGAGATAAAATCGGACTTTGATAAATAACCCCCTTAGTATGCTGTAGAGTGTGGTATTCAGAGACAATTTGCAATTGGTTTTCATTTTTTATTATTTGTATTTTTTTTATTATTTAGCAGTGGCTGTCCAGTGTGCAGTTTTAGCAATCTGGTTGCTAGGGTCCAACTTACCCTAGCAACCATGTCTTGATTTGAATGAGACTGGAATATGAATAGGAGAGGCCTGAATAGAAAGATGAGTAATACAAAGTAGCAACAATGCATTTGTAGCCTTACAGAGCATTTGGTCTTTAGATGGGGTCAGTGACCCTCATTTGAAAGCTGGAAAGAGTCAGCTGAAGAAGGCAAATAATTCAATAACTATAAAAAAAAGAACAAAATGAATAAAGTGAGGAGGAACGATATTACATTTCCTGCATGGACGTCACGTGTGTTTGTCATTATCTTAGGTAGTATGGTGGAGGTATTTGTGTTCTATAAAGCTCTGTCCCACAGAAGGACCTCGATTTAGCTGCAGCTACAAGAAATAAAATTAATGGGAGTCTGTGCCCCACTTATGTAACAATCCTGGCCACAAGCTCAATAAGAAGCAAGTTCCACCGTGTATGTTTTTCATCTATTTTGTTGCTCCTCCAACTTTTGCATTGTCGGTGTTACCTAAAGTGTCATGGACCAACTGCCATCTGCCAGATGCTGAACTACAAAGGCTGTCAAGGGTGCCGGAAATTCTGGTTCAACTAATCGGTAGAGCTGCAGTTGACCATACAAGTTGCCCTAGTAATAAGTATATGATACTGCCATGAGGCTGGCTTAAGCCCAGGCCAACTGAGAGATGTTCAAGGTTAACATTTCAATCACTATCATCCTTAAAGGGGGAACTATCGAAAAAACTTTAATTTTATATAGTTCAGCCTAGTGAAATAAGAAACGTTCTAAATACAATCAATTAAATATTCTGTATTGTTTCTGAAATAATCAAGTTTACGTTCACTATCCCTCTCTCAGCATCTGTTTCTCTTCATTCTCTCTTACATCTGCTAGGAAAGGAAGCCCCCCTATAATATATATTGGGTCTAACTGTCAATGAATATCTGACACCCAACTGCTGCATGAAGTGAGAATGAAGAGAATCAGATGCTGAGAGAGGGATAGTGAAGGTAAACTTGATTATTTCAGAAACTGCAGAATTTTTAATTCATTTTATTTAGAAAGAGCCTTATTTCAGTATGATGAAGCTTCTATTGAATTAAAATGTTGGCGATAGTTCCCCTTTAAAGCCACAATAGACACTTACATCTATATACATGGCCTAATGATTGTACAACTACTGGGAAAGAGTTATAGCTAGATGTTATTACGTCCTCGATCCGGGTGGGTTTAATGGAGATGCTCAAGTAATGCTTTTGTATCATGCAAACCTACTGTAATAATTCACCAATAGGAGCCCTCCTCCTGGGCATTTTAGCACCCCCATAATTTGTTGTTAGGGTTAACGACACACAGGATGTAGCAGTAGCCTACTTTAATTGTGGGTGACAAAAATAGTGTGTCATTGCCCTAACAACAAATTATGGGGATGCTAAAAGGCCCAGGAGGAGGGCTGCTATTGGTGAATTATTACAGTAGGTTTCCTCTCCCTGTTGGGAAACGTTAGGCTACTTTTGAAAGTAGTCGCGCCGCATATGTTTCCCCTGTGGCAATTCTCATCTTAGCCGGTATAAAATAAACAAGGGACATTTTGTTCCCCATTGTAGTCAAGATTAAAATGTCCTGCGTACCATTGCCCTTACTTTCCTCACATCCTTCTGCTCAGCACTTAAAAAAAACGGCTATGCTGTACTGTCCTGAGCAGGTTAGCAAACCATATTTCCCCGGCATCTGCAGTCTTTGAGCTATTATGTTTATCTTCAAAATAGTAATTTTGCAACACCGAGAAACTTTATAATTGAAATCTTCTATAAATATTTGTGTCATTACTTCCGGCCTTCCATAGATAAAAATCTGCAGGCTAAACATGACTCTTTAGGTGAGCCTTTCCAGTGACTCTTCTCAAACAGCTGCTCTTCAACAATATAAACATGATTCCTGCTGGCTTCTCCCACTGTTTTCTAAATGATGTCTTTAAACCAACTGGGATAACAAGATCCATGTTTACTGATGTGATTGTGAAAATATTGAGCACCTTAAAATCCTGTGCCATAAGTACATTTTGTTCTCAGCGGTACTGTACTATATTGTTAAAGTATGTTCCAAAATGTTTCTACGGGTCAGGGCACACAGGCAAATTCGGGGAGATTAATCGCCCGGCAACAAATCTGCTCTTCTTCCAGGCGACTAATCTCCCCGAACTGCCTCCCCTCATGAGGGAACTTCGGAAAACGAATCACTCCGAGTGCCATCCCGCTGGCGATTTACATTTTAGCCGGCAGAAAGGCAATTTGGGGAGATTAGTCGCCCCGAAGAAGAGATTTGTCGTCGGACGACTAATCTCCCCGAATCTGCTTGTGGACCCTGACCCTAAATCATAGGCAGGCCATTTGTCTAGCTACACAAGAATGTAACAGGTGAAAGATAAGAAAAGAGAGAATCTTGAAAATGAGGGATAAGCTCTTGAAAAGTTGCTTTTAAAGGGCATTTAAAGGCAAAAAAATAAAATCCCATTTTTACTTTCTTTAATGAAAAAGAAACCTATCTCCAATATACTTAATTAAAAAAATGTGTACCGTTTTTATAAGAAACCTGACTGTATGTAGTGAAATTGTCCCTTCATTTACTGCTGTGGATAGGAATTGTCAGACGGTCCCTAACTGCTGAGCAGGGAAACAATCATACTTATGAACAGCAGGGGGAGCCCCCGTCTTACTTCCCAGCCATGCAGAACTCAAGCAGCTTTGTTTATGACGATCGCTAAGCAGCCCAGAACACACTGAGCATGTGCACAGTCTTAGTCTTGCAAAGATGTTTAACAAAGTTACAAGATGGTGACCCCCTGTAGCCAACTTTGAAAGCATAAATTATTTGTTTGATTAGGCTTGTGGTGCAGTAAGTTCATGTTTATATTTAGTATACAAAATACAGCATTTCTAGCCTTATTCTATGCCCTTTAAGCAGTGCAATATGCGGTCATGTCTCGGTCTGTGCTCAAAACTAGTTCCTGAACAGGACCCTCCTCTGCTGGTTGGACCATTCTACTAAAACGGGGTTCAATGATCACGTTGCTTTAAGTTTAGTCAGCATCAGACTTACAAACAAGTCATTGGTTATTCTGGCCAGAGTGCTGACAGAATGGATCTTAAATTCAAGGAAAGTTGAGGTGGGGATTTTAGTCTAACAGCTGTGTAAATTCACTAATCTTACTTTCTGGCTTCTGCAAAGTGGTAAAACCTTTTTTTGGCCTTAGCTGACAGGAAATTAAAATTCCTAAAATATCTGTCTACACCACCAAATCAGCACTCTGAAACATACACCCAGGTGTGCTAAACCCTTACCATTTATTAAGGGTTATAAGTTGCATTTTTTTGCACAAGTTATTTTTTGGCCCCTAGGGAAGCATGGTTCACATTGCTGCTCTGTAGCACTTGGGTCCCATCTTCATGGAGTTCGTATGGTCATCCAGTGGGTTTCCTCCAGGAATTCTTGTTTCTACCTACGATCCAAAAAACTACAGGGAGGTTTTAATAGGCATCTGATAAAAATGATCCTAGTGTGGGTGTTAGGGTCTTTGAATGTAAACTCAGCTGGAGCAGGGACTGATGAGCAAGTTGCAGAATACGTGCACTGAATAAATAAGGATAATAATATTTAGCAGTTTTTTGAGAAAAAAGAAATCTCTAAATGTCATGCTATCGTAAGCTTCCACACATACACTACTAGATTTATTTGACTGACTTAAATGGTAGAAACTAATGATTCAATCAACAGGCATAGGCCATAATCTTAAAGGACAATGAAAGATATTGTTACAACCTTCTACCCAAATGATTGTTATGGTTCCCCTTCTATAACGCCAGATCTGAAAATAGTTTTTCAGTGTACTTTACCGGCTAAAAAATTCATCAAGAACTTGCAGTTGCCATTTTGGGGATATATCACTTCCCTTCTTTCTTGAACCATAACCACCCATGCACCATTCTGAGTCCCCCCGACCCCTATTCCTACCAATATGTGCAAGCCATAGTAAATCAACCCTCACGTGGGCATATGCAAGGCCTGAAAAAGAATTTTTCATGAAAAAATTTAACACCTGCATTTTATAACATGTTGGAAATATTTATTTTAATACAGTATGGTTTACTAAGAAATTCGATGAATTCAAGAAAGGAGTGCTGCTGCCATGTGTATGCACATTTAATGGCCGTTTTATTGAGCTTTACATGTTTTTTGACTTTCATTCTTATTTAATGTTTAATGAAACCAGATTGCACAGCTCCATCAACCAAAATCTCAGAATCTGCCTCCTTGCCCTTGGCAGTATGGAGTTTTCCAGACACGGCAGGGGTCTGCAACCTTCTTTAATCATGAGTCACATTCAAATGTAAAAAAGTTTGGAGAGCAACATAAGCATGACAAGTTATTGGGGGTGTTGCCTACTGGTTGTCTCAATGTGGCCTGGCAGCCTACAGGAGGCTCTGTTTGACAGTGCAAATGGTTTTCATGCAACTAAAGCTTTAATTCAGGAATTCAAAAAGAAGCACCTGCTTTGAGTCCACAGAAACATCCAAGGGGTCAGAGAGCAACATGTTGCTCATGAGCCACTGGTTAGGGATCACTGAGATGAGGGACTTCTCTGTAATTGATTGATTTGCCACCAATATGGATTTATGCAGCTCAGTAACTATCAACTACAAGGTACTATTTTACCCTACTCCTCAGAAGCCATTTTCCAATATCTTGCACTGATGAGATCGAACAGGATTGAAACAGGCTGTCTGCAAGTTTGGATATGTGGCTCTGAACCATTAGGCTGTATCTGTGTTATAAACCAGCGGTTCTGGATGCATAGTTGGCCAAAGGGACATAAAGGAGTAATTTGCATGTCTCCACCCATGATGCCTTATGGGAGAAACAAAACTCTTATTTTGGTATCTAGGCAGTGCTGTGTGTATGACATGAGACAAGTATATACCTTCTGAAAGGCTTCACTTTGCATTATTACAGAGAGAAAGAGAAGCATTAAAAATATGAAAAATGCTGGCTTAAATGGACCAAGGGTGTCGTAGTTTTTTGGATAATGGTTTTACAGATAACAGATCCCATAACTGTTGGATAAATGCAGAGCAGTGCAGTGGGGGTAGCGTGGATGCCAAGTTTGGTTGCATCACATCGGGTGCCGAGGCGTATTAGCGGTTGTCAATAAGCAAGTGCTGCAATTCAATCCGGTCAGTTTTGGACATATTCCACTGGAAACACCCACAGAGACTGCAGGCCATACACCCTGTTGGCTTCTTATTAAAGGAAAACTATACCCCCAAAATCAATACTTAAGCAACAGTTTATATCAAATTGAATGACATATTAAAGAATCTTACCAAACTGGAATATATATTTACATAAATGTTGCCCTTTTACATCTCTTGCCTTGAACCACCATTTTGTGACTCTATCTGTGCTGCCTCAGAGATCACCTGACCAGAAATACTACAACACATAGGGGCCGATTCACTAAATTCGGGTGAAGGGTTAGAATAAAAAAAACTTCGAATTTCGAAGTTTTTTTGGGCTACTTCGACCATCGAATGGGCTACTTCGACCTTCGAATCGAATGATTCGAACTAAAAATCGTTCGACTATTCGACCATTCGATAGTCGAAGTACTGTCCCTTTAAAAAAAACTTCGACCCCCTACTTCGGCAGCTAAAAGCTACCGAAGTCAATGTTAGCCTATGGGGAAGGTCCCCATAGGCTTGCCTGTGATTTTTTGATCGAAGGATTTTCCTTCGATCGTTGGATTAAAATCCTTCGAATCGTTCGATTCGAAGGATTTAATCGTTCGATCGAACGAAAAATCCTTCGATCGATCGATCGCAGGATTTGCTCAAAATCGTTCGACTTCGATATTCGAAGTCGTACGATTTTAGTTCACAGTCGAATATCGAGGGATAATTAACCCTCGATATTCGACCCATAGTGAATCGGCCTCTAACTGTAACAGGAAGAAGTGAGGAAGCAAAAGGCAGAACTCTGTCTGTTAATTGGCTCATGTGACCTTACATGTGGTTTGTATGTGTGCACAGTGAATCTTACGATCTCAGGGGGCGGCCCTTATTTTTTAAAATGGCAATTTTTTATTTATGATTACCCAATGGCACATACTACTAAAAAAGTATATTATTATGATAATGGTTCATTTACATGAAGCAGGGTTTTACATATGAGCTGTTTTACTCAGTATCTTTTAATAGAGACCTACATTGTTTGGGGGGTATAGTTTTCCTTTAAGGGGGTTATCTCGTTGCATGATTCTATTAAAAAGATTATGGTGCAGAAGGCCAAGGCCATTACTGAAATGGCATGAAATGCAACAAGAAATCTACATGTACCACTATAGCCCAGTAGAGATGGCGCGAACTGTTCACCGGCGAACTTGTTCGCGCGAACATCGGGTGTTCGCGCTCGCCGGAAGTTCGCGAACGTCGCGCGACGTTCGCCATTTTGGGTTCGCCATTGTTGGCGCTTTTTTTTGCCCTCTCACCCCAGACCAGCAGGTACATGGCAGCCAATCAGGAAGCTCTCCCCTGGACCACTCCCCTTCCCTATAAAAACCGAAGCCCTGCAGCGTTTTTTTCACTCTGCCTGTGTGTGCTGAAGAGATAGTGTAGGGAGAGAGCTGCTGCCTGTTAGTGATTTCAGGGACAGTTGAAAGTTTGCTGGCTAGTAATCGTTTTGATACTGCTCTGTTATTGGAGGGACAGAAGTCTGCAGGGGTTTGAGGGACATTTAAGCTTAGGTAGCTTTGCTGGCTAGTAATCTACCTTCTACTGCAGTGCTCTGTATGTAGCTGCAGTGGGCAGCTGTTCTGCTTCTGATCTCATCTGCTGACTGCTGCAATAACAGTAGTCCTTGTAAGGACTGCTTTTATTTATTTTTTTGTTGTTTTACTACTACTACTACTACTACTACTACTACTACTACTATAAGAGCCCAGTGCTATTAGTCTAGCAGTGTTGGGGAGTGGGACTGGTGTGCTAATCTGCTGCTCCTAGTAGTTCAGCAGCACCAACTGTAATTTTTTTTTTTTAATATTCATTTTTTTTTTATTTTACTTTTTTTTATTTTACTATCGCTGTAGTAGTGTATAAGTTGACCTTTTAGGCATTATTTGCCCTGTAGGCATTTTTTGCCCAGTGTGTTATTCAACCAACAGCCATCTAGCTGTGTGACCTTGTTCACATTCTGTCTAAATATCCATAATATTACCGTCTCCAGAAAAAACACCGGAGTGACTTTTTTCAAGCAGCCATAATAAATTTTACATAATCCGTATCCATCGCTGTAGTAGTGTATAAGTTGACCTTTTAGGCATTATTTGCCCTGTAGGCATTTTTTGCCCAGTGTGTTATTCAACCAACAGCCATCTAGCTGTGTGACCTTGTTCACATTCTGTCTAAATATCCATAATATTACCGTCTCCAGAAAAAACACCGGAGTGACTTTTTTCAAGCAGCCATAATAAATTTTACGTAATCCGTATCCATCGCTGTAGTAGTGTATAAGTTGACCTTTTAGGCATTATTTGCCCTGTAGGCATTTTTTGCCCAGTGTGTTATTCAACCAACAGCCATCTAGCTGTGTGACCTTGTTCACATTCTGTCTAAATATCCATAATATTACCGTCTCCAGAAAAAACACCGGAGTGACTTTTTTCAAGCAGCCATAATAAATTTTACGTAATCCGTATCCATCGCTGTAGTAGTGTATAAGTTGACCTTTTAGGCATTATTTGCCCTGTAGGCATTTTTTGCCCAGTGTGTTATTCAACCAACAGCCATCTAGCTGTGTGACCTTGTTCACATTCTGTCTAAATATCCATAATATTACCGTCTCCAGAAAAAACACCGGAGTGACTTTTTTCAAGCAGCCATAATATATTTTACGTAATCCGTATCCACCGCTGTAGTAGTGTATACGTTGATCTTGTGGGCATTATTTGCACAGTGTTTTCTTCAAACCGCCATCTAGCTGTGTGAGCTTGTTCACATTTTGTCTAAATATTGATAATATTATCGTCTCTAGAAAAACCACTTGAGTTACTTTTTTTCAAGCAGCATTCTTATATTTTACGTAATCCGTATCCACCGCTGTGTATACGTTGACCTTGTAGGCATTATTTGCACAGTGTTTTCTTCAAACCGCCATCTAGCTGTGTGTATTATCGTTTCCAGAAAAACCAACTGAGTTTTTGTTGTTGTTGTTTTTTTAAAAATAATGCCAGGCAAAGGCAGGCCGCCACGCAGAGGCCGTGCTAGGGGCCGTGCTGCTATGCAATCCTGTGGCCCTAGCTAATTGCCCAGTTTTAAAAAGCCAATGACCCTGAACTCCCAAAATGCTGAAGAGGTAGTTGACTGGCTTACACAGCACACCCCATCCTCTACCGTTTCTAACTTTACCACAACATCCTCCTCATCCTCCACTGCTATGGCCACCCCACGTAACACTTCCTCCACCACCGGTGCCCCTTCTTCACTGGAGTCAGAGGAGTTATTTTCCCATGAGTTTCTTGAACTGAGTAATGCGCAACCATTATTGGCAGAAGAAGATGAAGGAGATGAGGACGTTACACCAGATTTAATTCTGGCAGAGAACACGACAGAGATGGACATAATGATGAGTGATGAGGAGGAGGTCCCCGCTGCTGCTTCCTTCTGTGATGTGTCAGAAGAAATTGATGCATCTGAGGAGAATGATGATGAGGAGATTGATGTTTTGTGGGTGCCTAGTAGAAGAGAGCAAGAGGAGGGTAGTTCAGATGGAGAGACGGAGAGTCAGAGAGGCAGTAGGAGAATAAGACTTAGAAGAAGCAGGGAGGACAGCCCGCAGGGATCAGTAGGGCAACAACATGTATCGGCACCTGTGTTCAGCCAGCCAACGCACCCGCCATTGCCGCCAATGCCGCCAACTTCTACTGTTACCGCCAGATCGCACACTTCCAAAAAGTCAGCAGTGTGGGATTTTTTTAATGTGTGTGCCTCTGACAAAAGCATTGTAATTTGCAATGAGTGCAGTCAGAAACTGAGCCTTGGTAAGCCCAACAGCCACATAGGTACAACTTCTATGCGAAGGCACATGAGCGGCAAGCACAAAGCACTTTGGGAGCAACACCTCAAAGGCAACAGGCAAACTAAAAGCCACACTCCTTCTGGTCCAGCATCTTACTGCTCTACCTCTGCTCTCCTTGACCCATCTGAACCACCCTCCACTCCGCCTTCCACCTTGACCACCTGTTCCCATTCCCAGTCATCTGCCACCAGCCAAGTTTCTGTGAAGGCCATGTTTGAGCGTAAGAAGCCAATGTCTGACTGTCACCCCCTTGCCCGGCGTCTGACAGCTGGCTTGTCTGCACTCTTAGCCCGCCAGCTTTTACCATACCAGCTGGTGGACTCTGAGGCCTTCCGCAAATTTGTAGCAATTGGGACACCGCAGTGGAAGGTACCCAGCCGCAATTTTTTTTCTAAAAAGGGAATACCACACCTGTACCAACATGTGCAGAGCCAAGTTACCGCATCTCTGTCACTTAGTGTTGGGCCAAAGGTCCATATGACTACTGACGCATGGTCCTCCAAGCATGGTCAGGGCAGGTATGTCACCTACACTGCCCACTGGGTGAACTTGGTAATGGCTGGGAATGGGAAGCAGGGAATGGGTAGCTCAACAACAACAACAACAGTGGAGTTGGTGTCACCGCCACGGATTGCACGCGGTTCTGCCACCACCTCTACTCCTCCATCGCTCTCTACCTCGTCTTCTTCCTCTTCTTCTTCTTACTCTGCTGCTGGGTCCTCCTTCTCCTCCTCCACACCTGTGCACCCCCAGCTCCCCCTAGGCTATTCGACGTGCCAGGTACGCCGTTGTCACGCTGTCTTGGGGATGACGTGCCTGGAAAGCAAAAACCATACCGGATCTGTACTCCTGTCATCTCTGCAGTCACAGGCCGATCGGTGGCTGACCCCACACCAACTGCAGATCGGAAAAGTGGTGTGTGACAATGGAAGCAATCTGTTGGCAGCGTTGAGACTGGGAAATTTAACACATGTGCCCTGCATGGCACATGTGTTAAATTTAATAGTCCAACGTTTTGTCTCCAAGTACCCAGGATTCCAGGACGTTCTCACCCAGTCCAGAAAGGTGTCGGCCCATTTCAGACGTTCCTACACAGCCATGGCACGCCTTGCTGACATTCAGCAGCGCTACAACATGCCAGTCAGGCGTTTGATTTCTGACAGCCAGACTCGCTGGAATTCAACGCTCCTTATGTTGGAACGTCTGCTGCAACAACAAAGGGCCGTCAACGAGTACCTTTTTGAACTGGGTGGTAGGACTGGATCTGCAGAGCTGGGGATTTTTTTCCCCCGTTACTGGGTGCTTATGCGCGATGCCTGCAGGCTCATGCGACCTTTTGAAGAGGTGACAAATATGGTCAGTCGCACCGAAGGCACCATCAGCGACCTAATACCCTTCGCTTTCTTCCTGGAGCGTGCTGTGCGACGAGTGACAGATGAGGCTGTAGACCAGCGTGACGAGGAGCTGGAAGCGCACGATTTATGGTCGGAATCACCAGAACGAACCCAGGCACCTGCTGCAACGCAGGGAGAGGTGCCAGAAGTGGAGTCAGAGGAGGAAGGTGGCTTTGTGGAGGAGGAGGAGGAGGACCAACAGGAGCAGGCTTCCCAGGGGGCTAGTGGTGACCTTTTGGGGACCCCTGGTCTTGTACGTGGCTGGGGGGAGGAGACCGTGGATGATGCAGTCCTTGATAATGAGGAAGCGGAGATGGATAGCTCTGCATCCAACCTTGTGAGAATGGGGTCTTTCATGCTGTCATGCCTGTTGAAGGACCCCCGTATCAAGAGGCTTAAGGAGAAGGACCTGTACTGGGTCGCAACGCTACTAGACCCTCGGTACAAGCATAAAGTGGCAGAAATGTTACCAACATACCACAAGTCCGAAAAGATGCGGCATTTACAAACCAGCCTGCAAAACATGTTGTACAATGCTTTTAAGGGTGATGTCACTTCAGGAACTCATCAACATTCCAGGGGCAGAGGTGCCAGTAATCCTGCCACGAGCACACCTGCAAGGACAAAGCCCTTTGGCCGGTCTGTAACATCAGACATGCAAATGTTTTTCTGTCCAAGGCAGCGCCACAACCCTTCTGGATCCACCCTCAAAGAACGCCTCGACCGGCAGGTAGCGGACTACCTGGCATTAACTGCAGATATCGACACTCTGAGGAGCGATGAACCCCTGGACTACTGGGTGCGCAGGCTTGATCTGTGGCCAGAGCTGTCACAATTTGCCATGAACCTCTTGTCTTGCCCAGCCTCAAGTGTGCTCTCAGAAAGGACCTTCAGTGCAGCAGGAGGGATTGTAACTGAGAAGAGAACTCGCCTAGGTCACAAAAGTGTCGATTACCTGACCTTTATTAAAATGAATGAGGGGTGGATCTCGGAGGGTTACTGCACGCCGGAAGACTTGTTCTGACTTCTATGCAGCTGTCCTTCTCTTCAAGCCTCATGACTCCACACACAGCTGTCCTTTAGCGTCCTCCTCCCTCCGCCACCGTTACAAACTAGGGTGCAAACCCTACTGGTTTAATTTTTTCTGGCCTCTGTGCTTCAGTGGCTGCGTCCAAAAAAACTGGGCAAACAATGTCTACAAGGTCAACGTATGGCGAAAAATGACTATTTTCAGCATTTATATGGCATATTTTTTCTGGCAACTGTGCTTCAGTGGCTGCGTCCAAAAAAATGCATATTTTCTGCATTTATATGGCATAATTTTTCTGGCCTCTGTGCTTCAGTGGCTGCAACCAAAAAAATGCATATTTTCTGCATTTATATGGCATAATTTTTCTGGCCTCTGTGCTTCAGTGGCTGCAACCAAAAAAATGCATATTTTGTCCATTTATATGGCATAATTTTTCTAGCCTCTGTGCTTCAGTGGCTGCAACCAAAAAAATGCATATTTTCTCCATTTATATGGCATAATTTTTCTAGCCTCTGTGCTTCAGTGGCTGCAACCAAAAAAATGCATATTTTCTCCATTTATATGGCATAATTTTTCTGGCCTCTGTGCTTCAGTGGCTGCAACCAAAAAAATTTATATTTTCAGCATTTATATGGCATAATTTTTCTGTCAACTGTGCTTCAGTGGCTGCGACCAAAAAAATGCATATTTTCTGCATTTATATGGCATAATTTTTCTGGCCTCTGTGCTTCAGTGGCTGCAACCAAAAAAATTTATATTTTCAGCATTTATATGGCATAATTTTTCTGGCAACTGTGCTTCAGTGGCTGCGACCAAAAAAATGACTATTTTCAGCATTTATATGGCATATTTTTTCTGGCCTCTGTGCTTCAGTGGCTGCGGCCAAAAAAACTGGGCAAACAATGCCTACAAGGTCAACGACGTTGACCTTGTAGGCATTGTTTGCCCAGTTTTTTTGGCCGCAGCCACTGAAGCACAGAGGCCAGAAAAAATATGCCACATAAATGCTGAAAATAGTCATTTTTTGCCATACGTTGACTCAACGTATATGGCAAAAAATGACTATTTTCAGCATTTATATGGCATATTTTTTCTGGCAACTGTGCTTCAGTGGCTGCAACCAAAAAAACTGGGCAAACAATGTCTACAAGGTCAACGTATGGCGAAAAATTACTATTTTCAGCATTTATATGGCATATTTTTTCTGGCAACTGTGCTTCAGTGGCTGCGTCCAAAAAAACTGGGCAAACAATGTCTACAAGGTCAACGTATGGCGAAAAATGACTATTTTCAGCATTTATATGGCATATTTTTTCTGGCAACTGTGCTTCAGTGGCTGCGTCCAAAAAAACTGGGCAAACAATGCCTACAAGGTCAATGTATGGCAGTTGTTTAAAGAGAACAGTAGATTACTAGCCAGCAAAGCTACCTAAGCTAAAATGTCCCTCAAATCCCTGCAGACTTCTGTCCCTCCAATACAGAGCAGTATCAAGCAGATTACTAGCCAGCAAACTTACTATCATCTGTCCCTGAAATCACTAACAGCTCTCCCCCTACACTATCTCTTCCAAGCACACACAGGCAGATTTTTCAGATACATTTTTGCCCTTGATCCCCCTCTGGCATGCCACTGTCCAGGTCGTTGCACCCTTTAAACAACTTTAAAATCATTTTTCTGGCCAGAAATGTCTTTTTTAGATGTTAAAGTTCGCCTTCCCATTGAAGTCTATGGGGTTCGCGAACCGTTCGCGAACCGCTCGCATTTTTGCGCAAGTTCGCGAATATGTTCGCGAACTTTTTTTCCGACGTTCGCTACATCCCTATAGCCCAGATTCAATAGAATGAGAAAACAGCTCACACCCACGAGTGCTGGTCCTGGCAAGTGAATGAAAGGCCGATTCAGAGGGTTTTGCCTTCCACATGTCAAACTGAAAATTTTGAGAGCGTCAAAGTTCTAAATCGCCCATGTGCCAGTGCCCTAAGGAGCTAACCCCTGAGGGTAAATGGTACACTCCCATGCAGTCTTTTGAGCTCAAAGTTGCTTTGAAGAAGACAGCGCTGGAAATGTATTCAATGTGTGAGAAAAACGAAGACTTGGAAGTATGGGAAACTGCAAGTTCACACTGAGATGAGTACTTCACACCAAAAGAGGGACTTCAGGCCACACTAAAAAAGTGTCCTATATATTTCCTGATATATGGCTTATTGTGCTCACATTATTATGAAGGCCATGCTCCCTGTTTGTTGCAGATGGAATTTCACAAAATATTCGTATTGTAACTTTTCAATAAATACATTATGCAAGGAAATCAGCCTTGTGTTTATTGTAGATAAGAGGGAGGCTTGGAATTTTAGCATTCATGGAATGCTTTAAAGGGGGAAGTGAGTTTGCCCTTGTACAATCCTTTGATCCTAACATATTCAAGGTTTGGTGAGAAATTATGCTGTGTTAATGCCTTCAAGGCTTTTATATCAAGAACATGCAAAAGAAAAAAAAATATCTGGATAAAATGTTCAATAGCGAAATAACGGAGAAAGTATACTAGAAAAAAACTGCATACACAAAGTATCAGTTACCCATTAAAAACTGCAATAAGCGCAACGATCATGACAGACGTGGATATTCATGGCATGAAAAATAGACCATTTATCCAAATGGTGATCACACTATGGAATTTCCTTCTGGAGGAAGTGGTGACTGGCAAATTCAGAAAGAGAATTTAAGGTGTAATCGGAGAGGTGTCTTGAGAAAACAAGTCATATAAATCTCCAAGAAAAATACATTACACTGCATTAGGGCACACAGATCCATTACACCATCGCATAAACCATCACTTGCAGTATTATGGTTCCATTATCCACGGATGATCACTCTTACACGGAGGTCACAATGGAATTTATTTGGAGAATATGCTGCCGTTCTCAGTCTGTGCTCAGAGTGTGTTCAATAAACTAAATAATGGTGTTGAATGTTGGAAAGAGAATCCCACAATCCTCCAACTGAGGGATATTGTTCAACCCCTTTCCCATTTTCTCTATGATAAGCCACAATGTGCAACCATATTTTTATTATTAACTTCTAAGACAGGAAGTTGGTAATACATACTTGCACTATGTACATAGTAAAGCATGGATGAACATGCACATAGAATTATAAGTAGAAAAGTGCCATGCTGTTTAGTGTTTTCAGGCTTTGGCTTTCATTTTGTGTTAGCCTTGAGAAATCTTCTGACTAAAGGTGGCCATAGACACACAGATCCTATTGTACGAATTGAGGATTCGTACGATTTTTAGTATAGTGTGTGGCGTGTGCCGACATATTTCGTCCGGCGGAGATTGGTCGTTTGGTCGATCGGTCAGGTTTGATTTTGACCCGACCGATCCCGTATCACATCGTAATCAGATCATTCGGCCAAACAAGCAGATTACCCCCGATATAGCCATGCTCGTTAATGGCATATCGGGGAAACATCCGCTCGTTTGGCGATGTTGCCAAACGAGCGGATCTTTGCGTCTATGGCCACCTTAAGTTGAATTAGTACTAATACCTTTAGAAAAATGGCAAACCTACAAAACTAGAAAAAGAATTATTATTAACATGTATTTATATAGCGCCAAACATATTGCGTAGCACTGTAAAGTAAATGTGATTATACAACTACATCACATGAATTACATACATAGAATATATGGAGTAACAAACATCACAATCAATACAGGTACAAAAAGGTGAGGAAGGCCCTATGCATAGGCATACAGTCTAAAGGGAAGGGAGTAATACACAAGGTGTGGGAGTGGGCAAGGAGCTGATTTATCAATGTGTGAAATTAGAGCCCAAAACAAAACACATTATGTTGACTGTGCACCAAGTTACACTGGAATGTTATCATATGGCTCATTGTGTGATACCTGGAGCACTGAATTATACTTTCAATCTGCCTCTCTATCTTGGCATGAATTTCTGACACATCTGTGGAGAGTCCAGAGTTTAGTCCAGGGGTCCCCAACCTTTCATACTTGTGAGTCACAGTCAAGTTTGGGAGCAACACAACCATGATAAACGTTCCTAGGGGTAGATACTGTCAGTCTATAGGAGGTTCTGTTTGACAGCACATGCATTTTTGTCAACCAAAACTTACCACAAAGCCAGGAATCTAAAAATAAGCACCTGCTTTGGGGACACTGGAAGCAGTATTCAAGGGATTGGTGAGCAATATGTTGCTCATAATCCACTGGTTGGGGACCAGTGAGCAACTGTTGGCTACTCACAGACTTGATTCTTTACCACATTCTGTCCAACACTATGGCAAACGTATCATCAACCATGTTGGCATGGCAGCCGATAGAAACCATGATCACAGAAGAAGAGCCATTCTGAAGCCCAAGGAAAGTTATTTAGCAGGGACTCTGCAGTACAAAAATGGCAGCACTTGCACGATGGGGCACTGCCAGCCACCAAAATCTATAGATAATTGGCATTTGTTCTCTTCCATGGGTAATTATGTCGATCTTCAGGAAAATATACCTGTATGAGCGTATTCACTTATTGTTTTATGTAAATAAACACCACTGCATGATGGCTTAGTTGAAATAAAATAGGATGATATTGAATAGATGCCACCGATGAGCTGAAGCCTATGGAGGACACCTCTGCAAAAGTGCTTGATGTTTATGTATTGATTCTTATGAAAAGGAGCTGCCAACCAAGGCAGGGCCATCATTTCTTCACCGCAATAACACAACAGTGATCACAAGAATGAGCCATGGCTGGTAATTGTGTTGCCCTCCAGATGATTTCCAGGTCTCCTTAGATTCTGGAGATTGGCAGTTCAACAGTGTTTGTATGGCTGCAGCTTATCCAATCAAGTCCCAAAACATATAATGCAATAATACTCAGACGTTCTATAGGGACAGATTCAATACAGTGAAACCTCATGGACGAGCTGCAACTCAATTCAGAAAAACTTGTCTGTTTACATGAAAACTCTATTGAAGAAAATTTGGGAAAAAGCTAGAACTGAATTTGGAGATTTTGTCTCCTTGAATTGAATCTCATCCATGAGTTTTCATGTGATAAACCATGAGATAACCTTTTTTTTTACTGAATTGAATCTGGCCCATTATATGAAAAAAAAAGGCCTGTTCATTTACTAGGGCTATTTAACGAACTATTTAAGAAAAAAATAAGACTACAATTATTTGTTATTGTAAATGAAGCTCTAGTAGCAATCCATCTGTCTGTTTGTTGGTCTATCTGTCTACATGCACAACCTTTATGCCTATCCCCCAACAACTGGTGTTTACAAGTTAACATTCTGTTGAGTCTTTTATTGTTCATCTCTCCTCTTAAATTTTTGTGTGAGCTCCTGCCCCCTCCTCTTTCTTTCTCTCTCTCTCTCTTCATTCCTATTTTTACATTCCTCTTGCCTTTTCCAGCCCCTCCGAGACCTGCTCATGAATTTGAAGCATTCATTTTCGCCAGTGTTTGTTGCTATCCCGAAATACGGTCACCATGGAGATCCGAATTCCACGCGTGCTGGCCGCACTCCCAGATCGACTCCATAATACCTCAAACGCCAGAGAAGCAGTGAGGATTAAGAGGGTAGAAAAGCTTGGAACATAATAAATATTAGAAATTAATAAATGGCCTGTGGAAAATGATGGCGGTTTTTTTCCTGCTATGCTGGCAGAGGATAACATTGCAATGGTATCAGCAAAGTATTTCTCCTTCTCTGCATGTCCCCTGCATTCTTGTCATAGGCACATACATAGTGTGTATGGAAATAATTAAAATACCATTTCATGCTTGCTTAACATTAACCCATTCGCAGGGTGAAGGAAACCAAAAAGCCCTTTGCTTTCTTTTAACAAACCTTGTGTTAAGATGTAAGGCAATATAGGGTAATGCTGAATTTTTATATGGGGGAAGATCATTGGATATTGATGCAAGGAAAGACCCTGTAACAGCTTCTGTGGGTGACAGTCTATGTCTCGGAAAAGAAAACCATCTTTCACAAGGAGTTCAGGACCATATTTTTGGGTCCCTATTTTGAAAGAGGTACCTAGAAAGATATTGGCCAGGTGATATTACTATCGATTAATAGATATTGTTTCATAGATGTTCAAACTGCAGCCAAAGACTGATGGGAACAGTAATTTAACAATGGCTGATGGCTGTAGCTTGGCCAAACCTGATGTGTGAAGTCTTTTTATGTTATATAACCAAACCAGGTCCAGACTGGCAATCTGTGGGTTCTGGCAAATGCCAGAGGGGCTGCCATAGAAAGTCACTATTTAGTGGGCTGGTGAGGAGCTGATTGGGCCTCTCTGTATTGGAATGCCAGGGCCTATTTTGACTCCCAATCCAGACCTGAACCAAACCAGGGTATCTCTCATTATTGCTTTATTATCTGTGTGTCTACAGTTGTGATCCCCAACCAGTGGCTCAGAGCAACATGTTATTTACCAAAAACCTTGGAACTCAAAAGCTGGTGTTTATTTGTAAATTCCTTGCTTGAAGTATTGGTTGCATAAAAACAGACCCTCCTGTAGGCTGCCAGTCCACACAAGGCCTACTAATTATTAATCACAGTCCTTTTTTGGCACCCCAAAGAGCATTATTTATGCATGTGTTGCTCCCCAACTCTTTTTACAGTTGAAAGTGGTTCAAGGGTAAAAACAGGTAGGGTCTGTGTCGAAAGGTTTCAAATAGGTAGTGCTAGAAACATGTTTGCAAGTTAATCAGGGTGTTAGTACATTCATGGGCCCAAGGCCAATCTGTAGCCAGTCAACAGCAAAAGTAACAGCAAGACAATGTGTGTAAGTGCAAACTTAGTCCTAACATGTCATGTTTGTCTAAAGTTGGGAGCCACATTGTTCTTGCATTGGCTGGTCTCGTCTTCCCTAAATGTAAAACTGAAGGGAAAAAAAATTGGATTGCCGTTTTGTTTTATAAAAATATCAGAAACCACCTGAAGATATATTGGCTGTGCAATCGGATGCCCTTAGAACCCTTTCAGAATGTGAAGAATCTAACCCCTGCTGCTAGAACTTCATTTTGGTGCATCTCAAGCACCAAAATTAGATTGGAAAGGTTCAAAGGGCAGGGGTTACTAAGTATAAACAACTACTGCTATGCAGACATACAGACATGATATTGTATTGATGTTTTAATCACTGTAACTAAATACAATACGTGCAAAGAGCTCAATGACAAGAAAGAGCTATCAGCCATGTTTTACCTATATTGCATTTAGAAAAAAAAATCTTCTGCACTCAATGGATTGTTAAAAGACTGCTGTTGCGTGTTGTTAACCTCCACAGCCCTGTCCACTGTCCAATATGACTGGAGAGGCAAGTACTCCATGTTCCAACTGGGTATTAATCCCCTCTATTCATTGCATAGTACTAATATACAAAAGGTTCATGGCGTGCATCAAAATTGCAAAATCATTCCACTGGCAGATTATATATAATATCAGATACAAGTTGCAGCCAAGTTGATGTGGTCGTACCAATACATGTAGGGGCACATTTACTTAGGGTCGAATATCGAGGGTTAATTAACCCTCGTTATTCGACCGGCGAAGTTAAATCCTTTGACTATCGAAGTCGAAGGATTTAACGCTATTCATTCGATCGAAGGAATAATCATTCGATCAAACAATTAAATCCTTCGAATGATTTTAATCCATCGATCAAACGATTTTCCTTTGATCAGAAATTGGCTAGAAAAACATTGATGCTCGGTAGGTTTTAGGTGGGAAAGTAGGTGGTCGAAGTTTTTTTTAAAGAGACAGTACTTCAACTATCGAATGGTCGAATAGTCAAACGATTTTTAGTTTGAATCGTTTGATTCCAAGTCGTAGTCAATTCGATGGTCGAAGTAGCCAAAAAAATACTTCGAGATTCAAAGTATTTTTTATTCTTTTCCTTTACTCGAGCTAAGTAAATGTGCCCCGTGGTGTCAATAATGCTGCGCACATGTAGTGCAAATGGCACAAGTAGGGGCTCCTGTAGGCTCAGCCTGCAAATTGTAGCCATGCAAATCCTGCCTGTCCAAGGCAGGCAGTAATTTGAGGGATTTTTAGGGCTCACTTGTGCCTCGAGCTTTTGCCGATAGACAAGTTTAAAGGAGTACATACAGGAACAAAAACTAGGGAGCGTATTTTATGTGGGCACCATTTTGTGCACCTCATGATTGTAAATGAGCCCTAGACTTCCAGAACTGGGAACTAAGAATAGTATTGACATGACCTTCTAATTTTACGCTTGGGACCTTGCAATTTATTTGTGTGGCAGCCGGCCCAGGCCAGGTTCATTGTCCTAATCCCAGAGAGCAGGACTGAATGACATGAATCTTGCACTAAGGAGAACACACCTACCCTTGACATATCAATGATGATTAACAAACCGAATCAACATCTAAATAAAAAAACATATTAGGAAAGACCTTAATTTACAGTTTAGAAGAGAGAAAAGTGAGGGCGACGGAATAGAACATATAAATATATTGAGAGAATAAACACAATTCTGGAAGCAATTGGAGGATGGCAAGAACCAGGGGGCACAACATGATGCTGAAGAGGGGAAAACTGAGGGAACATAAGGAAGCACTTTGGTATAGGATAAATACATGGAATATTCTTCCTGCAGCTGTGCAGGGGCTTAATGCAGTTAAAGAGATACTGTCATTGGAAAAAAAATTTTTTCAAAATGCATCAGCTAATAGTGCAGCTCCATCAGACTTCTGCACTGAAATCAGTTTCTCAAAAAGAGAAAACAGATTTTTTTATATTTAATTTTGAAATCTGACATGGGGCTAGACATATTGGTCAGGTTAGCAGGTTGGAGTGATATCACCTCCTCCCCCCCCCAGCAGAACAATGGGAAGGTAACAAGATAACAGTTCCCTCGTAAGAACAGCGCTTAATAGTAAAATCCAGGTCCCACTGCGACACATTCAGTTACATTGAGTAGGAGAAACAACAGCCTGCCAGAAAGCAGTTACATCCTAAAGTGCTGGCTCTTTCTGAAATCACATGACCAGGCAAAATGACCTGAGATGGCGTCTACACACCAATATTACAACTAAAAAAAATACACTTGCTGATTCAGGAAATGTCCTTAACAATTACATTCAAATGAAGTTTTGAGCTGTACAGATGTTCTGTTGGGGATGTATTATTTCTTATACTTTTCTTTATATTTATTTACTATACAGTGTGCCCAGTCCTGTAAGTGAATTGAGTGATAGCAACACGTAATAATGGTCCATCTACTTTGCCCATTAAATGCTCTTTATTCATCCCTTACTTGTTTAAATTCCTTAAAGGGATTTTGTCATGATTTTTATGATGTCGTTTTTATTTCTAAATTACACTGTTTACACTGCAAATAATTCACTCTACCATATAAAACTAAATTTGCTGCTGCTCTGTTGGATAATATCTAAATAGTTCCATAATGTAGTCCAAGCTGCCCATTTGTCCAGGGTTTTATACATATAGGGCATTCAAAATAACCTCCTAGTTTGTGGGGTCTGAACACAACCCAAAGTGTCTTTTATTTGTTTCCCCCTGATTTAAAAATATCTGTCTGGATCGATTTGGTGAAAGAATGGGTTACGCGGGCCTTGGCAGAATTCTCCGCATATCTTCTGTCTTTCTGCTTATTATGTCTACATTCTTCCAAATAACTGGAATTTCAGAAGATAATCAAACATATTTAATGCCTCCAAAAATGTCTACATATTTGACAGTGCTACAATCAAACATTCATGCAAAGAAAAATATAAAAGAAACTGAAATCATCTTTTAGAATGTCAGTTCTAATGGGCAAGGTCCTTTTGACTCCTATAGGTTATTTGTATAACAAGAGCCATGAATATGAGTTAATGTCGGTGCTTATTGATGTCATTTCTGTCACATAACTCACTGAAACGTGTGTATTATAATAAATAAAGTTGAAATAGGAGGATATTAGAAGTCACCTCGCAGTTCCATGACCTGTATAAAAACACTCATCCTTTGGCCTCGTGCTTTTATATGTTATAGTTTCATGAAACTCCTCTGTAACTTATAATATCCTTATATTTTACAAGAGCCTGTACTTTATTCACTATATAATCTTTATGTTTGTATTTTAAACACTCCTCTGTGTAATATGTTGGAACACACTTCTTCGCTATGTGTTAATAAAAACATTGTTTTTGAAACCTTACAGGACTTTTTTTTTTTTAAACCAACTGAACTTGATTTTGCTCCATTTGCTGTAGCCGGATCATCACAATATGGGGATGTTTGGGACTTCCCTTATCCAGAAAGCTCTGTATTAAGGGAAAGCCATCTCCCAGAGACTCCATTTTAATCAAATAAATAATACATTAAAACAGTACCTTGTACTAAAACTATTGGGGTTATTTAATGTTTAAAGGGGAAATTAAAATGTAACAATTTAATTAATCGCACTGAAATATGTAATTTTTTAAGAACATTACTAAGTTAGTCTTCACCATTTCTCTCTTAGCATCTGTTTGTATGCAAGGAGTCAGGATTTTGACAGATCTAATATATCTCCATTTCCTAGAACTAACACAAATAACTGATACCAGTCCAACAAAACAACTGACTTCTGCACAAATCCTGCATGTAGAGAGGCTCTCTTTCCATGAAAGGGTGAGCTCTATTATTATTACCTTTCAGAATCAAATTCAAATTAATGACACTGACTTTCAAAGCACTTCACAACTCTGCTCCACCCTACATCTCTGAACTCATCTCTATATACTCACCCACTCGCTTACTACGCTCCTCTACTGACCTGCTACTCAACTCTTCTCTCATTACCTCCTCACATGCTCGCATTCAAGACTTTGCAAGGGCTGCACCCCTCCTCTGGAACGCTCTCCCACGGTCTGTCCGACTTTCTCCCAACCTTTCTGCTTTCAAAAAATCTCTGAAAACGCACTTCTTTCGAGAAGCCTACCCTCACTCTGCTTAACTACCAAACGCAACACCACATACAGTACCACATTTCTCACCCACTTACTTCGATCTTGCCCACTACCACACCTTGTGTATTACTCCCTTCCCTTTAGACTGTATGCCTATGCATAGGGCCTTCCTCACCTCTTTGTACCTGTATTGATTGTGATGTTTGTTACTCCATATATTTTATATATGTAATTCGTGTGATGTAGTTGTATAATCACATTTACTTTACAGTGCTACGCAATATGTTGGCGCTATATAAATACATGTTAATAATAATAATAATAATAATATTATTATTAACATGTATTTATATAGCGCCAACATATTGCGTAGCACTGTACATCTTCTAGTCAAAAGGAGCTAAATCGAACGGTCAATTAAAATCCGACACCTGACTCCTGAAGAAAGAGAGACATATAGTAAAGAGTAATTGTATTATTGCAGAAATGGTGCATCATATTTTAAAATAATTTTTAATTGTATGTTCCCCCATTTAAGTGATTTGTAATGATTGTCTAAATTACTGAAACATTCTTTATCAGGAAAACCCCAGGTCCCAAGCATTCCAGATAATAAAATCTATAGCTGTATATGAATTCTTTTAAATGTTTCAAATGTGGCACAGTTATATGTCCACAGTATCTCAAAGAAAAACAGAAGAAAACCAAAGTGATAGAGAGGCCTCCAAAGCAATAACAATGGTGAAGACCACAGTATGTGGGATTATTTAGTACAAGCAGCAGAAGTTTAGCTTGGATAAAAAAAAATATACGCTGAGGGGCAGATTAACTAAAATCCGTTTTCCAAATATCAAGGTTTCCTTACAGGAAAAACATTTGTTTTTTAAACACTTTAACATTTCTTCCAAAGCAAAAACTATACAAAAATCTCCTAAGGTAAGCAATTTTTCACAAGAATATTTTACAGAAAACTGAAAATCTAGCAACAATCTTGCCAAAGATTATAGGTTATAGATAATTGGTCATGCCATGTTAGAGCACTCTTAGGCAAGAAACTTGAAGGAAAATTTTAAAAATTAGTAAAAGTGCATGAAAGTTAGAAAAGCTTGAAATGGCATGTTGTCCCGAACATGAAAAACAAATTGAAGACTAATGGCGGTTATACTGATACGACTATAAAAAAACGTAATTATAAAAAACATTATAAAAGACATACTGATGAATACAAATCTAAAAGTCTTTCACCAACATGGAACGTACCAGGAAAACTAAATATGCAGTCTGGATCTCACCAAATCCCATGGGAACTGGCACCTAAATCCCTCCTGCGGCATTTAATAATCAATTGAATAGACTTACAAAGGCTTAAAGGTTATCAAATACAAATACTTTGCTGTTTTTGATTCTTATTGTTGAAGCAAATATTGGCTTTGCTGAAGGGACTGGGTCTCCTAGTGCTCATTAGAGAACCTGGCAACAATGGCTAATGGAATTGTCCTTGCTAAGGATGGGGATGATCCTCTGGTATTCTGACTGGCAACCCCAAGCCTTTGTTGAGTCAAACAGTTTTTACCAACTACCAAACTAGCTGCCGGATAATACTGATATTATTTGTAACATTGAGTTGATCACCTCTATCAAATTTACCCCATAAGTGCAACACAAGCATTCCATTATCGAAATGAGATAACCCCAGAGGTTGTCACCCCTTGTTTACCCAGCTGTTGCTGAACTACAATTTCCAATATCTCTGGTTTATAATGAAAGGCTTAACCAGCAAAAGCTGGAACACAAATATTCATATTGGAAGCCTTTGTGTCTCAGATAACTTGGGTTGGCCAAAACATGGATAGTTTAATAAATGGGAAGAAGAGGCAGCAGGTCTCGTTACTTGTTTAGCTAAATTGTGTTTGTGTGCCACTTGATGGAAAGCTCTAGAGGCAAGCAAAAACAGACTTTCCTACCTACATTTTTTTGAATGTCAGTAGATTCAAGATTGGAATCAAAACAGGCCCTGTCATTTCAGGTACATAGAGGTACAAGCAGCCCCCCACCAGCCCAATAAATAGCAACTTACAGCAGTAACTCTGGCATTTGCCAGAACCCATAGATTGCCATTGGGGGGCCTGACGTGTAGTGTCTGGCAGAATAGCATGGTGGAGAAAGAGCAGAAATTAGTCTGGCAGCTGTATTTATTATGGACTGGACTGCAGTGGTATATCAATCAGCAGAGAGTCAAAGGGGCAAATTCACTACAGGGCAAATTTTCGCCAGCAACTGCTTTGTCACACTCCACCAGGTGCAAATTCGTTACTACTACTCTAAGTTTCATGATGGTGAAGCTTCACTAGCACTCTTGCATTTAGGTTAATTTAAAAGTCATGGGGAAATCTTTAATAGTAATGTTGGTGCAAATGCTTGAAGTGGCAAATGTCCAATAAGCCATAATAAAGACAGAAGAGATCCTCTAATGCCATAGACATGAGCCCATCCTTAAACAAATGTGGCATGCCCCTAAAATTAGTTTTAAAAAATTGTTCACACATAAATCTTTAATAGTTTGGACTTTTGAAGGCAATCCTGCTTTGAAAAAAGAAAAGTCGCCAACGTTAACGCATTTCCAGCATACAGGATAAGTTGTCAGTGACATAAGATTGAGGAAGATGTGGCTTAGTTTTAACAGTTGACCTGGTCTGAAGTGGCGAAGTAAACTCTGGCAAAAGGGGTAACTACCGTCCACCAGAGCGAAAAGTCACCTGGCGATAGTGTGCGAACAAACACTAGCGACAGTCTCATCCGCTAGCGAATTGTCCTCTACACCTGTTAATGAATTGACGATGTCCCTGCGGATAAGATTTCTGGCGAATTGTCACAAGCGATGGCCACTTTACCCAACAACTTGACAGAGTTTGTGGTGTGCCAAGTGCTTCTTAGGAAAAGCAAGTTCCTAAGTACTGTATATATTTGCTTTTTAATTAGTAGCGGAGTGAAGTATTACAAATAATGATCATAAATTCATTTCCTACTCAATATTATCTAGGCTGAGTAACTATTATGCTTAGAGTGATATTTCCTGCTGTATTATGTGCTGGCTGGAAATTTGTGTATGATGATAAGGGGATAAAATGTTTTTCAACGGCTTAAAACTGAAGAACACATTCTGAAGACAAGATAAGCAATGGGGGAAGTGGGGAAGGGATTACTGAGCAAGATCATTTTTTGACTTTGAAGAGAAGTCATGAAAAGTTTCAGAATGTCAGGAAAGATTTTACTTTTTTTTTTTTTTTTTTTTAAAACCTTTACCTTTGATAAATCGGAAGCAGTCTTTGTACCATTATTAAGAGTGCCTGTGTGGAAGGCAAATGTAACTGGACAAAGCGCCCCTCTTGAAGAAGAACTAAACCCTAAAAATTAATATGGCTAAAAATGCCATATTTGTAAAGTGTCACCATCTTGGAAAGTGTCTGTGACACTCACATGCTCAGTGGGCTCTGAGCAGCTGTTGAGAAGCTGAGCTTAGGGGTCCTCACTAATTATCCACAGAAAATGAGGTTGGTCTGTAATATAAGCTGATGCTACAGGGCTGATTATTAAATTCTAAAGCTAATTGCACTGGTTTCTGAGCTGCCATGTAGTAATTATCTGTATTAATTACTAATCAGTGTTCAATTGTGACATTAATATTCTATATGTACTGTATATTGTGAGTGGGTCCCTAAGCTCAGTAAGTGACAGCAGCACAGAGCATGTGCAGTGAATCAGCAGAAAAGAAGGTGGGGAGCTACTGGGGCATCTTTGGAGACACAGATCTTTACCACTAAAGGGCTGTGGTTGCCTTGGGCTGGTTTAGAAACCCAAAACATAACATACAACATTTCTAGCTACTTTTTTAGGTAAGATTTAGTTCTCCTTTAATTCTTACTGTAACAGCGCTAGTCTCTGGCTGCCCTTTGTACCAGTCCCAACAAACACAAAGGGGGGGGGGGGCAGCATTGTATTCAATGGGTCATGAAAAACTTTCCAATCTTTTTCGGAGTGCAAAACCTGTGGCAGTGTTTGAATGTTCAGAGCAGGAGACAAAGAGCAAAAAAACGTTTTTTGCATTTTACAGCTGCACCATGCCTTGCGCTTAATAAATTAGCCTAGTATGTCATGCAACGTCCTTTTGAGACCCTGTGGCCCACAATTCAATACTTGGACAGTACTTTGTTAGGAAAATTAAATTGCCTTTATTAGTACAAGGGCACAGACTTCCACAGAATCCAAGCAGCAATGCAATGTTTATGGCTTCCCTTGGCCTTTCCTCAAGCTACTAATACAGCCCGTAAAATTTAATGTAGATGACTATCACACATCGCCACCTAGTGGTCAGAACATTTATGCACGGCCAACATTGTTTAAATAATTCCAATTTGGGTACAAAAGAAACAAACCTAATCTATTTAAATGACAAAGAAACAGTGAAGTATATGCTACCCTAAATGGCAAAATGAACGGATACTTTGGATGTAAATTTGACTTTGATTCTGCACATTGGAAACCTCCATACTGATAGCCTTGTCCCCCCCCCCCCGAACATACCTCATATACTACAGGGCATGACTGGTGCTCTAAACAAACTATCCCCAAATATGTTACAATGACATAAAATACAAATTCATCTTTTTTGGCTTTTAGAACCACAAGGCAAGTGTCATTTGCTGAGGGTGCCAATTGAACTAAACTAACCTTATACCCCTGGCTGGTGCTCCTCTTTATTGAAAAAGGTCTCTGGTTTGGACATACTGTATATGTCTATCAGCACCACCATCTTCAGCTGGGTCTCAGTGGTCCACTGTGGCTGTTCCATAATGGGCAAATGGGCAGTATAGTATTATTAGACATACAATACAGACCAACATATAGTATTATTAGACATACAATACAGACCAACATATAGTATTATTAGACATACAATACAGACCAACATATAGTATTATTAGACATACAATACAGACCAACATATAGTATTATTAGACATACAATACAGACCAACACATAGTATTATTAGACATACAATACAGACCAACACATAGTATTATTAGACATACAATACAGACCAACAAATAGTATTATTAGACATACAATACAGACCAACATATAGTATTATTAGACATACAATACAGACCAACATATAGTATTATTAGACATACAATACAGACCAACACATAATTAACCCTCGATATTCGACCCTCGAAGTAAAATCCTTCGACTTCGAAGTCGAGGATTTACCGCAAATACTTAGCTCAATCAAAGGAAAAATCGTTCGATCGAACTAAGGATTTTCCTTCAATCAGAAAACTAATGGAGAAGGTCACCATAGGTTAACATTGAAGATCGGTAGGTTTAGAGTGGCGAAGTACGTTTGTTTTTTTAAGAGACAGTACTTTGACTATCAAATGGTCAAATAGTCGAACGATTTTTACTTCGAATCGTTCTAATCGAAGACTTTTTCTGGTCACTTTCCAGGGCCCCTTTGGTTAACACTAGTGTATCAGCCCTACCCCCCATAGAATCTCTCTAATTACAAATATGTGTTCGCCCCTTCTGGTAGGGCTCAGGGGTATCTAATATCCATTACAGTTTGGGAACTACTAACCCCCGAAACAATGATGAGAATCACGCAGTAACATCTGGGACAATGCGTCTGGCCAAACATTACAGCCACTGTAGAGTACGAAACAGCCAGTCTGTCGCTTTTAGGGTTAGTTCACACGAGGAGATTTTGTCGCCTGGTGACTAATCGCCTTGTCTTCTAGGCGACAATCTCTATAATGAAAAGTCGCCTTCGCTAAAGCACACACGGCGCTGCGTTTTCCGAAGTCGCCCAAAGTTTCCTCTGTGAGGCAACTTCGGGCGTCTATGGAAAAGCCCAGCATGTGCTTTAGCGCAGGCGACTTTTCATTATAGCCTGGGAAGACACGCCGAGGCAGTTAGGGGAGATTGTCGCCTAGAAGACAAGGCGATTAGTTGCCAGGCGTACACAATCTCCCTGAATCTCCTCGTGTGAACTAACCCTTAGGGCAGAGACACACGCTCAGATTTGGGGAGATTAGTTTCCCAGCGACAAATCTCTTCTTCAGGACGACTAATTTCCCCAAACTGCCTCCCGTTGGGTAGAATATAAATCGCCGGCGGGGTGGCAATCGGTGCACTTCGTTTGAAAATGAATGGCTCTGAGTGCCATCCCACTGGCATTTTAGATTCTATCGGCGGGAGGCAGTTCAGGGAGATTAGTAGCCCAGAAGAACAGGAGATTTGTCGCTGGGCAACTAATCTCCCCAAACTTGAGCGTGTGTCTCGGTTATCTATGCAATTATCGACTGCAGTCATTTGAGTAAAAGGAAGCGACTCTCACACTGGGTGACTTCCGGAATTCAGAGGCACAGTGACCCCCCCTCACCCCACATGAGCATCCAGAACAGTGAACCCCCTTCACTCCAGTACAAACATCCAGACACACAGTGAACTACGGTCCCCAAAACTAAGGTAGAGGCCGCAACCTGAACCAAACCTACATTAAAGTTGGCAAACCCAGGGATTAAGGTTCAGGTTCTGTGAAGAGTTCGCAGCCCACAACTAGAATCCATTACTACTTTCGCGTGTTTGAATTTAGCGCTCAATAATAATCCGCAAATGGAGCGGTCACATGGTAGGATCACATGATCGTGACGTCGCGGCGGTCCTTTCTGAGGAGGAAGTTGCCGCTACCGTGGCTTCAGCGCGCAATGGAGATCACGTGACTGTATAGGCTACACAGTGCAGTCTGGGCGTTAGATCCTTTATTGCAAGTCTGCCCTGCTGGGGAGGTAAGGTTATCTCTGCTGTCAGTATGTAATTCTTTCTATATTCTGCACTTATCTATAAGGAGAGATCTCTGTATATATATTGAATATGAGACGAGGCTGCAAGAGTCTTATTGGTGTCTGACTGTGCTAAAGTGCTGCTGTTCATTCTAATCAAGGGGCTAATTTGCGTCAGTGCAGTAATTAAAAGTTGCAAATCAGCAGTTACACTTTGTCAGTCTAGCGCAGTGAGAATAATGATAATGCATTGAGTTTAGTTGCTCTGGCTTCCTGCACTGGGGGGGGGGGGGGGCTGCTGCTGCTGCTGCTGCTGCTGCTGCTGCTGCTGCTGCTGCTGCTGCTGCTGCTATTAAAGAGGTGGGTCACCTTTCATTTAATTATGGCTAAGCAACTTTTAAGTTGGTCTTCATGTTTTCTTTTCAATAGTTTTTTTAAATTATTTACCTTCTACTACTCACTAACCCCATCCAAAACAAAATTCTTTGTCAGGCTACAAATCTATAGTTATTGCTACTTTTTATTACTCCTTTTTCTGTTCAGCCCCTCTCCTATTCATATTCCAGACTCTTATTCAAATTGATGCCTGGTTGCTTGGGGAATTTGGACCCTGGCAACCAGACGGCTAAAACTGCAAACTCGAAAGCTGCTGAATACAAAGCTAAATAACTGAAAAACCACAAATAATAATAATAAAAAAAAAAAAATGAAAACCAATTGCAAGTTGTCTCAGAATATCACTCCTCTACATCATAATAAAAGTTAATGCAAAGGTAAACAACACCTTTAAACGAGCCCCGGTATATAATGTAGGTTGTATTTGATGGCTTGTTTGCAGAGGATATTGAATTATACACCACAGCAGTTAGGAAACATTTACTTTACTTTATGTACTTTTACGTTCGGGATTAGGCCAGGATTCGGCCTTTTTCAGCAGGATTCATTAGAATCCTTGTGTCTGGCCGAACCGAATCCAAATCCTAATTTGCATATGTAAATTAGGGGCAGGTAGGGAAATTGCATGACTTTTTGTCACAAAAGAAGATTTTTTTTCCACTTTTTCCTTTCCTGCCCTTAATTTGCATATGCAAATTAGGATTTGGTTTGGTATTCAGACGAATCTTTCACAAAGGATTCGGGGATTGGGCAGAATCCCAAATAGTGGATTCGGTGCATCCCTAGCATAATGTCATCTATACCAGACCAGCAATCTGTCATTTCTGGCAAATGTCAGAGGGGCTGTTAAAAGATACACTAGACAGTCACTATTTAGTGAGCCTATGGGGGGCTATTTGGGCCTCTTTGCACTTGAAATGACAAGAGCTATTTTGAATCCCAGTCCAGGCCTGCTATAGGGCCACACCAGCACCATTCAGTAGCGTATCCATCCCCAGACTGGTGTATGTTTGTAGCATATCTGAAGAGCCTTCAGAAAAATACTTTTAACAATAATTACCAGGATCCCTTGACAATCTGTCTGTGAGGGACAACTGAGCCACATCTCAAGGCAGCACATCTAGAATTCTTGACTTAAATATAGCACTAGTGCTGCTAGTTTTTCTTTATGTATAACATTTTCTGTGCCTCTTTGTTTTTTTTATTGTAAAACAATAAATCCAGCAGCACCCGGATATGTGATTCAATTGT
Organism: Xenopus petersii; assembly: GCA_038501925.1. NCBI lineage: Eukaryota > Metazoa > Chordata > Amphibia > Anura > Pipidae > Xenopus > Xenopus petersii. The sequence continues at coordinate 30,932,758 of CM076680.1, read as the reverse complement.
TTATTCGTTCCATTAGTGAACTGATTTTCTTTGTTTTTTTATAGGACTAGGGGTCTGCAGTGTGTTGAGAAAACGGAATGGAAGCTTTGTTACAAGGGCTTCAACGACAAGACAGAATGGGGTGAGTCTTATTTCACATGCTTGCAACAGCAGGCCCGGACTGGCAATCTGTGGGTTCTGGCAAATGGCAGAGGGGCTACTGTAAGATGCCATAGACAGTTGTTATTTAGTGGCTGGTGGAGGCTGTTTAGGCCTCTGTGTACCTGGAATGCCAGGACATATGTTAAAGGAGAATTCAACCCCTTTAATAAAAAAAACCCATACCCCCACGTAGACCCTCCTTAAAAGTTGAATTCTCCTTTAAGTCCTAGTCCAGATCGCCAAAGCAGTTAATGGATGGTGAGGCCCAATGTGAACTCGTTGTGGTTTAGATTTGAGGTAAAGGTTTATTAATGGTTTTTAATAATTCTCAGACTGTGTCAGAGTGACTGATTACTTTTATGTATCTGTACTTTGCTTTAAACTAAGGAGCAGTGGTCAGTTCAATCTATGACTGGAAGGGGTTTGAAGCAAGCCCGAAAACCAATATATTAAACACATTTATTAACATTTGCGCTTTTCTTATTACTCGGTGTTTGTCTTCATCAGGGCTTTGCAAGATTCCTGTGAGGCTGAGCTGCAAGAACTCATGAAGCAGATAGACATTATGCTGGATCACAAGAGGTCACAGTGGGAAGCAGAGACAGAGACAATGAAGACTCGTCTAGAGCTGAAAGAGCAGGAGCTGAACTGTGCCCTGGACAGAGAGGAGCGCTTGAACCAGGAGGTTAACCAGTTAGATTAGGCAGTGGGGCTGAGGCTCACTAAACTGTAGTGCAATTAATGTTTAAATGTATAATATATATATATATATATATATATATATATATATATATATATATATATATATATATATTTAGAAATCTGTGTCACCTTTCATGTAAAATATAGGTATTGGCTTCTCTGCACACAAATCATTACTGGCTATATTGTCATGTGCCGAAGCTGGGATTTATTGCATGCTTAACTGACCTTTAGTGAAAAGAGCCCTAATTGTTGTTTTTATTGCAGTCTGATAACTTTTGAATTATAAATGAAGGTTCTCTCTCTGGCTACAGTTTAGTTACACATTGACACCCAGAGCAAGCATGCAATTACTTTACCTGACTCACACTTTCATCCATTTTTATTGCCAGAGATGCCAATGATACTCACAGATGCATGGGTTCCATGATCCTTAATCTTCTTGTAGATTTACAACTGTACAGATAGAATTGTTTACTTAGTAAAAGTTATCCGTTGTTTGTCTTTGTATTATGTGCAAATTTTTTTGTGGCTAATATAATGTGATTCTTGCAGGTTAGGAGATTGAGACAGCAGCTCATACAGCAGGAAGAAGAGACTCAAAATAAGACGACACAGTATGAGGCTCAGCTATCCGGCTTTAAGGAGGAGGTGAGCGATGCTCTCTAATCCTGTCTTATCTAGCATGTCCTTGTGCGTGGTTGCAGTTGTTTTTATAACATGGCTGATCTATTTGTCTTTTATCACAATATGATCAATGTCCTCAATAAGGCAATATTTTTAGGATCTTATCTTCCACTGTTTTGCTCAGTTAAACCGATTGAAAAAAAGTTACGAGAAAGTACAGAAGAAGCACCTGCGATCAGAGATGAAGGCTAAAGCAGAGGAGGAAAGATCCGAGGTCAGCCGTCTGACTCGCCGGTTAGAGGTAATGGAACTGGAGCTTTGTGAATATGCACTCACTGATTACATACAGTAATAGTAAATGATGATTAATAACAATAATTTATAATTTAAGGAATTGGATCCTTATGTGTTCCAGCTTTTGTGGAACCAAACTACGGTACCCAAATTCACTGTTTTCCTGTCCATTTGAGGGTTGCCTCTGATCCTATGTAGAAACTACTGGATTATTTGTTTGTCTGAGCAGATAAGACTGCTGTTATTGTTGGCCAATATAAATAATTCTTGTTTTCAAATGTATTTGAAATGTATTGTGATTCTTTTGCATTTTACTGATAATAAATAGAATTCCTGGTGGGTGTTCCCCTAGGAATTCCGTCAGAGATCTTTGGATTGGGAAAAGCAGCGTTTGTTGTATCAGCAACAACTGGCTGGACTTGAGGCACAACGCAAAACTTTGATTGAGCAGACAGAAATGTACCAGGTATATTGTCAGATGCTAACCATGCTTAACCAAGCAATGCTTGCACAAATTAATTGACTTTAATAGGACAAAAGTGCCATGTTGGTAAAACCTCTCTTGTTAGACAATCCGACACTCTGCAAAATAATTCTTGGTCCTCTTCCACTAAGCAGTCTAGATGTGACTGCCTTGGCTTTTTTAATCTCATAGGCTCAGGCTAGAGTCCTGCATCGGGTCAGGTACCTGCAGTGCTCTAGTTGCGGGCAAAAAGTCCCAGATTCTAAGGCCGTGCAGGCAGTCTGCAGGTTTGATCCCTCCCACCACCCACCCTTCTGGTTCTTCCAGTTTTTAAATTTTTTTGGGAAGATTCGGCAAAGGAGTAACATCACTTCTGGGCTAATGTGACATCACTGGTTTCACATGTCCCCGGGTTGGAAGTTTAGTTGGCCTATTGCGGGCCGTGTAGCGGGAACATGCAGGTCAAATTGCGGGTTGTGAGTTCAGGTTGCTGGTATGGCTCGGGTACGGGTTTCAAAAAATGGACACGCGCAGGACTCCAACTCAGACCTGCTCTTGGGGAGCAATTGTTTCTACATTTCCTGATCAGGATAGTTCCTCTCTACCCAAGCTAGACTGGTAAAGCTTTGTTAATAGTCACTGGTTCTACAAAGGTGGGCAATGTCCTCTTAAAGGGGAACTATTTTGAAAATGAAAATTTAATATAAGCTTCATCATACCGAAATAAGACATTTTTTTGCTCTATGTATATAATTCATGTGATTTAGTTGTATAATCATATTTACTTTACAGTGCTACGCAATATGTTGGCGCTATATAAATACATGTTTATAATAATACAGTTTCAATTCAATGCCCACTCCCACACCTTGTGTATTACTCCCTTCCCTTTAGAGTGTAAGCTCTTTTGCATAGGGCCTTCCTCACCTTTTGTACCGGTATTGATTGTGATGTATGTAACGCCACATGTTCTATGTATATAATTCATGTGATTTAGTTTTATAATCACATTTACTTTACAGTGCTACGCAATATGTCGGTGCTATATAAATACATGTTAATAATAATTAAGATTCTGACCCATTTCTGAAATAGAAAGTCACTCTCTCCCCCTCTCAGCATCTGTCTCCCTTTATTCTCTGTTCATACAGGAGTTTGATTTTGGATGACCATTAAATCCAATATATCTTTTAGGGAGTGTTCCTTTTTCCTACCAGAAATCCTATTTGTCTATATGCAGTTTTTGTGCCAAAAGCAGCTATTTTGGTAGATTTTGTTTCTACTGGAATCAGGTATTTGAGTGAGCTCTAAAACATCTGCTAGGAAAGGAAGCCCCCCCCCCCATAAGATATATTGGATCTAACCATCAATAAATATCTGACACCCAACTCCTGCACAAAGACAGAATGAAGAGAAACAGATGCTGAGAGAGGGATAGTGAAGATAAACTTGATTATTTCAGAAACCATGCTGAATTTTTTATTGATTGATTATAAAGTTTCTTATTTCAGTATGATGAAGCTTATAGTAAAATTTCATTTTCGTGATAGTTCCCATTTAAAGATAGCTAGTTTTATACACACACTATGCTGTGAGACTGACTGATAGAAAGCCCTTGAATTGTGGTAGTTTACAGTTACTGGGATATTTTCCTATGTAGTGTCCTAAGGTTTTAAAGCCAATGGAAAATGAATTCATTTGTGAGCTTTACATGATGACAATCAGTGGTGCCACCAAAAGTTATATAGCTGGAATGGGAAATGTCTTGCCAAATTTGCTTAATAAACTTCAGGAAAGAGGCAAGTAGCTATTGCCATTGCTATACCGAATTCACACAGAAAGTACTGCACCAGGGGTGCATCAAATAAAGAAACAGACTGTAAATATAACCAGAAGCTTTGAAGAACCTAGTTTAGTGGAGAAAAATAGAAAAAAAACGAAGGACTTATTTTTGATCTGCAGCCTCTTAAGTGGGACCTAGTCACCATGTTGTTCACCAGGTATAGCATACCGCAATGTAAATGATTGGCACAGCCAAATACCATGACTTTGATGAGAGGATAATTTTATCAATAATAATAATTTTGCTACTTGCATGGTTGCATTGGCTGATTGGTTTAATGTGCCACCTTAGAGTCCATATATACTTCAGGATCTTATTTGTTGGTATCTTATTGAGGGTCCTGTCATACAGAGAGCAAAACTCTTGCCTAATAGTTAGCTTTAAAAAGCCCAACAGGGTTTTAGTTTTTTGTTGCTTTATTTTGACTAAGATGTAGTTTCTAGTTGTGCTCTTGCTGTCACAGTGTTCTCTCTTATGAATTTTGATCTCTAAAAGCTGAGGGATTCAGTTTTAGACGGTCTAAAAGGAAAAGTACTTTTCCCTCATTATAGAAGGGTTTGTGGTGTTCTATATGAAAACCATAGAAAATGATTTTTTTTTTGGTAATATGCTACACTTCCCATTTGTCCATACAGCAACAGTCACATAATCGCAAGCAGATGCTGGAGCAGACAAGCCTAGTCGGCCGTTCTGAACTTCAGAACCTCAGTGGTCAGTTACATCGGGCCAATGACAGTCTCTGTGCTAAAGAAGAGGAACTGGAGACTCTGAAAATTCAGCTGCGGTGTGCTGTTGAAGGGCAGAAGCGGGCAGAACAGGAAACGGAGCTCTCAAAGCAAGCTGTTCAGGTGTGCACATGGGTGGAGAATAGGTTACATGTTAAAGGGGTTGTTCACCTTCCAAACACTTTTTTTCACTTCAGTTGTTTTCAGATTGTTTCCCAGAAACAAAGACTTATTTTAATTACTTTCCAATATTTATTTTTTACCGTTTTTCCAAAATCCAAAAGTTGAATGTCCCTGGTGTTTGAGTCTGGCAGCTCAGTAATTCAGGTGCAGACTCTAAACGGTTACAATTTTGCAACATTTAGTTGATACATTTCTCAGCAGCATCTCTGGAGTATTAGCAACTATTGTATCAATTCTAACAGCTGCCTGTAATGAAACCCAGGGATTCTGCTCAGCAGGGACAAAAATAAGAAATGTATCAACTAAATGTATCAATTTAAAACAGTTTACTGGGTCGTCGAACCAAAATGGAATATCGGATTTTGCATATGCAAATTAGTGGTGGGGAGGGAAATCGCGTGACTTTTTTTGTCACAAAACAAGGAAGAAAGAAATGTTTTCCCCTTCCCACCCCTAATTTGCATATGCAAATTGGGATTTGGTTCAGTATTCGGCCGAATCTTTTGCAAAGGATTCGGGTGTTCGACCGAATCCAAAATAGTGGATTCGGTGCATCCCTAATTCTGAGATAATTTGCAATTGGTTTTCATTTTTTATTTGTGTCTTTTTGTTGAGTTATTTAACGTTTTATTCAGCAGCTCTCCAGTTTGCATTTTCAATAGTCTGGTTGCTAGGATCCAAATTACCCTAGAAACCATGCATTCATCAGAATAAGAGACTGGAATATGAATAAAGGCCTGAATAGAAAGATCAGTAATAAAAAGTAGCAATAACAATAAATGTGTAGCCTTACAGATGTTTTCAGATGTGGTCAGTGACCCCCATTTGGAAACTGGAAAGGGTCAGATGAAGAAGGCAACTAATTCAAAAACTATAATGAAGACCAATTAAAACGTTTATTAGAATTGGCCATTCTGTAGCATAATAAAAGTTAACTTAAAGGTGAACCACCCCTTTAATAGGAGTTTCAGTGTTCGATGCAGCTCTTGCTTTAAAATGCTCCTATTTATCAAATTTTTTCTAAGCTTCTTCAAAGCTTCTGTATTTGAACAAACCTTTGTGAGCTTCTAGAGAGTCTGTATGCTCAGATGTGTGATTTATCATGCAGGCACTTAAGGAGGAGAAGGCTGAGCTAAGGGCCACCTTGCAAGCTCACACAGAATTTCTACAGGGCTCCAGAGTACAGAAACACGAGCTTCTGCCAGAAGGGTACAGGGGGAGTGAGGTCCTAAGAGAAAACAACAGCACCAGGTGAGATGGCTGCATGTTGCCATGTCTGTTTTTTATTTCTATAACCTTTTTCATGACTTAGTTTGGTGATGCTATAGGAAGGGAACAAGCCACATGGCCTCTCTAAAGCAGCAAGTTATGAATGTCCCTGAAGCTGCCTAATGTATATAAAGATCTTCTCAACTAATTGATGCTGTTATATTGATATTACACTTCTGATGGCTGTCAGCAATTTAGGGCGTTATACGTTTTTATTATCTACCACCTTGCAGGTTTTTTGATCTTCATTTTTATCTTCTTGACAGGTCTCTGGAGGAAAGATTACAGGAGACGGGGCAAGTAGGAGGCGAGACTGAAGTGGAGGCTATAAGGTCTAAGCTGTCTGTCAGTCGTATGAATGAACAGAGGCTACAGGCTGAGGTGACCTGTTTGGAAGACAGGTATGTGATCCCTTTTCTGAGCTTCTGTTTATATTAGAGCATAACATTACAATGGATTGTGGTGTGTTGATATTTTCTCTTGCTTATCAAAACAGGTACATTTTTATTTAGAAAATATACCTTTTCACTTTATTTCTTGAAATGTTTAAAATAATGCGTAGGCTTATTCTGTAGCGAGAGCTTGGTTTGTCTACATGTTAATTATTAAGAAGGTTAAAAGCAGCATTACTGTCCACTATGTCAAGGCAACATGAATCTAAAGACTGTTATTAAATAAATGATAGACCTTGCTTAACTTTGCCAGGATTTAAACTTCAGTCAAAGCAATTATCATATATAGAGACCCAGCCATTGTTTGGGTTTTGTCTGCTTTAAATGGGTGGTTCACCTTTATATTAACTTTTAGTATGATGTATAGAGTGAGACAATTTGCAATTGGTTTTAATTTTTTATTATTTGTGGTTTTCAGTAAGTTTCAGCAGTTTGCTTGCTAGGGTTCATACTACCCCAGCAACCATGCATTAATTTTAATAAGAGACTGGAATATGAATAGGAGAGGCCTGAATAGAAAGAGGAGTAATAAAAAGTAGCAATAACAATGAATTTGTAGCCTTAATGAGCATTTGTTTTTTAGATGGGGTCAGTAACCCCCATTTGAAAGCTGGAAAGAGTCAGAAGAAAAAGTCAAATAACTCAAAAACTATAAAATATTAGGGATGCACCGAATCCAGGATTCGGTTCGGGATTCGGCCAGGATTCGGCCTTTTTCAGCAGGATTCGGATTCGGCCGAATCCTTCTGCCTGGCCGAACTGAATCCGAATCCTAATTTGCATATGCAAATTAGGGGTGAGAGGGAAATTGTGTGACTTTTTGTCAAAAAACAAGGAAGTAAAAAATGTTTTCCCCTTCCCACCCCTAATTTGCATATGCAAATTAGGGTTCGGATTCGGTTCGGTATTCGGCCGAATCTTTCGTGAAGGATTCGGGGGTTCGGCCGAATCCAAAAAAGTGGATTCGGTGCATCCCTATAAAATATAAATAATGAAAACCAGTTGCAAAGTTGGTAAGAATTGGACGTTGTAACATACTAAAAGTTACCTCAAAGGTAAACCACCCCTTTAAAGGAATATTCATTTTTTGGGTTTAGTTCTCCTTGTTTGTGGCATCATTGTAGCCAAACAACACTGTAAATTAGAATAATTGTGATTTTTTTTTCCATATAATATATGTGCCTTTTAGGCAATATTAGGGATTCACAGAATCCAGGATTCGGTTCGGGATTCGCCCATTTTCAGCAGGATTCGGATTCGGCCGAATCCTTCTGCCAGCCCGAATCCGAATCCTAATTTTTATATGCAAATTAGGGACAGAGAGGGAAATTGTGTGACTTTTTGTCACAAAACAAGGAAGTAAAAACTGTTTTGCCCTTCCCACCCCTAATTTGGATTTGGTTCGTTATTCGGCCGAATCTTTCGAAAAGGATTCGGGGGTTCGGCCGAATCCAAAATAGTGGATTCGGTGCATCCCTAGGCAATATCCAATGATTAGCACAGGAAATCCATTCCTCTCGGTGGAGAAAACACCAAGTGTGCCATTGACCTTAGGGGAAATCATTTACAACAGTGTCTAAACTGTTTTTTGCCAATAGTTTTTGTAATAAAAATTGGAAAGAGCCACTGCAGACTAACTGCCACATAAGACATTTTTTTTCTTGTAAATACCCAGCGATGTCACTTTGCCCTTCACTAATGTTCTCTTTTTCTCTCCTTCAGTGTTGAGTCTGTGACATCCCAGTGTCAACTGCTGGCAAAGGAGCTTAAAGGAAAGGAGGAATATCTCCATGGGGTTAAAGAGGACCATAAAAAATGCTTGTCTGAAAATAAAAAGGTGAGGGAAACCGACCAGTAAAACTTCAGTTACATCCTCTGTTAAAATGAACATTGAACCATTGTTATTGATAACTTTGTAGAAAAAAAGTTGTAGTATTTGGACATATCCGTGTATTCGCAAGGTTACATTTAATTTTCACATAAAGGAAGAGCTGGTGAGTTTGCCACTGCTGCAGTCCTGCACGGCTGGAATGTATTGTGATACAACTATAAACTGTGTAGAATACAAAAGGACATTTCTGTTATTTACTATATACCTGTGCCTTTTCGACTGAATGGCTGCCCCCATGACTACACAGCAGCTTATTTATATAAACTGTAGTAGCCTTGCTGAAGACTGTATGACAACCGTACATTGGGTTTTAATTATTTGAAAATACTTTTTTTATTTTGTGGTGTTATTGCTCCTTCCATCTTTATTGATGTATCTTGAGTCTACTGATATGAGGCATCCACCTCCAGAATACGCCCAGACTCTGTAGCTCAGTGCACTCTACTGAAGCATTCAACCACAGTGCCAAATTTATGGGTGCTATTTATCAAAGGTCACGTTTTTTTTTTTTTTTCCCCATAAGTTTTTGAGGTTATTTATTTATTTATTTTTTGGTCAATTGATTTTGAGTTAAAAACTAAAATTTTTTTAAAAACTTGACATTTTTGAGATTGATTATACGCCCACACTGGAAATAGCTCAAATCCAAAAATAGACCAGTGGCAGAGGTCCCTTGAACCATCTGAAGAAGTTAATAGCCTTTATGATGTTCGAGTTTTTTTTTTTGGTGCATTTCACTTGAAAACTTAAATCAATTCAAGCGATATGAGGGGTTTTTTTTCGTCAAAAACGCGATCAATTCAAGTGTTTGAGTTTTTCACCCCAACTACACTGATTCGAGTTTTTTTTACATTCAAGTTTTTTCTTCAATTAGAAATGAGTCGAGTTGCTCACATTCAAAAGGTCACAAAGTTCTACAATTCGACCTTTGATAAATAACCTCCTAAAGTTGACAATACACTGAGAGATTCGCTCGTTTGGCGATGTCTCCAAACGAGCGGATCTCTCCCCGATATGCCCACCTTGAAGTGGGAAATATCAGGCTGATCCAATCGTGGGCCCTAGGGCCCAACAATCGGATAATAACGAAGGGTAATGGGCAGTCAGATCACTGGACTGCATCAACGAACAGATGCGGCCGCGATGCAACGGGATTTTTAGTCCTGTCCATCGACATCTGGCCGACTTTTGGCCAGATATGGATCGGGGAAGCCCATCGGAGGGACCCATACAGAGGTTAATATTTATCGGCCCGTGTATGGCCACCTTAAGTGTTTGAGGATGTTTTAGGAAGTCCACTTTACACATAGTGATGAATGGTTGTAGGGAACTATGGGAGCCCTGTGTCATTACTTTCTATAGGAAAGCTGTTTGTTGCTGGCGGTTATTAAATGATACCCGAGTCCACTGTTCTATCTTGCTCTTGTTTGATTTTCAGATTTTGGGACTATTTGCCCACCACCCATTTAGCCATGTAAAGGTTTTTGACTCTCTTTTATGTAGGGATGTATTGAATGCATCATTTATTGATTCAGCCAAGTACTGAATCCTCCAGAAAAGATTTTGACTGCATACCAAATTAGAAGCATAATTTGAGAAAAAAATGATTAACCCATTTTCACTTAAAGGGATACTGTCATGGGAAAAAATTTTTTTTCCAAAATGAATCCGTTAATAGTGCTGTTCCAGCCGAATTCTGCGCTGAAATCCATTTCTCAAAAGAGCAAACAGATTTTTTTTATATTCAATTTTAAAATCTGACATGGGGCTAGACAGTTTGTCAATTTCCCAGCTGCCCCAAGTCATGTGACTTGTGCCTTCACGTTAGGAGAGAAATGCTTTCTGGCTGGCTGCTGTTTTTCCTTCTCAATGTAACTGAATGTGTCTCAGTGGGACATGGGTTTTTACTATTGAGTGTTGTTCTTAGATCTACCAGGCAGCTGTTATCTTGTGTTAGGGAGCTGTTACCTTCCCATTGTTTTTTTGTTTGGCTGCTGGGGGGAAAAGGGGAGGGGGGTGATATCACTCCAACTTGCAGTACAGCAGTAAAGAGTGATTGAAGTTTATCAGAGCACAAGTCACATGACTTGGGGCAGCTGGGAGATTGACAATATGTCAAGCCCCATGTCAGATTTCAAAATTGAATATAAAAAAATCTGTTTGCTCTTTTGAGAAATGGATTTCTGTGCAGAATTCTGCTGGAGCAGCACTATTAACTGATTCATTTTGAAAAAAAAATTTTTTCCCATGACAGTATCCCTTTAAAACTTCATTTGAGTGGACTGATTTGGTTTCAGCCAGGCAGTCCATATTCAGGTACATCTGAAGTGCTGGGGTTTGGCCGAAACCTGAAGCAAAATTTGGATTCTGTGCATACTTTTAGGTTTGTTTTTTCTACTAGTCAGAATTGATCATGGCTGATGTTACCCTGCAGTGGGGTTAAAGCCAAAGGACAGAATCTGTGGGTGAATTGTTTTGTCCTTATGTCTGCGATTAGATAGCAGATAAGCATGATACAATAAAATAGTACTACATTTTTATAAATGCTTAATAGGAAGAACTGGTAAATCAATGCCAATACATATATGTGTATATAACGGTTAACATGGCACCACCCAAGGTGACTGGCAAGTAGTGCTGGGAGAGGATTATTTTACAGTATCTTAATATTTAATTCCAGTGCTGCATAAGGACAGATGAGCTTCAATGGCAACTTAATATAGTTAATTTTTCTCTATTCTGTGGAGCAAGAGCAGTGACCTTCGAAGGTCTTTTGGAGGCGTGCAAAAAATGATCTTAACATTTGTGTTCTGCCAGCTAAAAGGCCAGCTCTCACAGGCTGAGCTGACCCACAAGAGCGTGCTGGATGGGATGAGGAAGGAGATCTCACAGCTCACTCAGGAGTTACACCAGAGAGATATCAGAATGGCTTCCAGTGCAGGCATCGACTGGGAGAGGAAAATTAAAGCCGAACGGCAGAGGGCAGAGAGAGAGGCTGCAGAACACAGGGTGAGCTCCAAGCTGCCAAATATTTGTACATTGTTCCTATATCCTACTCTCTGCCTTTTCTCTTAGTGTCGCTCTGCATGTTGTCTTATAACTATCTCATGCCCATGAAGCTTCCATTCACATTATCCTACTTGCTTATTCTGCCTATTCAGATGTCTCTAAATGCTCTGGAAAACTTGAGGCAGGAGAATTGCCGGTTATCGGAACTCCTTCAGACGCAAGAGCCGGATGTGGCGCAGGTGAGTCTTCCTAATTTGGGTTTGAAATTAAAGCCAAATACTTATTAGGGATCGTAATGAATTTGCATAGCTAAATGACTAGAAGCCTTTATTCTGCCGTAAGGTATGCTGTCTTATTAGGTATAGAACACTTTCAGTTGATAAAGTTTTTCTTGGGGTAGGCTACGAATAGAAGGATTTTCCATTGGAGAACATATATGAGTTCTTGGGGAGGCTGATCCTTCCTAAATCGTTATTATTTATAGTCTATGATCATGATATATACATTCATTTTTCCCCATTCTTCCCCGTCTTGAAACCTAGAATGATGTTATCTCTTTACATAATTAATTTTTCTCTCCTATCTGTTAAATATTGTAGGCACTGGTTAATTTGGAGCAGGCAAATCAGAGGCTGCAGAGGGAGCTGCTGCAGACACAGGAGAAACTGGAGCTGATAGCGCAGAGAAGGGAGTCTGAAATCCAGAATGCAGTGGATAGGTAAGCCATGTTGGAAGAGGGTGGCTGTTCCCACTAACAGGCAGTTAGTATAAACCTCTCCTGGTTTATACGTTAAAGGACCAGTAACATAATTTTTTATTCACAAAAAAAATAATTAATATACTTTACTTACCCCCAATATCCTGCTGTTTCAGTAAGACGTGCGAAAAAAATCAAATCGGCGCTGTCCCACGGCGTCCAAAGGGTCTCCGCCATCTTCTAGCTTCATCTTTCTTCTTCTCTACGTGCGCGCAGCTGTGTGCCTCTTCCTGGTCTTCATGACGTAACTTCCTCTCTCACTACTGTTCCCTCAGCGTCTGTCCATGCAGCTTTCCCCGTGTCCCTGTCACGCAGCCGTTGCCTACTTTCATGTAGCCTTACCCCTCCGTGTTACTCTCACTGACATTCCCTCACCCAGCCTTTTTTTTTCCTGAGCGTCCACTTTCAATGTAGCATTCTCCCCCCCCTTCCTCTCACTGCCGTTCCCTCATACAGCCTTCTCCCTCCCCTCTGTGTTCATCTCACTCTGTTCACTCACCCAGCTTTCAACTTTCCTCCCCCTCTCCATGTTCCTCTTACTGCCGGCTCCTTTTCTTGGCGTCCCATGTCTATGCCGCCTTCTCCCCCTTCTGTGTGCCTCTCACTGCCGTTCCCCTTACCCAGCCTTCAACTTTCCTCCCCCTTCCATGTTCCTCTCTCACTGCCGTCTCCTTTCCTTAGCGTGCTCCTCTCACCATTGCTGCTGTCACTCTAGCGTCCAACTCGTAAAACAAAGTAAAAGAAAAAATACACAGGCAGAAAAGGGAGAACGTCTGCGCTGGTTGCCGGCTGCTATGCTCTGAAGCTCTTCTGACTTCCGGGTTCCTGCGGGAAGTCCTGGGAGGAGGAGCACTGCCTGGGACGCGCACGTACTGCAATGAGTGAAGATTGGTCGCCAAATCGCTGTTTTTCTAAAGTCAGGTCAGACCATGGAGGGGAGTTTTTACTGGGGACTTTTCAGGTAAAAGGAGGGTGAATATGGAATATCTATTAGGTCAGGGGTATTATATGCAGGCTGTAATTTTTATTTCTTTAATTAAAAAAAATGATGTTACTGGTCCTTTAAGTTAAAAAACGATAATCCATCTCATCTTGAGCCCCAATTAGTTTTTAAAGAAAGAGGATACATATACATGCAGTTTCTCATATTTCCTTTGTTAGAGCAGTGCAGGGTGTATTTCTTTTTTATTTGATATAGCAATAAGCTATATTTGTATCATTAGTTGTAGCAGCAGATCCATTGTTTGTTCTGTAGCACTGTTTTATATTCCTGTTGTGTTTGGGCATTCAATATAAAAGCAAGTCTGAAATCCACAAGCAGTAGTGATGTGCGACCTGCACCTGATCCTAACCCGCCCTCCCTTGGCCCGCATCCGGGTTGCTTTTATAGACCCATGCCGACCCACCCATGACAGCACAAAAGGTGCATGGTGAGAAGGCGCATCGTCTATAAAAGACTAAGGGGCATGTTTACTAACATTGGAGATAAATATCTGGAGAGATTTCTGGAGATGTTGCCCATAGCAACCAATCAGATCTTTGCTGGCTGTTTAAATCTAATTGCTGATTGGTTGCCATGGGCAACATCTCCAGAAATCTCTCCAGATATTTATCTCCAATGTTAGTAAACATGCCCCTATGTCAAAAGCCGGCATTTGACGGTGGCGGTCAGGGAGAGCACCCGCCTGCCACCAGCGAAGAAGAGTTGGAAGTCGGCCCGAACCCGCATGACCCATGGGTCGGCCCGCACATCACTATCGGTTATTTTGCTTTATTAATAAATATGTGGCAACTTTTCTTATATTCATTTATAACAGTATGAAAACCTATGTACATGAGCATTTACAGTATGAGCCAAAATCCACCCTGTGGGTGAAGGAACATGACAATGTGTTTCCTGTCATTGTTAAGAGACATGGGACAGCATTGGGTGAATAAAGTGTTTTGTCCTCCTGAAGAGAAAATGCTGCTTCTGACATGAGCTTAATGGAACTGCTTGTGGAATCAGGATGTTGTGAGTGTTGGGAATCAGGATGTTGTGATCGATTGGCTCTACAGTGTATTGCAATCCTTGCAAATTGATTTTTGTACCCTTTCCTGCTTGATGCATGATGTAAAATAAAAATAATTGGAATTTGGTTCTCTATGGAAAATATACCTAAGAATCCCTACAGTACATCCATACGGTGTCACTGGCAGGTCCCCTCTGTCATTGTATTTATATGGTAATGTCAGTCTTTATTCCAAGGAATATACACATAGGTTTTCCTCCTCTATACTTCCCAATCAAACCAAGTGACCCTCCAGGACTGCAGAGTTTTCGCTTTACACTTAAAAATAAACTGTGATCTTTCGTTGACTGTGTTCCCCTGTCTTTTGTACAGTAGATCTCAAGAGCTGTTGAATAAACAGGAGCAGGAGCTGAGAATAATGCAGGAGCGGCTGAAGGTTTATGAGCAGGAGATGCAGACTTTTAGGTCTCAACAAGATGCAGCTTCAAGTGGAGGCTCACTGGAGTCTATATTCTCTGAGGTTTGGAAAGAACAAGCTACGGGTTCACCAATATCTGCAGCAAGCGTGGATTCCGCTATTGAGCCAGTGGAGGACCTTGCCTCTTCTGTAAGGAGCATCCTTTTATTTAATATGTGCAATTTGAAAGCCTGTACTACATATCCATTCTTTAAAGGAGAAGGAAAGCTACAGAGGCATTTTATTGGAAATAGATTAGCTGCAATAGTGCATACTAGAATGCTATATTTATTCTGTAGAATGTTTTACCATAACTGAGTAAAAAGCTCTAGAATATCTCTGTTTGTATACGATATAGGTGTCATATTAGCTTGTTGTGACATCGCTTCCTGCCTGAGTCTCTCCCTGCTCACTAATAGCTCTGGGCTCAGTTTACAGCAGAGAAGGGAGGGAGGGAAGAGGAGCAAACTGAGCATGCTCACGCCCAGGGCAAGGAGGTTTAAGCTGAAAGAAGGAAGTCTGATACAGAAGCCCATGTGTACACAATAGAAGGAAAGAAATGCAGTGTTTCTTTTGACAGAGGACTCAGAGCAGCTTTACTTTGAGGGTTTACTCATATAGTTAGGTGGACCTTTCTGATAAGGCTTACTTAGTTTTAGCCTTTCCTTCTCCTTTAAAAGGGATTGTCAATGAATGCAAAATAATAACTTGTACATTCATTTTTAGAGCTCTCTGTCATTTTATTATGAACTCTTATCAGCTATAGTAGCCACTTCAAACTTGGGCATCATTCTTTTGTATTATGAAGGCTACGCCTTGTGAAGCTTATTGCAGTGACTTTCTAAGGAAGCACTAGGATATATTATGGACTACCTCATGTTGTAAATGGGCATTACATTGAGAAAGGCATGTGTTGTAATTATCGCCCATAAACCCACCCAGATTTCCTGACCGCATTCATGCTATGCTATGCTACATATGTACTGAACAGTCTGTCTGCTATCTCAACTTTTCTTTGCAGCTGCCCGTTCCACCCACCTCCCCAGCAAATGCCGTAGCCTCACGCTTCCTCCAGGAAGAGGAGCAGCGATCACATGAACTTTTGCAGCGACTGAATGCTCACATAGAAGAGCTGAAGCAGGAAAGTCAGCGCACCGTCGAGCATTTCACCCAAGCCAGGTAACGCAGAGCAGGACTTCACAACGAGCCCCACTTAGGATGGTGGTGAATTTCACTGATGTTATAGCAAAGATGTGCCTGTTGGATATTTCTTCCACATTCCTCTTAATAAAATTTCTCCAAGCTACCTCTAAATGTTGCAGTGCTGCCAAAAGAAGAAATGTTCTGCACATTTGACCTAAACTCCACTTAGTATAGGAATAGCATTGGATGCAATAAAACCTCTGAAACTCTGTACAATTCAGATCAATGCATGTTCCAAGCTTTGTTGCAGTTTTCGTGCTCTATAAGCTAACACTGGTTCCCAAACAGTGGTACTATCTGCATAACAACCCAACTCCTGTATTTATGTAGTCTCTTTAGTCTCATTACTTACCATTGTGGTCGGTAAAACTCTTTCAAAATTTTCGTGGTCTTCTTAGTAATCTTTATCTAGCTCTTGCTCACCGAAGATCTTTAAAAGTTACTTCATCTTTAACGTTTATCCTGATATTCTCTGCAATTTTATATTTGTTTTGCCTGTCCTGATCTCAAGATCAAGGTCTCCATATATTTAAAATATTTTTTTTATTATGAATAAATTATTTTATTGCATTGAGTTGGCTTCATTTAATTTCTATCCACATTTATTGCAAGGTTTCTGAATGGATCCAGGTTTGCCTTATCTGTAATAAGCAGTTTGTAAGCATATCCAATCCAATTTACCAGTTTGCTCTAATCCTACTTCAGACTTTATTTCTTAAACCTTTTCTCAGTTATATAATTTCCTTGTTTCTGATTCACATTGTTTCTGAAAGTAACACTGATTCCAGTCACTTTAGTATTCCAGGATAATGTTGAACTCACCTAAGAACTGAGAGCATGAAAGAGAGATTTTTGTACTCACCGTTAAATCTTTTTCTCTTGTCCTATATTGGGGGACACAGGCACCGTGGGGATGAAGATCCTGCAGCTGGAGATTGGACACTAAGTTGTTAAAATTTGACTCCTCCTGCTCTGGGCTTCATCCCCTGTCTCCTCCTAACACCCTCAGTTTCGACCGAAGAAGGAGCATGACCCAAAACAGAAGAGGAATTTGACAACCCCCTTAAAACTAGAGAACTATAATAAAATATATCTAATATATATTTAGAACGAACTTAATATTCATCAGTGTGAAAACAGGGAGGGAAGGCCTGTGTCCCCCAATATAGGACAAGAGAAAAAGATTAAACAGTGAGTACAAAAATCTCTTTCTGTTGCCTAATTGGGGGACACAGGCACCGTGGGGATGTCCCAAAGCAACCCATGAGGGCGGGACACTGAGCACCCCATAAGGTGTTCAACCTATTACGGCCTGCAACACCTACCTCCCGAAGCTAGCTTCGGCTGAAGCTTGTGTGTGTAGACTGTAGAAGCGTGTGAAAGTGTGAAGGGACGCCCAGGTGGCCGCTCTGCAAACTTGTTCCTCTGAAGCTTGGTGTCGGACCGCCCAGTACGTGCTAAGAGAGCGTGTGGAGTGAGCTCTCACCTTGAGTGGAGGTGGTTTCCCCATCACAGCATAGGCCCTAATGATCGTAGCACGGATCCACTTAGCTATCGTTGTCTTGGCTGCTCTAGAACCGCGTTTTTGCCCATTAGGAATGATAAAGAGTGCATCTGTCTTCCTGATATCCTTGGTGGACTGCAAGTACAAAGTTATTGCACGAACAACATCCAGATTGTGCAGTTTACACTCAATAGTATTCTTGGGATCCGGACACAAGGAGGGAAAAACCATATCTTGATTTAAGTGGAATTCCGAAACCACCTTTGGTAGAAAGCCGGAGTAGGTCTGAGCACTACCTTGTCCTTGTGGATGATGGTGAACGGCAATTGGCATGAAAGTGCCGCCAATTCAGATACTTTCCGAGCAGATGTGATGGCCAGGAGGAACACCACCTTTTCAGTCAGTGTAGACAGAGGAATCGATTCAATATGTTTGTATGGGTCCTCCTGTAGAACAGAGAGTACTTGGTTAAGGTCCCATGGATGTACTGGACAACGATACGGTGGCACCAACCGAGTTGCTCCTTGAAGAAAAGTTCTGATATTACTCCTGAGTGGCAGCCGTTCCTGGAGTAGAATGTTCAATGCGGAGACTTGAACCTTCAGTGAACTGACAGCCAGACCCTTCATCATTCCGTCCTGCAGGAAGGATAGAACTTCCTTTTCTTTTGCCTTCTGAGGATCCGAGCCTCTGCGTTAACACCAAGTAATGAATGTCTTCCACACTCTGTGTGTGCTTTGGCTGAAACTGGTTGGTGAGCCTTTAGCATGGTAGGTAGTGCCTCAGCCTGGGCTCCTGCCCTTTTGAGAACTAGGGCCTCGAGCCATGCCGTTAAAGCTAGGGATGTAGCGAACTGCCGTTTTGGTGTTCGCGAACACCGGCAAAAATGCGAACAGTTTGCGAACTTCGAACACCCGCAAAATCGTTCGATTCGAACGATCGAACGATTTTAATCGTTCGATCGAAGGATTTTCGTTCGAATCGAACGATCGAAGCCATTCGATCGAATGCTTTTCATTCGATCGAATGCTACAATTGTTCGAACGAATGGAAATCGCTCGATTTTAGCGGTCGAAGGAATCGAATGGTCGAACGATTTTTATTCGAATCGAACGCAAACTCAAATTGGCGAAGTTCGCGCGAACTAGTTCGCCGGCGAACAGTTTGCTACATCCCTAGTTAAAGCCCACTGATGAGAACTCGGATGAACTATGGGGCCCTGAGTCAGCAGATCTTCTCTCTGAGGGAGATGAAATGGTTTGTCCGACGCTAACTGCATAAAGTCCGCGAACCACGCTCTCCTGGGCCAGTATGGTGCCACCAGAATTGTCTGTGTTCCTTCTCGTTTATTCTTCTTGATGACCTTTGGTAGTAGCGCCAGGGGCAGGAATATGTATGCCATGAAGAATGGCCATGGAATCACCAGGGCGTCTACCGCGTGTGCCAATGGATATAAGCTTCTTACCACGAACTTTTGGACCTTTCGATTGCTCCGGGATGCCATCAGATAGATTTCTGGCAGTTCCCATCTTTCCACTAGGAGTTGGAAGACTTCCTGATGTAGACTCCACTCTCCCTGATCTATCGTTTCTATGCTCAGGTAGTCCGCTATCCAATTGTCGACCCCCGGTATGTCGACAGCCGATAGCGCAGGAACGTTGTTTTCAGCCCATTCTAGAATGCCACTTGCTTCCCGAAGGGCTGCTTGGCTTCTGGTGCCGCTCTGGTGGTTTATGTATGCTACCGCTGTTACATTATCGGACTGTATCCGCACTGCTTGAACCTGGAGCAAGTAAGTCAGGTTTTCTAGAGAAAACCGAATCACCCTCAGTTCCAGGAGATTGATGGGAAGCCATCTCTCATCCTGATCCCAAAGGCCTTGGATCGTTGTGTGTTCTAGTACACCTCCCCACCCCCGTAGACTGGCGTCTGCTGTGAGAATTGTCCAGTGGTGTGGAGGAAATGGTTTTCCGCCTGCTCTGCGATGGGGCTGTAGAGTTTTACCCTTTGCTGAAGGACTAATATGTTGATCTAGATCCTTCCGATGCTTTCGTTGTTGCAGCAGAATGGCGTGTTGAAGGGGTGTGGAATTGTGCATAGGGAATTGCCAGGAAGGAAGCTACCATCTTCCCGAGGGCTTGCATTGCTATTCGAAGAGGCACACTGGTAGTACTCCTGATGGTCCAAACTCTGTCCTGTAGGATGTTGGTCTTGTCCCGTGGGAGACTCTCCCTTTCCTGGAATCCAATATCAGGCCTAGGTATTCTATTGTCTGTGTCGGAACTAGGATGGACTTGTTTAAGTTGATCATCCACCCGAAGTCTGTCAGGGTCTGTAGGACCTGGGTTGTATGGTGGTGAGCCATGGCTGCGGAGGGGCCCTTTACTAGAAGATCGTCCAAATAAGGGATGACGGGTATTCCCTTGAGTCTTAGCCTCTCTAGTGCTGCCGCCATCACCTTGGTGAATGTACAAGGGGCTGATGACAGTAAGAATGGAAGTACTACGAACTGCCAGTGTCGACCGTTGACAAAGAATCTGAGAAACCGGCGGTGAGCCGGTGGATTGGAATGTTGAGGTAGGCGTCTTTGATGTCGACGACAGACATGAATTTGCCGTCTTCCATGGCCGTCAAAACGGACTGAATTGATTCCATCTTGAAGTGGCATTTTCTGATGAAGGGATTGTGGTCTTTGAGGTCTAGGGCTTGTCTTAGGAACCCGTCTTTTTTGTGTACCATGAATAGGTTGGAGTAGTACCCTCTGCCAGCGTGTCTGGTGTTGGTACTGGCTGTATTGTACCTGCCGTGACGAGGTCCTGGATGACCGAGAGGAATTTGTCTTTGTTGAATTTTTGACGGGGCAACCTTGATATGAAAAATCTGTGGGGTGGTCGTGGTGTAAAGTCTATCAATAGTCCTTGTGAAACCACCTGAAGGAACCACTGGTCCTTTACTTTTCTTTTCCATACCTCCTGGAAGGATTTAAGACGGCCTCCTAGAGGAATCCCTTCGGTGGGCACCCCTTCATGCTGAGCTGGACTTGTCCTGAGAGGGTTTTGTAGGTGCCTTGTTGGATGACCAACTGGGCCTCTGTTTGCTTTGGTAGCGTGAGCGGAAATTAGAGCTGGATTTATCATCTGTGTCTTTGTCCTTTGGCCTTGCCTAATGGGACAAAAAAGGGCCTTCTCCTGAAAGGAGGTCTTTTGGTTCTTGTCTGAGGTAGTAGGGTGCTTTTTTTCCCCCCGTTGCCTGGGATATGATTTTGTCAAGTTCGGCTCCAAAGAGTAATTTCCCTTGGAATGGGAGGCTGACCATGGAACATTTGGATGTTAATTCGGCTGACCAAGATTTCAGCCACAAAAACCGACGAGCCGCAACTGATTGGGCTGAGGCTTGAGCCACCATCTTCGCTGCGTCAATTGCTGCGTCGCCGATATAAGAGGTAGCATCTGCAATTTGGGATAGTAGGTTGTCTGTAGTGGGATCCTCGGATCCAATGAGCTGTGCTGCTTGCTCCACCCAGACCTCCATGGCCTTTGCAACCCAGGCAATAGCGAAGATAGGTCGAAAAGCAGAACCTGCCGCTGTGAATACTGACTTGCAGAACCCTTCCAGTCATTTGTCTATAGGGTCTTTGAATGCTGCCGCGTCTGCCACAGGTATGGTGGTATTCCTGGACAATGTTGAGACTGGGGGGGTCTACCGCTTGTGGAGATGCCCAGAGTTCGGTGCACTCTTGAGGAAAGGGATATGTCTGTGAGAACTGCCTGGAAATCTGTACCCTGTGATCCGGGTGTTTCCACTGGGCCTTGATTAATTTGTCGAGCTGTTCATATGCTGGAAATATATGTGAACTCTTCTTATTTCTTGAAGATGTTCTTAGCTGGTTCAACCACAGTGATGGAGTCTTCGATATTCAGTGTACTGAGAACCGCTTGTATGAGGCCTTCTACCTCTTTTTGAGTTCTAGGAGTCTGGGTCCAGGTGCTCCTGGTCAGAGTCTTCCTCAGATAAGACTTGGCCTTCCTCATCTGAGGGAGTGAATTGATCCCCTGGGGAATCTGGAGTGGAAAGTGCATGCCGTTTGGTGCTTGTAGGGCGGTCGTCCAGCCCGGAATGATGGGAAAGGCTCTCAAGAACCTTGTCTAAGGTCTCGGCAATGCAGCCCATGTTTTGTATGCCTGCAAGTGAGAGGGATAGAGCCCTAACTAACTCGGAGTCAGAAGTGCTGGCCAGGGGTGGTGGCTAGGATTCTGGTGGTCTGCATGCTATACACACTGAATCATCCGAAGCAGCAGTAAATTTTGCCTTGCATTGTGTGCAAGCTAGGAAAGAAATCTGAGTATGGGAGTGCGTAAGAGCTGAGGACTTGGAGGTCCTGGGCTCCTCTGTTTTGTCTGCCATAATGCTCCTTGCAGTCGTGACAAAAGAAAAATTGTTTTTTTTTTTTTTTTGAGACAGGGGTCCCCAATCTAATGTGGGGTATATGGCAGAGTGGTTTCCCTGGCGTGAAAGGCCTGCGGAGACATAGAATAGGCACGTGGGGAAGAGGCACTGACACCTAAAGCCTAAGACGCATAAGCAGAGAGGTACTTGCCTGTCAGTGATAAAGGCTGTGTAATGCTCAGTTCCAGTCCCTGATCAGGTCACTGTGAAGAGAGAGACTGGAGTGCCTACAGGAAGGGCCGGAGACGTGCTGTGCAGAAGGGGTCCAGGCCGTGCCGTGTGCTGAGAAGTTTCCCCAAGTGTGGCGCAGGAGAAGAGTGCTCGACTAGCAATGGAGAAGCAGAAGTGCGTTCCAGCATGAGGTGCAAGTAACCGCGAGAAGACCTGAGGGCGGGAGGAGCCGGATACAAGTGAGGGGAAGGTATGGGACCTAAACGGAACGCCTTAGAGGGTAAGAGAAGGGCCTGGGGACAGTATGCGCACAATATTTTTTGGCCACAATATCTAAAGCCTCAGCCTAGAAGAGGTGTAAAGGGGGTTAAGTAGTGAATCATACTCACGAGGGATGCCAGCTCGTCCGTGCCCTTTGGTGAGATCTCCCTTTTGAAGTACAAATAAAAATATATATGACAAAAATCCACATATATCTATATTTGCAACATCCAAAACACCAAAGGTGGGTGTAAGGCGCTGCTGCAGTCCTCCGAAGAGCGGGAAGCAGCGCAGGGAGATAGGAGCAAGCCTGCAGACCTCCGTAGAGCGGGAAGCAACGCAGGGAGATAGGAGCAAGCCTGCAGACCTCTGTAGAGCGGGAAGCAGCGCAGGGAGATAGGAGCAAGCCTGCAGACCTCTGTAGAGCGGGAAGCAGTGCAGGGAGATAGGAGCAAGCCTGCAGACCCCTGTAGAGCGGGAAGCAGCGCAGGGATATAGGAGCAAGCCTGCAGACCTCCGTAGAGTGGGAAGCAGCGCAGGGAGATAGGAGCAAGCCTGCAGACCTCCGTAGAGCAGGAAGCAGCGCAGGGAGATAGGAGCAAGCCTGCAGACCTCCGTAGAGCAGGAAGCAGCGCAGGGAGATAGGAGCAAGCCTGCAGACCTCCGTAGAGCAGGAAGCAGCGCAGGGAGATAGGAGCAAGCCTGCAGACCTCCGTAGAGAGGGAATGCTGTAGGGCATAATAGGCAATAGCTGGAGAGGCTCTTGAAAGGATCAATGGCCCCTTAAAGTGGCGTGATCATAACAAGTAGTCTTGATCAGGTGCTCCAGCCTTAGAGGTATGTGTCTTCTCCTTCTGAGGACACTTAACGAAACTGTGGGTGTTAGGAGGAGACAGGGGATAAAGCCCAGAGCAGGAGGTGGAGGAGTCAAATTTTAAAAACTTAGTGTCCAATCTCCAGCTGCAGGATCTTCATCCCCACGGTGCCTGTGTCCCCCAGTTAGGCAAGAGAAACATGGCTAGTACTTGTGGCAGGATATAGCATTGCCTCTTGTGTCTCAGTTCTACCTCCAGCCTGTTAGAACTGAGCATTACCCACAGTCAATAAACAGGTGGAAGTCTGGTCCCTGCAAATATTATTTGTGTGCCTATATGGGTGAAAATATTTTTATATATATATATATATATATATATATATATATATATATATATATATATATATATATATATATATATATATATATATATATATATATATATATATATAATTTTTTTTTTTTTTTTTAATACTCTAACCATAAAACCGTGAATTACTAAAAAATTACTTAAAAAATAAAAAAAGGTATTAAAAGTTTGCACCAGCCTAGTAACCCATAGCAATGGCTCAGCAGTTAGCTTTTAGCTGGATAATGCCTGTTCAGAAATGATTGGGCCAGATGGTAGTTGGATAGAACTTTCTTACCGTACAAACAAAATCAAACCTTTTTAGAATACTTTTTTATTATTCTGTTGTGGAAGTAAAAAAATAAGTCGGCTGGATGTGATTTACTTATAAAAGACAATGTGACTTTGCAGACTTTTCAGTATTTATAGTTAAGTGGCATTTAGAATTTTGCAGAAAAGATCAATGCTACCTTGATTTTCTTATTTTATTCTTTTTTTGTGCTTCCCGAGAATCCCAAATCCACATCACTGATGTTTAGCAACAGTAGCATGGATGACAGCAGTGTATACCAGACAAAAATGGGTTCAACAGGTTTTGGAACAAAATTTGTAATATAGTGATTGCTGCATGCGGCACCCAAGTGACTTTGGTTTGGAGACCACCATTTTGTATGTATGTATGTGTGTGTGTAGGAATAGTTATATTATAAAGCAAATGTATTTATACAAAATACATTTACAAATATTGGAAACCACCTAACGCTTCTGCTTAATGGGAATGGAAGGTTCTCACTACATAGGAGATGCCTTTCCTCTAAAGTTTCAGTACAAGTCTGAGGGATGTGCTACTGACTTTTTTCTTGAAGTGTCAGTCAAGATCCTCTCTGTATAACATGGAAGTAAGCTGGCTCTTCAATACAAAACCGACATCACATCAGACCTGTTCAGGGATATGGCTGAGCGCCACTTAAGTATTTGAGCCTACCCCCCCCCCCCATTATGATTTTGAAGGAGATTTCTGATTGTGTACAAATTTTGTGGCTTGAAGACACATCAGAAGTTCTATTAGATGACACCCAGTAAGGCTGGCTTTGATGCTTGTCTTCAGACTTGGGTTGAATTAGAATTTGTTTGGGATCTGTAGGTCATCTGGATGCCCACAGTTTACTCATACCTGGTATATTTTATTACCCTCTTTAAAGAGAGAATTACAATGTCAGGATATATAAAACTATATATACAAAGTGGCAGTGAAAGAGCTCTCATAATTATTATTTCTAGCATGTGAGAGCAGATGCGCCTATAAAGAGAGTCCGAGTTACAGTTCTAACTTCCCTGAGAATCTGTATTATTCACCTTGTAACTAAGTACCAATGCGTAGTTCTTGTTCAGATTATTTGTCAACATTACGTGAATGTCTTGGCATCCTTGCGTATTACAAGTCCCCTCCCAGCATCCATCTGAATTTAGAGTCAAAGGACAGAGGTTTAAACCTTTGACCAGCACGGCTGCTAGTCCTCTGGCCTTGATTTTGAATTGCACTGGGCTATTGGCTGGCAGAATTCCATTCAGTGGCTCTAATAGTTCATAAGTAGAATCCCAAGCATTGTATCTCATTGGGAAAAATGGCCACCTGACATTGGGATTGGAGCAGAACAAGAGATAATTGCAGTTGTAATCGTACATATTTCCCGGGTCTGACTTTTTCTTGGTGCAGATTTTAAGCACATAGGTACCAGCTTTTGGCAGGCGCGTGAGGAATTCCACATAGCCGTCTTTTATTACTTGGAAAACATGCCGTCTTCTAACTTCCTCTGATGTGATGTCATCGGCATGGAGTGTGGCAACAACATCAATACTGTCGTTCAGACCAAAACTAACAGAACAGCATCCATCATCAGTATAAATTACTGGCTCAAGAACGGAAGGACGAACTAGGCCTTTCTTCTCAGAAAAGCTGCTAGGTCCAACGGGATTACTAAGTTCCACCGGGAGCAGAGGCCAAGTTACTTTTGTGTTAGTGCAGTTTATCAGATAATTACATGCAAATTTGTAGCTGCCCTGCTCCGACTCTGTGTAAATCTTCAGTACATACATGCCACATTGCGGCAGTTGTACTTGAAATTCTACTTTGTTCTGTCTCTGAACCTGCAACACGTGTCTTCTCTCTGCCTCCTCTGTTAAATTCACATCGTCTGACTGAAGTCTCGCAAAAATGCCCATTTCTTTCTTAAGTGTGAAGCTGAAGGAACAACGTCCTTCAGTAGAATCGATGATGGGATTGGTATGTGAAGGCTGCAGTAGACCTTTTTTCTCAGAAAGAGCAGTTGGACCAACTGGACTTTGAAGTTTGTTTGGAAATGGAGGCCAAGCGACATCAGGGTTATTACAAGTGATAAGGTATCCGCTCACAAACTCATAGCTTCCAGGCTGGGATCTGTTGTCCACATAAATTCTAAGCTCATAAGATCCAGATTTAGGAAGCTGTATGTAAAACTCAACGTGACGGTGCTTCTGAGTGTACATTATGTATCTCCTCTCCATTTGCTTATTCCATTTGCTATCATCACAGTGTAATGTAGCCAAACAGCTCTCTTCTCTGTCAAGAGAGAAACTTAAAGAACAGCGCCCATCTGGACTTTCAATGACCTGACCTTGCTGTAAGGGCCTCATGAAGCCATTCTTGTCCATAGTGTTTGCAGAGTTCAATGTGCTTTGTGCTGTAACAAGGCCCTCTGGACTTTCAGCCTCTGTATTTGAACAACAAATTAGGTAATTGCACACATACTCAAAACTAGTTGGAGATGTCTTGCTGTTAGCAAAAATCTGTAGAATATAAGCCCCGGCCTGAGGCAGATGTATCTGTATCTCAACATGATTGCCTTTTTGAGCTTGTATTACCAACCTCTTTCCTCCATGATCAGTCAGGGGGGTTTCATCAAAGAGCAGTGAGGTTAGAATCTTGATATCTTCCTTTAACGTGAAGGAGAGAGAGCAGTGGGAACTTGAAGTGTAAATAATAGGATCCCTCTGTGAAGGCTGGAGAAGGCCTCTCTTCTCCATTAATGCAGTCGGGCCTACAGGGTTCTGCAACTGTCTTGGGAAAGGTGGCCAAGCCACCTCTGGATTTGTACATACAACTAGGTAATTGCAGAAACATTCAAATGTCAAAGGGCCACATGAGCTGTGTATTTTCAAGGCATAGAACCCTTTCTGTGGGAGGTGGACCTTGAATTCAACTCTGTTTCCACGTAAGGTCTGCAGCACATACCTATTTTCATCTCCAGGTTTGATATTATCTGAATGTAATGTTGCTAAGACTGTGGCTTTCTTCGCTAGTGTGAATCCAACACTGCAGCATCCATCCTGTGTGCTAATTATAGGATTGGAACAAAGGTTCTGAAGAAACCCTTTTATCTCTGTTAGCCAGCTTGGGCCAACTATAGGTTCTAACTCTTTAGGAATCCTGAACCCAGTGTCCACTGATCCACAGTGTAGGATGTACTCAACAACTTTGTCATAACTTTCCTTCCCAGGGTTGAAAGGCTTTGTGTACAACTCAAGCTTGTGTCGGCCAGTGACTGTAGGATACACATCTAGCTGCATCCCGTTCTTTGTTAGAGTCATAATGCCAGGCTTCTCTGTTTTATTGAGGGTGAAGGAAAACAGGGCTGGAGAATGACCTTCAATAGAAAAGGTGGCCTTTCCATTTACTGTAAGAGAATAGCACAAAGCTGAGTTGTTTTACTGTATTCAGCAATAGGGCGCATATATCATTTTGTAGACTGGTGTAAAATCAAGGTATAATGTGTTTCTGCCTCCTTTGCCTGAGATTATAGGGTTTATTTATGAATAGGAGTACAAAAGCATTATGTAATGAGAGATTATGGGGCCAGATTTATCAATGCTTGGTATTTCTGAGCCATAACAGTGTAAACCGCTTGAAAAATTTTTTACCAAGCACTTAAAACTTTTTCTGCATCCCTCAGTTTATCGATGCTTAAATATTATCCAGTGGTAATGGTAACTGCTTAGAAAAATATTACCAAGCAAATAAGATTTTCAAATCTTTTTCCGCTTCACCAGACAAAAGATTTGGTATGTTCCCTAAAAAATTGCACTGTTGTACCGCTGTTACATACAGTATCCCAACACCATTGTAGTACAATAATCCTTCAAACTGCAGGATTTATAATCTCGGATCTGTTTCTAGTACCATACCTGTTTCAACCATAAGTGTCTCTGGATAGGAGGTGGTCAGCCCTGCATTATAGAAGTTACTGTTACGACACAAGTTCCCTTCAAATTGTTTCATTGACAGGGGCACTTGGAGGAGCTGCCAGTTCTGGTTATCTGGGAAATGTTCCGCTATGAACAGGGCCGGGTGTGTTAAGAAATAGAATTCATTGTACCTACAGAGAGAAAAAAAATGGGGTCAGCTATTTAAACTGGAGGAATTTGTCCATAAAAAGGGATATCTGTTTTTTTGCTTACCGAAATTTGAAGGAGTTAGTAGTGCTGTTGGCAAACCCAGCTCCCCACGTGGTATCCACTAGATGCCACCTCTTGTTGAGATATACAGCATTCCAGGCATGGTTTGGCTCTTCAGAGAACGTCTGCCCAGTTCTATAACAGAAGCCTTTAGAGTAGCCTCCAATTTTCAGACACTGAATACCTGCATGACTGGAGGACAGAAGAAGTATACGATGCTAATCTATGCCATACACCAGACTACATCTAAGAAACTGGAAGAGTAACAAAACGAGTTGTGCCATTAACAAGTATGCTTCATCAAATAACGCATCAAACAAAGCAGTAGTTTGCTTTTATTATCCTTACTGCAATAGGTAATAAAAACCAGATGTACTGTCAAATATAGTCTCCTGTAGGCTGCCAGGGGCTACAAAATAGCCAATCACAGCCCTTATTTGGACTTGTGTTGCTCCCCAACTCTTTTCAGTTAAAAAAAAAAAAAAAGTTGGGGACTTATAAGATATTTATATTAAAAAGAGACATGGATGAACAGCCCCTTTAGCAAATACCTTTGCCCCCATACCTGCACATGTTCTCAAACAAACCAGCATATCCTTCACAGGCTCCCTTCCCAGTGAGCAGCGTTTGATTAGGGTCCCCGGACCTCTTGGACTTGTCCTCCATCCCATCTAAATCATATTCTAAAAAGAAATAAAAAGGAGAGTATATTTTACCTTCTTTACAAAGGCACATCACTGAGGAGCCAAACGTGGCTAAATAAAAAATCCATGATCATGAGCAATAGTGGGTGATCAGTTATAGGAAAATACCCAGCTTATAATCATTTCTAAAGGGCCAGTAATAAAAAAATTTAATTATATATAAAATTGTAATTATTACATTGAAGTATCTCGCCTATTATTTTTATTATTTACCATAACAGATAAAAGAGGGCCCTGTCCAAAAGCGTTTACAATTGTTCCTTATGACTTGACAAATCATGAGCTAAGGGGCCGATTCACAAAGGGTCGAATATCGAGGGTTAATTAACCCTCGATATTCGACTGGGAATTAAAATCCTTCAACTTCGAATATCGAAGTCGAAGGATTTTAGCGCAAATAGTGCGATCGAAGGATTATTCCTTTGATCAAACGATAAAATCATTGGCTAACATTGGGTTCGGTAGCTTTTAGATGGCGAACTAGGGGGTCAAAGTTTTTTCTTAAAGAGACAGTACTTCGACTATCGAATGGTCGAACGATTTTTAGTTTGAATAGTTCAATTCGAAGTCGTAGTCGAAGGTCGTAGTAGCCCATTCGATGGTCGAAGCAGCCCAAAAAATACTTCGAAATTCGACGTTTTTTTACTTCGAATCGGCCCCTAAGTGTCTGGCTATTCAAAATGAGCCCTCACAGATGTTGGAGGTAGGTATACACTAACTAGTGTGGCACAGAATCACTCAGAATTAGTTAACATGTCTCCACTTAATTTAAGTTCACTGACATTTAGACTTCTCTGTCTCCTGCTCTTGGAGAGCCTTCATGGATTAGAACAATTGCATGCTCTCTATTGCACTTTCAAGGTTGTATTTCATGTTGTAGTTAAATCTGTCTTGTGGTATAAATGTTACTGCTCTATGAACGTAGCAGGGGGCACCACTGGGCAAGTTTGCACAGCAATAGCTTTTATGCCATACGGTTGCTATACACATGGGTAGATAAAGAGCATAGAAAGAGTAAGGGTCATCATACTTTGCAATAGGCTAAATATAGTGTATTAAGCCCATGTTGAAACACCACTGGCAATAGTGGATGGTGATAGAGTGATGGTAGCATTCTGTTGTGGTCTCTATAGATTTGGCAGCTCCATTCATATGTATGAATTGAAATATTACATAAGGAAAGGAAGACTCTCTGCACACAGTAACCTGTGTCTTTTTCAAACATGGAACTCAAATTCTGATTTTAAGCAAGGTATATTCCTTATTTAAAAGCTGAAATTCATGGACTACCTTAGAGCACCTTGCAATTGGTTGTAGCAGTAGAAATGTAACCATGTGTCCTGTCCAGAAGATGGCAGTGGTTTGTTTACCTTTCTCATGCAATCTGATCTATATTTTCCATGCATGTGTTGACAAAGTCTTGTGTTTGTCTTCTGAATTGTAGAAAGTGCTCTTCAAATTGGCTCCTCACCTATGTGGTGACAGATCCATGTCCAGATTGCCCGGACCTTCTCCAAGTCTGTGCGTGCCATCTTTAACAAGGAGCTTACCAGCTGTTCCACTGTACTTGGTTTCCCCACCTGCAACCAGAAAGACTTTGTTGTAAGCACAGCACCAGTGATGGTCGTAACAATAAGGGTGGCCACTAAAATGTTTTGGGTGTGGGAAGTGGTTTTAGACAATGTTTGATCTCTTGAGATAATTTTCTCACTCTGTAAGTTCTGAGAAGAATGAGGGGGCTCTGTGTTTGTCCTACATTTGAGTAGCGACTGCTGCTTTCTCATGGGATCTTTCTAACATTCTGCTCTTTGTCTGCAGTGAAATATCCCATGACTCTTTTATTCTAGGCTGGGGAAAACATTGTATCCCTGTTCTAGTTCAAATGTTTTCTATGGAGATGATGTTGTTGTTTAACAGTCATGTTTGCAAATGCCTGAAATACTACTTTTTATTTTGGTAATGATGTTGAGTGAGGCCGGGCGTTGGCTATTATTATTATGAAAGGCTGAGAACGGGGAACTGCACTCTCTAGGGTAGAATTAATTTGCTGAATCAACTTTCAAGGGAAAAGTGGAATTAAGGGGCTCCTTAAAGATGTCAAAACACCTGTTATTTTGTATATAGTTTAATGTCTGTTCATGTTTGTGAGGCGCTTCCCTCCTATCAGGCCTGGACTGACAATCTTTATACAGGTATGGGACTTGTTATCCAGAAAACTTGGTACCTGGGGTTTTCTGGATAATGGATCTTTCTGTAATTTAGATCTTGATACTTTAAGTCTACTAGAAAATCCTGTAAACATTAAATAAACTCAATAGGCTAGTTTTGTCTCCAGTCAGAATTAATTATATCTTATTTTGGATCAAGTGCAAACGACTGTTTTATTATTACAGAGAAAAAGGAAATCACTTTTAAAAATGGGAGATGGCCTTTCCGTAATTCTGAGCTTTCTGGATAATGTGTTTCCGGATAACGGATCCCATACATGTACTTGTAATGCCAAGCCTTGTTTTGACTCCCAGACCTGCCCTCTATGTTGTAGTTTGGCATATAGTCAAGATGCTGACGCCCCAAGAAGGTGCATTAAAGTGGACCTGTCACCCAGACACACAAATCTGTATAATAAATGTCCTTTTCAAATTAAACATGAAATCCAATTTCTATTTTTTATTAAAGCATTCATAGCTGTTGTAAGCTCATTTAAAAATCTCAGATCTCAATCAAATATTGTCTGCCCATCCTCTATGCCCTGGACTTGACTAATGTAATAAAATAGGATTTGAATAATTTTTTTGGGGATGGGTCCCCTTTAAGGATTTTGTAAATCAAATTAGAGGCTCCTGGATATTCAAGAGGGATTTACCTTCACAGAATAGGCATCCAGTTTCTCAAAATTCTTCAGATTCATTGCCAATGATTTCAAGTTTGATTTATCCCAAGGGTAGGCTAATAGACGAAAAGACAAAAAAAATAAGTAACTGTTCATCACAGTGTTGTTTTCAAATATTAAAGACACATTTATCTTATACAGTTCCTCAGCAATCCTTGTCTTCTGTTGGGACGTGATTACTCTGTACAAATACTTTAGAGGACATAAAAGACAGAGTTGGGGATATTTCTTTTAGAAAAGAACAAAGAAAAGGCCCCTTTTTTAGAACCGAGGAACAGAACAGCCTTTAAGAGGGGCTTGGATGAGTTGAACAAACATAATATCAAAGGCTATTGTATTGTGAGATCTACAGTTAGTTCAGCATAGGTATTGGTATATTTTTTTTATACACAGGTATGGGGCTTGGGACCTAGAGATTTTCTGGATAACAGATCTTTCCATAATTTGGATTTTAATAACCGGTTGTTCACCTTCAAACAACTTGTTGTTTTCAGATAGATCACCAGAATCAACAACTTTTTCCAATTACCTACTATTTTCTACGTGTCACTGTTTTTCTAATATTGAAGTGTAAAATGTCATTTTCACCTTCTAAAGCAGCTCTGGGGGGGGGTCACCCTTTAAACTGTTCTAAATTGATACATTTAGTTGATACATTTCTTATCTTTGTCCCTGCTGAGCAGAATCCCTGAGTTTCATTACAGGCAACTGTTAGAATTGATACAATAGTTGCTGATACTCCAGAGATGCTGCTGAGAAATGTATCAACTAATGTAGCAGAATTGTAACAGTTTAAAGTCTGCGCCTGAATTACTGAGCTGCCAGACTCAAACACCAGAGACAGGGACTTTAAACTTAGATTTTGGAAAAACAGTAAAAAAATAAATAATGGAAGTAATTTAAAAAAGTCTTTATTTCTGGGGAACAATATTATGATTAGATGAAGGAGGGGGTGTCTCCATAAGGTACAGTTTTTTACTCACCACATTAGGGAGGTGCACCGCCCTGAGCCCTCAGCATTGGGATTGGGCAACCATAAAAGAATCTGGAGCAGGCACTTAAATAAAGGCAATCTTCCATCAAACAGTTGAGATCAAGTAGAACAGATTTATTGTGTCCTCTGCCTTACGCGTTTCGTGTTACAAACACTTAATCACAGCCTATGTTTTAAGTGTTTGTAACACAAAACGCGTAAGGCAGAGGACACAACAAATCTTTTCTACTTGATCTCAACTGTTTAATGGAAGATTGCCTTTATTTGAGTGCCTGCTCCAGATTCTTTTATTATTTCTGGGGAACAATCAGAAAACAAATGAACTGAAAAAAGTGTATGGAAGCTGAACGACCCCTTTAAGTCAACTAGAAAATCATGTAAACACAATAGGCTGGTTTTGCTTCCAATAAGGATTCATTATATCTTATTTTTTTATGAAGTACAGGGTACTGTTTTATTATTACAGAAAAAAAAAAGGAAATCATTTTTTAAAAATCCAAGACCTTTCTGGATAACTGGTTTTCAGATAACGGATCCCATACCTGTATGTATGAGTGGTTGGAACAATGCACAGTACAGCTGTGGCAAAGCAATCTTCTAGAATAATATTTTACTGTGTCATAGACTGTGGAACATGTCATTGTTCAAATAAAATAGTATATTTCAGGCTTAAACGTTACATTCTGGAAGACCTAACCCACTCTTGATACAAATGAACTATCTTCATTTGTTCATTTGTATCATGGTTTCAAAATAAAAAACATTGTCTTTCTCATATTAAATAAACCAAACAAACAAAAAATTTAAAAAATGTTGGCAGAATGTGGTGCATGATAAGATACTGAAAAGCACCTTACCATAAAAATCTTTAGCACTGGGCTGTGGAGTTGGATCCCAACTGTTTCCATTGTTAGTAGAAAGCGGAGCACCTACAAGATACAGATCCTTAATTACTAGTCAATCCCATGTAACAGTGGCATGGAAACTATGTCCCGTCCCTGCAGTCATGGGATTAGCTTGTATGTCACTATTTTAATGTATCCTCACCTAAGGGGAATTATAATAATACTTAGAAATAACAATCCCTGCAACAAACAAAATCTTACCTGTGGCAGTTGGTCTGTTTAAGAGCTGAGGCTTGCTGGTTTTCGGGTGAATTTCCAGCCGGACATGGCTTTCTAATGCAAAAGGGGAAACCGAATGAAGGTTGAATTTCCTACTGAGATTTGCTCTACATTATTGCTACAGTTATCTGACTCTTTATTTGGCTTCCCAGTTTCTGCAAGACTCTGAAAACCAGGTTACTGAGGGGCCTGCAAATCTCTTCCAGGCTCAAAGCCTCAAATTGTGACACATTTAGGCGTCAGTTGCACCCACCCTCTTTTCCCTGTAAGTTTACTTTTAGTATGTGATAGAAATGGCTAATTCAAATCAACTTTTCAATTGGCCTTTACTTTTTTTTCGATTATCTTCTTTTGACTTTTTCCAGCTCTCAAATGGGGGTCACTGACCCCATCTAAAAAACAAATGCTCTGTAAGGCAACACATTTACTGTTATTGCTATTTTTATTATTCAGCTTTCTATTCAGGCCTCTCCTATTCATATTTCAGTCTCTTATACAAATAAATGCACGGTTGCTATTGGACCCTAGCAACCAGATTGCCAAACTTGCAAACTAGAGAGCTGCTAAATAACTCAAAACAATAAATAGTAAAATATTAAAACCAATTGCAAATTGTCTCAGAATATCATGCTTTATCAAAATCCAAATTTATATCATTATTTTCGGAAATATACTCTGACCAAATCTGCACAGTAATTTCCCCTTATTTATTAATACATTTTCCCAAAAATTCCAGTTTGGGTGAAAAAAACTTCAAAAAAATCGTGATAATCGTACGAAAATTTGCTTCTGAATTTTCCCTCCCAAAAAATTAGTTTTTTCAGATTTTGACTGAAATCCACAAAATCTTGGGATTTTTGCACTAAATCAGGATGTCTTTAGGACTTCTCCAATTGACTTATACACAACCTCAGCAGGTCTGAGATACCAGATTTTTGGATAGAGACTTTTTCCATCCTCAGACTTTTTCATTAAAAATTTGCATTTTATAGTGAAAAAATTCGAATTCTTGGCAGTCGGACTTAAATAAATAACCCCCTGAAAGCTAATTGAAAGGTGAACAACCCATTTAATGCTGAAACTCCTTCCAGCAGATCAGTCATTGTTATACAAAGGTCCTTTTATTAAAAAAAATAAAATATGACCTCAATAGTTTGTGTGTTTGCGGGAACAGTGTAATTATTGCTCCTAGAAAACGTGTTGGAGAACCCCCCCAACTGCCTGCTGTTACTCCAAGTGTCTTCAATGCCGGAACAGATCTCCCACCTCCCACCTTATTGCATTCTCTTAGGGCATCAATGTTTCAAGCTTCATAAAAGGCCATATGGCCTGAAACGTTGCTGTAATGCCTTAAAAGAGTACAATAAAGGCATTTTAATGTAAGTTAATTTTGTGGTGCTGTTCCGCACTGTTTGCATATGAGACATATTTTTTTGGCAGCCTTACTGTATAACTATTTTTGTGTCCATGTCTAACAACAACCTCTGGAGACTTTCCTCAAGTAATTCTGTTGTTTCCCACAAGATGGCAGTGTCCTCACTTATATTCAATCTGGTGAAATATATACATTCCTTTGCAGTTAATCTCATGACATGGTGATCCTGGGGTCCTATTTTGTTCTGAAAACACAAAGGCTAATTGCCAGAATGAAGAACTATGTATTCCTGCTTTATCAGCCCAGATTGTCTCCTCACACACACACACACAGTTATACATTATGTATTCTTGGCACAACATATAGGGGCAAATTCACTATCCTGCGGAATTGCGCTAGCGCAGCCTTTGTCTGACGAATTTTCGCCAGGTCGCCACTAATTCACTAAAATCCAAAGTTGCGCTAGGTAAATTCGTCAGGCTAAGCGAAGTTGCGCTAGCGAAGGCTAATTTGCATACAGCGCCAAATTTAAATTTGAATGGACGTGTATGCTGCAGCGCATACAGAACACTACACAAGCCCAGGGAAACGTAATAAAAGTTTATATCGATGTGCCCACAGTATATGTATGGTGCCATATGTTAAATTTTGGGGGGAAGGTGGGCACACTCAAAAAAAAATTCGCTCTTTTTCAGCCTATCACCCAAAATACGCCAGTGTTTTTTTTTGGGACTTTTCAACTTTTTTTTTTAAAAGCTCCTATCTACTCTATTTAACTTCACCTGCTCTGACCTGGTGAAGTAAACTTTGGCAAAGGAGGTAACATTCACAAAAAAAAATCTTAGTAAATTTGCGTAGTTTCACCAGAGTGCAACTTTGCCAGCGTTAGGGTGCGAAATAGCGCTAGGCTATCCACTTGACTGGCCAAGGTCACTGACCTGAAAATGCATGCTTTCACATATTTGGGCTGATTTCTGCTCCGTATAGCTGCATTTCTCTCCTAAAATCTTGGACATATTCAGAGCCAGATCTTTGGCAAAACTGGCTCCCTATGGGTCATGCAGAGGATATCGCTGCTTAATCTAAACTTCATTTTCAGTTAGATGTGGAGGGGCCCAGTGAACATTTTACACCTAACAAGAACTTTTGTTACATTGATGTGCCAGACCAGGAAACTCAGCACCAAGGCAGATGTTGCAGGTGAATCCTCGGGGTGTAGTTCATGCAGGTAGTGATGTGCAGGCACATAGTCTGTGGGTAGCGGTGGATTTGGGTTGAGCTCTTCCTTCATCTCGCCCACCTGTGCCCTTCCTGTGCCAGCTTCTTCTTCCTGCAGCTTCTATTTATAGGCATTCGCCTGCCCCATCCCACCAACTTTGATAACGTCAGAGATGGGCGGATCGGGCGCCATCCAATAAATAGAAGTGCCAGGAAGGTTCGGGTGCGAATTCGGAGCGGGTGGTTTAGGATTGGACGTGGGATTGTTGAACCACACATAATTACATTTGGGACATAAATGCAGTACAATCCATTTTATGAACGCTTGGCACTGTAATTGAGATTTCATTGCATTTGGGCAATAAAATAGCTATACTTCAATAAAGAGTTCTTGAAATGCATCCCTTCATTTCCCCAAACTTATGGTAGGTGCCTAGCCCTGATATTATCATTGTATATTCTTTTCCCATTGAGCTGAAGAGATTTAGGCAATCCTATAGCAAGGAAAGAGGAGAATAATAGCTGCACTTTACCTTGA
Organism: Xenopus petersii; assembly: GCA_038501925.1. Taxonomy (NCBI): domain Eukaryota; kingdom Metazoa; phylum Chordata; class Amphibia; order Anura; family Pipidae; genus Xenopus; species Xenopus petersii. Next base: position 30,895,851 of record CM076680.1, on the reverse strand, counting down.
CTCTCATAGCTGCTAATAATCTGTCCGCTGGCATGCGGCTTCCTTGGAGCGGGTTTCACTGCTGAGGAGAGAGAGTGCAACAGAATGCATTGAGGGCAGGACCATGTATCCCACAGGCAGTAGTAGTACACATTGTATGAACAGAAAGGGCTTTATATATACATACACACAAATACTCATGTTGTACTATGGCCACTGTTTAGTTTGTAGCTGTATTAATTGGCAATACCATAGCTACCCAGGCATATGAGAGCCAATGGAACATTGTTCTCTACTTGCTCTGCATTGTTATGCTCCTGCTTTGGCCAGGGATTTGCCATACTGGAACCTATTGGCTTGAATCCGAACATACAAAATGGGACCTGTACCTTGTCTTGTTTGTTGCAGTTTTCCTTGCATTCCCCGTCAGTATGCATCTGTGTTTGTGTGAAATAGATTAAAAACTACTGACGATGGGGCATATTTATCAAAGAGTTAAGCTGGCCATAGACGCAAAGATCCTATCGCACGAATCAAGGATTCATACGATTTTCGGATTGTGTGTGGGGAGAGTGCCGACATTTTTTGTCCGGCGGAGATCGGTCGTTTGGTCGATCGGACAGGTTTGATTTTGTCCCGACCGATCCCGCCGGAGCCCATTGCGCATAGTAATCGGATCGTTCGGCCATAGGGCCGAACGTTCAGATTACCCCCGATATAGCCGTGCCTGTTAGTGGCATTTTGGGGAAGATCCGCTCGTCTGGCGATGTTGCCAAACGAGCGGATCTTTGTGTCTATGGCCACCTTAAGGTTAGAGATCAACGCCGGTCCGCTGGAGTGAAATTCTGAAAATTTTATCCATAGATAAATTCTCTTTTAAAAATCCCATCCTTGTTCCCCATAATATATATTTGCACAAACACTTTTTAGCCCCAAGGTAACATGCTAAGACCTTTCCATGAGTGGAGTTACTGTGCCAGTTGCCCATTGCAGGCTCAGTATCTGATTAAAGGGGCACAAATCTGCCATTCACCCTTTACTAGACACTCAGCAGCCTGGCATGAACCACTGAGCACAGGCATCACCCACCAAATCACACGACTGTACCTTGTCTTGGTGGCACTGGTTCCTCACTCTTGTCCCCTCCAGTCTGTTTGTCCTGTGAGTGGACAATAAGGAGCAGGTCAATGCGTAAGGAGCTGGAGTCCTGCCTTATGTCCATAGCTGACAGTCAGTGCTCCCGGGATGAGATGAACAGGGAGCTGGTGTAGTGTCAGAGCAAGCTCACTGCAGGATGACAAGCAACACCAGCTTTTACTTCCCAATTCCCTCTCCCCTCCCCACAGAACCAACACTAACGAAATGCAGCTGCACCGTCCAGATTTCCATTAGCACCCGGCAGAAATGGGACCCAGAAAACCTGGTGCTGAATTACTCCGACAAGTGAGACCCCCTGCGGATGGGGTTTCCTCTCATTTTCCCTGGGACATGGTTTAGCTGCAGTTTGCACACCTGTCCAGCTTCATGTGCCAGGAGGCTTTTGGCCGGGTGAGCGGTTGTTGGAGTGAACCCTTGGGAAATGTGCCAGCCTGAAACCTTATTTCAACTTTCAGCTCTTCCCAAGCCGAGGGGCCCCTGGTATAATATATCCAGAAATTGTGACTGGGGCAACAGAGGGGCAGAGACACCAGCTGTGATTCCCTAACAGACACTAAAGCAGATCTGGTCCATATGCTGAGAGGGTTCATACAAAAGTCTAAATGTCAGAATGTGATGTACAGATGTTCTTGTGTAACAGGTGGGCTGAATATAGGGACGGGCAGAAAGGGCGCAGTGTAGGGTTGCCAGCTCACACCCTTTACACTGCTTTGGTTTCATATACAATCCTCATGTTGAAAGGCTAGTAAGCTGTTAATGCTGATGCATAATTCATGGCTGCACAGAAATCAGTACAGTCTGCAGTATACACCTGAATTAACTGCTTCTTGGAAGGGTTAGTTTTCCTTTAGGTTAAAGGGATTCTGTCATGATTTTTATGGTGTAGTTTTTATTTCTAAATTACACTGTTTACACTGCAAATAATTCACTCTACCATATAAAATTTCATTCCTGAACCAACAAGTGTATTTTTTTAAGTTGTAATATTGGTGTGTAGGCGCCATCTCAGGACATTTTGTCTGGTCATGTGCTTTCAGAAAGAGCCAGAACTGCTTTCTGGCAGGCTGTTGTTTCTCCTACTCAATGTAACTGAATGTGTCGCATTGGGACCTGGATTTTACTATTGAGTGCTGTTCTTAGATCTACCAGGCAGCTGTTATCTTGTGTTAGGGAGCTGCTATCTGGTTACCTTCCCATTGTTCTGTTGTTTGGCCTTCGGGGGGGGGGAGGGAGGGGGTGATATCACTCCAACTTGCAGTACAGCAGTAAAGTGTGACTGAAGTTTATCAGAGCACAAGTCACATGACTGGGGCAGCTGGGAAATTGACAATTTGTCTAGCCCCATGTCAGATTTCAAAATTGAATATAAAAAAAATGTGTTTGCTCTTTTGAGAAATGGATTTCAGTGCAGAATTCTACTGGAGAAGCACTATTGACTGATGTGTTTTCTAAAGAAAATGTTTTCCCATGACAGTATCCCTTTAACTTTAAGTATGACAAAGGCAGTGATAATCTGAGACAATTTGAAACTGGTCTTCAATTTTTAGCTTTTTGTTGAGCAGCTCTTCAATTTGGAATGTATGCTTGCTAGGCTCAATTCACCCTAGCAACCAGGCAGTCATTTGAAAGATAGGCTGGAGGTGAATAGGACAGGGGCTAAATAAAAGGATAAGGAATACAAGTAACAATGACAGTAACATTTTAGAACAGCAAAGTGTTTATTTGCCTATTTGAAAGCTGGAAAGAGGAAATAATTTGAAAAAATATAAAAAATGACATGATTATGACACCAATAGTTAATTTAAAGGTAAATTGCACCTCTAAATTTCAGATTGTAGATTAGAGTCCTGTCTGGGGTTCAAAACCGTATCGGTGGCAACCTTAGCTTTAGTAGCCCAGCCAGTAAGAAAATGTTGCCAACTTTTGAATAGAGAAGACAAATAAGAGAGGTTTTCAGGTCCAAATAATGATTTTATCTGGTACAAGTACAAGTATAGTGACTGGTGCAGTTAATGACTAGTCACTAGGGATTGCGCCATAAGTAATTTCTCATAATCTTGGATATTTAAACAGGGGAGGATAATGGGGTAGGACTGAACTCAGAGCCTACCTGTCCAGTTGTGTAAACCTGACACTCAATTGCAGAGCAACTTACAGTCTCTGGGGTTGTTTTCTATGACCTTTAGCCTCTATCATAAATTCTGAACTGTAGAGACACAGACATGAGATTCTACTTGCCCTGAGAAGTGGGGCACTTTGTTATTATATGTTATCACAGAGCTGAGTTTATTCGCTTACATCATTTCATTTCATTAAGAGTAATTGAGGAGGTTTCAAGTGTTTTGACCCCCCACCATTTTCATGCTCTGTCAGAGCTAAAAAAAACATCCCATTCAAAGTGAAAGGGAATGGCTACTATGTGCCGGGTGCCTTTAAAGGGCATGTAAAGTCTAAAATAGAATAAGGCTAGAAATGCTGTATTTTGTATACTAAATATAAACATGAACTTACTGCACCACAAGCCTAATCAAACAAATAATTTATGCTTTCAAAGTTGGCTACAGGGGGTCACCATCTTGTAACTTTGTTAAACATCTTTGCAAGACTAAGACTGTGCACATGCTCAATGTGGTCTGAGCTGCTTAGGGATCATCATAAACAAAGCTGCTTGAGTTCTGCATGGCTGGGAAGTAAGACGGGGGCTCCCCCTGCTGTTCATAAGTATGATTGTTTCCCTGCTCAGCAGTTAGGGACCGTCTGACAATTCCTATCCACAGCAGTAAATGAAGGGAGAATTTCACTGCATACAGTCAGGTTTCTTATAAAAATGGTACACATTTTTTAATTAAAGTATATTGAAGATAGGTTTCTTTTTCATTAAAGAAAGTAAAAATGGGATTTTATTTTTTTGCCTTTACATGCCCTTTAAGTGTCGTGGTTCTCTCAAATGTCTGTGAGCCGTATAAAGTATGTCATGTGTACATATGAACACTTGCCCTTTAAATGGACACCGACAGTTGGTTATATGAATTTATCCATTGTGCATAACCTGCCTCATTCTTCTATTAAGACTTGTGATCCATTTCTGACCCATTCTTACTGTTGCTTTCTGCCTGCCCCAACCTCTACCTGCCTTGACCCAAAGCTATTTGACTTTGCTTTTGCCTGACCAAAAATGCACACAGCCTCTTTGCCTCTGTCTGTCTGTCTCACCCTCAGACTATATTTGAACCAATGTAAGGCACTGGTGGGCCAGGGAAAATAAAGGATGATCATTAATTGCACAACAAAAAGACTTAGGGGCAGATTCACTAAAGGGCGAATTGTCGCCAGTGACCACTTCACACACATCGCACCACTTCGCCAGGCGCAAATTCGCTACCACTACACTAGTTAATTAATATGCGAAGTTGTGCCCAGGGTGCCGAATGCTGTCGACTTTTTGCTAGCGTTACTTCTGCAGTGTGAGCATTTCATAGCGAAGATGCACTAGCGTTTGTTTGTGCCTAGCGAAACTTCACTGGTGATCTTGCGCTTAGGTCAATTTGCATACGGCGGGTAATTTAAAGTTGTATGGACATCTTTATTATAAATATTGGTGCAAATGCTTGAAATTACCACTTTTTCTTACACATGTCCAGGGAACCTTATTAAAGACAAGAGTTAATATAATGCCCTACACATGAGCCCACTGTAAAGTGAATGTTCCATAAGTTATGAAATGTCTGGAGTAAACTGGTTACGCAAAAAAAAGTTTGTCAGGACTTTTGCAGGCAATTCCGCTCAAAAAAAGAAAAAGTCGCCAACGTATTTGGAACTTTAATGCATTTTCGGCACACAGGATATGATTAGGGTTGCCACCTTTTTTAAACTGCTTTACCGTCTGGTGGGGGGCGGGGGCCCAAAGGGGTGGGCCGTTACGTCAAAATGGGCGGGTCGTGACGTCAAAGGGGTTGGGGCCAGGGGTGCAACGGACCCTAGAAGAGGCAAAAGAAATCCAGGGGATTGGGGGCAATTGGGGGCAGGCCGAGGGCTTCTTTTAATCGTATTACAAATTTACCAGCAGCTACATTGCCGGTAAATTTGTAGTACTGGCCCGGCCTTGGCAGGTATTTTACCAGGTGGCAACCCTAGATATGATGTAAGTGACAGAAGATTGAGGAAGATCTAGCTTCTTTTTAGCACTTCACCTGGTCTGAGGTGGCAAAGTCAACTCTGGCAAAAGAGGTAACGTCAGAGCGATAGAGTGTGAACGAATGCTAGCGACGGTCTCTTTTGCTAGCGAATTAGCGTCTGCGCCTGTTAGTGAATTGCCAATGTCACTGCGGATGGTAACACTAGCGAAAAGTCGCAAGCGTTAGCCACTTCGCCCTTACTCGAAACTTAGAGGACATTGCGTCAAATGGGCAGATTCACTAAAGGGCGAAGTGGCTAACGCTAGCGACTTTTCTCCAGCATTAGCCACTTAGTGAATCTGCCCCTTTGACGTAATGTCCTCTAAGTTTCGAGTAAGCAGGCCATTGGAAACATTTGTTTGCTGCTGAGTAAAGCAATAATAACGATACCTACAGGAGATTTGAAGGGTGTGAAACAAGGAACTGAAGGATTTGAAATGAGCTTGGCGATGGTATCCCAGCCATTTTAGGAGTTTAGAAAGAGAGGTCAGGCCAAGAGATTATCAGCAGCAAATATGTGACAAGAGAATGTCTGATGATGGATTCTTTACTCTAAACAAGAGCACAGCTATGGGTCCTGTGAGTTATTATATGAAATGATATAACAGCGGTGCATGCATTGTGTCCTATCAATACATCTGGAGACAGGGAGAAATATTACTGGGAACAGCAAGTAACATACTGATTCAACAATACACATCGCTTCATAAAGAACAGTGGTTTTTAGCCATTTGGGGTTCTTGCGTGCATCCCTAAGTGGTCCAACATGAATAAACATCGGATAATTTTCACAGAAGAGAGCTCTCCAGTTTTACTCTTTGGTAAATATACCCCAATATGACACTACAGGAGCCATGCATTTATTACTAATGCTTAAAAGTGAATGAAAACTCCAATATAAGGGGGGTGTCATGTGTTATGGCAACCCCCAAGGATTGTAATGACTTACCTGATACTCCTGTTAGTAGAAAACTGCACTGGCCTTGGACACTTGCAAATGAGAGATCCTCTTCTCTTCTTTCATTGTGCAGGTGCACAGGGGGCATCCTGGCCCATCCTCCTCCTGAGGCAGCAGCAGTTGCTGCCGCCGCCCCCCTCCCCCGTGCGCTTACCTTTTTGCTGCTGAGGGGGTCCAGGGGGGTCCACGAGGCGGCAGAGAGGGCCAGGATGCTAGTGCAAAGAGCCTAACTGCACTCTCTGTGCTAGAAGAGCCGAATTTCTGGTTTGAAATCCGGAAATTCAGCTCTTAAAATACCTAGTGGGGCGATGCTGCTAAAGGCGAGAGCGTCAACTCGCCTCATTGGCGAAACACCCCTGCAGGTGTACATACGCAGCAGAGACGGATTTTACCAAAAAAATCTGCTATTTCACTCTACTACACAAGCGTCGGCTGCTGGATTTTGAAGAAAGAAGAATGTGTCCAGGATATCAGGTAAGTGTCCTAACACTTGGCACCGCCCTCATAGATTGGAGCTTTCATTCTCCTTTAATATATATATACGGCAGGCCTAATTTTTGTTTGCTGAAATTAACTTTTAATATGATGTAGAGAATGATATTCTGGGACAATTTGCAGCTGGTTTTCATTTTTTATTATTTGTGTTTTTTGAGTTATTTTGCTCTTTATTCAGCAGCTCTCCAGTTTGCAATTTCAGCTCTCTGGTTGCTAGGATCCAAGTAATCCTAGCAACCATGCATTGATTTAAATGAGAGACTGGAATATGAATAGGAGGGGACCTAATCAGAAAGATGAAAAGTAAAAATAACAATATATTTGTAATAGCCTTTAAGAGTTTTGTTTTTGGAGATTTTGTTTCAGAGAATTGTAGTTTAAATGGGGTCAGTGACCCCTATTTGAAAGCTGGAGGGAGTAAAAATTGCTTAGAATTAGCCATTCTATAACATACTTAAAGTTAACTTGAAAGTGAACCACCCCTTTAAAGCAATACCGTCAGCCCATAATTACTTATTTTTTTATAAATTATAATTTAAATTATAAAAATTTTATAATTTTTATAATTGAATTTAACTCTACGCAAAAAGGTTTTAAATCATATGTTTTTATGTCAACACAACAGACTGATATACACACACACACACACATATATATATATATATATATATATATATATATATATATATATATATATATATATATATCAGCATAATAGTGTAGAGATTCACACCAGGACTTCACAATAAAGGGCAAACTCAAAATGTATTTGTCAACGTCTCCTTATGAGAGTTAATCTTCTTATTCTGCATACTATTTGTTATCATATTGATTTTTATGGTTTATTGTGAAAACCAAATAAAATATTTCAAATCCTTATGAGAGCTTTCTCAAGACAGAATGTGATGACTGTTAATCATAATGAAAGCACCTAAAGATCTCAAATTTGGGAATCCCCAGGTGGCAAACATTCTGGATAATAGATCCCATACCTGTACTGAAATACCAAATATTTTAATTACTTGTGATGCATGAGACCAATCTGTGTTGGATTCACCTTCTGCCCCAAGCACAGGGGAAGGGCGGGATATTTTCTCTCCGGTATTTCAAATTCCAGTGGCCACAACTGAAAGCAGAATTATATAACTTGGGAACTGTTTGTGTTAGAGCTGCAAGTTTTAGTGGCAATAGAAATGATATCAGTTCCGACAATACAAGGTACTTAGGTATATCATTTCCTGGCAGCTAATATGATGATTGCAGTGTATATCCGATGAACTGAACCTGGACACATAGATAATCTTTATTATAGAAAGTATTACACACAGTTTTTGTCATTCAGCTTATTTGCATGTCTAATTTCTTTATTCACCTAGCATCTTGTAAGTACTATACTTGGCTGTGTTAAAATCTATAGGACAAAACTGCCATCAAAAATGTTGTCGTATTTTAAGATGTAGGGGAGTAGGATGTGACCCCTTCTTTCCTAGAAGGTTTAAGACAGGCTCACAAAGGCCTGAAACATTGCTATTTCTATGTTTCTATCCACCATTTTCAGTGTTCTGAAGTACAACTAATTGTTCACAGGGTCGGGCTGGGCCCCCAGCTCTCGTGGGCCCCGCTGGCCCAGTCCTGTTCCTTGCACTGCTCCTCATGATGCAAGTCGTGGCAAATACAAGGTGCACATATGTGCACGCCCTTGTGCGCCGGCGGGGGGCAACTTAGCATGGGAACCTGGTGGAATACAAGGTACGCGATTGTGCGTCGGCGGGGGTGCGACTCAGCGCGAGGCCCCAGGCTCCCCAGTCCGAGCCTGGTTGTTCATCTTTAAATTACCTTTTAGTATGGTGTAGAGACTGAAATTATAGTTGCTAGGGTCCAACTTAGCCTAGTAACCATGCACTGATTTGAATAAGAGACTGGAATATGATCAGGAGAGGCCTGAATAGAAAGATGGGTAATAAAAAGTAGCAATAACAATACATGTGTAGCCTTACAGGGCATTTGTTTTTTAGATGGGGTCACTGACCCCCATTTGAAAGCTGGAAAGGGTTCCCAAGAAGAAGGCAAATAGTTCCCAAATGATAAATATGAAGACCAATTGAAACATCACTTAGAATTAGCCATTCTATAACATACTAAAAGTTAACTTACAGGTGAACCACCCCTTTTACTCCAGTCATGGGCTGAATATGGGGAAAGTTGGGGGGGTAGTCCCCCAACCATTGGTTAAAAATGGTTTAAGTTTTTTAGTCTGTAATAGAAAAGAAAAGCCCAATTACTCCCTCCCCAGCCCCCATTTGCTAGAGGGGATAGATGGTTCTAAGGATCATTAGGCAGGAGGCCTCTGTAGATGGGCCAAAGTTAATTACACCTAGATGAAATTACTCAGTGAGTAACCAGCCCACCGTCATAAATATTGTCTAAGATAGGAAGATTACTTTGCAAATTTAGCTTGATGATATTATATTTATTCAAACTGCAGGTGCTTTAGGCATTTAATGGCTCCAGTGATAATCTTGGTGCAAGGAGTCAGCCTCTGAGAAGGCAGGAGACTCATAGGAGGACCCCTTTGTGTTAAGTCTCTAATGCTGTTTGGCTTTGAAGTCCGTGGTGGAAATACTACCGTTTTTCCGGCTCCCAATAAAACAACCAATGAATTTCAACTGCTTAAAGCATGCAACCTTGTCAAACAGTGCTCTCTGTAAATCTGTCAATTCTCTCGATATATATGGGCTGTTGAGCTGCCACCCTCCACTGGTTAACCTTTCATGAAAGCAATAACTTTGCCCACTTAAACCCATTGCAGTAAATCAACCAGTTATGATTGGTTTTGATTGCCAAACTCAGCTCAGTTCAGTTGTTATGTACTGTAGTTAGGGTTGTCTCCTTCTGTGGAACAATAAACAGGCCTATGGATAGATGTGATCTTACTTTCTGATGTGACTCCTATAACCTTGATACCTAGATATTGCCATTGTATAGAATCATTTGCTCCCTGCTCCAATACACAGAGTGAGAAGGAGTTTTTTCATTGGCTATCCTTATGTTGGGAGAGGGTAACAGGGGGCTCATGCTGATTTTACAAGTAATTATAGATACAGTCCTGCTAATGTCAGCACCCGTTTCTGAAATATAAAATTTCCCTAGAGACCTACTCACATAAGGATATTCAATCCAGCAATATCCAGTTTACATGTGTTGGCTAATAGAAGAACGACTGCAGAAGAAAGACAGTCCAGCCCCAGGGAAGATACAATTGACTACTATACATATACAGTCCAACACTTGTAAATTGGATATTGCTTTATTGAAAATTATTATGAGATTATGTAGTTAAGACGTTACTAACAATTTATGGCTTTAGAAGTATCTCCCGCAGGATTATTATTTTTTTTGGCCTTTAAATTAACTTTTAGTATGATGTAGAGGGCGATATTCTGAGACAATTTGCAATTGGTTTTCATTTTTTATTATTTGTGGTTTTTGTGTTATTTAGCTTTTTATTCAGCAGCTCTCCAGTTTCAGCAATTTCAGCAATCTGGTTGCCAGGGTCCAAGCTACCCTAGCAGCCATGCATTGATTTGAATAAGAGGCTTGAAAATGAATAGGTGAGGCCCGATTCTAAAGATGAGTAGTAAAAAACAGGAAAGAGTCAGAAATAGAATGGAAATAATTCAAAATCTATAAAATCTAAAATCTATAAAAAATAGAAAAAATGAAGACAAATTGAAAGGTGGCTTAGAATTAGCCATTAAAAGTTAATGTTATTTTTAAAGTTATCATCTGCAATTTAATTAATACTGAACTTATTTTGCCAGCTACTTGGTAGTGAATCCTGGGGAGGACAGCATGTTACTCTGTCACGTGGGCATGGGTTAACATGAGCCTGCTTGGTGAAATGCCCAGTGAAATGTTTGCCCTGAACTGACTGCTGGGTAAATCTCAGGTAAGAACGCTGGGGAGAAGCCAGACTGGATGGGGTTTCAGTTAAGTGCATGCTTTTAATAAATGTTCGTTTCGCTGATTTCCATGTTTGTTGCTGGGCCATGTGTCATTTGTAGGGATGGATTATTTACACTGAAGCCTTGTTTATTTACAAACATAACATGAAACCATGGTTTTTGGGTAGGGCAAAGGGGGCACAACCATAAAAGGGGTCCTTGGAAAGAAGACGTCCGTGGTAACTTCATTGTGCAATTACTGATTATTATTTCAGTTGCTGTATTGCAACAATTGCAGTTTCACAAGAGCTAGGGAGCCAATCCCGTAATCAAGCATTTTCTCTCAAGTTGGCTAACTCCTTCTTGCATTGCCCTCCTTTAACTATGGAACTGGAAATCCATCATTGCAAATTAAGCTTCAATGTGATAGCAGTTATCCTCTTGATAGAATGTAGGGGATATTATCAATCACTGCCCTTGCCACTAAGATGAATCCAGCATTGCTATGAACGTTCGCCGATGGATAATCATCAGCTTTCTACAGGTTGAAAGATAAAACAGCAGCTATAAAAGCAATTCTATAATTACTCTATGCATTCATTTGGCACAGGGATCTGTCCATGCTGCTGCTCTTGGCTAGGAACCAGGTACAATGCTAACAACCTCATGTTGAAAAACATGTCATGTCACACTATAGTGGCCATATTAGTATCCATTGTTTGTGGTCCTGTTTATGATCTGTTGTAAAGCAAACAGGGCATTTGCTCCATTTAAGTTAACTTTGGTAATTATTATTATTATGTATTATTTATACAGTGCCAACATAGTTACGCAGCAATTTACAGAGCTTTTACATCATTCACATCAGTCCCTGCCCCAGTAGAGCTTACAGTCTAAGCAGGGCCGGATTTACATAGCAGGCGCCCCTAGGCCCACTGTTTAAAAAACAACTGTATCTCCTGTGCATCCCCAGTGTTTTTGAACCAATGTGGGTGTGGTTTGGCACCATTCGCCACCTAAAATCCTGCCACCCTAGGCCCGGGCCTCGTTGGCCTCTCCACAAATCTGGGCCTGAATTACTGTCAACAATGTCCCATTACTTCCAGTCTTCCAAGGCACGTGCCTTTGTGTCACATTAGACCCATCCCTGACCTTCTAATCTCACATTGGATCCCTGATCTGGGCCTGTCCTTTCTTTCATGCAAAAGTATGCCCCTTACAAAACTCAGGCCTTTATGCTCTCCAAGATAGGCTACTGCTACTGGCATCTAAACCCCATCATCACCATCATCAATCATTTACAACTATATGAGTGGGGCGGCCACATGACTTTCCTAGGCTAAACCTTTAAAGATAGACCTCAACAGCGCAGAGCCCATTAATCCAGAAGACGTAACCTTTCAATTGGAAGATATTGAAGTGCTGAAAAATGTGATTTTGGAGCAACATTGGCTGTCTTGAGGAAATGTTTTATACACAAGTACTCATTCTTATTACATACAAGTGCTTTCAGAAATCTGCATGTTATATGTGTTGTATCTTTCTGCTGATTAGAATAAATATTGTAATATACTTACCCTGGTGCACTGTCGTTATTCCTGTTATGATATGCTTGTTCTTTTTAAAGATTCTTTTTTCCGGACACAGCAGTAACTAAGTAGGACTGTGATTTAATATTGCACAGGTGCACTTTCCCTACCCTTACTATACATGCTATCAAATTCTACATCAGTTTTAGCCTGGCAACAACAACAAGCAGAAGAGACCTGAAAATGACGCATAAAACAGAATTACACTTTACATTTGGTATTATGCCTCACTTTTAAGTTCTCTTCTGCTTGTTGTTCTTGTAGTAGTTGTAGTTGTTGCTGGTAGCATACAAACCTTCCTTTACCAACGAGCTGACTCATCTTGTAAATTCCACCTTCCTTAAGTTTTCCATTGTTCACTGGTCCCTCTGTAAGTGATAAACTAGAAATGGCCTGACATCCTATAAGACACAATCTATTATGACTGGCATATGACAGAACCTGCCATCACAATCACCCGACAGTGCATTCCACAACCACATTGTCCTCACTGAGAAGAAAAAACACCTTCCCTGATTCTGATAGAAATTAATTTCCTCAAATCTAAAGAGGGGGGCTCGGGATCTTTGATATTTTCTTTGTGAAAAACATTGCTATCTTAAAAAAAAAAATTAAAGGAATGCCAAAGTAAACTTCCTTAAGTTGCCCATCTCAGCACTTTTTTCAGCTCATTAATATCCTTCTTTTTTGTAATTTAAAATTGTATAGATTTAATATCCTTCTTAAAGACTGGGGCCCAAAACTGTACTGGATACTGAAAGTGAGGCCTTACCAGGAACCTACAAAGATGCAAGACTTTTCAACCCTCGAATTAAGGTCCTTTTTTCTGCAAAACATTACTTTATTTGCTTTAGTAGCTGCTAAATGGCACTGCCTAGCATTACACAGTTTGTCATCCCCAAAAATCCTCAAATTCTTTTCAATTAAGGAGCCCCCCAACACACTACAATTTAGGGTTTAACTAGCATTTATGTTATTTGTAAGTGCATAACCTTGCACTTATCAACATTGAACCTCATTCTGCCTAGTCCTCCAATTTAGTCAAGTTGCAAAGTGGCAGCATCCTTCACAGGACTTATTGTTTTGCACAATTTAGTAGCATCAGTAAAAACAAAGAAAGTACTTACAATACCAACCTCAAAGACATTAATAAACAAGAAGCAAGGCACAGGCCCCTGCCATACTCTACTTACAGAACTTGTCCAATTAAAAATTTTTTTGGATTTACCACCACACTTTGCAGTCTATCCTTCAGCCAGCTCTCTATAAAAAACTGTACAAATATTATTATCCAGGCCAATTTATCTTAATCAGTAACCCTCTGTGTGCAAATACTTAGCAAAATCTAAGTAGACCACATCAACTGCCACCCTAATATCTAGGCTTCTGCTCATCTCCTTATAGACGGTTATTGCATTTGTCTGGCAAGAACTAGTACACATAAAACCATGCTGGCATAAACCTAATAGTATTGTGATTTACAAGTATCTTATCCCTTATTAACCCTTCTAAAAGCTTTCCTGTTACTGATGTCAAACTAACAGGTCTATAGTTTTCAGGCTGAGAATGGCACCACATTAGCAATTTGCCAATCTCTCTGCACCATACCAGACCTCACAAATAGTTATGGGCGAATAAATTCGGAAGGCGCAAATTAGCAGTGAATTTCTGTGTTTTGCCACCAGTGAATAAATTTGCAAAACCGAAATGAAAATTCTCTGGTGAAAAATCCGCAGCGTCAAAAAAATGGTCACGTGCTTAAAAATTGTCGTGCGTCAAAATTATTTAGACGCCTACTGACTTTAATGCATTTGGACAAAACAGGCACGCGTGTAAAAATAGTCACGGGCGTCGAAATTGATGCACATCAAAATAATTTTGATGCCCATTGACTTCAATTCGCACAAATATCGCAGCTAAGCGAAACGGGACAAATTCGACCATCACTGCTCAAAAAACCCTGGAAAATTAAGAAAAGTGGTACCATCTGAGCTCTGTAACTCCCTTATACAGTTGTCACTGCAACATACTGTAGTCTCAAAGGAGGCCATGTTATAACCACTGTTCTGTAAAAATGCTCACCATGCAAATGCAAGAGATAAATTTGTTTTTGAGAAAGGGCAGGAGTTTGGGTTCACATGGGCATTCCATGGCTTTCCCCTAGCTTGTGCCTCATATAGAGTAGAATGTAGCTTTTGCATATGGTTCTCAGGCCTGAAATTTACAGCTCTTAGCCATCCTTGCATCTAGTCCTTCTTAAGTAAGGCTTTTATTGTTGTGACTTTACATTGTCAAATCAAAATGTATGTACACCTCTTTCTAAAATGCGATGCTGCAGGTCATGCATTAACCAAACTCTTTCCATTACTGAGTGGCCAGCTATATATACAGCAAGGTTCTGTGGCCACAGATAGCTTACATATTATTTGGTGGAGAGCTGGCATATGTCCATTGGAGGTCTTAACAGATCCACACCCCTACCAATATTTGCAAACATTCACCCACGTCTAAACACAAAGTCAGTTAGCTAACACAGGATGGAGAATGACCTCTTCCCTAGCTCAGTAATGGATCTGATCTCCCAGCCAAAACGCTTCCCAAAGAAGAGCCAAACTTCCAAATAGAGAAATTTGTGGAGGAGGAGGTTGGAATGAGTTTGTAACTGAATCTCAGGAACGTTAAGTAAATGGATTCCTCTTTATAGCCACTGAGCAGATAGACATGAGGTTTATCTATTCCTCTCTATATATACACCTCCCTAGCACTTGTAAATCCACTGTAAGACCATGTAGATATTAAAAAGTACAGGGGTTAGTTAGGCATACAAGTTACTGTTTACATACTGCATGTCTAACTTTATTGTGAACAGTAGGAAAATCTGGGTGTCAGATGGACATGAAGAGTGATATACCTTACAGTATATGTTCTACTGTTTGGAAAATATATTGCCATTTTCTTTCCAAAAATTACATATGATCCATAAATCTATGTCTACGGATTTCTTCCTAGGGAAAGGGATGGTTTTATGACATAAATACAACTTATGATAGAAAACACTTGGGTGTATGTGTGCTGAAATAGATATGGTTTACTTTGACTTTGCAAATGTTTTTTTAATAAATGCAGTGTGTAAACTAAAGTCCATCATCCTTACAAATTCTTCATATACTGTACATCAAAATAGAGAATAAGGTAAATGCTCATGTGCAGCGGTTAATTGGTCCCCTATGTCATTACCTAATTGGACTAAAGTCACCTGATACCATTTTGCAAGACCTGTAGCTCAGCAGGGTGACATGCACTGATCACTCATTGATACAATACATTACATTGATTTCATGATGTAAATCCTTTCACTTAATAATATAACAATGAACAAGCCCAGGATTTTTGAATTCAACCCTATATATATGTAATACTATATATTAGAAAATTTAGGGCAACTGACACACAACTGCCAGCATTTTTTACATTCTGTTTAATTCAATGTGAGATTGCGAGTTGCCTGGTAACTTGCAATTCTGTGTATAGTGACATTTTAAGGGAAAAGGAAAGCTCCAATACAAAGGGACTGCCAAATTTTAGGGCACCCCCAATGGATTGGATTGGAACTTTCCTTCTCCTTTAAAATAGAAAAAAAACTTTTTGGCCAAAAAGAGGACATTTTTACAGCTCTCCATAATTTATAATGTTAAAGGGGAACTATTGCGACAAATAAAATTGAATACAAGCTTTAGCATACTGAAATAAGAAACTTTCTAAATACAATCAATTAGAAATTCTGTACCGTTTCTGAAATAATCAAGTTTATCTTCACTATTCCTCTCTCAGCATTTGTTTCTCCTCATTATGTCTTCATTCAGGAGTTGGGTGTCAGATGAATGATCCAATATATCTTAAAGGGGGGCTCATTTTGTCTAGAAGATGTATTAGAGCTCACTCTATTATTCTCTACATGCAGAATTTGTGCAAACGGCAGTTATTTTGTTCGATTTTGTTTGTACTGGAATCAGTTATTTGAGTGAGCGCTAATACATCTGCTAGGAATGGAAGCCCCTCTATAATATATATTTGATCTAACTGTCAATGAATATCTGACACCCAACTGCTACACAAAGACAGAATGAAGAGAAACAGATGCAGAGAGAGGAATAGTGACGATAAACTTGATTATTTCAGAAACGATGCAGAATTATTAATTAATTGTAATTAGAAAGTTTCTTTTTTCATGATGAAGCTTATATTACATTTTCATTTTCGCTAAAGATTCCCTATAAGTGAAAACCTTCCATAACATATAATAGAACACACCATACTTTAAAAACAAGGAATTCTCCCAAATATAGAAAGTCTTTTTTAAGCCGCAATGTGTCCTCACGGGTCTGGAAAGTAGTTACCTGTAACTTTTTTAAAGGAATGAAGTTTTTAACAAGATAGTTGCTCCATAGCAAATTGGACCAATCACTGTTGACTAAACTTTAAGGTGCTTTCACTCACATTTGCTCCCCATTTGGCACCATCCATCAGTTCATTTTTCAAACCAGGGGACCTGCAGGTACCACATTCAGTACTTCGCCATCAGTGCTCATTTCTGGTCTCCACGAATCCTTCCTTACTTCTCTGTATTAAATGCAGCTAGAGGCATTACCCCTTCCAGGACATGGCACTTTTGCTTAAGAACCATTTATAGTTTATGTTCTGCACTTCTAAGGCTTAGAATTGATGTTGCTATCAGTAGAAACTTGTGTACCGTTTTTATAAGAAACCTGACTGTATGCAGTGAAATTCTCCCTTCATTTACTGCTGTGGATAGGAATTGTCAGACGGTCCCTAACTGCTGAGCAGGGAAACAATCATACTTATGAACAGCAGGGGGAGCAGAACTCAAGCAGCTTTGTTTATGACAATCCCTAAGCAGCCCAGACCACACTGAGCATGTGCACAGTCTTAATCTTGCAAAGATGTTAAACAAAGTTACAAGATGGTGACTCCCTGTAGCCAACTTTGAAAGCATAAATTATTTGTTTGATTAGGCTTGTGGTGCAGTAAGTTAATGTTTATATTTTGGATACAAAATATAGCATTTCTAGCCTTCTTCTATTTTAGACTTTACATGCCCTTTAAAATTCCTGTCAATATATCATTTATTGGCCATTTAACTCTGACTCTACAACACTAATTCTACAATAAATACAGCCTGGTGCAAGCAGGACAAGTTTATCATGTTCTGCTCTGGTATCTTATTTTAAAAGGGACAGTATGCCCCTTCTTCAACATGAGTTCAACGAATAAGGCTTGTGCAAGACATAGTTGAAGCCTATTAGTTATATCTTGATCTAAACAGGTAAATTGAAGCTACTCCATGTTTGGTCCTTGCAAGGTAGATAATTATATTACCAGTACACAAGTAATTACCTGCATAATTGACCTCTGCTAATAAAATAGAAACAACAGAGGGCAAAGGTAGAAGGTTAAATACTGTTATTATTGGGGTTATACAAGTCATTTTCTGCCTCACAAAGATCAAATATGGAGTAGCAATTTCCCTGCTACTTTCACCATTTTGTATGATTAAAACAACTGTCAAAAAGTATGTTCAGCACAAGCCCTATTTACAATATTTCCCTCATGTTGATCAATGGGGAATACTATAAATAAATAAATTGCAGCAGCTATGAATACTGGCATTTTATCTATTTGATTTAACTAAAATGGACATGCTGCTCTGACCTTGCTATAGACTTGGTCAATTTGCATTTTTGCGCTAATATTTCCGCTTGCATTTTAAAAAAAAATCCAGTCTCAGATAAAGAACCTGAAATAGTTTAACTATAATTTCACAATTTTATTGCTCCGTCTACAAAAGTGCTGAAACTGGTTTCCTTATCAGCAACTCAACCAAGAACCTTGTAATGATCTACTACTTGCATGGTCATTATCCCTGCTTTGCGTAACATTTCTCAGTTGCTGGTGTGTGTTTCGTAATGTGAATTAAGACATCAATTTCTGGAATGAGGGGGATACTCTCACAAAATAGCACCATGATGCTTATGAGAAATGTATTCTGCTGGTCTGCTTTTAAATCTATGCAACCCCCAACCTTGTGTACTGTATGTACTGTAGGGGAACCAAGATGTTAAAGGAGCAGAAAAGGCTTAAATTAAGTAAGCTTTATCAGAAAGATCTGTATAAATACACCAGTAAACCCTCAAAGTAATGCTGCTCTGAGTCCTCTGTTAGAAGAAACAGAGCATTTCTATCCTTCTATTGTGTATACATGGGCTTCTGTATCAGACTTCCTTATTTTAGCTTAAACCTCCAGGGCTGGGGCTTGAGCATGCTCAGTTTGCTCCTCTCTCCCTCTCCCCCTCCCTACTGTAATCAGAGCCCAGAGCTATGAGAAAGGTGAGGGTTTTGGGCAGGCAAGGGAACCGGAACATGTGACAGGAGGAACAGGGGAAGAGAAAGCATAGTCGTTGAACAGGCCAATATCAATACAGACAACACAATACAGAATCAGGATCCAGAATAATAGTCAGTAATCAGGCAAGGTCAGTTCATGCAGAGAAACAGCAAAGGTCAAGGACAGGCAAGGGTCAAGAACAGTAAATCAGATCAAGAGTGCACCCAGGAACTATTTCAGAATAGAACTACGTTGGGCAATTAGTCAGTGCAGAGCAGGGGTTCATATAGCTAACCTAATGGCTTACACTGAATGGCTTACACTGAAGGCATGCCACCCAGCTGCACTTCAATTTGCACCCATCCAGAGCACTAGGGACTACATTCCCTGTCCCCCGTGCTCCGGCTGTAGATAAAAAGGATGCTCATGAGCACAATCCGAGTGGAGGGGGCAACGGAGGACGCATCAGCTTATATTATAGGCCATATTATGGGCCAACCTCATTTTCCCCTAAACTTAGCTTCACAACACCTGCTCAAAGCCTGCTGAGCAGGTGAGTGTCATCTTTTCCAAGATGGTGACCCCCTGTGACGAGTTTGAAGTCCTGAATCATTGCTGCTATTGAGAAGCTGAAACTGTAGGCCGATGCAGTAAGTTCAGTGTATAAAATGTGGTATTTTAGCCATATTCATTTTTAGGGTTTAGTTCTCCTTTAAGGTTTTTAAAATTTATTTTTTTTAGATTTTTTGGGTGAAAAACAGATAATCTTCCTTGTTTAAAACTGGAGATTAGGAAATAGACTACTGCCTACTTTTCAAATATTTTTTTTTTGACTCATGTAATCTCCCATAGACTCCAGTTTAAAGGAAAACTATACCCCCAAAATGAACACTTAAGCAACAGATAGTTCATATCATATTAAAGAATCTTACCAAACTGGAAAATATATTTAAGTAAATCTTGCCCTTTTACATCTCTTGCCTTAAGCCACCATTTCGTGATGGTCTGTGTGCTGCCTCAGAGATCACCTGACCAGAAATACTTCAACTGTAACAGGAAGAAGTGTGGAAGCAAAAGACACAACTCTGTCTGTTAATTGGCTCATGTGACCTAACATGTATGGTTTGTTGGTATGTTTGTGAGTACAGTGAATCCTACGATCCCAGGGGGCGGCCCTTATTTTTTAAAATGGTAATTTTCTATTTATGATTACCCAATGGCACATACTACTAGAAAAGTATATTATTATGAAAATGGTTTATTTACATGAAGCAGGGTTTTACATATGAGCTCTTTTATGCAATATCTTTTTATAGAGACCTACATTGTTAGGGGGGTATAGTTTTCCTTTAATCAAATAATTAAACATTTTTAAATGATTTCCTTTTTCTCTGTTATAATAAACAGTACCTTGTAGTTCATCCCAACTAAAATATAAATAATCCTTATGCAAAGCAAAACAATCCTATTAAGGTATCTAGATCCAAATGATGGAAAGACCCCGTATCTGGAAAACCACAGGTTCCGAATATTCTGGATAGGAGGTCCCATACCTGTATATTAAAAGGATTCTGTCATGATTTTTATGGTGTAGTTTTTATTTCTAAATTACACTGTGTACATTGCTAGTTATTCATTCTACTATTTAAAATGTTGTTCTTGAACCAATAAATCTTTTTTTTTTTGTAATATTGGTGTGTAGGCAGCCGTCACAGACAGGCCCGGATTTGCAGCAAGGCCGCATAGGCCTGGGCCTAGGGCGGCAAAAAATAGGGGCGGCATGCCGCCCAGCCGCATTATGGGGACATTTGTGTCCCCGTTCAACTACACCAGCTGCGCCAGCGTTTTTTCGCCGTCGCTCTGGAAAGGTGGGCGCTAGGACCACGCGGTCGCCTGGTCGGACCACGCGGCCTAGGGGCGGCAGGAAAAGAAATCCCAGATCATTGTGCCGGATCCGTTGCTTTCAGAAAGAGTCAGCACTGCAAAAATGGAACTGCTTTCATGCACCTATAATTTCTCCTACTCTATGGGCAGATTCACTAAGCACCGAATTTACGCTAGTGTCCACTTCGCTCACATTGCCAAACTTCACCAGGCATGGATTCGCCAGGACAACGCTAATTCACTAAAATCCGAAGTTGCGTCCAGGGCGCCGAACGCTGGCAAAGTTGCGCTAGCGTTACTGCGGCAAGCAAAGCGAAGTTGTGCTAGCGTTGTCTAATTTGCATACGACGGGAAGTTGAATTTCAATGGATGTATATGTTGCAGCAAATACATAACACTACACAAGTCCAGGGAACCTTAATAAAATAAAATAGAGTTGTTATAATGCCCTACACATGAGCCCAGTGTATAGTTTATGTGCCATATGTTAGGAAATGTAGGGGGGAAGCCAGGTATCCCAGAAAATATTTACAATCTTTTGCAGCCTATCACCCTGAAAAATGAAAAGACGCCAGTGTTTTTTGGGACTTAGTAAAATTTTCAACTATTTTTTGAGGAACTCCTATCTACTCTATTGCACTTCGCCTGGTCTGAGGTGGCGTAGGCAAGTCTGGCGCAAGAGGTAACGTTCATGTAAAATCCGCATCTTAGTAATTTGCGTAGTTATGTCCATTCGCCAAATCGCAACTTCGCCAGGCGTAAAGGAATGAATTACTGCTACAGTCTATCTCCTTCACTAGCGAAGTTACGCCAGCGTCCGTTAGTAAATTGGCGAAGTAACGAAATGACGCCACACTGGCGAATTTTCGCTCACTTGGCTACCAGAACATAACATTTTTAGCAATGCAAACAATTTCTGACTTTATTTTGATCTCGTCTTCAGGTAACCTGATTTTTAGATAAGAGGTTGTGTGGTTTTAGGAACCATTTTCTTAAATGTATTTGTAGCTCCCACTGCTTCTCATTGTATTTGATATATTTGGTTCCCATTGCCTCACCCTGTATTTATCTGGCAGAGATACATCTGAAAACCACCCATGCCACTTCCTATTGTCTTGCTGAAACTTCTTCCCCTTCTTCTACAAGTGCCAGGCCAAAATGCAATAGTCCTTGCCAAACAGGGGCTTTAATCCTCCAGCCCCAAGTGTTGTTATACAACACGTGGCTCAGAATAGATCAAAGAGCAATAACAGTTGAGAGCAAATCAAGGCAGGAAACATTCAACCATTTAACAACCACCTTACATGGACTGGCACATCTGAGATATTTAACAGGCATTTGTTTGCATTATCTAACTGCAGATGGTAACCAGGCCCCTGTGTAGGCCTCAGCCTGAT
Organism: Xenopus petersii; assembly: GCA_038501925.1. Lineage (NCBI taxonomy): Eukaryota > Metazoa > Chordata > Amphibia > Anura > Pipidae > Xenopus > Xenopus petersii. The sequence continues at coordinate 30,873,869 of CM076680.1, read as the reverse complement.
TTACCCTATGGGAAATCATGGGGATTCCTCCTCAGTAGCAGCTACATGATTCTCTCTGAGGTTTATCTGCAAAGCACATTGGTTGGATGCCAGTATTGGGCTGCTATTTTTGTACCAGTGATTAGTGTCTGGCCTTAGTAGCAGATTACTGAGATAATCAGCTGGTAGAAGCTCTGAGGAAGGCGTTATTAGGGGTATAAGTCACAAATATGATAGCAGATATAAGAGACATTCACTCCAGTTCTTAACTCAGAACAGGCAGTGATTACCAGGCTGGGTGAGGGCTGTGGTTGGAATAGCCTTGCCTTTGTCACCCTCCTCGCCTTGCCCTATCTATGTCAGAGTGCTTAAATCTCTCGGATTCAGTGTTGGGAATATATACTGTGCTGATAAATCTCTAGAAAGAGTGAAATATCCAGTTACTGGGTTATTAGGAGGATACTTCCTTTTGGCAGGAGAGTTTTCATTGTACAAGCACTTGAGAGCATCTACTGTCAGTTTATACAACAATACCATTTCATGTATACTTTCTTAATAATAGCAGCTTTTATCTAATAAGTTAGATGGATTTAATATGCACAGATGCATCTAAGGGTCAGATGAGTCTACATGAGTCTGCAATAAAGATGGTTGGATGGAGTTGCAGCATGAATTAATTATAGAGAACCACCAGATGGGTCACCAAGGCTGGTACATCGTATGAGGATCATCTTTACACCTCATTATCTATAGGAAGTAGGGCTGTCATTATCCTTCAACTTCGGTTGAACTGCATCTAATGGGCTGCACGATGGGCAACAACAATATGAGGAGTAACCACCTTACTGATATTAGTCACCAACTATCCTCAAACACTTCCTATACGCTGATCTGAAGTGAGCAAAGCCCAGAGCAGATGCCTAAGCTGCTGTCCTCTCTTGCCAATGACAGCTCCATCCAATTTCCTTTCTGTTAATTGAAACTCATTTAACATTTGCCATTTCACAGAGATATGTCATCCCCTCTGAACTTGAAGCTCTGCTTCTAAAAAAAGGACCATGCAATTAGTCCGAGTCCACCTGATTGAGATATCAGCAGCTTTGCCTGTTGCCGGTGGCTGTCACATTACAGTCTCCAGTTGTACTGAGGGGGTCTTTATTTGTGGCCAGGAGGTTGGATATTGTTTTAGACCCAAGTCTAGAATGTGTAACTGAAAGTGGACATGATTTAGTGCCACCCAGAAGTGATTTGGTGCTGGCCAAAAAACAGTCACATGTTATAGCAGCTACACTAAGAAGGGTAATGTATAAAGTAATTAATAGAATTAATTTTTTTACGTTTCCTTTCTTAGCACATGCAGCGTGTAACTTATCCTGAACAGTTAACATTTTGTCCTAAATTTGTACATTTTTATTCCATTTACAACTCTTACATAACATAACTCTAACATTCCTCCATCTGTTTCTTCCAAAGAAAGACTTGTTGTTTCCTTATTTGTTTTGCCTCCACCCAAACCCTCAAATATTTTCATCTACAGGATGAGTTTTCTTAACACTAGTGCCCAATCCCAAAAGTAATGCCAGCAGTACTGGAGGATTAAGGCTGGCTGAAGTCAGCCTGTTAACTTGGCAAAACTTCAAAGGTCTGCTTTGAACCCCCAAGTCAGCTCTAAGGTGGGGTTCCTGATGCTGTCTCTGATTAAAAACAAGGCCATGGGATGTGCATGCATGAGATATGACCAAAATGGGGAAGACAATAAGGCAGATCACTGTAAAGTGAACTTTATCCATTCATCCAGATGCAGATACAGTTCCCAGCATATTCCTACATTTTAAATGCAATGCTATTCCATGAATGTTTATCCAACTCTCCAGGGGCAGATGCTTTCTACATACCACTCAGGTTTGAAAATCCAGTCGATTGAGCAATGCATTGGAGAGTTAGTGGTAAATTAAAGGTCACTTTAAGCCCCCGTTATAATGTGATCTGTCTCAAGAGCTGAATGATTGGATTATCCCAATTGGGCCCAACCTATTGGTGGCCAAATTGGGTTAAGATCTGCTTGTTTGGCAAAAACTTGCATCTATTTTTAGGGGTGTCCAACCTACAGATTTTGTCTGCTGTTAATCTACAACTCCCACCATCCCCTGAATGGTGCTATTGGGGCATGGGAGCAGTTGCAGTTGATCAAAGTTTGGAGCGGTGCCTTTTTGAATAATGGAATCCCAGAGAATAATCTGTGCTTACTAGCACTAAAACTGGCCATACACTATAAGATCAGATCTCTCCCCAATGTGCCCATCTAAGCTTGGGCTTACCCGGATTACAACATCAGGAATACTAGCTGATGGAGCGAGGACCGCATTCAGGTGGTTTTTAGGGATGGGCGAATTTGACCCATTTCGTTTTGGCAAAAATTTGCCACCGGCGAAATGTCGCCAACGCCCATTAAAGTCTATGGGCGTCAAAAAAATTTTGTCGCAACAATTTTTTTTTGATGCGCGGCTTTTTATTTTTGTCGCACAATGGCATACAAGTTTATGGGCATCAATTTCCACGGCGAAATAAGGCGGATATAATTTTCCCATCCCTAGACTGGTCTTTGATCCGATGGGAACTTCAAACCTGCCTGATGGACATCATATTGGTTGGGTGGGTCTGTCAGAGGACCCCATACACGGAAAGATAACCTAACAAATCTGCATCTTAAATTTGCTGAAGAACAGCCCATACCATCCTCAAATGCAGTAGGCAACACTATGGGGCAGATTTATTAAGGGGTTTTCATGGTTAAAGCTGACAAATTCAACTAGGGAATTATCTTCACTCAATTTGAAAAATTGAATTGAAAAATTGTAATTTGATTTTTGAAATTTATCACTCTGGCTCTTAAAGTATTTGAATTTGACTATTTGCCACCTAAAACCTGCCAAATTACTATATAAGTCAAAGGGAGAGATGCAGTAACTAATTTGGAATTGTTTGTAGCCTTCCTGACATTCAAGTTTTTTTCGGGGAAAAAACTCGTACCGAGTTTGGTTGAATTCAATTCGAGTTTTTAAGTCTGTAAAATTCATCAGTGTTTTACAGTTTCGATTTTATTAATAACTAGTCGAAAAATTCGAATTTACAGTAAAATCAAATTCACGTGAGTTAAAAAAATCCGACCCTTGATAAATGTGCCTCTACGTAAATAGTTCTAAATTGCAGCTTTCTGTATTTAGAGATATTCAATGTTAACAACAGCATTTATTGCTATTGACATTGATGTTGCTGCAAGAGCATGACCTTCCTGTAGAGAGGTCCTCATAAAGCAGGAAAGTTAATTAATCAGATCTTCTCCCTAAGGCTCATTAACTGAGTGTTTCTCTCCTCTGGCCAACTGCTGAGGTCAGGTAAATGGTTCCCGTGCATTCTCATGTTGCTGACACAGGGATTAGCACCTAAAGGATCCATATACACAACTCTCATCTCTTCCTGCCCCCGCACAGATGACAGGCTGGAGAGTGTGACTTTCCTCTGGGTTGAGTTACCCATCACTCCGAGCAGAACGCATGATCTGACATCTTCTTTCCAGCTGACAGAGGGATAGGTCAAGATCTATCAGTTTCCTGTCAGTGTAAACACCCCACCTGCTTCCACTCAGCAAAGTCTATGCAAACTCTCGGAACAGCGTTTTGTGATTTTAATTCCTGACTTAAGGTTCTATTTATAAAGGTGCGATAACAAGTTTACACTCGAAAAAAAGTGGGAAAAAATTAGCATTCAAATAACATGCAAATTTATACAAAACAAAATTTGACCAAGATTTTATCCTGATTTGTTGTAGTTAAAGGGAATGCTGTTTGTCCCAAGTATATTTTGTCTGCAAAAAATAAATTCTGTATACAAAATTATCTTCAATACACAAAATGTATTTCTCTCAGGGCATATGCTGTATGTAATTGTGGCTATACACACTGGTGATAAAAAAAAACAAAAAACAAACGTCAGACTTAGGAGTTTATTTATCAAGGGTCGAATTTCAAATTGAAAGAACTACGTAATTCGAATTCAAAAAGACCAACCGAAATTAAGTTGTTGTTTTTTTTTTGGTAGAATATGTCCGTTATCAATTGAATAGGTCCGTATTCGGCCGTATTTGAATTGTACGAATCGAAGGAGTAGCGCATTTGATCAAATTTGATTAGACGTTTTTCGCAAAATTTTTTTTCAAAGTCCACCAATTGACTCCAAATAGGTTCTAGGAGGTCCCATATAGGCTAAAACAGCAATTCGGCAGGTTTGAGATGGCGAATGGTAGAAGTTCGGGCGACTTCGGAAAATGAACCGCCGCGTGTGATTAGCGCCAGCGATTTTTCATTTTAGCCGGCGCAGAGTGAGGGAAGGCATTTGGGGAGATTGGTCGCCGCAAAGACGAGGAGATTAGTCGCCAGGCGACCAAATCTCCCCAAAACGCCCAGTGTGGCCTTACCCTCATTTCCCAGTAAAACAGTGGGAAGAAGGACCAGTGCACAGACAGACTGATTAAATATTGCTTGCTATTGGTTGATAAGTATGCTCACTTCTTATTGGTTCAGTAATTTGGCTGACAGAATATTTTCACAGAATTGCTTTTGTGGAAATGAAAACACTAATTTTGTTGACATAATGAATTCTGTGATATGGAATCTTCCTTTCTGTAATAACTATCTATTTTATTATTGGAATCTTTAACATTAGATTTAGATATTACTTGTGTAGCTTGGCATACACTAGTCATTTAAAAGATGATATATTTATCTTTTTACATAATTCATTCTGTAAGTAATGCTGGTTCTGTTGCATGGATTTTTTATGTTTTACAGACATATTTAAGATTTGCAGAATGCTGTTTGTGATATTATAATATCCTTTTGTGCACAAACTTGATTTTGTTCTCATTGTGGACTAGAAATAGGACTTTTGTATATTTTTTTACCAGTTTGTATGGCTGAAATTAAATATGTACCCTAATTCATCAAATCGGATATATTTTCTTATACAGAATGTATTGTTTGTGGACAAAATGTACTTGTGACTTCATATATTCAAAGGTTACTCTCGTAATTGGCGCAATGTTCACTGCATTTATAAAGGTGTAAGAACATTGTGCATTGAATTGTCACTTCCTAAGAGATGATGAACAGAGGAGCATGCATTGTAAATATAACTTTGGATAGAGTTACAGGGGACTCACATCAGGGGTTGGTGGGACTGGAGCAAAATTTGATAGTGAAAGGGGTGTTCAGCAGGGGTTATTAATGTTGGTGGCAGTGGCAGAAGGGATTTTAAATTGTTGCTGTATGGCTATACGAGAGTCAACAGAAGGTGCTACCTTTATAAGCAGATTCTGTGATATTTAGGCAGGATTCAAAAGCTTGGCTGTGAACGTTCATGTTGCCCCATGCTCACATTTACAATCCCTGCAGCCTGTCCTATATATACAGTAGTCGCCCTGATAGCCATTTTCAGACATAAAGAACAGGACTTTAGTGCTTCCGATAATATTAGAAACCTTTGATTCTAATTCTGTCACACGTGTTCGGATAGGGGATTTTATTTCCCATAATAACTGAATTACAGTTAATGCAAGTGATGCAGTGGAATGTGCTTATTAGTGTTTCATTTCTGAACCCGGACTGACTCACGTCTTTTTCGTGTATCTGATTTCACCAGGAGGCACTTAAAGGGGATCTTTCATCGGTCATTATTTTTCCTGGATTAACGTTTAAACACACAGACATGTGCGCTCACACACACATACACACACACACATACTCCCGCACACACACAGAGTAAGATAGCGGTAAGCAGAGTTATAGACAGTGTGCAAGTGAATACAAAGTCACTTCTAATAAGAAAAGTTGTACAGTCCTCTTGCTGGTCTGTTAATCTGGTCTGGTTAAGGAAATAAGCAAACAGAGCATGGTCTACATCCAGGTCCGGACTGAGAATTAAAATAGGCCCTGCCATTTCAGGTACACAGAGGCCCAAACAGCCCCTACCAGCCCACTAAATACTGACTTTCTATGGCACCTTATAACAGCCCCTCTGGCCTTTGCCATTTGCCAGTCCGGGCCTGTCTACGTCTAATAGTTGTGATGGGAATGCTGCATTAGCAGCAAGTACTAGACTGCAAAGCAGCAGATACAACCATTGATGCCTATTTGTTGTACACAATTAACCTTTTGAACATTTAAAGGGAATGTCAACCCCAAAAATTAGTTTTTGGGCTAATAAAAGAAAACATAATTCTAAGCAACTTTGCGTATACAAAGTTTCTATGGTTTGCAAGTTATTTGTATATGTATTGCTATTGAAAGCAGTGTTTGTCCCTTTCTATTCTCTGCCCTGGTGGCTCAGACTATTGATACAATGTGACACAAGGCAGCTTATTAACAGACCTGTCTTTGCTGGGGAACTAAGGGGTCCGTTTACTAAAGCGCGGTAAAAATATGCGCACAAAATATAGACAAATTTTGTCGCCAAATATGTTTTCGCCAGTTTACTAACCTGCGGTAAATATAGATTTGTGAATTCTCTTGTGCAAGAATATGTTTTCGTCAGTTATCACATTTGCTGAAAATAACGCTACGTACATTTTAATGCCTGGTTTACTTAACAGCGAAATGAACGAAAGACAAAATTAACGGCAGAATATTCACAAAATTTTACCACCATCTATACAATATACAAGGGGACAGGAAATATCCCATAACACCTTGTTTTACCCATTTCTGTTCCTGTTGCCATTCCTGACAGGAGAAGAGAGAAGTAACAGGAGAATCAAAGATGTTTTGGATTAGTCTTTTGTCTGCAGCTACAGCAACTTTTTCAGCTGAAAGACGATTTATTATGGCTAAGAGGGACCAAAGGCTTCGTCAGCCTGGATTAAAATACATTTATATGATGCACACAGATTTATTGGTAAAACGTGTTTATGAATTTTATTTATATGATTCTATTGGCAGGAGGTAAGTCTTGTGACTGGATCTATTGAAATGTGGATTTATATGATGCCTACATGTTTGATTGGGTGAAATCTGTTTACTGTGTTGTTGATAATATCTATAAAGTTTAGCCATTTTGAACATACATATCTGCCCATAAATCATGCCATAATAACCGCCATAAAACAAGACTATTTTATAGCATAAATATTCGCAAACTTAATTTGTCGCCAGAAAAGTTACCGCTACCGTAAGCTGGTTCGTCAACGTAGTCACCGCAAGTGATCGCAATGACTTCTGAGCACATCGCTGTTTAGTAAACTTAGTCCCTGCGAATATTCTGGCGGAAAAATATTTGCAGCGATAACATGCGGAAACATATTGTCAAATGTCCCGCGCTTTAGTAAACGGACCCCTCAGACTTTTGCAACATTGTTGAAGTAACACCCCAGGCGTTAAACAAATGCTCCTTTCAATAGCAATTGTTTTTACTAATAACTTTAAAAGCAATGAACATTTTTAAAACATTTATATTGGAGAATTGCTTAAAATTATGTTTTCTTTTATTGGGCAAATTTTTATTTTGAGGCAGATAACATATAAGCAATTTTCATGCCTTTCAAACACTTTAATTTTTTGTCAAGGATTGTGTCTGAATGATTAGGGTATTCTCCCACAGAGCAACTTGTCTGCCTTACATGCCTGAGTGTTTTTGGTTTTTTTGGGACACTGTGTTTGGTATGTAGTAAATTATATATATTAATGACTTTGTCATTATACATTGTTGTAATTACCTTCTTTATTAAACCATTTATCTGAATACCTTAAGGGGCCGATTCACTATGGGTCGAATATCGAGGGTTAATTAACCCTCGATATTCGACTAGGAACTAAAATCGTTAGACTTCGAATATCAAAGTCGAACGATTTAGCGCAAATCCTGCGATCGAACGATCGAAGGATTATTCCTTCGATCGAACGATTAAATCCTTCGAATCGAACGATTCGAAGGATTTTAATCAAACGATCGAAGGAATATCCTTCGATCAAAAAATCTCAGGCAAGCCTATGGGGACCTTCTCCATAGGCTAACATTGACTTCGGTAGCTTTTAGCTGCCGAAGTAGGGGGTCGAAGTTTTTCTTAAAGAGACAGTACTTCGACTATCGAATGGTCGAATAGTCGAACGATTTTTAGTTCGAATCGTTCTATTCGAAGTCGAAGTAGTAGTCGAAGGTCGAAGTAGCCCATTCGATGGTCGAAGTAGCCCAAAAAACACTTCGAAATTCGAAGTTTTTTTAATTCGAATCCTTCACTCGAGCTTCATGAATCGGCCCCTAAGTGTCTGTACTAATGAAGTGGTGTGCAGAGTAACTTTCGTAGCTTGACGTATTTATATTTGGGTATGAGCCTTGACTCTTGCACCCTTTGCTAAATTTGTATAAAGGAAGTGCCCTCCATTAATTGCTGTTTCCTGCAGAGTAGTCAGCCAAGTCCCATGCCAACTGCTGAATTTGGTTTATTCTTAGAAATGAAGTAATAGGACAAAAAATGTGTCCCAGTGCTATTTAGGGTGGGCCATCTTGTTCGTCCTGAATACAGTGATATTTATTCCTAAAGTTAAACATTCCAGCCGTTGAAGCTGGAAAAAAAGGAGAAAAGGCACATAGTAGTACATAGTAGAACAGAAAAGTTCTGGAGAATGCAATGGGATTCTATTTGCTTATATGTTATCTGCCTGTGCATTTTCTTCATTTCCAGACTGAATTACTGCCCCCATCGCTACACAGCAGCTAGTTTATATAAACTATAACAGTCTTTCAAAGCAAACACACCAGTTCTACCAGAGCAGGGCAACAGTACATAACTATTTAATTACTTTAAAATACTTAAATTTTTTGGTGTTCAGGTTCCTTTAACTTGTGGACTTTCTGTGGTCATGAAGCTTTTTGGTGACTTCTATCCTCATATTATATGACATTGGGTAAATCCTGCACACATGACCTGTAAAAAACGATGTTATTTTGTTACATTAGAAAAGAACCTGGTGACATTTTGGTCTGGTTCCAGGCCCATTCTAGTTCGCTACAGTATAAAAAAAATTTGGATGCGGGTCGGAAAATTCGGTCTTGTCAAAACCGGCATGCATCAACATTATTTGGACGCCCATTGACTGTAACGCCGGCATCAAAATTGACACGAGCGTCAGAATTGACATGGGCATCATAATTCATATTTCGAGAATTTAGCGGGAAATTCACAAATTTTTCTGTAAAAGGAAACGTGACAAATTCACCCATCACTGCAATGCATGTATAAATTGCATACTTATTTACAGATGCATATTTTAATATATATGTATATCATGTGAATTATAGCTTGTCTAGTCCCCCTTTGCGCTACATCCCCCACTTCTCTTTGCAAAGTCGAGTTTCAGGCTGCTGATTTTAGCTTCATCAACAAATATAGAAATACAGTATTCATTTCAATGACAACATTAAGATTATTCATAAACATATTAAAAATAGCTGGAACTGAACACTGGCGCCTTCCACTTATAACCCCACTAGGAATAGCTTCCTTTAGCAACAACTCTTTATTTCACTTCCCTATGACTAATGTATCACTTAATGAGGATGAAGAACCAAAAATACAATTTTACCTAATGAAAGAAATTATAATTCTAAATAACTTACCAAGCACATTAATTATAGTTTTCCAGTGAATTAAAATGACATTTTCTTTCACTACATTCCTGCTTATATTTATATATTTGTTTGGAATGTAATGCTCAATGGCTGCTTAAAGGAACAGTAACTCCAATAAATCAAACAGTTTCACTGTTTTGCACTGTTGTGCTGCACTGATACAACTGATGTTTGCTTCATAAACTCTACATAGTTTATATACACAAGCTGATATGTAGCCATGGGGGCAGCCATTCAAAGCTGAAACAGGAGAAAAGGCACAGGATACACAGCAGATAACAGATAAGCTCTGTAGTATACAATGGGATTCTTTGGAACTTATCTGTTATATACTGTGTACACTGTGCTTTGAATGGCTGCCCCCATGGCTAAACAGCAGCTTGTTTATATTAATTATAGTAGAGTTTCTGAAAAATACCTACCAGTTTTACTGGTGCAGCGCAACATTACATTAAACCGTCATTTCTTTAAGTAAAACACTTTCATTTACTGTTCCTTTAACGTAATAACAGTAAACAGCTTGCCTAGTAACCAAAGCAACCAATCAGCAGGTAGAATGTACTGGTCACCTGCTTGAAAGCAAACATTTAATTAGTTGCTATGGATTGCTACATAGTTGCTATTCTTGTATCTCTTATTGCATTGTCACTTTCATACTCCAGCCAAAATGTTACATGCTGTAAACTAAAGAAAAACACCTTTTCTAAATTAAACTTTTTTTAGGGAGAGATGGTGTCTATAGTAACAGTAGGATAATAGTCTCTGTCATAGAGACTCTGAATTTACCATTTGCTGATAGGAGTCTTCTGTGGGCCAATACATTCTACATATTGAAAGATTAATTAGGCGGATACTAGGAACATTCCTAGGGCACACCTTAATGCAATCAAAAGATCTTATATCAGATATTATATGTGACTGTGGGATAGCAGGTATAGTAGGGAGAGATGGTGCCTATAGTAACAGTGGGATAATAGTCTCTGGGAAGGGAGTGTGACTGTGGGATAGCAGGTATAGTAGGGAGAGATGGTGCCTATAGTAACAGTGGGATAATAGTCTCTGGGAAGGGACTGTGACTGTGGGATAGCAGGGATAGTAGGGAGAGATGGTGCCTATAGTAACAACGGGATAATAGTCTCTGGGAAGGGACTGTGGCTGTGGTATAGTAGGTATAGTAAGGACAGGCCTGGATTTGTGGTGAGGCTACAAAGGCCCGGGCCTAGGGCTGCAAATTTTCAGGGGTGGCATTCTGCAAGCCACATCATGGTGAGCACTGGGGAGCAACAGCTTCCCAGCGATCTGGCCCATGCGCGTCTGCGCACGTGCGCGCTCGTATGGGGATGAGGGCGGTGTGCGACAAAGGCGGCGGGCTCTAGGATCTGGCTCTAGTCTCTGGGAAGGGAATATGACTGTGGGATAGCAGGTATAGATGGAAAAGATGGAAAAGATGGTGCCTATAGTAACAGTGGATAATAGTCTCTGGGAAGGGAGTATAACTGTGGTATAGCAGATGAAGGGGCAGATTTACTAGAGGGCAAAGGGGCTAATGCTTGCGTCAATTCGCTAGCGTTACCACCCGCGGGAACATCGCCAATTTACTAACTGGTGCAGGCGTCACTTTGCTAGCGAAAGAGACAGACGCTAGCGGTCATTCGCACTCTATCGCCAGACGAATTTTCGCTCTGGCGAAAAACTGTGCAAATTCACAAAAATGCAGATTTTACTGAGTGTTACCTCTTTCGCCAAACTTGCTTTTGCCAGCTCAGACCAGGTGAAGTGCACTGGAGTGCAAAGATCTTCCTCAATCTCCTGTTACTTACATCATATTTTATAGTGGAAAAAGCTTCTAAGTACAAGAAACACTGGAGTCTTATCCTGTTTACAGAGTGCAAAAGTCCTTAAAATTATTTTTGGGTAACCAGGTTTCTCCATATATTTTCTAACATATGGAACATAAACTATACAATGGGCTCATGTATAGGGCAATATAACAACTCTATTGTCTTTATTAAGGTTCCCTGAAATTGTGTAATGTAATGTATTTGCTGCAACATATACGTCCATTCAACTTTATCATTTCCCACCATATGCAAATTAACCAGAGCCCAAGACCTCTAGCGAATTTGCGCTAGGCAGAAATCAACGCTAGCGCATCTTCGCTTTCAATTGCTCGCTTTGCCGAAGTAATGCTAGCGAAACGTCATCAGCATTCAAAACTCAGCATTCAAGTGAATTAGTGTTGTCTGCAAAAGTGTAGCGATGGCTGTAAAGCAGACGCTGGTGAACTTTCGCCCTCGAGTAAATCTGCCCCATATTGAGCTGCTCACACTGACTTTTTTAAACCATTGTAGCTCAAATGTAGTTCTGTGTTTATATAAATAATGGGGCCCCAGCTGTGGTTGTATCTTGTATCTTAAGTTTACAACAGTTACATCAGCTGAAGGTACTTCATTATTATCTGCATTTCTCAAGCACCACATTAGACTTGGGCTGGGTGAGCACACAAATATGAGCCACATATCCCTGTATCATTAGTAATATGTATATGTTCCAAAGATAAAAATAAAGGCCAAGTTTATGACCTGCAGTAAATAATGACACTATATATATATTTGGATCAGAGTGTTCCCAGAGCCTGACCTCAGCTACCACTGGTAATCTCTTCAGTGACAGAGAGGCCTAGGAGATTAAGACTCTGCTTTTACACGCTTGGCACTGCACAGATGCACAGATATTTATCTATTACCATTCCAAAACTGGATACAACTCTACCATATGCCCAGTGGTAACTGAACTACCAGCCCATGCAGAATTATATATATATACATCCTTGTATATAAATCTGAGTGTTTAATGGAGAGTAGGAAAGTATCAGGTTAATAATGATTAAATAGTTGCTGTAGGGTTAAATGAGGTGATTTTATTCGCCAGCAGAGGTTTATACTGAATATTTTCAGTACAGGTCTTTTCCTCTATCATGACATAGTAATTATCGAATTTACCTTTGCTGATAGGAGTCTTCTGTGGGCCAATACATTCTAGATATTGAAAGATTAATTAGGCGGATACTAGGAACATTCCTAGGGCACGCCTTAATGCAATCAAAAGATCTTATATAAGATATTATAAATGTTTGGTCTAAAGAGCATGCAGATCAGCAGCCAGTATACTGAGCCAATATAACACGGGCAGTAGTAAATAACATCTAATAGTATCTTTCTGACCCAATAATGACTTTTCAGCATGCATTACATGTAATTGATGAGTGGGTGCAGCAATCAAATGAAGAATAATTAAACAGAATAATTTTAGATCAGTATCTAACAGTAACTGCTCCTATTCATTCTTCATTTCATCTTTTGCACAAAATATATAACTATCAGTCTACACCCCCATTGCTAATAGGAAATCAGTGAGTCCAAACATGATTTGTTAAATTAAATCCATCATATCACACTAGATGGTTACAAACTCATGTAGAGTCTTTGCGTTGTAAATATATCTCATACACAGGACATTGCATCAACTACATATTTTGATGCTAGAAAGCAATAGTGATGGGCAAATCTGACCCGTTTGCCGAAAATCCCATCTCCCATCGGAGACTATGGCCGTCATTTTCATGGCAAAACTTTGGCGATAAATTTGCTCTAAAGGAACAATATGCTTTCCGTCTTGTAATAATTATATTATAACTATTTCCTCTTTGTTAATAAATGCTACTGGCAAGTTTCAGGCACAGCTGTGGGGTCAAATGTGCACCCTTATGCACTAAACTTTTTTCTGGAATGGTGGGGGGAGAGAGAAGTGGTCTTTCTGGACTGTTATTCTATAAATCACGTAAAAGGTTTGGCCTAGATTTAGAGATGTGTTGAATGGGCCAAGGTCTTTGTATCTTGACTAGGGATGTAGCGAACTGTTCGCCGGCGAACTTGTTCGCGCGAACTTCGACCGTTCGCGTCCGCCGAATGTTCGCGAACGTCGCGCGACGTTCGCCAATTTGGGTTTGTGTTCAATTCTTCGACCATTCGACCATTCGAATTCCTTCGACCGCTAGAAATCGAACGCTTTCCATTCGTTCGAACGATTGTAAGCATTCGATCGAATGAAAAGGATTCGATCGAATAGTTTCGATCATTCGATTCGAATGAAAATCCTTCGATCGAACGAAAATCCTTCGATCGAATGATTAAAATCCTTTGATCGTTCGAATCGAACGATTTTAGCGGGTGTTCGAAGTTCGCGAACTGTCCGCGAACGTTCGCATTTTTTGCCGGTGTTCGCGAACGGCGTTCGCGAACATCAAATCGGCAGTTCGCTACATCCCTAATCTTGACTGGATTAGTCTTTTTTTCCTAATATGCCACCCACCAACACGTCTTTTGGAGTGGCAATATAGGCAGGGACAGGGTGATTACAGCGGAGCAAACAGTGTGAAAAGTGCTGGGGAGGGAAGAATGGGGAGTAAAGGGATAACATACTCACTGCTATGATTCTTCTAATTTCCCATGTGGAATAACCAGTAGCCAGGGTCGGACTGGGCTGACAGACACTGGGAAAAACCCGATGAGTCTGCCAACCTTGACCAGCTACCTGGCTGAAACCTGCCTGCCTACTGACCACCCCCTGACCCTGAGTGAGGCTGCAAGGAGAGAAAGTATGTAACACATGGGAGGGGGGCAGGCGTCCTGCAGGGGGTTTCAGCTGGGCCAGGGGTTTGGGGAGTGTGTTGGGGGACCCTGATGCTGAGGCTCTGTGGGCCCCTCGATCCAAAGCTTCCAATAGCAACCAATTTGCTGTTTGCTTTCAAGCAGGTGACCAGTAATTGCTACCTGCTGATTAGTTACTATACATAAGTCATGTAGCAAACACCTCAGTATAGTTGTTAAATATGCAAAAACCGCCAATAATCATGTCCTCTATAATGACTTCACTGCTTGTACTTTGCTTACTTATTACTAATGTTTATTGCCCTTCATATCTCCATTTTCATTTCTCCATTCACCCAGTTCACCCTTTAATTCCCTCCTTCTTGGTTCAAATCAGTTTGATCTGATTCAGTTTCCATGTACCGAGATATATATATATATATATATATGTGTTATATATGTGTGTGTGTGTATGTGTGTGTGTGTATGTTGTATAATATTTTCTCATTTATATAGAGTACAAAGCAAATTAACCAATATATGCCACTAATTTGCCCTGGAGCAGTAACCCATAGCAACCAATCAGCAGGTTGCATTACTGGTCTGTTGTTTAAAAGCAAATATCTAATTGGTTGCTATCGGTAACTGCTACTTAGTGCCTTTTATTACATATGGGGGTATTTGACACTATGGGGCAGGTAAATCACTTGGATAAATAAGCTGTCTGGTATCAAATAAAATATCATTCCAGTTCTATAGGTTCTGAAGCAATGCCACTAGGAATCAGAAATGAACATAAGGCAGATAACATACCTCTAAGTTTAAGGCTTGAGTCACCAGGATATAAAGGCTTGGAACTTACACACAGTCCAATCAAAGGTCAGAGTCATACTCACCATTTTCTGTTTCCTTAGTTAACAAATCGTTCACTTATCAGAAATGAATTGTATCCATAAACAAATAGTTTAGCTGCTTCCTTCTTGTGGCTCAGTATAAGAAACCAGGAAATAGGAGACGTTACTTTCATTTTACCTGGAGTAAATAATGGCCCTGCACCACCGGCTCAGTCTGTGGCAGAAGATACTGCTCGGAATATTCTGTTTCCCGCTGCTTCCCATCTACGTGTGTGTGTACTGTCTGTGTGAGTAGCAATTCCTTCTCTCATCTGCCATATTGATGCCATGTATTGTCATGTGACGCTAGTAACCCAACTGAGCTCTAGGGTTGGTATGAAATGAAATATGTTATATGTAATCGTATGTGTAGCAGTACAGGTATAGGACCTGTTATCCAGAATGCTCGGGACCTAGGGTTTCCAGATAACAAATGCAATTTAGATCTCCTTAATTTAAGGGCAGAGACACACACTCAGATTCGGGGAGATTACCGTTGCCTGGCGATAAATCGCATCTTCTTCGGGGCGACTAATCTCCCCAACTGCCTCCCGTTGGCTAGAATTTAAATTGCCGGTGGGATGGCACTCAGAGTGCTTCGCTTTCCGAAGATGCAAGAAGTTTCCTCGTGAGGCAACTTCGGAAAATAAAGCGCACCGATTGCCATCCCGCTAACGATTTACATTCTAGCTGGCGGGAGGCAGTTGGGGGAGATTAGTCGCCCCAAAGAAGAGGAGATTTGTCGCTGGGTTACTAATCTCCACGAATCTGAGTGTGTGTCTCTGCCCTAAGGCAATTAAGATATCATATAAACATTAAATAAACCCAATAGGACTGTTTTGCCTCCAGTTAGGATCAATTACATTTTAGTTGAGATTAAGTAAAAGGTACTGTTTTATAATTACAGTGAAAAAGGAAATACTTTTTAAAAATCTGAATTATTTGATTAAAATAGAGTCCATGACAGATGGGCAGATTTCTGGATAATAGGTTTCCAGATAATGGATCTCATACCCGACTAACTAATGACCTTTTAACAGCTAAAGCCAACAATCGCTTCTCACTACTAATACTGCTTGATCCGCTGCATTTGACACTGTGGACCATCCTCTTCTTCTCCAGTCCCTCCATTCACTTGGCCTTTGTGACATGGCCCTGTCCTGGTTCTCTTCTTACCATACTAATCGTTCCTTCAGTGTCTCCTACAATGGAGTAGCATCTTCTACCTTTCCTCTTTCTGTTGGGGTTCCTCAAGGCTCTGTCCTGGGCTCCTTATTATTTTCCCTCTATACTTTCTCCCTCTGCAAACTAATCAACTCGTACGGTTTCCACTACCACCTCTATGCTGACGATACTCAGATCTATCTCTCCTCTCCTGATCTCAACCCAGAACTCCTAACTCGCGTCTCCTCCTGCCTGTCTGCTATCTCTACCTGGATGTCGCAACGCTACCTTAAATTAAACTCTAGAAAACAGAAATGGTTATCTTCCCTCCAACTAACACCAGTAACATCCCGGAAGTATCCATCATGGCTAACAATTCCACTATCTCCCCATCTCCCCAGGCCCGGTGCCTTGGGGTTATCCTAGATTCTGCCCTGTCATTCACTCCTCATATCCAGTCACTTATTAAATCATGTCACTTCCACCTGAGGAACATATCAAAAATACGATCATTTATCACCCAAGATGCTGCCAAAATTCTTATTCACTCTCTCGTCATATCACGTCACGACTACTGTAACTCTCTCTTAATTGGCCTTCCCCTCCAAAGACCTCTCCAGTCCATAATGAACACTGCTGCGAGGCTCATACACCTCAGCAACCGCTCCTCCTCTGCCATGCAACTCTGCCAATCCCTGCACTGGCTTCCGCTACCTTTCAAAATAAAATTCAAACTAATGACCCTGACATTCAAAGCACATTATAACTCTGCCCCACCCTACCTCTCTGAACTCATCTATAGATACTCACACAACCGCTTACTACACTCCTCTACTGACCTGCTACTCAACTCTTCTCTCCTTACCTCGTCACATGCTCGCATTCAAGACTTTGCAAGGGCTGCACCCCTCCTCTGGAATTCTCTCCCACGGTCTGTCCGACTTTCTCCCAACCTTTCTGCTTTCAAGAAATATCTTAAAACGCACTTCTTTAGAGAAGCCTACCCTCACTCTGCTTAACTACCAAATGCAATACCACATACAGTACTACATCTCTCACTCTCTTAATTCTGATCCTGCCCACTCCCACACCTTGTCTTATCCTTGTCTTATACCCTTCCCTTTAAATTGTAAGCTCCTTTGCACAGGGCCTTCCTTGCCTTTTGTACCAGTATTAGTTGTGATGTATGTGACTCCATATGTTCTATGTATGTAATTAATGTGATTTAGTTGTATAAACACATTTACTTTACAGCCATGCGAAATACGCTGGCATATTCATTTACATAAATGTTAATAATAATAATAATAATAATAATAATAATAATAATAATAAATACCTGTATTAATTATTTCGGTCTGGTGCTCCCTTTCCTTATGGAAGTCCTGTATGGCCACATAGATCAAAAAACACTAAATAGCACCAAACCTACAACATTCACCTCCATACATTTTATTCTTTTAGACTTTGTTCTCAACCTAGAGTTCCATGATGTGTCAAGATCATTCCTGTAAGGTTTTGTAAGGGTATAGGATCCATTAACTCGAAACCTGTTATCCAGAAAGCTCCACATTATCGGAAGGCCATCTCTCATATATTGACTCCATTTTAAAGGGGTGTTATCTTTGAGTTAAAGGAACAGTAATGCCAAAAAGTGTTTTAAAGTAATTAAAATATAATATGCTGTTCTCCTGTTCAACATAAACCAAAGTTGTCTTTATAAAGCGAACACAACTTTTACCAACACAGGACATCAGCATATTCTATTTTATTTACTTTAAAATCCTTATATTTTTAGGCAACACGGACACTTGTTTCGTTTAAGTTTCAGTATGTAAGGGAATGCCTAATTTTAATTCTTTTTTTTGGGGCTTAATTTTTTCTTGTTATGACTTATTTGCCTTCTTTATCTTTCCAGCTTTCAAATGGGGTCACTGACTTCATTTAAAAAACAAATGATCTACAAATGTATTGTTAATGTTAGTTTATATTACTCAGTTTTCTATCTAGGCCCTCTCCTATTCATTTTCCTTTCCCTTATTCAAATCAATGCATGGTTTCTGGGGTGCTTTGTATCCTAGCAACCAGTTCATTGAAAATAAAAAGTTAAAACTACAAATATTAAAAAATAATAACCAGTTGCAAATTAACCCAGAATACCACTCTCTATATCATACTAAAAGTTAAGTTTAAGGTAAACAAACCATTTAAAAGGGTTGTTCAACTTCCAAACACTTTTTTCAGTTTAGTTGTTTTCATATTGTTCACCAGAAATAAAGACTTTTTTTCAATTACTTTCCATTTTTTTTATTTTTTTACCATTTTTCCAAAATCTAAGTTTAAAGTTCAGTGTCCCTGTCTCTGATGTTTCCGTCTATCAGCTCAGTAATTCAGGTGCAGACTCTAAACTCTTACAATTTTGCAACATTCAGTTGATACATTTCTCAGCAGCATCTCTGGAGTATTAGCAACTATTGTAACAATCAATCAATCACTCAATCAATCAATCAATCAATCAAAACAGCTGCCTCTAAAGAAACCCAGAGACTCTGCTCAGCAGGAACAAAGATAAGAAATGCATCAACCAAATGTATCAATTGAGAACAGTTTACAGGGTCGGCGACCACCCTCCCAGAGTTGCTTTAGAAGGTGAAAAATTTGACTTTACACTTCAATATTAGAAAAACCTTCACACATAGAAAATAGAAAGTAATTGGAAAAAGTCTTCATTTCTGGTGAATTGTCTTAAACCAACTGAACTGAAAAAGTGTTGGAAGGTGAACAACCCCTTTAAATAATTACATTTTTCTGAATCCTTTTTCTTTGTATTAACAAAACAATAGCTTGTACTTGATCCTAAGATATAATTAATCCATATTGGATGAAAAACTAGCCTATTGGGTATAATTAAAGTTGAAATTATGTTTAGCAGACAAGGTATGGAAAGCCATTTTATGGAAAGCCCACTAATCTGGAAAACGCCAGGTCCCACTCATTCTGGATATGATTGGAGCATTGCACAAAAGCCATTTGGTGGCCCCTCTTCTTGTCTTCCCACCACCACTATTTCTGTGTTTTTGCAATATCTCCTTTGAGACAGGATTGTGCACATCATTTTTTTTCTTTTAGCCGTGAATGGGAGAAGGAATTGGGAATACATTTTTCAGACCAGGAGTGGGTTAAGATATATAAGTACGGTAATAAGATGAACAAGGTATCAAAAACGAAAGAAGCCATATATAAATTGATAACAAAATGTCACTATACCCCAAGTAAACTTAAAAAAACGTTCCCACAAACATCAAACAGATGTTGGAGATGTAAAGAAGGGGAGGGGAATCATACACATATTTGGGTATCGTGCCCATCCCTGGATGGCTACTGCAGCCAGATATTAGAGAATTTATATAAAATCTCAGGGATAAGAATCCAGAGGGTAGATTATGCATTGATATTATTCAATATAAATAAAGACAAACAAACTATGCTTGAAGACCCTCTTACCTTTCAGTTAGTTCAGACCGCGAAATCCCTGATTCCTAGGAAATCTGAAAAATCACTGACTTATGAGGAATGGCTTAGAGCTGTGAAAGAAATAAGATTATTAGAAGAGTTAACTCATCTATATCATAACACTAGTAAGAAATACTGGAGAACCTGGCTTCCTTGGCATAGATTTATGGAGGACCTTTTAAGGATAGATTAAAAGGCAAATAAAAAGATTGGAATGATGTTACTGTAGTATATATATTATATGTGTGGATATTTGTAATTGTAATTATATCACCCTTTTACTTCCCCTTTTTTGTTTTGTACCCTTGTACTCCTTTGAGACAGGATTATGCAAGATGACATTCTGGTCATATAAATCCTCATTATGCCCACAGTGTCATTAGAATGTGTGATCCAAGTTCAACAGAACAGATAGCAAACTGTGAAATGTTCCTTGTCTGTGGGAGTGTATATTTCTCAGCGCTTATCTGCTGATATGTAATAAGAGACACAGAGCTGCTGTATACTGGGAATTGCTGGTTTTTATAGTGCTGTCCTATGCAGGGGCATGCCGGGTTACATGTTTAAGGAGTTTGGTCATTCCTCTGTCCTAGGCTGGGTGGTAGTGGGTTTCTCACTTATTGTTAATTGGAATCACTTTGATTATGGCATCTGTGAGCAACTATTTAATTTTCATACAATAAAACACCAGCTATTCATCTTATTCTGCTTATAAACCCCCCCCCCCACTAAACTAGCATTAAATTGTGTAACTGAACTAGAGTTGCATGATATTTGTCTCCTGATGTGACTCCATATGTCACCCTGTTTGGTGCAGTCCAGGTTACACCACTAGTGATGCTCAGCATTGGGGCATCAACCTCACTGCACCCGGAGTCTAGAACAAAAAGAAATCAGCAGCATTCAGTTGCATAACTATAGAAGAAGCAGATCCCTTGGTTGTGGGGAGGGGGGAGAGGGGCCCTGGACCTCCTGCACAGAAATCTCCCCAAACTTGAATTTTGCAACCACAAATTTTGAGTGTCTGCCGCAGCAGGTGCGTATGAGTGGGGTTGTGCTTGTTGTGTGCACCGGGCCAGAGATTGGCGACAGCTACTTACACCACTGCTAGGGTTGCCACCTTTTCTGGAAAAAAAATACCGGCCTTCATATATATTTATCTTTTTTCCCTATTAATAACATTGGGATCAGCCACAATTTTTACCAGCCAACCACTACCAATACACCTATAATTTCAGCTGTAGAAGCTTCACAGACACAAATGCAGAGATCATTATCCATAGAATTGCTAGCTCTTGTCCCTGTACAATGTTTGGGGGAGCAGTGATAGTTGTCACATAAATATGTGTGTATCAATTGCCAGAGCTTTTTGTTGTAAAGCAAGAAGTGAGAGATGAGTAAGAGAATGCTTCCACCTGGTGGACATATATATATTATATGCAACACTGCCAGTTTTGTCACTCTATTTGTGTTATTATTCCTCTGCACTGTGTTGTGTTCACTTGGTTACACTTTCTGATGCCAAATTAATACACACAGAGCTGCCCTTCGGTGTAATGGTGCCCTGTGCACAATTTGACAGTGTATAGCACCAAAATCCATCTTAAATATCAGCATAAAGTTATAACCAGAGACGGGTTTGACTACTGCAAATGCCAGAAACTTCTATTGACACCACATGTGCACTGTCCGCACTGACTTAAAGGAGAAGTAAACCCTAAAAATGAATGTGGCTAAAAGTGCTGTATTTTATATACTGAACTTATTGCACCAGCCTAAAGCTTCAGCTTGTCAATAGCAGCAATGATCCAGGACTTCAAACTTGTCACAGGGGGTCACCATCTTGGAAAGTGTCTGTGACACTCACATGCTCAGTGGGTTCTGAGCAGCTGTTGAGAAGCTAAGCTTAAGGGTCATTGCAAATTATCCAGTAGAAAATGAGGTTGGCCTGTAATATAAGCTGATGTTACAGGGCTGATTATTAAAGGGATACTGTCATGGGAAAACATGTTTTTTTTCAAAACGCACCAGTTAGTGCTGCTCCAGCAGAATTCTGCACTGAAATCCATTTTTCAAAAGAGCAAACAGTTTCTTTTATATTCAATTTTGAAATCTGACATGGGGCTAAACATATTGTCAGTTTCCCAGCTGCCCCCAGTCATGTGACTTGTGCTCTGATAAACTTCAGTCATTCTTTACTGCTGTACTGCAAGTTGGAGTGATATCACCCCCTCCCCCTAGCAGCCAGAAAAATGGGTAACGGTAACCAGATAACAGCTCCCTAACACAAGATAACAGCTCCATAGAAGATCTAAGAACAGTACTCAGTAATAAAAGACAAGTTCCACTGAGACTGATTCAGTTACATTAGGAGAGATAACAGCCTGCCAGAAAGTAGTTCCATCCTAAAGTGCAGGCACAAGTCACATGACTGGGGGCAGCTGGGAAACTGACAACAGTGTTGGACTGGGACACCAGGGGCCCACCCAAAAACCTTAGACCAGGGGCCCACTCTCAGTACTGTTATTCTTCATCTCCTCAATCAACCTCTTTCGTCCTAGTCTGTTTTCTTTATACTATAATCAATTATTCCATTTATTTGTTCTTACAGAAATAGGGAATGACCATGAAATAGTCCAAATGTTTAACAGCATGAGGGCCCACTGACACCTGGGCCCACCGGGAGTTTTCCTGGTATCCCTGTGGGCCAGTCCAAGACCGACTGACAATACTGTATGTCTAGCCCCATGTCAGATTTCAAAACTGAATATAAAAAAATCTGTTTGCCCTTTTGAGAATTGGATTTCAGTGCAGAATTCTGCTGGAGCAGCACTATTAACTGATGTGTTTTGAAAAAAACATGTTTTCCCATGACAGTACCCCTTTAAATTCTAATGCTAGTTGCAGTGGTTTCTGTGCTGTTATGTAGCAATTATGTAATTATGTGTATTAATTACTAATCAGCCTTATATTGTGACATTTCTATTCTATGAGTACTGTATATTGTGAGTGGGTCCCTAAGCTCAGTAAGTGACAGCAGCAAAGAGCATGTGCAGTGCAAGGTGCACATTTTTGAATAAATGAATCACTGAAACAGCAATTTGGTTCTCCAGAGTCCAATCTTTGAATTATGAAAGTCTGTAGGTCTTGCGGTGCCTAAACTCTGAAGTTGAACCCTCCATTATAAAGAAAAGGATCTCATCTTCCATAAGAATATACATGTGCAGTGAATCAGCAGAAAAGATGATGGGGAGCTACTGGGGCATCTTTGGAGACACCAATCTTTACTGCTTAAGGGCTGTGGTTGCCTTGGGCTAGTACAGAAGCCAAAAATATAATGTACCACATTTCTAGCTTCTTCTTTAGTTAAGCTTTAGTTCTCCTTTAAGTCAGGATTAGAAGGGCCAAGCAGCCAAACCTAATGCCCCATCCAACTATTGCAGAACTGTTAATGGTATCATGCCTTCTGGATATCTTGCGGTAGCATTTTGCCAGAGGCACATAACATCATTACATTAACCTGATTAGCCAATGTTAGTGCCTGTCAGTGCTGCTATTGGCATTGGTATGGGCACATTGTCAGACCGGCTCCAATAGCAGCAATGACAAGCGCTAATAGGGGACACACTCTCAGATCAGCCCCAACAAGTGCTGAAAGAAAACTAACGACAGTGGGGCTCGTGTCTGTGCAAATAGCAGCTCTGACAGACACTAACAAGAGTGCAGTGTTAGAAGCCTGTGTTATTAATGGAGGAGATTGTCTCTCTTGATATATTCTGTCATATACAGGATGACCATATAAAAGGACATAGAAGTAGGCAGCACACTTATAAAAGTCATGTGATTTCAAGATGACTTCTAATATCTTCAAACATTTTAGTAGTGTGTATGTGTTCATTATAATATATAGCTCAATGTATACGTACAACACAAAACTACTACTACTATACTACTACTGAGAATTCTTCCCTTAGCTGCATGCTCTACAAAGCCCAGTTTCCTCCCTTCATTCCCATTACCCTGTTTAGTGGTGTAACCACAGTGTTATGTTATCTGACCTTTGGCATTCCATGACCTGTATAAGCACTTACAGTAGCTCTCATCCTTGTGTCTTTATCAATGAACTCCTCTGTGATTTACAGTATAATACCCTTTATTATATAATAGGGGTGCATTATTTACTGCAGGTAAAGGATTTATATTCAAGGATGCTTGTGACTTGTGGGTTTCAAAAAGTGAAAGTTAGAGATCGCCACAGTCCTCTAGAGTGAAATTCCGCCACTCTCCATTCATTTCTTCCCTTCCCTTCCCATGACCTTCCCCATAGGCTAACACTGGTGCTCGTAGGTTTTAGGTGGCGAAGTAGGTCATTCGATTCGAAGTCATAGTCAAAGGTCGAAGTAGCCAATTCAATGGTCGAAGTAGCCAAAAAAAATCGTATTTTTCATTCTAATCCTTCACTCGAGCTAAGTAAATGTGCCCCTGTGTATTTCCAGGTCTCAAAGATGAAGAAAAAGAAAGTGATAAGGAAAGAAATGAAGCAACTGTTGGTAAGTGTACTCTTATTCCTTATGATGGTGACTTAAAAGGATACTGTCATGGGAAAAAAATTTTTTTTCAAAATGAATCAGTTAATAGTGCTGCTCCAGCACAATTCTGCACTGAAATCCACTTCAATGACATGGGTCTAGACACATTGTCAATTTCCCAGCTGCCCCAAGTCATGTGACTTGTGCTCTGATAAACTTCAATCACTCTTTACTGCTGTACTGCAAGTTGGAGTGATATCACCCCTCCCTCCCCCCCCCAGCAGCCAAACAAAAGAACAATGGGAAGGTAACCAGATAACAGCTCTCTAACACAAGATAACAGCTGTCTGGTAGATCTAAGAACAACACTCAATAGTTAAAAACCCATGTCCCACTGAGACACATTCAGTTACATTGAGAAGGAAAAACAGCAGCCTGCCAGAAAGCATTTCTCTCCTAAAGTGCAGGCACAAGTCACATGACCAGGGGCAGCTGGGAAATTGACAAAATGTCTAGCCCCATGTCAGATTTCAAAATTGAATATAAAAAAATCTGCTCTTTTGAGAAATGGATTTCAGTGAAGAAGTCTGCTGGAGTAGCACTATTAACTGATGCGTTTTGAAAAAAACATGTTTTCCGATGACAGGATCCCTTTAAGTACTTCAGTGGTAGGATGGATTGATGGTCATCATGGTCAGTAATTATATTTAATCTCTTCCAGAGCATGTGGAGAGAGGACTGAATCAACCAACTTATGTAAATGCATCTTTTCGGAACAGAGGTATGAATAACACAGTTATATAAAGGGGTGGTTCACCGTTAACTTTTAGTTTGTTATATAATGGCTAATTCGAAGCAACTTTTCAATTGGCCTTCATTTTTTCTTTTTTTCTTTTTTTATAGTTTTTTAATTATTTGCCTTCTTCTTCTGACTCTTTCCAGCTTTCAGATGGTGGTCACAAACTACAAATAATATAAAACCAATTGCAAATTGTCTCAGAATATCACTCTCTACATCCAACTAAAAGTTAAAGGGATACTATCATGGGAAAAATGTTTTTTTTTTTTAAACACATCAGTTAATAGTGCTGCTCCAGCAGAATTCTGCACTGAAATCTGTTTCTCAAAAGAGCAAACAGATTTTTTGATATTTAATTTTGAAATCTGAGATGGGGCTAAACAGTTTCCCAGCTACCCCCAGTCATGTTACTTTTGCTCTAATAAACCTCAGTCACTCTTTACTGCTATACTGCAAGTTGGAGTGATATCATCCCCCTCCCTTCCCCCCCCCCAGCAGCCTATTAACAAAGCAATGGGAAGGTAACAGGTAGCAGCTCCTTAACACAAGATAACAGCTGCCTGGTAGATCTAAGAACAGTCCTCAATAATAAAATCCAGGTCCCACTGAGACACATTCAGTTACATTGAGCCTGCCAGAAAGCTGTTCCATAGTGCAACACTGGCTCTTTCTGAAAGCACTTGACCTGGCAAAATAACCTGAGATGACGCCTATACACCAATATTACAACTAAAAAAAAAATATATACATTTGCTGGTTCAGGAATGGAATTTTACATGGTACAGTGAATTATTTGCAGTGTAAACAGTGTAATTTAGAAATAAAAATGACATCATAAAAATCATGATAGAATCCCTTCAATTTAAAGGTGAACAATCCCTTAAAAATCCATAACTGGGGTGGGCAATTATTGCAGCCTCTGAATATTAAAGAGATTGTATCTCCAAATATAAACTTTGCACTAAAACAGAAATGTAACTCTAAGAACGTATCTTATTTTAAGCAATAAAATAAAGCACTAAATTGCAATTACATTGAAACTGAAAGCGACATAAGGGGTCATTTACAAAGGTCCTAAACAGACGTGCAAAAGGGGTGCAAGAGCGTGCCCTTTAATCACATGCAGAGAGCACTTTTGATTAATTAACAGTATATTACATCATGTACTCTCAGGCTTCCAATATTCTGAAGAGCAAGCTAATCAGAACAGAAATAAAGCCAGTGATGGTAAGTGATCAGCCATGAGCTATTTTGCATGTCTGTGCGACATGATCATCGCCCATAAACATGATAATAATATGGTGATACCGTGTCTTTTGTGCAGGTCAACTCGAGAAATTTAAAGTCATTTCAAAAGGAAAGGGCAGCCACCTGTCTTTTAGTAACAGAGGTATGAATGATCTTCATTTTATATGAAATTCACACAAGAAGAGCCTACACAGGGTTAACACTATAGGCTATTGTGGACTTTCATCTTTTGGAATTTTCCTGTGCTTTAATCTGGACAGGAATCCTAGACTTGGGATCTGGGGAACTGTAACGCTACTGGGACCCATAGAGGATCCTGAGTATATCATGTTAAAAAACAGGATGTAATGTATTCTGTGCCTTACGGTCACTTGATGTTGTACTATTTTTAATTATTTACCAGGTTTCTGTAATTAGAGGGAAAGGAAAGTGTTCTTGCACTTGGGGGTACCAAATGTTAGGCACCCCCAAATGATTGTTTTGACTTACCTGAAACCCCAGGGCCGATGTTCCTATCAGCAGAAAACTGCACTGGCCGGGAGTTATACAAGTGAGCACCATGGAGAGATCTTCTTCCGTCTTTTTTGAATAAAGAAGAAGCCGGAAGAGGAACGCTCCGTGGTGCTCACTGGTATAACTCCGGGCCGGTGCAGTTTTCTGCTGAGCACCAGCCTGGGGTTTCAGGTAAGTAAACCAATAGCATAATGAACAGCACCTTTAGTGAAGTTAAAAAGCCTTTATTTTCAAATGGCTCAGACCAAACACAGCAACCTTTCAAGCTGTTCCTCTGCTTTTTTTCAAGCTTTAAAAAAGCAGAGGAACGTCTTGAAACGTATGCTGTTCATTATACTATGGGTTGTTCTGGAGTGAATGGTGGCCACAACAGAACGTGCACCTCTATACCCCGGGAGTATTATACTGATAACAATTTTCAGAATTTCATGTAAGTAAATACAATCACTTGGGGTGCCTAACATTTTGCACTCTCAAGTGCCAAAAAGACTTTTCCTTCTCCTTTAACTGTATGTGGCATAATATGTTTTCAGGGTTTAAAGAGGATGAAGAGGATAAAAGTCAGCAAAGAAATGCAACAAGTGCTGGTAAGACTTAAGCTCTGACATTTTGCATGATTGTACTGTGTGTTCTGGGACAGGATAGAATGAAGTGATGATATCTCTTGCAGGTCAAAAGGAGAATGTACAAATCCCTTCGAAAGGCAACTGGAGAGTTTCTTTTCGTAACAGAGGTATGTGTATATATATATATTCAGGGAACCAGAAAAAAATGGTGTAAAATCCAGGAAAATGTAAAATCAGGGAAATGTATTATGCATAATATATAGGTGGGACCACAAAACAACAATGTAAAATGAGGTGAAACTTAAAATCAGGGGATGTAAAATGGGGTTCTACTGTATATATATATATTTCAACTGGCACACCCTTTGTGAATAAAACTTTTATCTTTTATTACATTTTATCAGTGCCCAACGTTTCAGTCCACATTAGGACCTTTTACAATGTAATTGTATTTTTCCGATACAATGTAATAAAAAGATAAACGTTTTCTTCACAAAGGGTGTGCCAGTTGGAAGATATTTTTTGTATACATTTTATAACTGAGCGCCCTACCATTAAAAATATACGGAGCTTTGGAATGTGGATACTCACCTGGTTTTATATATATATATATATATATATATATATATATATATATATATTACTTTTTTTAAATAGGGATCAGTGCCCAACCAGTTACATATAATTGAAGCAAATCCAACCATCAATATTCCAACATGTAATTTTGGCCATGTATATGTAGTGTTGCCACCTTTTCTGGAAAAAAATACCGGCCTTCCTGTAAATTTATCTTTTTAGCTTCTTAATAACTTTGGGATCAACCATCATTTTCACTGATGTGTAAAAGAAACGGATCCGCACACACACCGATTAATGCAGTCGGGGGAATATCCCCTTTTATTCAGCCACCAAACATCAACGTACACCCACCCTTCATTCATTCATCCTGATGAAGGGTGGGTGTTTCCCCCCCCGAAACGTTGATGTTTGGTGGCTGAATAAAAGGGGATATTCCCCAACTACATTAATCGGTGTGTGTGTGGATCCGTTTCTTTTACACATTGGTTGCTAAGGGACCCGGCCGGGTCAACGGAAGGAACGCACCACCAGCTTGCAGGATTGGTGAACTACAGGTGTGCAGTAGGAGAATTACATTGTCATCATTTTCACTGGCCAGGCTGGTAAAATACCAGCCAGGTGGCAACCCTTAATGTATGCCTATGGGAGACAGCAGGGTTGTCAGAAAAACAATATCTCTGCAATTCCCACTCTGATGTAGCCAGCAAGTGTTATGATCCCTGTAGCTTTATCACTGAAAGGTTTAGCACAATATACATTCAGAGCAATCAGGACTGCAAATTAGAATATCCATGCAGAGTGATACCATCCTACAAAAATGTGGGGCCCAAGTATGAATATGGTGAAAGAGGTATGAGACCTATTATCCAGAATGCGCGGGACCTAGGGTTTTCTGGATAACGAATCTTTCTGTAATTTGGATCTTCATATCTTAAGTCTTCTAGAAAACCATGTAAACATTAAATAAACCCAATAGGCCAGTTTTGCTTCCAATAAAGATTAATTATATTTTAGTTTGGATTAAGTACAAGCTACTGTTTTAATATTACAGAGAAAAAGGAATTCATTTTTAAACTTTTGGATTATTTGGATAAAATGGAGTCTATGGGAGCTTTCCGGATAATGGGTTTCCGGATAATGGATCCTATACCTTTACTACTGATAAATGAAAAGTGCTTTGAATTAGGGTAACATTTAAAATCATGCACATTATTCATACATTAGATGAGATGGTGCCCAGAGAGCCCCTACCAGAGACAGAGCATGAGGTACTGGCAGCAATAGAGCCAGTATTTTTTAGCATCAGCTCAAGGATATCACTTACATGGAAAAATATACAGAGTGTTAAAACCTAGGTGTGTATTAATACATCTGCAGCTAATCTGTGTTAAAGCTTTGTAGCCAGACCACTTTTCTCAAAGAAATGCACAAAGAATGGGGGATTGCAAATTTATATTACAGGTAGTGCTTCTAATAATACAGTTATGGAATGTGTTAACCTGTGAGGGTATGATGGCAGATTCCCTAAATGCTTTTTAAAAAAAAGTATGAAATACTCCCTTGAAATATACTCCACTATGCTGCAATAATGAGGTTGAGCATGGGAATTACAGATTGTAAAACCCTATAAAAATAAAGGTGTATTGTTAGATAAAAGAGAGTTGATAAAAGCTTTCTTGCTTTCAGTTCATAAAGAGGATGAAGTGCCCGTTGAGCCAAAGAAAAAGAAGCTTGAAGACAAACACATTACTAACTACAGTAAGTACCCTTTAAATGTCCCATTTCCAGAGATATAGGCGCAAATTCACTAAGCGCCGAAGCGCCGAATGCTAGCGTTAATTCGCTAGCGTTTGGCATTTTCGCTACTGCGCAAATTCACTAACGAACGCTGGCGTATTTTCGCTAGTGTTACTTCGCATCCTTACGCCAGGCGAATTTTCACTAGCGACGTAACTATGCAAATTCACTAACTTGCGCAGTGTACTGAACGCTATCTTTTACGTTAGACTTCCTTCACCACCTCAGACCTGGCGAAGCGCAATAGAGTAGATAGGGATTGTTTCCAAAAAAGTCAAATTTTTCCCAAAAAACGCTGGCGTGTTTTCTACATGATGGGTGATAGGCTGAAAAAGATCGAAAATTTTTTTGGGGCTCCCCTTCCTCCCCCCTACATTTCCTGACTCATGGCAACTTACCTAGACAGTGGGCACATGTGTAGGGCAAAATAAAATTTTTATTTGCTGATTTGAAGGCTTTCTAGCCATTTGTAGTGCTGATACGTGTTCCTCCATTGAAATTTGAATTTCGCGCCGTATGCAAATTAGCCTTCGCTAGCGTAACTTCGCTATATATAGCGAATCAACGGTAGAGCAACTTCGCAACCTTACGCTACCCATGTGCGCAACTTCGGATTTTAGTGAATTTGCAGAGCGCTGGCGAAACTATGCCTGGCGAAGTGCGGCGAAGTTGCGCCTGGCGCAACTTCGCATCTTAGTGAATTTGCCCCATAGTGAATAAAGTACCCCCTCTTGTAAAATATAAGGATATTATAAGTTACCGAGGAGTTCCATGACCATATAAAAAAAAGGCCAAGTGTTTTTATACAGGTCATTTAACTCCCAGTTGACTTCTAATATCCTCATATTTTGCAACAGGGGTACTTTATTTATTATAATACACAAGTTTCAGTGAGTCATGTGACAGAAATGACCACTAAGCTCTGATTATAACCGATTACATCACTAAGCACCGTTTATAATTTTTAGGATATTATATCTCTATAATACACAAAAGCCATGAATATCTTGTAAATTATATCCTTATAAACGGTGAGTTCTGATGTAATTTCTGTCAAATGACTCACTGAAACGTGTGTATTATAATAAATAAAGAACCGGCAGTTGCAAAATATGAGGATTTTAGAAGTTACCTCAGAGTTCCATGACCTGTATAAAACACTCTGCCTTCTGCCTCGTGTTTTTATATGGTCATGAAACTCCTCTGTAATTTATAATATCCTTATATTTTACAACATGGGGTACTTTATTCACTATATATACACCACAGTCAAATTATCTGGCACTTACGTGTATGAGAGAGTAGGATGCCTGGGTGCAGTCCAATGTAACAGAAACAGATCCAACAAACCAAAAACTGCAGGTCACATGTAGATCCAACAAGCCAAAAACCTCACAGGTCTTATGTAGAAAAAATTAGGTCATTTTATTAGTGGAGACGTTTTGGCTACAGCAGTAGCCTTTCTCAAAGTGAACAAACAACTTGTGTCTAATTAACGTGTGAGGGGGGAGGTGCTATTTGTGACATCATATTACATCACCAATGTGTGACAAGGTGGAATCGCAGTTCACCACAGCCATCTTCCGGGTCTTTGGTAATTTGAAACGGAGACCTGCAAAGCGGTGCATGCGCAGTTGGAGCAATTTACCAGTTTGCGACAACTGCGCATGTGCCGAAATGGATGGAAATTGCTGAAGCGCCAGAAGAAGACACAAAGACCCAGAAGATGGCTGCGGTGAACTGTGATCCCTGAATCTACACTGAGGGGTAAGTAAAAAGTTAGGGGCAATTCCCTGGGGGGGCAGCTAGGAGCTAGGCTGGGGGGTCTACGTGGGGTGGGGGGTAACGATTTTTTTGGTAAAGAGTTGAATTCTCCTTGTCTTACAACACTTTTACTGTAGTGCATGTCACAACGGTCCTAATGTAGCTGAGCCCAAAATCGAGTGGGTAACAGGGAATAGGGAAGGGGAAAAACGTTCCAGTGTGACAAAAAATGTAGGCAGTAAGGTAAACTCACCAATAGCATCAGGGGGTCCAGGTTTTCAAGCCCCAGACCTTCAGCTCGGGGAGGCAATGCTAGACATATGGATTTCAGTGGTAGACTGGCACAAAAACTTCACTCCAAAAAATAGATGCAAATTAAAAAGTTTTATTCATACAAAAAGGAACATCTCAGAGGGAGGCCTTACGCATTTTGTGCCTTTGGGGCACTTAATCATAGGCTAGGGATACTCAATACAACCAGTGATTTTTAAATAAAAATATACCAATTAAAGAAGTGATCTGGTTACCCACCCGTTAGCTCTTAAAATGCACATTACAAAGGTATAAGGTACTATAACTAGTGTTTCTACTCAGAGCTGGGCCGCGCTGGCCAGGCGCCCTAGGCAAGCCGGGCAGTCGTGGCGCTGGCTTAGCGTGCGCATGCGAGAATGGCCGCTCGCGAGCGCATGCACGAATTACAGCTCTCGCGTGCGCATGCGCTGATTAGAGTTCTTGCACAAAAATGCTAAAATACCACAGGTAGTCGGGCAGAGAAGGGAACCGGACTAGAGGTAGGTGACAGAGGCGGTATGTGTTTGGCGCCCCCCCAGCTTTGCGCCCTAGGCACGTGCCTACTCTGCCTACCCCTAGTTCCGGCCCTGTTTCTACTATAAAGCCAGGGGATAAAAAAATGACCCCATCCAAAATAGCGCTCTATTATATAATTTCACTTAATTAAACATGGTACTCACATGTTAATTAGACATGAGTTTGTGTTCTACTTGTTATTGTAGTCAAAACAATAGTCTCCACTAATAAAATGACATATATATATATATATATATATATATATTTTTTTTTTTTTCTTAACCTGTAAGGGGATCCCTGGCGTCAATGTTTTTGTAAGTGATTTCTAATGGTGGCCCTGATGGCACCCATCAGCTCCACTGCACTATTCTGCATGAATGAGTGAGCATGATATTCAAGGACACTTTTTGCAATAATGTACTATTCACTAAGGAAGCAGGAAGTGGAAACAATGGATTGTAGTGAATGGGGTTTAGTTCTCCTTTAAAGCATATTATATATATATATATATATATATATATATATATATATATATATATATATATATATATATATATATATATATAGTTGTGCTCAATTTTAACCTTTGCACTTATAACTCGTTATTTTACTGAAAATAGGCTAGTGGTTCTTTAAATGAGGGCAACCTCCACTGAGTACAATCTTCTTCCATAATACAGGATACCCATGGGATAGGACAAGCCTGAAGTCTCTACCAATAGATCTGAAAGCTTTTGAGAAACTGGATGCTTATGCTGCAAAGGTACCAATGCAAATGATTCCATGTCCTTTACATCTGCTCTACAATCTGCATAAAACATTCATTCTTATGTTTACTAATTTACTCTGCTCTAGGTCACTTCTAATCATAGTGTTGACCTCTTGGTGAAGGAGCTTCTCCGATACGCTTGCACAGACCTAGAGAAAACACGGGCCATCTGGATATGGATATGTCACCATATTGGTATCTGACACTTTCTTCCATTCATATGCTGCAATAGGAAGGCTTGAATACTGAGCATGTGCTTATTTTGTAACTAGAAATAAAAAGGGAAAATTTAACTTACAATTAATTTCAAGTATGATTTAGGAAGTGGTATTCTAATACAATTATAGTTGTCCACCTTTTTAGTTTTGGGATTTTTTGAATTACCATATTTCTAAAGATGTCCAGTTTAAAATGTAAAGAGTTCTATTATTGGCAACCAGATAGTAAACAACTGCAGAGGTTATGCCGAAAAAGAAAGAATGATTACCTCTTTCCCTGTAATAAGAAACCAGTACCCTGTACTTGATTCTAAGCTGCATGAATCCATCTGTATGTAAAAACATGTAAATTTATTTAATGCTTAAATGTTTTCACCTGACTTAAGTTATAGTGGTCCAAATTTCAAAAATATTCCTTATCAGAAAAACCCCAGGTCTTGAGCATTCTAGATAAATGTCCCATACAGGGCTGCTCCCGCCACGAGGCAAGGTGAGGACCAATGTTCCCTTAAAATTGTGTATTAATTCTGACCTGAGCACTAAGTTTTTAAAAAACTGCACACTAAAGTTTTCAATGTGCACAAAATAATTTTGCACAAATAGTTGAGAAGGAGAGAACATTGGTTAAGACCTTGCCTCAGGTTACAGCAAGCAGCCAGTTACCAGGGCAAAAAAATTAACCCGGTTAAGTTTGATAACCAAATTATCTTTTTTTATAATCCGGTGCAATAATGCACTCTCTGCGCTAGCGATCTGCCCCCCCCCCAACCAACTCCGATGCTAAAGTTGAAAGCTTGGAGTGGATGGGGGGCTTACGAGCTGCCCCTACGGAATGCATTTTAGGACATCATCTGAAGAACACACTCTCCTGCATGCGGTCTCGTAAATAAGTATGCAGACGTCTCTTATTCTACTTATCCAAATAAACTGCAGTCACACCTCCTTGCTGCCCACATTTGCTGTTGCAATCTACCCCTTGTGGCTCATTCCTCAGCCCTCAGTCCTCAGCCCTCCCTCCTCAGTCCTCCTCCGTCCTCAGCCCTCCCTCCTCAGTCCTCAGCCCTCCCTCCTCAGTCCTCAGCCCTCCTCCGTCCTCAGCCCTCCCTCCTCAGTCCTCAGACCTCCCTCCTCAGTCCTCAGCCCTCCCTCCTCAGCCCTCCCTCCTCAGTCCTCAGCCCTCCTCAGCCCTCCCTCCTCAGTCCTCATTTCAAAAGCCCTCCAGTTTCTCAAAAGCTTTAAGATCTATCGGCTTTTGTAATGAGGGCTGATAAGGAGGGCTGAGGAATGAGGAGGGAGGGCTGAGGAATGAGCCACGATGGGGGAGATTGTAACAGTAAATGTGGGCAGCACAGAGATGTGACTGCAGTTTCTTCGGGTAAGTGAGTAGAATAAGAGACAACTCTGCATACTTCTTCTTTACGAGAGCACATGCAGGAGCGTGTGTTCTCCTGATGATGTCCTAAAATGTCTCAGCTGTGACTCAATGACGGCCGAATGTTTGTTCCCATTGAATCAGTTGGTATTTGCACTGCTCTCTGATGGAATTCAACGTTGATTATTACCAGAGTACGACACAGAAGGACTGAAAAACCTCAGCCGAGTATCCTGTGATCCTAATGATGTCCTCCGCACCGGGAGAGGAGTCTGCGCTGGGTACTCTTCCCTCTTTGAGCACATGTGCAGGTAAATAGAGCAGGGGAATGGATATTTGGCTCTAATCCTGTGTTCTGTTCCTGGCAAGATTCATTAGATAGTGAGTTGCAGTCTGTGAATTATACATTTATTATGGACAATAAGTACAATTAGTACAGCCTATACTTTCTCCCACTGTCTGTAAGGAACAGCTCAATGATGCAAAGAGGGTCACACAAATCATGAGGCTTATGTGCCTTTGGCACCTGCCACCTGGACAAGTGAGAATTAAGTCTACAGGTATGGGATCCATAATCTAGAAACCTGTTATCCAGAAAGCTCCACATTACTGAATCTCCCATAGACTCCATTTTATCCAAATAATCTAAATTTATAAAAAAAAATTCTCTGTAATAATAAAACAGAACCTTGTACTTGATCCAACCTAAGATATAATTAATCATTACTGGAAGCAAAACCAGCCTATAAGCTAATTTAATAAAAACATTTTGATTTTCATAATCAGTGGTTTACAGGATAATTTTTTCAAGCAACAGCAGGAAGAAGTTGTGCATAACAAAATGTCACTACAGGTATGGGATCAGTTATCCAAAAACCCGATATCCAGAAAGCTCCAAATTATGGAAATAATCTCCCATAGACTCAATTTTATCTAAATAATCCAGACTTTTAAAAAATTATTACCTTTTTCTCTGTAATAATAAAACAGTAGCTTGTACTTGATCCCAACTAAGATATAATTAATCCTTATTGGAAGCAAAACCAGCCTATTGGGTTTATTTCATGTTAATATGATTTCTAGTACACTTAAGGTATGAAGATCCAAATTACGGAAAGATCCATTATCCAGAAAACCCCAGGTAACGAGCATTCTGGATAACAGGTCCCATACTTGTACCACTATTCAATTAAACATTTATATTTTTAATGTTTTTTTAGAAGAATTATTTAATTAAGTCATTAATGTTCTAAACTGTTATTACTGTCCTTACTTTTTACACAGTGTCAAAATATTATGCAGCTCTTTAAAGGTAATACAATGCCCCACACAATGTGTATAGTATTTGAAGAATGGCCACAGGCAGTGGCAGAAGTACCGGGGGAGCAGGGGGTGCTAGCGGGCCAGGACCCGCACCCGCTCAGGGCCCCACGGCAGTTTGCGCGCCGCTTATTCCCGGCCAGTTCTGGGCGTACGTAGAGGGGCGGGGGCCCGGCTGCACGTCCTGCGCCAGGGCCTGCCCCCTCTAGTTACGTTTCTGGCCACAGTTTTCTGCAGAGACCTGCGGCATGCCCCTTGAATTGAATGCTGCTTGCATTAGACAGCACTTAATTTAAGAGGGATGTAGGCATTCCTTGCAACCTATCTTGTGGGACCAAAACAGGCAAATAGAGAAAACTATAGTATACTCCTTAATTGTCCTCATGGCAGTGCCTGTGTTCTTTTTGTTATGAATATTTTGGCCATAATGTTAATGTGACTGTTTAGTATTGCAGGGGTGCAGTGCAAGTCGGTGAGTGGATACTCTAAAGGTGCAGGATACAAAACAGGGCAAAAGTTTTCTGGAGCCTCTACCCATGCCTGGAACATGGTGTATCTGGAAGAAAGCTGGCACTTGTTGGATAGCACTTGGGGAGCGGGTACTGCTTCTTACAATGGACCATTTACTTTTGGGTAAGCACCATTTTGCAAACTGTGCTCTATACTGGGATCTTAGGGCTGTATTTATCTTATGTATTTAGTGGGAAGGCAACTGTGAGGAGAGATGATGCTTGGGAAAGGACTAATTGCTGGCATAACAAGTGGCTGTAATTGTGGGATAATGTGTATAGCAAGGTGAGATGGTGCCATTAACATTTGATTAATTACCAGGGGGAGAGCAAATGTTTAGATTCTAAATAATAGTCAACTATCAGGGAATTATGCCCCTGACTGTACCCCCTTCAAAGGATAACTAACCCCTAAAAATGATTAGGGCTAAAAACTCAATGTTTTATATACTGAACTTATTGCACCAGCCTGTTTCTGCTTCTCAATAGCAGCAATGATCCAGGACTTCAAACTTGTCACAGGGGGTCACCATCTTGGAAAGTGTCTGCGACACTCAGTGGGCTCTGAGCAGCTGTTGAGAAGCTAAGCTTAGGGGTTGTCGCAAATATCAAGCAGAAAATGAGGTTGGCATGTCATATAAGCTGATGCTACAGGGCTGATTATTATATTCGGATGCTAATTGCACTGGTTTCTGTGCTGCCATGTACTAATTATCTGTATTAATTACTAATCAGCCTTGTACTGTGACATTTCTATTCTATGTGTACTGTATATTGTGAGTGGGTCCCTAAGCTCAGTAAGTGACAGCAGCACAGAGCATGTGCAGTGAATCAGCAGTAAAGAAGATGGGGAGCTACTGGGGCATCTTTGGAGACACAGATCTTTACTGCTAAACGGATTTGGTTGTCTGGGGTTGGTACAGAAGCCCAAAACATAACGTACAACATTTCTAGCCTACTTCTTTAGTTTAACTTTCCTTGTCCTTTAAGGACATCTATTAACTTTGCCATAATTTACTCATAAGAGGATGAATAATATGCAGTCGTTTCTGCTACAGACTCCCAGCCACTCGACAACTTTGGGTCCTTATGGATTGTAGCTATACATGAAAGCATTATATCAGGGCTTAGGAAAAGATACAGAGAACCATGTAAACAAGACACAAACCAATAACATAACAAGGCATAGAGGCAAGGGAAGCCCTGCAACTGTTATATATTCATCATAACAAATGTTCATATGGTATTAGAGAAATGAATGCATCATATTTACTTTAAGGTACAATGAATTCTATTTTCTCACTCACCCTGCACTCTTCATCGGAGAACACTTCCCAGAATACAGCAAACACCAACTCCTGGAGCCGTGTCTTTTGCAAGATCAGTTTGAAAAACTGGTACATTGTAAAAGCCATTTCTACAATACGGGGTTGCTTTCTTCTCTTCCAGATACCTGCACTGTTGAAACAGGTAACCTATACATTATTTAATAACTGGAGCCCTTTGCTCATTTTACAGCATGGCATCAGACTCATCGTGGCTAATAAACAACCAAACATTTGCCAGGGTATTAGTTGAGTTGCAGTATTGGATTTAATATACAGGAGATGCCTGACCCAAAAATGTCACAGGAAAGACCATAGGAATAGCAAGGAATTACAGAAAGGCTGTCTCCCATAGACTCCATTTTATCCAAATAACCCAAATTTTTAAAAATGATTTCATTTTCTCTGTAATAATAAAATAGTACCTTGTATGTGATCCAAACTAAGATATAATTAATCCTTATTGGAAGCAAAACCTATTGGGTTTATTTAATGTTTTCATGGTTTCACATTTTTTTTCCATGATTTTTTTCATTCGTGTTTTTTAATTCAGATTTTTAATAAACAAGCTAACATTCAAGTTTTATAAAAGAGATTAAGTAGAGAGTGGAGTAGAAAAACATATGAACACTTCACAAATTAGAATTTTGACAAATAAGGCTCTAATGGGGTTATGTAATAAAAGGCACTTATTTTGCCCAGGGGCGGTAAACCATAGCAACCAATCAGAAAGTAGAATTTCCTAGTCACCTGTTTGAATGCGAGCATCTTATTGGTTCCCATGGGTCACTGCTCCTGGGCAAACTATGTCCTATGATGCCGCAAGTCAGCAAAGCCAGCCAACTACAATGGGTCTATGTTTGTGCAAGGAGTTAAGAACTCCCTTTACATGTGTTTCATTTAACTAAAATACCGTTAATTCACATTTATATAAACATGCATAACTACAAAAAAATTTACATTTATGTGTTAGTTCTATTATTACATTAGTTGTTTCACTAGTTTAAGGACATATTTGTTTATATTCAAATTTAAGTTAGGCTTTTTGCTTTACGATAAAGAAAAACGGAGCAATATTAGTGAGTAAAAAGTAATAACGTGCCTGCAGGTTTGAAAAAATAACACACAACCAAAGACTGTTTGAGGTGTAGGGAGAAAAGGTGCCAAAATCCTAAGGCACCCCTCCTCCTTTTTTTAGTACAGGTAGGGGACCTGTTATCCAGAATGCTCAAAAATTCAGGGATAAGGGATCTTTCTGTAATTTAGAACTCTACACCTTAAGCCTACTAAAAAATTAAATAAACCCAGTAGGATTGTGTTGCATCCAAAAATGATTCATTTTATCTCACTTAGAATCAAGTACATGGTATTGTTTTAATATTACAGAAAAAAAAAGGAAATCCTTTTGAAAAATTATTTGATGGAGGCTACGGAAGCTAGCCTTCCCATAATTTGGATCTTTCTGGATAAAGGGGTTCTGGATAATAGATCCCATACCTGTACTTGGGATGTGTGTGCATATTTGTAAATGCTGTTTTATTCTATCTTTCCATTTTGTGTCCTTTGTTGTCTAGTAAAGGGAAAAGTTTCTTTCACTCTTGAGGGACGTCAGCGTTTACTGTTTTTATTTCACCTAAATAAGACGGAGACTCCAGGTTTGATGCAGTTGACCAAACATGGAATGAAGCTTGATGTTTACCCCCAAAAGACTGGAGAACAGATCCTACAGATATTTGCCAAGAGAGAAGACTCAGAAGGATCATATGACTGGATTCTTGATTATAAAATTATTTGCAAATCTGTGGACACAAATATGAAAATTCCAAAGTGTCTCCACAACCCCGTCGGTCCCAGCTGGCTGTCGGAAAAGGCCGGGCTCTTTCAGCCCTCACACCAGGACCCAGTCATTTACACTGAAGATGGCTGCTGTACTGTCAGCTTTGCACTCAAAGGGCAATTGGATGTTTTCGCTACCTTGGAATCTGATGAAATCAAAATGACGTCAGATATGAAAAACAGACACATCTTCCAAACACAAAGAAAGAATAATGTGGAATTTAGGGTCCGTCTGCCAACATCTGGCACTTATGTTTTTTGCGTCAATGTAAAGAATCCAAATGCCGACACATACACATCTCAATGTGAATATGTCATTATATGTACTAAACGTACAGTACATTGGCCCAAGTTCCCTTTGACGTATGGAACCTGGGCTAAACATTATGAACTGTTGGAGCCCCTGGATGGATTTCTTCCTGAGAATAGTAACATTTCATTTAAGCTCAGGGTTCCTGATGTGACTGAAGTATCTGTAAGGGAAGGCAAAAATTCCTTCCCTTTGTCTCTCACTGACCAGGGATACTGGGAGGGGATCTGCCATACAGGTGCAACCCAGGAGCTCACAGTTACTGTGTGTTTTAAAGATAAACCCAATGTTTACAACTTCATCTTGCAATATCAGGTGGGACAGAAAAAATAAGTGTGATGACAATGAAATGAATGAGGAATCGCAGGTGTATTGTCTCATACTACTGTAAATGATCAGCCTATAAAAAATCAAATATTGATCAACGTATAACTTGTTCATTTTTGTATGAATGCTTTTAATGTATTTTATGTTGAAGCCAGATTATTAAATATGTTGTTAATTCTTAGCAGCTTTGCACAGCAGTCCTTGGATCATCTTACTGCTGGATCAGTAAGACAAGTTTGTTGTATGGAGCATTCATACATAGGCATGAACATGGGCATCCGCAGAGAATTTTCCAGGGGGGAGCAAAGAAGAAAATTTATTACACAAATGACTTGTACCCATATTTTGGTTTCCACACAAAGCTTTTCTATAAATATATAAAGTAGTAAGTGTTGCACATGTATAGCATTGTCATTCTATTAGTGACACAAACTCCTTGTTTGCCAGGACAACACTTGGGGGCCGATTCACTGAATTCGAGTGAAGGGTTCGAATTGAAAAAAATTCGAATTTCGAAGTTTTTTTGGGCTACTTCGACCATCGAATGGGCTACTTCGACCTTCGACTACGACCTTCGACTTCGAATCGAACGATTCGAACTAAAAATCGTTTGACTATTCGACCATTCGATAGTCGAAGTACTGTCCCTTTAAGAAAAACTTCGACCCCCTACTTCGGCAGCTAAAAGCTACCAAAGTCAATGTTAGCCTATGGGGAAGGTCCCCATAGGCTTGCCTGTGATTTTTTGATCGAAGGATTTTCCTTCGATCGTTGGATTAAAATCCTTCGAATCGTTCGATTCGAAGGATTTAATCGTTCGATCGAATGAAAAATCCTTCGATCGATCGCAGGATTTGCGCAAAATCGTTCGACTTCGATATTCGAAGTCGAACAATTTTAGTTCCCAGTCGAATATCGAGTGTTAATTAACCCTCGATATTCGACCCTTGCCAGTGGTTTGTAGAATGTTATTCCCTCTAGACAGGGCTGGAACAAGGGGTAGACAGGGTAGGCAGGGTAGACAACCGCCTAGGGCACAATCACTGGGAGGTGCACTTTTCAGGGGGAGAACATTTTTTTTTTTCATTTTTACAATTCAGTTCCCATGGCCTCTGGTTTGTTTAATCCTGGTACAATTTTGAAAGTGCTCCCCCACCCTGGGAGCGTGACTTAGTGCCTTCCATTTTTGAGCCCGGCAGAGAGAGGACCAGCAGTTGTGCATGTTAGTGAGAGCAGTAACTCTGAGCTGAAGAGACCTGCTGTCTGTCCTGCTGGCTGGGGCCCCTGGGCGCTTTGGGCAGTTGCCTACTACTAGTACTTTCCTAATCTTTACTTTTAAGTCGCTTGCTGGGCTGCTGGCACAGGTTCAGATGGGGGGGCCTTGGGGACATTGATGGCTGCTGGCACAGGTACAGGGGGGCAGTATGATGCATGGCTGCTGGTACAAGGGGGCAATATGATGGATGGCTGCTGGCACAGGTACAGGGGGCAGTATGATGGATGTGGCAGAAAGATTGGCTGAAAAATCTGCAGCTACATATAGAGCTACCTCAAAAATGTGAGGGCTGGCAATGGAAGGGCTACATCATCACTGATAAGGTGTTAGATTATTGCACTATTCTCATAGGAGTTGTGTTAAAAGTAAAATGCTGTGGCCATTCCAGTATTGGTGTTAAGTGAACCCTTCATTTGCATTTTGTTTAACAGGATCAAATTATCCTACTGTTTTGTTTACCTTATTTTTGTTAACATTAGATATTTATATAAATAAAAAGTTTCATTCATTAATGTGTTGTACACTTACTTACTTTCTTTATTTAAATATGGTCATGGTAAGGTGGGAAATGGTAATGCTCAATCGGGGGGGGGGGTTGCTAATTGAAGCTCTTGCCTAGGGTGCCAAACTACCTTGGCCCGGCCCTGATGCTGAAGGTGATGGAAACTGTAACTACAGCATTGATGATGGTCTGATCCTAGCACCTTAGACCTTAAGGACAACTCCAAACTTTTTCCCATAATTTACTCACATGGGGAATTTAATCCCAACGTGGACATTGTAGATGCTGCACAGTTTACTGAATTTACTGCACCACAAGCCTAATCAAACAAATAATTAATGCTTTCGAATTTGACTACAGGGGGTCACCATCTTGTAACTTTGTTAAACATCTTTGCAAGACTAAGATCGTGCACATGCTCAGTGTGGTCTGGGCTGCTTAGAGATC
Source organism: Xenopus petersii (assembly GCA_038501925.1). Lineage (NCBI taxonomy): Eukaryota > Metazoa > Chordata > Amphibia > Anura > Pipidae > Xenopus > Xenopus petersii. The sequence continues at coordinate 30,831,180 of CM076680.1, read as the reverse complement.
ATCAAAAACATAGCTGCTTGAGTTCTGCATGGCTGGGAAGTAAGGCGGGGGCTCCCCCTGCTGTTCATAAGTATGATTAAAAATATTTAATATTTGTCACGTAGTCAATTACACTCAGTTTGTAGTTTTTTAACTATGTGACCCCCAGTTCATGATTACAGTGCAATCCAAGACGAAGGCTGCCGAACCACGACAACACAGGAGACGTGCCTGCGATATCTCCTGATCCCCTGCGGCTGTACAAAACCCTTCCCTGGGCAGAGACACTGACACAGATGATTAACACGGCTTTCCCTATATATGCGACTCGGTAAGTTGCTATTACCCGCATAAGCATTATCGAGCTCATATTGTATTGCACTATTGCGGATCCCTTTTTCAGGTGTACCAATACCGGCTCGGTTTCTCCTACTGTGCGGCGTCAAGCCTATGATAAGCGATTAGCCAAGAGACCCTGTGTGAGTAGATCCGGTAATTTTGTATCTATTCCTGAACGGAATGTACTTCACTATACAATATCTTTGACATCTAGGTATCTGGGGATTTACATAAAAAATCACTAGCGCACCGATCCTATTAAATATTTGTACCTACCTGGTGGACGAGTGGATCCACAACAACCAGGTGCTGCTGATTATTCAATCCTGAAGGACCTTTGTGCAGAGCACACATCAAGACTGCTATCATAAGTAAGATTGTTTCCCTGCCCAACATTTAGGGACCGTCTGACAATTCCTATCCACAGCAGTAAATGAAGGGAGAATTTCACTTCATACAGTCAGGTTTCTTATAAAAATGGTACACATTTTTTAATTAAAGTATATTGGAGATAAGTTTCTTTTTCATTAAAGAAAGTAAAAATGGGATTTTATTTTGTTGGCTTTACATGCCCTTTAAAGCTGGCCATAGACGTGCATATTCTAGTTTCATATCATATGGCACAATCTTCCAACCTGCAACTAACAAATCAGATTAAATACAGTAGTAAAAGAACAAATCAGTGTACCTCTTACTGATCTATAATGCTACATGATAAATTAGCTCAATTGAGAGGAAAGGCAATTGGACAATTACTCACCTAATTATTATACTCCTCCTAACTCTATAACTCTATTACCCTATAATAAGGTTAAAAATTATTCTATATAAATCAAAGGAAAGTAACCCTTTACTTTGTGGTTATTTTAACCAGGCACTCAATAAAATAGCATACTAAATCAATTATTCTACTATAGGGTATACCACAGTTTGTATAAATTGTACAAAAAGGTACCCTCAACCATATAAACAATTTATCTCACACGTGTAATAACTTAACTAATTCATTAAATGTAAAAGAAGAAAAATTAAAATATTTCATGAACTCAATTTATGAACACCAATTAATTGCTACCCAAAATTAATCAATTAAAAGTATATCCGTGCAAATTAAAGTGCAATGTGTTTCCACAATGACTAAAGTACCAGTTTGGATGATTTCTTGGACAGACATAATATCAGACATTTTTAGTGCAAAATCTCATGATGTCATCGCTAGTCACCAGATAGGGATTTTTTTCTAAAGACACTAATCATCAGCACCCTCTGCCCCTCCCCCAGACACGCTCAAATAGATACATTGGTGAGACAGAAGATTTTATATTTTTGTCTGTAACCCCTTTTAGCCACCCCCTGTGCCAAATGTTATACATCACACATTGTCTTACCAACTTCAGGTCCTGAGTCCCCTTTGCAAGGGTACTGGGAATTACCTCTCATGGCAGTGTCTCCACCTAATGGGATCTATAAATACACCTGTGGGTGGCTCCATTAGGAAAACAACATAAAAAAACACATCAAGTGTTGTATAACAAACATAAACTTTATATAAGAAGGACAATGCAGATTAATATACATTCATATAATAATGACCCACTACCCTGGGGAACCTGTTGAAGTCCAATCCTGGCACCTCCCTGCCAGGCAACGTCCCACACTCCACTCCTGGTGGACAAAGAGTCTCAGTCCCTATTCCCAGAGAGCTTTTACTTTCCCCAAGTGTCGCTACCTGCCCAAATACCTCTCTGGCTGGACAGAGGTAATTTGCTCCCACGAGGCAGGCACAGCAACAAAGCCTGTTCACAAACAGATGACACGCTGGATCTTTTCTCTCGCTACCCTCCTTCAGGCAAACTCACCCGGGAATAGATAAAATTAAAAATCAGTGTTAAGTCCAATTCACTCTACAGAAGCACCAACGTTGTATTTGTGGACCCACTTGTCCATGTGTCAGAAGATATACGTTCAAGTGTGGTGCACTATTAAAACAAGCATGTGTCACAGTCCCCTAGAGAAAGAAAGGGCAATCAATAGTGTATTAACCTCTTAACTATCAGTTATAGGCAGAATTGGGTCTACTCACAATTTGGTTTGAAGATAATGTGGTGAGCGGGGAAAACATAAGCAGTGATGCTGGGTGCGTCTAACGGGAGAGCCGCTACAGGAACCACACTGGGAACTAGCGCGGCAACAGGAGCCGGATGCCGGCAGGTAAGCTGAACACAGGAGAGAGAGTCCGGAATGGCTGAGGTCTAACCTCACTGTGCACAATACTGATCGCCAAGTGCCGGCACGGGTAGCAGGAAGCGAGTCAGGGACTGACCAGGACTAACGCTATGAGCGAATAGGAAATTCAGGAAACAGACTCGTGAGCAGCAACCTTGTTTGCTGAATTAGCACTTGTATTGGCAACTGGCCCTCATGCGCATGGGCTCTAAGTAACCTTCCACAGCCGCTGATTGGCCAGTTGCAACCTCTTAAACCTCCTTAAACTCCTGCTTTACTGGAGTGAGTTCCTAACAAGCATACTAATATAAGAAATTTTCCAAATATAATCAATCAAATATTCTGTACTGTTTCTGAAATAATCCAGTTTATCTTCACTATCCCTCTCTCAGCATCTGTTTCTCTTCATTCTGTCTTCATGCAGCAGTTGGGTGTCAGATACTCATTAACAGTTAGATCCAATGTAACTTATAGGGGGGTTCCTTTTGCCTAGAATATGTATTAGAACTCATTCGATTAAAATCACCAGACATCATGTCTCTCTACATGCAGGATTTGTGCAAAAGGCAGTTATTTTGTTAGATTTTGTTTGTACTGATATCAGTTATTTGAGTGAGCTCAGGCAAAAGGAGCCCCCTATAAGATATATTATTATTGGATCATTCATCTCTTTTTATTTTGAAAATGTTGGGAGGTATGTCTCCAAGCCTTAATGAAAATCCAATTGTGTGCTTGAGTCATAGGCCTAGCATATTTATCTATTACCATTCCAAAACTGGATACAACGTATCATGACACAGTAAGTAATGGTACCAAATTTACCATTGATGATAGGAGTCTCATTTGGGTAAATTTGTGTTATTTTTTGAACGATTATTTGGGCTGATTAATACTAACAATGTTCCCAGTACACACACACACACACACACACACACACACACACACACACACACACACACACACACACACACACACACACTATAATAAGCAGGCACTCTAAACTATGCACAATAAATAACCAAACATTTAAAAATGGGGCTATATATGGTATAAGTTGTGCTGTTCACCGTTCCACCTGTAGCCTGGTTTTTAAATGGTTTTAGGGACACTTTTCCCGGACTTCATCACTTTCACTATGGAGTCTTTTTGTTATTCAGTTTGTTGGTGGTGTGTGTTTTGGTTTTAATTATATGGATTAAAAGTTACGTTTTAGCTGGTAACTACTCTTAACTGTTTCTGAACTGGTTAGCTTTCAGTCAACAGGGCTTTCAGGGCTTCTTGCTTGGCCCAGCAGACTGTATTTATTTTTGGTCTAATATATACAGCACCCCAAGATACTTCAAAAGTACAACATACCTACATATGATATCAGTTGCAAAAACATTTTTATTAATGTAGGGACCCATAGGTTAATGTGCCCCTATGGCTATAAATCCCTACACTTCCTGATCTCCCTAGTTGCTGGGCAGATGCCCATGTAGCTAGTTGTAATTTACATATCCCAGTTATTGGCCAAAAGGCGCTGTCACCACTTCCTGTCACACTTTGTTATAGTGAGTGAGAAGGGGTGGAGCTTCCTCTTTGGCTCCTGGTGTCTGACCCATCCAGATGTTTCCAGGGAGCCTGGGTACACCAAGGCCCAGTAAAGCCAGTTTGCCCTAGAGGGACCTGAACCTCTAGTGTGGAAGTGGGGGAGCAGGGACCCCATGAATGAGGCTAGTGAGTGTCAGGAATATAATTGTTATAGGATTAAGACAGTGAGGGAAGATAGAAATAGCAGCTTTGTGCTCCATCAAGGAGGTGTAGCAGGGAGTAGCTTCCCATGTTGTAAGATTTGCCTACAGTGAAGAGACCACAGTGTATAGGGTGCCAGGCTTTAAGTTCTCCTCCCTGACCTGAGGTATTTCTGCCTGGAGGGAAGTTGTACTGCCTTGACTACATCCTCAGAGAATGCACCTGCATTTGCCTCTCATATACTGTCTGAGCTGTGCGCCTATATAGTCTGCAAATGTCTATTTACTGATGTAAGTACCCTGTTGATGATTTGTCTCTGACAAATAAAGTTATTTTGTTCTGTTTGATTTGCAAGTACCTCCTGGCTCTCATTTCTAGTTTCACTAAAACACACCTTCACTTCTTCCACTTTGCGAAGGCCCTGTTAGATTCCAGTGTAACCCATGCTCTAGTATACTTGCTGGTGATTAACCCTGTTGGTGTAAATAACCCAAAATAGTGTTACAATATAATAGTATTTTGAAACAAACACACCAGTTTTACCAGTGCAGAGCAACAGTACCTTATATTTTTATTACTTATATTAGCTACTTGGTGACTTCTATCATGAATTATAGCTTGGCTAGTCCTCTTTTTTAACTACCCCTTTTTTAACTACACCCCAAATAGAGTTTCGGTCTGCTGTTTTTAGCTTCATTTACAAATATAGAAATACAATATCAATTTCAATGGCAACATTAACATTATTCATAAACATATTAAAAATAGCTGGTCCTAGAACTGAACAATGGCTCCTTCCACTTATAACCCGACTAGGAATAGCTTCCTTTAGCAACAACTCTTAATTTCACTTCCCTATGACTAATGTATCACTTAATGAGGATGAAGAACCAAAAATAAAATTTGACCTAATGAAAGAAATTATAATTCTAAATAACTTACCAAGTACATTCATTATAGTTTCCCAGTGAATTAGAATGACATTTTCTTTCACTGCATTCCTGCTTACCTTTATTATATTTGTTTGGAATGTAATGCTTGATGGCTGCTTAATGAAATAACAATAGCCAGCTTGCGTCAAGTCTAGTAACCAAAGCAACCAATCAGCAGGTAGGATGTACTGGTCACCTGTTTGAAAGCAAACATTTAATTAGTTGCTATGTATAACTACTGTGGGCAATTCTGGTATCTCTTATTGCAACTTTCATACTCCAGCCAAAATGTTACATAACTAAAGAAAAGCAACTTTCCAATATAAATTAAACTTTTTTCAGCTTTCATCTTCTATCTATCCCAACGACCAGCAGACATTCATACCTGCTCGAATGCCTAACAATTCTGTCATGCAGGACATAAGAACTTTCAGTTTCACTTACAAGATTCCTATGAACTTCTTGCATATTGCCTGGGTAATACAAAGAAAACAGTTTTCATTGCAAAATTCAGTGTCTGCATGCATGTCGATTTTGTTACAACATAATTGATTAATAAACCTCAGAATAGGTCCATGCAGACTTTGTCTCTGGAAAGGGACTGTATCTGTAGGATAGCAGGTATAGTAGGGAGAGATGGTGCCTATAGTAACAGTGGGATAATAGTCTCTGGGAAGGGAGTGTGACTGTGGGATAGCAGGTATAGTAAGGAGAGATGGTGCCTATAGTAGCAGTGGGATAATAGTCTCTGGGAAGGGAGTGTGACTGTGGGATAGCAGGTATAGTAGGGAGAGATGGTGCCTATAGTAACAGTGGGATAATAGTCTCTGGGAAGGGAGTGTGACTGTGGGATAGCAGGTATAGTAGGGAGAGATGGTGCCTATAGTAACAGTGGGATAATAGTCTCTGGGAAGGGAGTGTGACTGTGGGATAGCAGGTATAGTAGGGAGAGATGGTGCCTATAGTAACAGTGGGATCATAGTCTCTGAGAAGGGACTGTGGCTGTGGGATAGCAGGTATAGTAGGGAGAGATGGTGCCTATAGTAACAGTGAGTTAACAGTCTCTGGGAAGGGACTGTGACTGTGGCATATCAGGTATAGTGGGGAGATATGTTGCCTATAGTAACAGTGGGATAATAGTCTCTGGGAAGGGAGTGTGACTGTGGGATAGCAGGTATAGTAGGGAGAGATGGCGCCTATAGTAACAGTGGGATAATAGCCTCTGGGAAGGGAGTGTGACTGTGGGATATCAGGTATAGTAGGGATATATGGTGCCTATAGTAACAGTGGGATAATAGTCTCTGGGAAGGGACTGTGGCTGTGGGATAGCAGGTATAGTAGGGAGAGATGGTGCCTATAGTAACAGTGGGTTAATAGCCTCTGGGAAGGGAGTGTGACTGTGGGATATCAGGTATAGTAGGGAGAGATGGTGCCTATAGTAACAGTGGGATAATAGTCTCTGGGAAGAGACTGTGGCTGTGGGATAGCAGGGATAGTAGGGAGAGATGGTGCCTATAGTAACAGTGGGTTAATAGTCTCTGGGAAGGGAGTGTGACTGTGGGATATCAGGTATAGTAGGGAGAGATGGTGCCTATAGTAACAGTGGGATAATAGTCTCTGGGAAGGGAGTGTGACTGTGGGATAGTAGGAATAGTAGGGAGAGATGGTGCCTGTAGTAACAGTGGGATAATAGTCTCTGGGAAGGGAGTGTGACTGTGGGATCGCAGGTATAGTAGGGAGAGATGGTGCCTATAGTAACAGTGGGATAATAGTCTCTGGGAAGGGAGTGTGACTGTGGGATCGCAGGTATAGTAGATAGAGATGGTGTCTATAGTAACAGTTGGATAATAGTCTCTGGGAAGGGAGTGTGACTGTGGATAGCAGGTATAGTAGGGAGAGATGGTGCCTATAGTAACAGTGGGATAATAGTCTCTGGGAAGGGAGTGTGACTGTGGGATAGCAGGTATAGTAGGGAGAGATGGTGCCTATAGTAACAGTGGTATAATAGTCTCTAGGAAGGGACTGTGGTTGTGGGATAGCAGGTATAGTAGGGAGAGATGGTGCCTATAGTAACAGTAGATAATAGTCTCTAGGAAGGGACTGTGGTTGTGGGATAGCAGGTATAGTAGGGAGACATGGTGTCTATAGTAACAGTAGGAGAATAGTCTCTGGGAAGCGATTGTCACTGTGAGATAGCAGGTATATTGAGATATCAGTATATTATTTGCCAGCAGAGGTTTATACTGAATATTTTCAATACAGGTCTTTTCCTCTGTCATGACATAGTAAACAATGGTATCCAATTTACCATTTGCTGATAGGCGTCTTCTGTGGGCCAATACATTCTACATATTGAAAGATTAATTGGGCGATACTAAGAACATTTCTAGGGCACACTTCAAAAGATCTTACATAAGATATTAATAATGTTGGGTCTATAGAGCATGCATATCAGCAGCCAGTACAATATAACACGGGCAGTAGTAAATAATGTCTAATAGTATCTTTCTGACCCAATAATGACTTTTCAGCATACATTACATTTAACTGAGGAGCAGGTGCAAATGGAAATGGAGAATAATTAAACTGATTAATATCAGGTCAGTATCTAACAGTAACTGCTCCTATTCATTCTTCATTTCATCTTTTGCCCAAAATATACTGTATAACTGTCTGTTTACACCCCATTGCTAATATGAAGTCAGTGAGTCCAAACATGATTTGTTAAATAAAATCCATCACATTACACTAGATTATTTACATGGTTACAAACTCATGTGGAGTCTTTGTCTTATTTACGTTGTACATATATCACATACACAGGAAATTGAAGTTGAAGCAACTAAATATTTTTATTTTAGAAAGTTGAGAAACAATATATCTTCCTTCTCTTAAAATTCATTCATATTAGATTATAACTATTTCCTCTTTGTTAATAAATGAAACTGGCAAGTTTCAGGCACGACTGTGGGGGCCAAATGTGCACCCTGATACATTAAACTTTGTTCTGGAATGGTGGGGAGAGAGCGGTCTTTCTAGACTGTTATTCTATATATCATGTACAAGATTTGGCAGGTCACATTGAGATGTGGAGAATGGGCCAAGGTCTTTGTGTCTTGACTGTATTTTGTAAATTGGTCTTTTTTTCCCAATATCCCAGCCACCAACATGTCTTTTGAAATGGCAATGAAGGCAGGGACAAGGGTGATTACAGAGGAGTAAAGAGTGCTGGGGAGGGAATAATAGAGATGAAAGGGATAATATACCCGCTGCTTTGATTCTTACAATTCGACATGTGGAATAAAAGCTTCAAAGTCTGCCCAAGTGCAATAACCAGTAGCCAGGGTCAGACTGGGCTGGCAGGACACTGGGAGAAAACCCTGTTGGCCCAAATGACCTAGGCCTACACCTGACTGAAACCTGAAATCTGAGTGAGACAAGGAGAGAAAGTATGTATTGCATGGGGGGGAGAGGGGTGCTGCAGGGGGGTTCTGGCTGGGGCAGGGGTTTGAGGAGTGTGTGGGGGTCCCCTGTGGACCTCTCAGTCCAAAGCTTCCAATTGCAACCAATTTGTTGTTTGCTTTGAAGCAGGTTATCAGTAATTGCTACCTGCTAATAAATTGCTATAGGTGACTAGCCATGTAGCAAACATAACACATTTGCAAAGTTGTTAAACATGCAATAATCATGTCCTCTATAATGAATTCACTGCTTGTATTTTGCTTACTCATTACCAATGTTTATTGCCCTTTGTAGCTCCATTTCCATTTCTCCATTCACCCAGTTCACATCAGTCGACTGCCCATTCAGTTTCCATGCACCTAATTCATATATGTTGTATAATATGTCCTCATTTCTATACAGCACAAAGCAGGTTACGTAATAAAAGGCACTAAGTTTGCCCATTAACCAATAGCAAACAATCAGCAGGTTGCATTTACTGGTCTCCTGTTTAAAAGCAAATATCTAATTGGTTGCTATGGGTTACTGCTACTTAGTGCCCTTTATTACATATGGGGGTATCTGACACTATGGGGCAGGTAAATCACTTGGATAAATAAGCTGTCTGGTGTCATATAAAAATTCATTCCAGTTCAATAGGTTCTAGAGCAATGCCATTAGATATCAGAAACTAGCATAATGGATTTAACATACTTCTACCAGGATAGGAACTTACACACAGTCCAATCAAAGGTCAGAGTCATACTCAACAATTTCTGTTTCCTTAGTTAACAGAACATTCACATCAGAAATGAATTGTATCCATAAACAAATAGTTTAGCTGCTTCCTTCTTGTGGCTCAGTATAAGAAACCAAGAAATAGGAGACGTTACTTTCATTTTACCTGGAGTAAATAATGGCCCTGCACCACCGGCTCAGTCTGTGGCAGAAGATACTGCTTGGAATATTCTGTTTCCCGCTGCTTCCCACCTATGTGTGTGTGTACTGTCTGAGTGAGTACCAATTCCTTCTCTCATGTGCCATATTGATGCCATGTATTCTCATGTGTAACACAACTGAGCTCTAGGATTGGTACAAAATGGTAACAGTATATGTAGCAGTTCAAGAATAGGACATGTTGTCCAGAATGCATGGGACCTGGTGTTTCCAGATAACTAATCTTTCTGCAATTTAAATCTCCTTACTTTGTCAACTAAAATATCATATAAACATTAATTAAAACCAATAGGACTGTTTTGACTCCAGTTAGGATTACTTATATCTTAGTTAAGATTAAGTACAAGATACGGTTTTAAAATTACAGTAAAAAAGGAAATATTTTTTAAAAATTGGAATTATTTGATTGAGTCCATGGCAGATGGAAATTCCTGTGATTCGGAGCTTTCTGGATAATAGGTTTCCAGATAATGGATCCCATACCTGTAATAATTATTTCAAGTGTCTGGTGCTCCCTTTCCTTTTGATAGTCCTGGCGGGCACACAGATAAAAAAACACTAGAAAGCACCAAACCTACAACATTCACCTCCTTACATTTTATTATTTTAGACTTACTAAAGTATCCTCGATTCGTACGATCAGATCTTTGCATCTATGGCCAGCTAAAGCAACTTTTCAGTTGTCTCACAAGGAAACTTCAAGTGTCCAGGAAGCCTAAGTGATCCGAGTGCCGTCCCGCCGGCAATTTACATTCTAGCTGATGGGAAGGCATTAAGGGGAGATTAGTCGCCTGAAGAAGAGGCATTTCGTCGCTGGGCGACTAATCTCCCCCCAATAGCCACGTCTGCCTTAGGGTCAGGACACACAGGTAGATTCGGGGAAATTAGTTGCCCGGCGACAAATCTCGTCTTCTTCGGGGTGACTAATCTCCTCAAACTGCCTCCCCTGCCTTCCTGTCAGCTAAAATGTAAATTGCTAGAGGGATGGTACTCAATTTGTTTTCCGAAATCGCCCGAAGTTGCCTCACGAGGAATATAGTGCTAGCCTGTGCTAGGGAATGCTGGGTTACATGTTTGAGGCTTTTGGTCATCTCTCTGTCCTAGGCTGGGTGGTAGTGGGTTTATGTGCTGGAGCACAGTGCCATTTTATGTTGGGAATCATAGTGCTGGGGGTCTTTGGGGTAACATTGTTGTATATCATGAGCCCCAATTCCTTTTTTGTGTGTAATTTTATGCACAGTAGTGTTTTGTCTTGGGTTGCTGGGGGGGGTCACAGTTCTTAGCTTGGAGTCACAGAGCTGTTCTGTGCTGGGAGGGTCACTGTTTTGTGTGGTGGTGGGTTGCTAGGAGTTATAAAGCTGTTCTATGCAGTGGGTTGCTATGGGTCACAGTGCTTTCCTGCGTTGGTGGTTGTTAGAGGCCACCATACTGTGCTATGCTGGGGTCTATAGCTGTGTCGTATGCTGCAGGTCTCTAGGGGTCACATTGCCATTTTATACTAGAGGTTGCTGGGGATAACAGGGCTGGCTTCTGCTGGAAGTAATATTGTTCTGTGCCAAGAATTTCTGGGTGTCAAAGTGAAACTGCATCAGTGTGGGGTGCTGGATGACAGTGCTCTGTTATGCTAAGGACCACTGTACTTTTCTTTCCTGGGGGTTGCTATCCTGGGGGTTGCTAAGGGTCCAAGTGCCATTTTATCTAGTAATATGTTGACATTTTTAACATGGGGTATGATGGTAGTTACAGTACTGTTCTAGGCTGTAATATGCTGGGGATCACAATGCTGCCATTTACTGGAGGTTTGTTAGGAGTCAAAGGAGTGTTGTCTCTGGTGGTCAAATTGCTGTATGGCAATAGTTGATGTGGGTCACAGTAGTGCCCTTTACTGGTTTACAATGACATTTTATGCTGGTGGTTCTTTTAAACAAAGAGATGCCCAATGCTGTCAATTAGAGTGCTGTCCTATGCCAGGGATTGGTGGGGGTCACAGGATTGTCCTATGCTGAAGAAATGTCTATGTGCCTCTCCCTGTGCACCCAAACGCAGGCAGTGCTGCATTCAGGAACACAAACATGGACATTCAGAGATTGGGAAATCATATGGGGTACCACCTTTTTATCCCTTTTCTGCCATAAATCACTTATTGTTAATTGGAATCACTGTGCTTTTCATTTTCATTTTCATGCAATAAAACACCACCAACTGAATTCATCTTATTCTGCTTATAACCCCCCCCACTAAGCTAGCATGAAATTGTCTGTGTAACTGAACTTGAGCTAGATGTTTGTGTAACCCTTTCGACAACCCTTTGTCGGTGTTACACTCTACGAGTGGCACTTACCTGATGGCCCGGCACAGACCTGAGCCACTCCACAGTTGTATTGGGAGCGACTAGGTACCTGGGTACCTAGAGCAGTGCTCCACCTAGTAGGATCCGGGAATGCACCTACTGGTGGTCCCACTAGGAATACAGTAATCACACACACAGTATTGGTTAACTGAATAAATGTTTATCTAAAATATAAATGGGCACCTAATATGTGCAGCACTCTTAACCGGTGGCAATAGAGACTCACTAACTAACTTGCTTGCGCTGACTATCTAGCTAACTAAAGAAGGCAAATTCCTTTAATGTCCTTCCATAAAAAAGTCTCTGTATCTTCAAGCACTTCTTTAGGGTACTGTCCCTTTAAACTGGATACTCACGCCAAATCCTCTTTGGATGCTTTACAGTTTCTCTTCGGGCGAGACATACAGCACGACTACCAGCCTCTTTGGATGCTCAGATGGAAATCCCCTGCTGATGCTGGTTCCTCCAGTCTGGATTTCTTTCATGCTCTCTGTCCCTCCAGGCACAGTATCTGGCTTCCCTGTGCCAGCCCCATCCAAATGAATGCTTTTGGTGCAGCCTCTCAGCTCTCTGTGCCCACCGGCAGCTCTCTGGCAGCTTTCTCTGTCAAACATGTGGTTCTCTCTGCCAGGCTTTTCTTTTCTGCCAGCATCTGTGACTTCCTCTTCCTGCCAGTCACTCACTAGCTGCTGTGTCACTTCCTGCTGCACTGAGATCACTGAACAGCTGGTTGCTATGTAACAGCTTACACCTTACAGCACACTTGCCTCTTGCCTCTGTACAATGTTTGGGGGAGCAGTGACAGTTGTCACCTATGTTTTCATAATATCTTGTATCACTTGCCAGAGCTTTTTGTTGTAAAGCAAGAAGTGAGAGATGAGTAAGAGAATGCTTCCACCTGGTGGACATATATATATTATATGCAACACTGCCACTTTTGTCACTCTGTTTGTGTGTTATTATTCCTCTGCACTGTGTTGTGTTCACTTGGTTACACTTTCTGATGCCAAATTAATACACACAGAGCTGCCCTCAAGTGTAATGGCGCCCTGTGCACAGTTTGACAGTGTAGCAATGACAAGCGCTAATAGGGGACACACTCTCAGATCAGCCCAACAAGTGCTGAAGAAAACTAATGATAGTGGCTCCGGTCCATGCAAATAGCAGCTCTGCTCTGACAGACACTAACAAGAGTGCAGTGTTAGAAGCCTGTGTTATTAATGGAGGAGATTGTCTAACCTATCTTGATATATTCTGTCATATACCAGATACCCATATAAAAGATCATGGAAATAGGCAGCACACTTATGTGATTTCAAGATGACTTCTAATATCTTTAAACATTTTAGTAGTGTGTACATGTTCATTATAATATATAGCTCAATGTATATGTATTACACAAAACTACTACTACTACTACTACTATACTACTACTGAGAATTCTTCCCTTAGCTGCATGCTCTACAAAGCCCTGTTTCCTCCATCCATTCCCATTAATCTGTTTAGTGGTGTAACCACAGTGTTATGTTATCAGACCTTTGGCATTCCATGACCTGTATAAGCACTTACATTTGATTTACAGAATAATACCCTTTATTATATAATAGGGGTGCCTTTTTTTACTGTAGGGATAGGATTTATTTTTTCAAGATGCTTGTGAATTTTGGATTTCCAGATAAGGGATATTTCCATAATTTGCATCACCATGCCTTAAGTCTGCTGAAAAAATAATATAAACATTAAACAAAACCAATAGGATTGTTTTGCCACCAATATGTATTCATGCAGCTTAGTTATCATATAATTCCAAGGAACTGCTTAATTATAACAGAAAAGGAAATTATTTTTAAAAAATAGAAGAATTTGCTTTAAATTGACTCTGTGGCAGATGGCCTTCCCATTATTTGGACGGGTTTTCTATGATTACATGTCCCTCAGCGACACAAAACGTGTAAGGCTTTTATTTTTATGCACAATACATTTTTGTACTATTTAAACTTTGGGCTCCTGGATTCTACTTTTTGGTGTTATATATTGGTGCCTGCCTACAGTTTAAATGTTCTGTGATTTACTCTCCTTTTCTCTCCTTTGCTGAAGCATGAGCACCCAGACCCACTGATGAAAGCAGTTAGGTTATAATAGGGATGTATCGAATCCACTATTTGGGATTCGACTGAATCCTGAACCAAATCAGAATTCTAATTTGCATATGCAAATTAGGAGCATGAAAGGAAAAATTTTTAAAAAATTACATCATTGTTTTATGATGAAAAGTCAAGTGATTTCAACAGCTGAAGGTCTACTGGTAGATCCCGATCTACCTTTTGGGCACCCCTGATTTAGCCGAACCCAAATCCTGCTGAAAAAGGCTGAATCCTGGTCAAATCCCGAACTGAATCCTGGATTTGGCGCATCCCTAGTCTTAAATGACCCCTAATGTCACTGGAAAGTACAATCACCTGAAGCAAGCAGATAAAACAACTTTTAATGTTTAATGATAAGGGAAAGAAAACCAAAGACAACTTTTAATGTTTAATGATAAGGGAAAAAAAAACAATTTCTGGATTTTCATGGAACTACAGAAAATTGCATTTTCTTTTTTTTTCTTTTCAGTCTACAAAAAAAGAGTTTGTAGGTGCAAATTTTATTTATGACGCACATAACCTAACATAACTCTGGTTAATTGAGCTCTTGCTACCTTTCTGTCCTGAACAGTATTTGGACATTGTGGATTTAAAGATGAAGAAGAGAAAAGTGATAAGGAAAGAAATGAACCAACTGTTGGTAAGTGTACTCTCAATCGTTATTCTGTATGGTGGACCAATCATTATGGTCAGTCATTATGTTTTATCTAGAGCATGGGGAGAATCAACCAACTTAGGAAATTGCATCTTTTTGGAACAGAGGTATGAATAAAACAGTTATTTAAAGGGGTGGTTCACCATTCAATTTTAGTATTTTATAGAATAGCTATTTCTAAGCAACTTTTCAATTGGCCTTCATTTTTTCTTTTTTTTTTTATAGTTTTTGAATTATTTGCATTCTTCTTCTGACTCTTTCTAGCTTTCAAATGGGGTCACAAACTCCCATCTAAAAACAAATTATCTGTAAGGTAATAAATGTATTGTTATTGTTACTTTTTACTACTCATCTCTCTATTCAGACCCTCTTCTATTCATATTCCAGTCTCATATTCAAATCAGTGCTTGGTTGCTAGAGTAATTTGGACCCTAGTAACCAGATTGCTAAAATTGCTAATTGGATTGCTGCTGAATAAAAAGCTAAACAAATAATATAAAATGAAAACCGATTGCAAATTGTCTCAGAATATCACAATCTACATCATACTAAAAGTTAATTTAAAGATGAACAACCCCTTAAAAATTCATAACTGGGTTAGGAACTTATTGCAGCCTATGAACATTAAAGAGGTTGTAACTCCAAATATAAACTTTGCACTAAAAAACACAAATGTAAATCTAAGAGTGTATCTTATTTTAAGCAATAAAACAAACTACTAAATTGCAATTACAGTACAACCCCCATTTTCCAGGGGACCAGGAAAAAAATCATGTAAAATCCGGGAAAATGTAAAATCAGGGAAATGTGTTAATGTAACTTTTTCTTCAAGTACTAAAAGGATATAAGCACAGGAGTCTGTTTTACTTTGAGATACAATATTTACTGTGTTAATAACAAGGGTTAAGCATTGCAGTGTTAATGTTACACCATTGGGGGCATGTGCGAGGGCTCTCTGTCAGTCACATACAAAACCTAAAGCAATAAGTGATGGATGCAGGACTGTATAAGGGGCAGACTAATTAGAATTGACTATTTACAGCAGGCATGTCCAAAGTGCGGCCCTGGGGACAATTGCAGCCCTTTTTCAAATTTACATCGGCCCTCAGCCTCCATCATGAAATTAATAATAATGAGGCCCCCTAGCACAGTGCGATCAGGAATCTCATAGCAGTAATATTAAGTCACATTAGTGAAATGATCTGCCACTTGGTCTATACTTGTAAGGGGTAGGTGTGCTACTCATGCCAAACATAAAGCAAATAGTATGTATCTGTATGTAACCATTGTGTATTTACCTTTTAAATCTGTTTGATAAAGCTACTGTACATAAGGAAAATGTCAGTATTGTAGTCAGAAATGGTGTATATTTTAGCACGCAATGTTAAGCAGACATTATAAGTTATTTGTGACATATTTTCATTTTCTAATGCCTAGTAAAGAACAGCAGTGGGGTAATGGCAGATATATTTCAGAGCCTTAATCCAGGAAATGTACTGAATAATGTACTGTATAACATGCCATCCTATAAAATGCAAACTGAACATTGGGAAGAGCAGTATTAGTGCTGTGGAGGCTGCATGTGATCAGCAGATGAGAGGCACATGGACAGACTGAGGACCAGCACATGCAAAGGAAGTGATACAGCAGTGACTGGAGACCTGAGAGGGTATAAAAGGAGTTACAGGTACCTGGGAGAGTGACTGTCTGGACCAGGTAGCAGGACTGCAGCAGTGCAAAGACAAGCAAACAAGTTTCTGTGCAGGGAAAGGAGCAGAGCCGGAACAGCTGAGCGGCAGAATTGAACTGTATTGGTAAAAGAGCTGAGAGGCCTCCAGCACCAGAAGCAGGCAATGGACAGAGGATTATTTCAGGCAGCTGTGGAATACTAATCCTGATGGGTCCAGATAATAGGTGAGCAACTGTACCAACTTGTACCCCAAGTCTTCACATTATCAAGGAATCATTAACCCTTGCTGTCCAATGAGATAAAGGTGTCTTCTAGTCTCTTTTGCATGCATGCATTTTAGTCAGTTCTGGCCAGAACTTTGAACTGCCCTCCCAGCAGCATCCTTTCCTTTTCTCCTCAGATGGCCCCATCTTGGAACCAGTTAATGTGCCAATTACCCAGAGACAAGTTTAGCAATTCTTTTGCCAAAGTCTTCAATGGACACTAAAGTTTCCTAGGCACTAGGTTTAAGAACTCATTGTGGACACCACACTTATTAAGTGCCTCCTTCTGTCACAAAGACTGCCACAAACCCCTGCTGTTCTCATCTCATAACCGGAACCTCTTACAACCATTCGATTCAGGTCCCGCAACCCAAGTGACTGTACTAAGTGGGCTCCTGGGTGATGATACAAATATATAATCCCGTATTTAATGCAGTTTGTCCTCTCATATTAAAATCCTAGGCACAGGTTCTGTTAAGATATTTTCTGATTACTTTGTATTATTGTTGTGTTGAACATTGTTATATATTAATGAAAGGAAAGGGGTTATCTATAATTCTTCCTAAGTGAAATAAGAATTAGAAGCTAACTGCTATTCCGTGAGTTATTAAGCATGTTATGTATTGTGTCTATATAGTATATGACTATATCAAGTAATAGTATATGCACACTGTTCAGACACTGCTGTGAATGTTAACAGTGGAGGTTATGTCTGTTGGCTACATAAGTAAAAAGGTAATTATTTTCTTTGTAAAACCAGTAAACTGCAGTTAAGCTTCCAGTGTTGTTCTTTATTTTTGGAATCACCAATCATTTGGTAAATCGGCAACTGTGAACCTAACAGGGATTCTTCCAACTCCATATTTGCTATAAGGAGAAGCAACATATAAAAGACAATATAAGGCTAATACATTTGACAAAGAAGTAAAGCATATTTGGTGGTGACATAGTCCTTACATAATTTGGCGCTGCGAGCAGGGTACTATTGCCTGCTTTGCCCTTTAGGAAAAGATGGAAAGATCTAGCAGTTCACAAGCTGAACCAGCTAGTGGAACCACCATGACAATGTTACCTATGCCTATGATTGGAGTGACAAAGTTCAGCGGTACTAATATGGATATCAGTGAATGGGCAGAACAATTGAAAAGTACAGCCCGTTTATACCGGCTACCAACTGAGTTTCATGCAGATTTAGCACTGAATTCACTTGAAGGAGATGCAAGGAAAACAGTGCTTCTTATCCCAGAAGAGGATCGGGGTACTCTTGGAGAGATTATAGGGCATCTTGAAACATTGTATGGTGATACAACATCAGCTACTGCTTTGAGAAAAAAACTTTTTACTCGGGCTCAAAGGGAAGGGGAGTCACTGCAACAATTTGCTCTAGCATTACAAGAAATTTGGGAGAAGTTAAGAAGGAAGGAAAACCGTGGCCTAGGGGAAGAGGATAGATTGCTACGAGACCAATTTGTAGCTGGGCTACGCAGTGTTCCCTTAAAACAAGCCTTAAAAGAGAGAGTCAGGGCTCAGCCTGACCTCACATTCCTTAAAATGCAAAAAGAGGCCATAGAGAGGGTGCAGGAAGATGATATTGGGGCCTATACAGTTATGCAACAAATGACAATGCAGCCATCTCAGGCATCTATTACAGCACCTCCCAGTAATGCTTTAGAAGGACTTGTGAAAGGATTACAAGAAAGTGTTTTGGCACTGAAGAGAGAAGTTGCTGACCTAAGAAGGGAAGTGAATGTCCCAGTCCGATATGGGGCAAAGCCTGCAAATAGATACAAATTCCAATCTGGGAACAACCCCCGACATTGTTGGGAGTGTGGAGATTTAGGGCATCTGGCCCGAACATGCCCCAAGGCATTACCTGAATCAGGGAACTCATCTTTAAACTGACTGATCCTGCTGTTGAGGGCCAAACAGTGGGGGTTGTTGAAAAAGGTCCCATGAACAGATTTGGGAAAATAGCTGGGGAATGCCCCTATGTTATGGCTATAATAGGAGGACAAAAAGTTAACTGTTTAATTGATACTGGCTCACAAGTTTCTACAATGACACTAGACTATTTCTCTGAACACTTACCGGGGATAGCTACCACCCTTTTGCCAAATATTAAACTAAGAGCTGCTAATAATCTACCAATTCCAGTGGCAGGGCTTATCTGGTGCGATGTAACAATTTTTGGGCAACAATTGCAGAACAAAGGTATTATTCTAGTGCAGGATGCAACTCCATCTGATGTGCCAGTTGTCTTGGGTATGAATATTCTGCAAGATATGGATAGTATCCTCTTCAAAAATCATGGCCATCAGTACTGGCAGCTGGTGACCAAACATGTTCCAGAACAACAGTTATTACATCAACTTAAAAAATCTTGCAGCCAGCAGCAGTGCCTACAGAACTCTACAGGTAAAATTGGAGTAGTGCGAACCCCCTTCAGAAAAATCATAGAAATTCCTTCAAGACATGAATTGGTTATTCCACTGCAGGTAGGAAGTTATAGAGTATTACGCCAGGCAGTGGTTATGGTGGAACCATCAAATCTATCAGCAATAAAAGGGGAAGTGGTAGTAGCTCGCTCGCTTAATACAGTAAAAGATGGAAAGGTGTTTGTCCGTTTGACAAATTTGGGTGAAGGAACTGTTCGTTTACCACGTAACATCATAATTGCTGAAGTACATCCAATTATACCCCACCAAATTGTGGTAGAGGAAGGACCAACCTTGGAAGCATGGACTCTTCAGCAACTATTAGCAACTGCTGATAATGTTGGTTTTGATTCCAGCAGTAATCTGACTGAACAAGAAATAGAGCACATAATTAAGGATGTTAAAATTCAAGAGAACATCTTGGAATCTAATAAGCTACAGGCAGTAAAAGAACTACTGCGGCAGAATATCTCTATTTTCTCCAGACATGATGATGATTACGGATTTACAACAGCCATAACTCATCCTATTCATACTTCTGAGGCTGCCCCTATTCGGGAGCGATATCGACACATTCCCCCTCCTCTATATCAAGAAGTAAAGGTTCTTATTAAGAAAATGTTGGACACCCATGTAATCCGAGAAAGTAAAAGTCCATGGGCGGCACCAATTGTTTTAGTGAGAAAGAAAGATGGGAGTTTGCGCTTCTGTGTCGACTATCGGAAATTAAATTCATGTACTCATAGGGATGCATACCCCCTTCCTAGAGTGGACGAATCTCTGATGGCCCTCTCTCAAGCTCAGTACTTTTCCACACTTGATTTGGCCAGTGGTTACTGGCAGGTAGCAGTAAAAGAGGATGATAAAGAAAAGACAGCCTTTGTGACCCCCATGGGGCTTTATGAATTCAATAGAATGCCTTTTGGATTAACAAATGCTCCAGGCACATTCCAGAGGCTCATGGAACAATGCCTTGGGGATCAGAATTTTGATTCTGTTTTAATCTATTTGGATGATATTATCATCTTTTCAAAAAGCTTTGATGAACATTTGGAGCACCTAAAAAGGGTTTTCCATAGGCTTCACCAATATGGTCTAAAATTAAAACCAAGGAAATATCATCTGTTTCAAACCCAGATAGCCTATCTGGGTCATGTAGTCAGTGCTCAAGGGGTTACCCCAGATCCAGAAAAAGTACGAGCAGTTCAAGAGTGGATGATACCCAAGACTGTGACTGAATTGAGGTCATTTCTAGGATTGGTGGGATATTATCGACGTTTTATAAAGCATTTTGCCCACATTGCTGCCCCTTTGCACCAATTATTATGTGGATATCCTGGAACTAATAAGAAGAACCAAAAGGTAGTAGATATTTCTGCTGAATGGAAGGAGACACAACAAAAATCCTTCCTTGCTCTGAAACAAGAATTAGTTTCAGCTCCAGTTCTAGCATATGCCAACTATCACTTACCATTCTTGGTGTATACAGATGGAAGTCTTCAGGGATTGGGTGCAGTACTATCTCAAAAACAGGATGGACAAGAAAGGGTTATTGCCTATGCCAGTCGCAGTTTAAGGCCATCAGAGCGCAATGCTGAAAACTACAGTTCTTTTAAGCTTGAACTATTAGCGGTAGTATGGGCTGTAACGGAAAAATTTTCTGAATACTTAATTAACAGCACATTTGAGGTTTTGACAGACAATAACCCATTAGCTTATTTGCAAACTGCCAAGCTAGGGGCTTTAGAACAACGCTGGGTAGCTCGTTTAGCTAGATTCAATTTTGTAATAAAATATCGTCCAGGAAAGAGCAATACCAATGCAGATGCTTTGTCTCGACACCCGTGTGATACACCTGTTGGAGAACTTGATGTTGAAAGAGAATGTATTGAGTTACCCCCAGTCAATGCTCCCGCATATTACCTTGGTACCACATGTTTTATACAAAATACCCATTCTACGTCTGAGATGCATACCCCCGCAGAATGGAGGAAACTACAATTTCAGGATGAAAATATATGCAAGATAAGAGCATTCCTTCAAAATAGAAAAAAACCTTCCAGAACAGAGAGAATTAAGCTTTCGCATGAAGGTCAGGCCTTACTTAGACAATGGGATAGACTCTATGAACATCATGGTATCTTGTATAGGAAGTACTATGACATCAGGAATCAGCAAGAAGTTTGGCAACTTGTTCTACCTAAGCAAGAGGTAACCAGTATATTGACTCTTCTGCATAATATACATGGGCATCTAGGAACTGAAAAGATTACAGAGCAGGCAGCCAGATACTATTACTATCCCAATCTGGGTCGCTGTGTAGATGAGGTCTGCCGTAGATGTCCTACTTGTGCAATTCACAAAAGCCCAGAGCAGAAGGCTCGGATAGTACCAATTGTTTCTAATTCACCACTTGACTTAGTTGCCATGGACTATCTGACCATACAAGAATCACCAGGTGGATATCGATACGCTCTTGTTTTAACCGACCATTTCAGCAAGCTAGCAGTTGTAATCCCCACCAAGGATCAAACGGCTGTAACTACAGCACAGATCTTATGGAAAGATTTCATTCAGGTCTATGGATGTCCCCGTAGGTTCCATTCAGACCAGGGTCCTGCATTTGAATCAAAATTAATTGAAGAACTATGTTGTCTCTATCAGATTCGTAAATCACGCACTACTCCCTATCACCCCGAAGGGAATGGAATCTGTGAGCGTTTTAATAGAACACTCTTGGGAATGCTAGAGGAACAGCGTCAGGAGAGATGGCCTGATTATGTCAAAGAACTTTGCTGGATCTATAATAACACCATTCATAGAACAACTGGATATACCCCATTTTTTATGATGTTTGGTAGAAATGGGCGAACTCCAATTGACTTGCTTCTAGATAGACCAGAACCAGAATGCCATGTTGTCCCTAATACGTGGGTGCAACTCCACAAACAAAAATTAGAGGAAGCACATAGGGTGGTGGCTCAAACATTACAGAAACACAGCTGGGATGCCCACAGCAAAAAGCGGGCACCGCCTCTTCGTGTGGGTGATAGAGTATTAGTCCGTAATAAAGCTGAGCAACGCAAGGGAAAGCTTGTGCCTAAATGGGAGAAGGAACCATATGTAATAGTTCGACAACCTGATGTAAGAATACCCATTTTTGAAATCCAGTCTGAGGTCAGATGTGGACCAAAAAGAATGGTCCATCGCAATCTTTTAAGACCATGTATCTTTACACCAGAAACTACATCTGAACCAATCACAATTTCACATGATACACAGCCGAGTAAAGTACCTGTCCTCTGGTATGGTATACCTATGACTCCGGCTGATCAGGGTTATTCACCTTCTTTTGAAAGGAGTTGGGAAACAGATTCAGCAGGTTTAGAAGGAACAGCATCTTCTCAATGGGGTGAAGAGCCAACTGATTTATTTAGCCAAACAGAAAGCAGAGATACTAACTATAACATAACAGACATGAGCCAACCCAATCAAAATGAAAACCGATACCCTGAAAGAAGCACCAGAGGTCAATTGCCTCTCAGATACCAGGATTGAGCTGTTTGTTCCTTGTAGAGGACTACAAAGGAAAACAAGGGAGGAATGTAAGGGGTAGGTGTGCTACTCATGCCAAACATAAAGCAAATAGTATGTATCTGTATGTAACCATTGTGTATTTACCTTTTAAATCTGTTTGATAAAGCTACTGTACATAAGGAAAATGTCAGTATTGTAGTCAGAAATGGTGTATATTTTAGCACGCAATGTTAAGCAGACATTATAAGTTATTTGTGACATATTTTCATTTTCTAATGCCTAGTAAAGAACAGCAGTGGGGTAATGGCAGATATATTTCAGAGCCTTAATCCAGGAAATGTACTGAATAATGTACTGTATAACATGCCATCCTATAAAATGCAAACTGAACATTGGGAAGAGCAGTATTAGTGCTGTGGAGGCTGCATGTGATCAGCAGATGAGAGGCACATGGACAGACTGAGGACCACCACATGCAAAGGAAGTGATACAGCAGTGACTGGAGACCTGAGAGGGTATAAAAGGAGTTACAGGTACCTGGGAGAGTGACTGTCTGGACCAGGTAGCAGGACTGCAGCAGTGCAAAGACAAGCAAACAAGTTTCTGTGCAGGGAAAGGAGCAGAGCCGGAACAGCTGAGCGGCAGAATTGAACTGTATTGGTAAAAGAGCTGAGAGGCCTCCAGCACCAGAAGCAGGCAATGGACAGAGGATTATTTCAGGCAGCTGTGGAATACTAATCCTGATGGGTCCAGATAATAGGTGAGCAACTGTACCAACTTGTACCCCAAGTCTTCACATTATCAAGGAATCATTAACCCTTGCTGTCCAATGAGATAAAGGTGTCTTCTAGTCTCTTTTGCATGCATGCATTTTAGTCAGTTCTGGCCAGAACTTTGAACTGCCCTCCCAGCAGCATCCTTTCCTTTTCTCCTCAGATGGCCCCATCTTGGAACCAGTTAATGTGCCAATTATCCAGAGACAAGTTTAGCAATTCTTTTGCCAAAGTCTTCAATGGACACTAAAGTTTCCTAGGCACTAGGTTTAAGAACTCATTGTGGACACCACACTTATTAAGTGCCTCCTTCTGTCACAAAGACTGCCACAAACCCCTGCTGTTCTCATCTCATAACCGGAACCTCTTACAACCATTCGATTCAGGTCCCGCAACCCAAGTGACTGTACTAAGTGGGCTCCTGGGTGATGATACAAATATATAATCCCGTATTTAATGCAGCTTTACCTCTCATATTAAAATCCTAGGCACAGGTTTTGTTAAGATATTTTCTGATTACTTTGTATTATTGTTGTGTTGAACATTGTTATATATTAATGAAAGGAAAGGGGTTAGCTATAATTCTTCCTAAGTGAAATAAGAATTAGAAGCTAACTGCTATTCCGTGAGTTATTAAGCATGTTATGTATTGTGTCTATATAGTATATGACTATATCAAGTAATAGTATATGCACACTGTTCAGACACTGCTGTGAATGTTAACAGTGGAGGTTATGTCTGTTGGCTACATAAGTAAAAAGGTAATTATTTTCTTTGTAAAACCAGTAAACTGCAGTTAAGCTTCCAGTGTTGTTCTTTATTTTTGGAATCACCAATCATTTGGTAAATCGGCAACTGTGAACCTAACAGGGATTCTTCCAACTCCATATTTGCTATAAGGAGAAGCAACATATAAAAGACAATATAAGGCTAATACATTTGACAAAGAAGTAAAGCATATTTGGTGGTGACATAGTCCTTACATACTGCTGCCTGTGTGCTGAAGGTGTTAGTAATAGACATGTACTGGCATGTAGAGACGCGCTGTTTTCGATTATTTCTTTAGGGCTGAAGGTGTCAATAGACTTACTGATGTGCCAGTACACTAAACTAAAGAAATATGGTGTCACTACGTTCCAGTACGTGTCTATTGCTAACACCTTCAGCAAAAAAAAGTTTGGGCATCCCTGATTTACAGGCAGAACCACGGCAAAAAAATATAAATCTGGCTAGCATTTTAAACCTCTTTATTTCACAAATGATAACATTCATAGAGGAAAAAAAGCAGTTTTTGGGAACATCAGGACAAAATTTTGATGTAAAATCTGTTAAAACATTACTTAAAATAAGGGAAATGCACCCATTGAAATGCATTATAAATTGGTGGGACCACAAATAAAAAATGTAAAATGTGAGAAAACTTAAAATCAGGGTACTTAAAAAAAAAAGGTTTCACAGTGCTTTGAAACTGAAAGCAATATAAGGGGTAATTTACAAAGGTCCTAAACAGAAGTTTGATTAATTAACAGTGTATTACATAATGTATTTTCAGGCTTCCAATATTCTGAAGAGGAAACTAATCAGAATAGAAATACAGCAGGTGGTAAGTTATCAGCCATGAGCTAAAGTATTTTTCTTGATGTCTGTGCAACATGATCATGTTATTTCAAAGGGAAAGGACAGTAGCCTGTCTTTTAGTAACAGAGGTATGAACAATCTTCATTTTATATGAAATGCACACAAAAAGAGCCTAGACAGGGTTAGTGTTAAGATATGTATTAATGGGCATGCTCTCATATAGATCCCATAATAATCTGATACTGACATAGTGCCATGTAACATGATCTTTGTCTTCTAATGCAGAAGTGTTAATAAAGTTGTGTCTTGAAGCAAGAGAAGCATGGTGTATGTGTGCAGATTCTCCTCTGTCCAAAGAAAGCTGCAGGCTCATGTGAGATTCAGATAATGGTTATCCCATCTCTTGAGTAGAAACGCAACAGTTAGACACCAATTGTGGACCTTCATCTTCCAGAATCTCCCTGTGCTTTAACCTGGAAAGGAATCCTAGAATTGGGATCTGGGGAACTGTAGCTCTACTGGGACCCATAGAGGATCCTGAGTATATCATGTAAAAAACAGGATGTAATGTTTTCTGTGCCTTACGGTCACTTGATGTTGTACTATATTCAATTATTTACCAGGTTTCATTAAGTAACTGTATATGTGGCATAATATGTTTTCAGGGTTTCAAGATTATGAAGAGGATACAAGTCAGGAAAGAAGTGCAACAAGTGCTGGTAAGACATTAGCTATGAAATTT
Source organism: Xenopus petersii (assembly GCA_038501925.1). NCBI lineage: Eukaryota > Metazoa > Chordata > Amphibia > Anura > Pipidae > Xenopus > Xenopus petersii. The sequence continues at coordinate 30,805,405 of CM076680.1, read as the reverse complement.
TACACAATGGTACTGTGTGCTTCTGGGACGAGATAGAATAATGCTTGTGTGTCAATCACAGTGACCATGACAATGACATGATGATATTATATCCCTTGCAGGTCAAAATGAGAATGTACAAAGCCCTTTAAAAGGCAATTGGAGCGTTTCTTTTCATAACAAAGGTATGTGTATATATATTATTTGTTTGTTTTTTTTAAATAGGGAATCAGTGCCCAACCAATTACAAATAATTGAAACAAATCCCACCATCAATATTTCAGCATGTAAAGCCTTCCTAGAAGAGAAGAGGGTAACATCTGTTTAAGCAGCAAAGAAAGGGACAACTTTCTATCAATACCCTTGGATATGGAATGAGATTTGGGTTGAATAAGTGTTGATGAATGGTGAATCGGCAATGTGTCGGTGAATGAGATTTTGATGCAAGTGTCCACATACTTTTGACCATGTATATGCCTATGGGAGACAGCACGGTTGTCAGAAAAACAATCTCTGCAATTTCCACTCTGATGTAGCCAGCAAGTGTTATGACGCCTCTACCATTAGCATTGAAAGGTTTTGCACAATATACAATCAGAGCAATCAGGACTGCAAATTAGAATATCCATGCAGAGTGATACCATCCTACATACAGATATAAAAATGTGGGGCCTAAGCATGAATATGGTGAAACAGGTATAATACTGATAATTAAAAAGTGCTTTGAATTGGGGTAAAATTTTAAATCATGCACATTATTTATAAATTAGATGAGATGGTGCCCAGAGAGCCCCTACCAGAGACAGATCATGAGGTACTGGCAGCAATAGAGCCAGTATTTTTTAGCATCAGCTCAAGGATATCACTTACATGGAAAAATATACAGAGTGTTAAAAGCTAGGTGTGTATTAATACAACTGCAGCTAATCTGTGTTAAAGCTTTGTAGCCAGACCACTTTTCTCAAAGAAATGCACAAAGAATGGGGGATTGCAAATTTATATTACAGGTAGTGCTTCTAATAATACAGTTATGGAATGTGTTAACCTGTGAGGGTATGATGGCAGATTCCCTAAATGCTTTTTAAAAATAGTATGAAATATTCCCTTGAAATATACTCCACTATGCTGCAATAATGAGGATTAACAATAGTCTGAGAACTGCAGTTTGTAAAACCCTATACAAATAAAAGTGTATTGTTAGATAAAAGAGAGTTAATAAAAGCTTTCTTGGTTTCAGTGCATGCTGAAGTGCACATTGAGTCAAAGAGAAAGAAGATTGAAGACAAACACTTTACAACCTACAGTAAGTACCCTTTAAATGTCCTATTTCCAGAGACATGTTGAATAAAGTACCCCCTCTTGTAAAATATAAGAATATTATAAGTTACTGAGGAGTTCCATGATCATATAAAAACAGGTCATGGAACTCCAAAGTGACTTCTAATATCCTCATATTTTGCAACAGGGAGTACTTTATTTATTATAATACACAAGTTTCAGTGAGTCATGTGACAGAAATGACATCACTAAGGTCCGATTATAACCAATGACATCACTAAGCACCGTTTCTAAGGATACAATTTACAGGATATTCATGGCTCTTGTGTATTAACTGTGTATATATATATATATATATATATATATATATATATATATATAGATACCACAGTAAAATTTGCCACCACTTACGTGTATGGGAGAGGAGGATTCCTGAGTGCAGTCCAATGTAATAGTAACAGATCCAACAAGCCAAAAACCTGCACTCGCAGATCTTATGTAGAAAAAATTAGGTAATTTTATTAGTGGAGACTGACAATTTGGCTACAATGGTAGCCTTTCTCAAAGTGAACAAACAACTTGTGTCTAATTAACATTTAAGGGGGGAGGTGCTCGTTGTGACATCATATTATATCACCAATGTGTGACAGAGTGAGCAATAAACTTTTGCATAATGAAAACTAGACCCCCTGCAAAAAAGAACCTGCAAAATTTGCCAACAACAATAAAAAATAAATAAAAAATAAACAGCACTCAAGCAGAAATGGGCCACTGTCATGCAAGTTTATTTGAAAAACTAGTATTGTGTGTGTGTGTGATTCAGTGTGTTTAACTGTTTCTCCACCAGTACAGTGAGGGGGTAAGTAAGAGATTAAGAGAGAGTCCCATGTAATGTGCTCTATTGGAGGTTGCAGAGAGTTGCAAGTGGCCAAGTCCAAGCTGGGTAAGAACAAGGAAGGTACTAAGCACCTAAGAGTAGACCATCCACAAAATAATGTTACATAGTTAGCCTTCCCAAGCCTTACAAGGTTACATAGTTACATAGTTACATAGATAAATGGGGTTGAAAAAAGATAAAGTACATCAAGTTCAACTCCTCCAAATGAAACCCAGCATCCATACACACACCCACTGACACTGAACCCTCTTTACCCTGACATACATTATATATACCAATATCTACACTAACTATATAATTTAGTATCACAATGGCCTTTAATATTATGTCTGTCTTGTGTTCAACCCCTCCAAATGAAAATCAAAGCACACCCACTGAAACTATATATACCCATATCTATACTATAGAGTTTAGTATCACAATAGCCATGGATATTACGCTTGTCCAAGAAATAATCCAAGCCATTCTAAAAGGCATTAACTGAATCAGCCATCACAGCATCACCCGGCAGTGCATTCCACAACCTCACTGTACTCAGTGTGAAGAACCACCTACATTGTTTCAGATTAAAGTTATTTTCCTCTAGTCTGAAGGGATGGCCTCTGATCCTCTTTATGAGTGAAAAGGTCCCCTACTATTTGTCTATAATGTCCTCTAATGTACTTGTAAAGTGCAATCATGTCCCCTCGCAAGCAACTTTTTCCAGAGAAAACAACCCCAACCTTGACAGTCTACCATTATAAAAGTTAGGGGCATTTACCCAGGTTAACACCAAGGCTGGGGGAGCAGGGAGGGGGGTTCTATGTAGGGTAGGGGATTTTAATAAAAAGGGTTTGGTTCTCCTTTAAGTACTGGAGCCCAAAACTGCACTGCATACTCCAGGTGAAGCCTTACCAGGGACCTATAAAGAGGCATAATTATGTTTTCATTCCTTTTTTATGCAAGACAGAACTTAATTTGCTTTAGTGGCCACAGAATGACATTGCCCAGAATTAGACAACTTGTTATCTACAAAAACAAGTTAAGGAAATTCCCAATACACTGCCATTTAGTGTATAACTTGCATTTATATTATTTTTTGCCAAAGTGCATAACCTGCATTTATCAACATTGAACCTCATTTTCCAGTTTTCTGCCCAGTTTTCCAACTTAGACAAATCACTCTGCAAAGTGGCAGCATCCTGCATGGAACCTATAGTTCTGCACAATTTAGTATCATCTGCAAAAATAGAAACAGTACTTTCAATGCCCACCTCCAAGTCATTAATAAACAGGGGTGTAACTATAGAGGAAGCAGACCCTGCGGCTGCAGGGGGCCCAGGAGGTGTAGGGGGCCCCATGAGTCTCAAATTCATATACAATTTCAATACATTTTAGTAAAACAGGACAACCTCTGGATATGTTTGGGGCCCTAACATTAATTTGCTGTGGGGCCCAGTAACATCTAGTTACGCCACTGTTAATAAACAAGTTAAAAAGCAAATGAGCAAGTACAGAGCCCTGTGGTACTCCACTAATAACACTGGTCCAATTAGAATATGTTCTATTTACCACCACTCTTTGTAGTCTATCTTTTAGACAGTTTACTTATCAGATGTGAATTGTCAGGCATGTTATAACCAAAAGATATGTAGCCACTTCTATTGGGCTCTCCATAATATTACAGTTAAAAAAATTCAATTTTATTCATCTGTGTATCAACAAAGTGCTAGAAGTGAAAACCTCAATGCACAATAAAAACAATTCTCTTATCCAAAAGAAGGTTTATTTTTTCTTTTCTCTCTCTCTAATAATTATCCTATACAGGGGATGTGCATGAATGTACATAAATGGATATGAGAAATGAACATAAATGGATATACTAAGAGGGATAATGGATGGTATAATAGTAGACAAGAATACTAAGGTATACAGTATATATACAGTATAATCCCAAATTCCAAAACTTAACTACTGGATTAATGTGAATTATTATCAGTCTTATAATTTTCATCAATACAAATAGGCAATATCATGTCTCATGTTCAATCCCTCAGGTATTCTCATCTCTAGTTTCAAAATCCAGAATGCCTCTCTAGACTCCCCATAGACACAAAGATTTTTATTTGGTCAACGACCAATTTAAGTGCAATCCAACCAATCCGTCAAATTATCATGAGGGAATCAAACGTTCATGCATCTAACGATTTTTTCGGCCGACATCTGTCAGAAAATTGATCGGCCAGGTTAAAAAATTGTCATTGTCACAGTGAAATCTATCTATGTTTGCAGGGCCAAGCAGGCAGCTCCCCTCAGTTTTCCTGGCTTCAACTAGACAACATCGCTTGAAATGGTCTTTTTAGTTGAATCTTTAAAAAAAATCTTGAAATCTATGGCCAACTTTAGATTTAGGGAACGCACCAAATCTCCAACTCTAAAGGGTATTATCACCTGTTCAATGACTTTAACTGTCAAATCTTGAATGACATTTGGGGAGCATAAAGCGTAATGTTTGACCACAGGGGACCCCTCATCTTTTTTAACAATTGCACTTATATGCTCCCTTTTCCTTTCTTTTAGACAACGGGTCATGTGCCCCACGTATTGCTCATTCCATGAGATATACTGCCCTTTTAGTATTGCAGTTATAAAAACCTATATTCTATTATGGCCGTCCTGTAACGCTAGATCTAAAGCTAGGCCCTGTAGAAATTACTTTACAAGTCTTGCATGTGGTGGCTCCACATCTGTAAGTAACTTTCAGTGATAGCCAACTATCCCTAGGATTTTTAGTAGCTGAGGTGAATAAACTAGGTGCTAGAATAGACAATATTGTGTTTGCTTCAACCACCTTATTTAAACTTGTATGTTGGGTGCAAAGCAGTCCGGAAACCCTTGCCAGGGGTTTGCATAGACATACAGGAAAAAAATATAGCTGCAGCACCTCTTTGTTGCAAAAAGTGAAAACTTGGATTTGTTAGGTCAAACAACCAGGCAACGTTTCGGGATTAAGAGTAAGCCCGAAGCGTTGCCTCGTTGTTTGATCTAATACATTCAAGTTTTCCCTTTTTGCAACAAAGAGCTGCTGCAGAATTATTTTTACCTGTAAACTAGGTGCCTAGAATAGGAGCTTTCTTAGAGACACATTTTATGTTGGCAAGTGACAACCTAGTGTCATTATATACTGTAGCACTGGAAGGTGCCTTCTAACGATACCACAAATCTTGCCTTATTCCTCGCTATACTCATTAGTAAAATAAATGTGATCCTTCTTCTTTGTCTCTATTTTATATTTGTTATTATTGTTGGGGGTTTGACTCATATCTCTAGTGTAACTCCTGCTCGCTTTGTCACATGATGTCCTGACCATCTGCTTTGAGCAGCCGCGCCTCTGTAGTCTATAACCCAAAAGTCTTGATTGTTCTTTAAAGGTGTCATCTTGACTACAGTTCCTCCTATATCTAACGAACTGACTATAGGGGATGCTCGTATAATGTGCTTCAGGTTATTTACAAAAAAGATGCAGAGACAAAAAAGTCGGCAAGACAAAATTATCACTGAGAAAATCGTTTTTGATGCATTTGTAGTGAGATAAATTGTTGCGCGTAAAAAAAAAAAATTTTGACTCCCATTGACTTCAATGCATTTAGCAAATCTTTCAGAGTTTTGCGAATTTGTCGTCAAAACATTACAGATTCGCTATAGATCACTAATGCCTATGGCAAATGGTAGGTCTGTCAGGTAGAAACTATTTTCAGAAAGCCGCAATCATGTAGCCATCATGTTTCCTATTTCAATCCTACTGCTTGCAGGAAAGATTTTTTGACCCATCTGTTATCTTTGGTAAATGTGATGTACAACATAAGTCTTACACCTTTGTTTGGTATGATTATAGTTTTTGCTAAAGCTTCTGATGCACATACAATACCAGTGTCAGACTTGGCCTGCTCGACATATTTGCTCATCCCTAGCAGCGGGCATTGTGCCGAATGGCTTTACCTATTTCTGTCCTGCACATGTGCCCAGATTCAGTAGGTACAGGGATGCCTGGGAAATTGGGAGAAGACGGCAGCTGTGCTCTGCTGTAAAGTACCCAGGGCTGGTGCACTTTTTAAGAAGAAGAGCATTGATGTCTGGTAGAAGATACTGCAAAATATCAGGGCAAATGTCCATGTTTTGCTGATCATGCAGTCTTTTTTTTATCAGAATTCCTGCATACTTTCAAAAAAACCCCTCAAAATAGCTCTTGCCTTAACTTGTTTGTGATTTATCAATGCAGGTACAAAATTGAGTGCGGCTTTTCTTAGCCAATGTGTGTGAGAATGGCATCACTTGCATTAGAGAAGTGTCAATTATAGTGCATCCTTTTAACTTGTAATTTGTACCCCGAAAAAAAATTGCTAGCAATTACCGTAACCAGCGCAGTAGCACTAGAAATGTGTATAAGAACAATTATCATTGTAAATAGTGTTTAAGCGTGTGCATAATCACACAGGATTTTCTGCTTTGCCCTGGCATTCTTAGTTGAGCCCTTAGGCTAATGTCATGTGTGCTGTTTCTACACTGGCGGAAAAAATACTTACCTACCCCACATTTAGTAAGCACGGAGAAGCATGCCATAAGCCTGTCAGTGTGCCCATTGGGAGAATTTTGTCCTGAAAATGCTCACAGTGAACACAATTCCCTCCGGATCACAGAAGTAGAGCGGTGAGTGACCTATTAACATCAAATGCTTAATGAATGGTGAAGTTAAAATTCAAGCGATAGGTCCGGGGCAGCTGCACCCGGACCCACTCACTCAGAGGGTGAGCTCCGCATGATCTATGCCCGTTTATCTTCAAGGGCTTTGAATGTAGTAGGGTTGGAGCGCTCCCTAATTGGTATACTGAAAATGCTCACTTCACATTTTCAGGACAAAATCTGTCCCATGTGAGCGCTGATAGGGGAATGCTGTGCCTCTGAATGCTTACTAATCATGGGGCAGAGAAAATATTAGCCTTATACATTGTTATTTTGTACCAAATATCTAAAGGGAGCAACATGCCAGGCTCCACTGACTATAAATTTCTTCCATAATACAGGATACCCATGGGACAGGACAAGCCTGAAGTCTCTACCAATAGATCTGAAGGCGTTTGAGAAACTGGATGCTTATGCTGCAAAGGTACCAATGCAAAAGTTTTTATTCCTGTTGTTTATTAAACTCTCCTCTTTATCTACATTTAGCACTGATTATAACATTCATTCTGTCGTGATGCTTATTTATACTGCTTTAGGTAAATGCTTTATGGAATATTGACAACTTGGTAAAGAACCTGCTCCAAGACGCTCACAATGACCTGGAGAAAACACGGGCTATCTGGATATGGATATGCCACCATATTGGTATCTGACACTCTTTCATTTATATACTGCGATAGGAAGATCTAAATGCTGAGCCACCACAGGGTGTGATTATTTTGTAATAACTAATTACAGGGGCAATTCACATGAAAGTGAACTAGTATGATGTAGGAGGTGGTATTTTAAGGCAATTATAATTGTTCCTCTTCTTTATTTTTGGGGGGTTGAATGATTTCACACTTTTGAACATCTCTATTTTAAAGAAACAGTTCAATATAAAAATAAAAACTGGGTAAATAGATTGGCTTTGCTAAATAAAAAAGGTTTTCAATATAGTTAGTTAGCCAAAAATGTAATGTATAAAGGCTGGAGTGACTGGATGTCTAACATAATAGCCAAATCACTACTTCCTGCTTTGCAGCTCTCTTGATTTCCACTGATTATGAGGTACTACCGTAGGCCAATAGATCCAGTAATATAGGATGTGTTCTGTGTTCCCATTTTAGCAAACTGCTATCCAAGAGGGGCAGATAGGAAGTTAGGCATAACGAGGCCTATGAATATGGTATGTGGTAAGGAGAACACTAGCCAGAATCTCCTAATTCTGCACCGTGCAACCGTGCTAAATCTTTTTTAATAAGGTGCTAGGTGCACATCACAACCATTCCCCTAAGGAAACAGGGGGATGTGTAAATAACCCCTATAGTGTCACCTGCAGGTTTAACACCTTGGTCTACTGGTTCCCCTCAGTGGATACTGCCAAGCATTTCCACTTAGTTTGCAGTTCTATGCTCCACAGCATAGGAAACTATCTGTTTCGGTCTGTCTCACACTACAAGGAGTTTTTACTAGATCTCTTCTCTCCAGCTTCACTTCAAGTTGATGCTTTACCTTAGTGTTCTGAGCTTCTTCTACAGTACTGAGACTTCATCCATCCACATCACTGCTAAGGTTGATTCCTAAGTGAAAGAGCTTTTCGTCTACAATTTTATAAAAATAGGAAAATAGAAAATATCCACAAAACCCCTGGGCCAATGATAATAAAGAAACAACTATATATTATTAATATTATTATTAACATGTATTTATATAGTGCCAACATATTGCATAGCACTGTGTATACAACAAGCATAGTATGTATAAAATACTTAGTAACACTTTTGTGTATTTATGTTACATAAATAAATTATAGGGGTCAATAACTGTGTAAAACAACACCTCTGAACAGTGCCCACTAGTGACAATGCAAAATTTCCAACCAGCGAAAATTCGCCATTTAGTGAATTTGCCCCAGTGAGTCTAATCAACTTGATGTATGTCATAAAAAAGAAAAAAAAAACTTTATAGTTCTATAAATATATTTACTAGGGATGCACCGAATCCACTATTTTGGATTCGGCCGAACCCCCGAATCCGTCACAAAAGATTCGGCCGAATACCGAACCAAATCCGAACCCTAATTTGCATATGTAAATTAGGAGTGGGAAGGGGAAAACATTTTTTACTTCATTGTTTTGTGACAAAAGTCACGCAATTTCCCTCCCCACCCCTAATTTGCATATGCAAATTAGGATTCAGATTCGGTTCGGCCAGGCAGAAGGATTCGGCCGAATCCGAATCCTGGATTCGGTGCATCCCTAATATTTACAAAATTGACCCCATCTGGTGGTGGTTTGAGTGCACCCTACCATAATGGGACTTTCATTTATTTCCAAGAAAGTATGGCAGATACCATGTGAAATGCATAGAGCTGAAGTATTTTCATCTAAATGTGCAGATGTTTTTGGATTTCTGTAATTAGCCCGTATTTAGCAAGACAATGTGCCCAGTTAGGTAATTGAGCACTACTCAAAGTTTTACACGAGTATTGACCTCTGGTATTTACTAGTGTATCATCTATTCACAAATTATTCATTGAGCCCAATCATAGGGAAGAAGTTGAAGGGAGTTGCAATCAGCTTAACACATTACTTTTGCATGACACTGATCATTACATAGATTGTTGGACCAATACCTTCCATAGGGCACTGGTTACTTCCAAAGAAATTACCTAATTTACATCCCGTACATCCCGTACCCAAAAACTATTTTTGTGGGGTCATCACTTTTGATGATACAAACCACCATTTTAACAATTTTACACAATTAGAGAGTGCATACTTGTGTATAACAACAACAAATTATAGTTACTGACATTAGCACCGTCTGCAGAACACTTACAAAGTGACGTTATTTGAGCTTTCTATCATGAATTTCAAAATAGAAAAATAAAACTTGACACTGTGCAGGTGTCTATAAATCCATAGACCAGAGGTGGGGAATTTTGGTATCTGCTGTTGTTGAGGCACACCTGTTGCCTGTTGTTGGCTAAGGATGGGGACAGCTGTAGCTGCTGAAGGTTTGTTCCCTCCAGGCCCAGATTTGTGGAAAGGCCACCTAGACCCGGGCCTAGTGCGGCAGGATTTTAGGGGGGCGGCATGCTGCCCAACCACACCCACATTGGTTGAAACACACTGGGGATACACAGGAGATACAATTATTTTTTAAATCCCCTTTGCTCCGGTCCAGATAATGAAAATTTGCATGAATAAAGGGGAGAGGACAGGGGCGACAAATGGCAGTGGGCCTAGGGGCGCCCACTATATAAATCCGGCACTGGTTCCCTCTGGATCAGGTATTTGTTCCACTCTAAGATGGATTTCTGCTTTGATTGTTGTTACCAGAGTACGACACAGAGGGACTGAAAAACCTCAGCCAAGTATCCTGTGATCCTAATGATGTCCTCCGCACCAGGAAAGGAGTCTGCGCTGGGTACTCTTCCCTCTTTGAGCGAATGTGCAGGTAAATAGAGAGGGGAAATGGATATTTGGCTCTAATTCTGTGTGTTCTGTTCATTGTAATCATTCATTAAATAGTAGGTTGCAATTTGGCACACAAAAAGTGGGGCATTTGTTAATAAGTGCTATTTTCCCTTTATAATGCTAGGGATTTTTTTCTCATACTGGATGGCAGCAGGCATCAGCCCTTGGCAGATAAGTGAGTGGCTTGCTGCTTTCTTGGTACTGTTGCGTATCAACTGAAGCATGCTAAATCACTTTTCTGAGTGGAAGCACTTGCACATATTAGATGTATTTAAAAACGATTGGTATATTTGCCGCCTTGGCACATTGGTACATGGCAGGAGCTAATTCAACAGAACATATTTATAATCTTTAGTGCAGGGTTTAAAGGGGGTCCTAGTCCCCATGAACCATACTTTATGAATAAGTGGGTAACATACACACTGTAACAAAGCAGCTGGGTTAGTTATAGATGGGCGATATGTTTCTCCCAGGGTGTTATATAATACAACACCCTGGAACATGGATTAATTAATACAGACCAATGGCATAAGAAAAAAGGCAATGGCACACTGGGCACGATCAAGCAGGGTAAACCCTTGCAGAGATTTATTTTGCACACGATGCAACGTTTCGGGGTGGTCCCCTTTGTCATGCTTGACAAAGGGGACCACCCCGAAACATTGCATCGTGTGCAAATAAATCTCTGCAAGGGTTTACCCTGCTTGATCGTGCCCAGTGTGCCATTGCCTTTTTTCTTATGCCATTGGTTTGGGGGGGTGCCGATCCCTCCTGGTATTTGAGCACCTGGCAGAGTTCCTGAAGGCCAGGGTGTGCGAGGTGAATCCCTCTTGTTTCTTAATACAGACCAAAGCTGCAAGGTAATTGCTGCAGCTAAAGTACCTGACTGACCTTGGGAGGTGGGAGAGAGAGAGTGAGCAGGAGCTGCACTGCACAGGGAAGATACTGGTTACCAGAGTTTTGTGTTATATTTTGATTCTTTTGTTTTTGAGTTGGTGTTGGGAAAGCCACCCAACTGTAGTTAGGCTGCCAACTGTGTTTAGCCAGCGCTCTGGTGCAAGGGTTTATTTTTCCTTGTTTTAATTTCCTTGTGTGCTTGTTACTAAAGACTGTGTAACAGAATAAACTGTAGGCACATGCCTTTAAGAAGAGCGACTACTGTGACTGTTTTTACCCTAAAAGACTGTAGAAAGCAGCCCCAAGACACTGACCCAGGTACCCCTATAGGTCTAGTTGTCACAACACATAAATGGGAAAGATATCCATAATGTTTGGGGAACAGGCCTCTAAGTGCCAAGACCAAATCACATACAGTGTTAAAGTTCAAATGGGTAGAATCTAGCTACATTTTTATCTTTTTGCTCCAGTACACATATCTGCCTGCCCCCTTAGTTCTAAACAACATCGGGGCCACTGTCCCCAACTTAATCCTTTCCCCACAGTAACTCTTCAACTGCAGAGCTACACATTGTTGGTATTTGCCATGTTTGATTGTGTCATGCATAAAACATTGGAAGACAGGAATTGATTTTTGGCGCAGGTTGCCAATCAGTGCCATTCAACTGCATCTGGGGGGTAGGTTTTTTTACGGGGTTAATAATAACAACGATTAAGAACTAAACCCTAAAAAATAATATGGCTAAAAATGTCATATTTTATATGCTGCACTTATTGCACCAGCCTAAAGATTTCAGCTTTTCAATAGCCTCCCCCCTGTAACAGGAATGGATAGGGAGCTTTAATGATACTGGAAGCACACAAACTCCTGCTCAGGACACCCTATGCATGTAATGCTAAAATGAAAAGTAGTGCATCAAAGTTTAATTAGTTCAATCAAGATAAGTTAACTAATTCAAAAACAAATATTGATCTTTCTTACATTATAAGGGACCTTTACGTTTAGGGGTAATATTTTAACTGGGGCTGCTGCTGTACCAACACTGGAGGATTTTTTTTACTTTTACATGCAAATTTACATGTGTATGATGTGTGTCAAGCATTGAAGAGGTAGCCTGAACTAAAAACATTTGAAAACCTCTCCTGTGTAAGAAATTGAGAGCCAGGATACGGTTGCTACCTTTAATGAACAAATGGCAACGATATTTGTACCTTTCTGCTGTATTAATAACATAGGCATCAAGCATGATTTTATATTTGGCACCCCCAAGTGCAAGATGACTTTCCTTCTCCTGTAAGTGACTTTTATCGGTCATTTTTTTCCACACATCTTTTTGTACACATTGTATTAACTTAATACACTATATAGTTTTTATCTAATGTGTGCTTCCTTGTAGTTCTACTACGTCTATATCACTTTAAGTGCTGTAGGTTATGTTGGGTGACATTGCCATATAAGTGCCATTTTCAGTTCAGGTGTTATGCGAGTGAACGAAGACGAAGTTTAGTTCTGAAGAGACTGAAGGAGGATTCTATGCAGAGGAATTCAGGGATGTATTCCAAATGTAAGGGGCAGCGAAAGAGAGAGGTTTAAGGTGAGAAACAGCAAATCTATTGTGGGGTGTGCAACCAAGCAGTTGCTCAGAGAGGAGGAAATAATCAGGAACACATTGACACAGACATATTACCTGTGCCACGAACAACATTAAGAAGACAGTGGGAGCGTAGGGAGATTAATGCGTGGCTGAAAGATTGGTGTAGGGAGGAGGGTTTTGGGTTTTTGGAGAACTGGGCTGATTTCTCAGTCGGCTACAGGCTATTTGCTAGGGATGGGCTGCACCCCAATGATGATGGTGCAGCTGCTTTGGGGGAGAAGATGGCTAGAGGGTTGGAGGAGATTTTAAACTAGGTGTGGGGGGAGGGTTCACCACGGAAGACAGGTTAGATGAGGTAATAGGCAAAGGAAGGGAAAATGGGGAGGAAATTTGGTTGGGGGGTTCTGTTAAGGTGGAAAAATATGATGTGATTTGTGTTGCTAACACATGGCTGAATGAGTCACATGACTGGACAGTTAATATGGCTATGTTTCAGAGGGACAGAGGCAATAGAAAAGGAGGGGGGGTATGTCTGTTTGTTAGGCAGGATTTAAAAACTAATATAAAGAAGGAGGTGATGCTAGAAAATGAGGGGGCGGAAGTCTTATGGATGGAGTTCTTCACAGATTGTTAAGAGTCCAGCAAATTAATTGTAGGAGTATGCTACAGATCCCCTAATGTAAGTTAGGAGGAGGCTAAGCTCCTGATGCAAATAGAAAAGGCTGCTAGTTTGGGGAAAGTAATGATAATGGAGGATATTACTTACCCAGATATTCATTAATGAATATAAACAATATAATAAATGTTGTAAAACAGCAATCCGGAAGGCAAAGATAGGAAATTAGGAGCAAATTGTAGCTGAGGCTAAGACTAACCCCAAGGGGCAAATTCACTAAACGACGAAGAGCCTAACGCTAGCGTGAATGTGCCAGCGTAGCACATTTTTGTTAATTCGCCGATTCACTAACGGACGCTGGCGTAAATCTGCACCCTTACGCCTGGCGAATTTGCGCAACGGACATAACTACGCAAATTCACTGACGCGCAAATTATTCTGAACGCTACCTTTTACGCCAAACTTCCTTCGCCACCTCAGACCAGACAAAGTGCAATAGAGTAGATAGGGATTGTGTCAAAAAAAAGTTTCTAAGTCCCAAAAACGCTGGCTTTTTTAAAAAATTTTATGGGTGATAGGCTGAAAAAAAGATGGAATTTTTTTTTGGGGCTACACTCCTTCCCCCCTACATTTCCTATCTCGTGGCAACTTAACTATGCAGAAATTTTATTTGCTGTTTTGAAGGTTTCCCAGGCTTGTGTAGTGCTGCTACATATACCTCCATTTAACTTGAATTTGGCGCCGTATGCAAATCAAGCATCGCTAACGTAACTTTGCTTTGCTTGGCGAATTAACGCTAGCGCAACTTCTCAACCTTGCGCTCCCCCTGAGTGCAACTTCGGATTTTAGTGAATTTGCGTAGCGCTGCCAAAAATACGCGCGGCGAAGCACGGCGAAGCGGACGCTGTTGCAACAACGAATCTTTGTGAATGTCCCACCAAATGTTTTTTTAAGAATATACCCAAATGTTTTTTTAAGAATATTAATAGTAAAAAGATGCTGGTTGAGAGTGTTGCTCCTTTAAATAATGGTACCAGTATGGTTGTAACAGATACAGAAAAGGCAAATGTGCTAAATCAGTTATTTTTTCAGTGTATACAATAGAGGAGTCAGAGTTCCCAGGCTCACTTCATATCTGCACTGATGGCTCAGCTCAATCTAGTCAGTGGCTGACTCAGGATATGATTCATAAGGCTTTAATAAAATGTCATGTGAACAAAGTGCCAGGGCCAGATGGCATATACCCTGGGTTCTAAGAGAGCTTAGTTCAGTTTTGGACTGGCCCCTATTGCTGATTTTCTCAGATTCTTTTTCATCTGGTATAGTACCTATGGTTTGGAAAATAGCTGATGTCATTCCAATATTTAAAAATCTATTACGATCTCAGCCTGGCAATTATAGGCTTATAGTAAGTATGACATATGTGATAGGCAAATTATTTTGAAGGCTTGTTAAGGGATCATATTAAAAATGTTGTCCTAATGAATGGCATTATGAGCAGTAATCAGCATGGCTTTATGAAGGATAGGTCATGTCAGACAAATTTGATTGCTTTTCATGATGAGGTAAGTAAGATGCTGGACAGTGGGGGGGGCAGTAGATGTGATCTATTTGGATTTGCCAAAGTGTTTGATACTGTGCCTCACAAATGACTGCTTTCTAAACTAAGGTCTGTTGGGCTTAAAGGGGTGGTTCACCTTCAAGTTATTTTGAGCATGCTATAGAATGGCCAATTCAAATCAAATTTTCAATTGGTCTTCATTATTTATTTTGTATAGTTTTTCAATTGTTTGTCTTCTTCTTTTGACTCTTTTCAGCTTTAAATGGGGGTCACTGACCCCTTCTAATTAACAAATGCTCTGTAAGTCGCTTATTCAAATCAATGCATGGTTACAAGGGTTATTTGGACCCTAGCAACCAAATTGCTAAAATTGCAAACTGGAAAGTTGCTAAATAAAAAGCTAAATTACTGAAAAACGACAAATAATAAAAATTGAAACCAATTGCATATTGATTCAAAATATCAATCCCTACCTCATACTAAAAGTTAATTCAAAGGTGACCAACCCCTTTAAAGAAGTCATTTGCACATGGATAGGAAACTGGCTACAGGATCGGGTACAGAGGGTGGTTGTTAATGGGACATTCTCTACTTGGAGTAAGATTATTAGTGGGGTCCCTCAGGGCTCGGTATTGAGTTCACTTTTATTTAACTTGTTCATAAATGACTTAGGGGAGGGTGTTGTAAGTAATGTATCAGTGTTTGCAGATGACACAAAACTATCCAGCCCAATTAATTCCATCCAGGATGTGGCATCCTTGCAACACGATCTTGGCAAACTGGCAATCTGGGCAGCTAAGTGGCAAATGAGATTCAATGTTGATAAATGTAAAGTCATGCACCTGGGATGTAAGAATATCCAAGCCACTTATACCCTTAATGGGACTGCACTAGGCAAATCCATTATGGAAAAGGACCTTGGAGTCCTTGTAGATGATAAACTTGGCTGTAGCAAGCAATGCCAGTCAGCAGCATCAAGGGCAAATAAGCTTTTGAGCTGTATTAAAAGGGGCATAGAGTCAAGGGAGGAGGGGGGTCATTCTTCCACTGTATAGAGCACTTGTAAGGCCCCATCTAGAATATGCCGTACAGTTTTAGTCTCCATCACTCAAACAGGACATTATTTATTTAGAGAGGGTACAGAGAAAAGCAACTAAGCTGGTAAAACGTATGGAAAATCCAAGCTATGAGGAAAGACTGGGAAAATTGGGGTTGTTCACACTGGAGAAGAGACGATTAAGGGGTGATAACTATGTATAAATATATGGGGGTTTCATATCATAATCTCTCTAATGCTTTATTTGCCAGTAGGTCTTTCCAGCTGACACGAGGTCACCCATTCCGATTAGAAGAAAGGGTTACCCCTAAATATTCTGAAGGGTTTTTGTTACAGTAAAAGCTTTGAAGATGTGGAATTCTCTTCCTGAATCAATCGTGCTGACTGATACAGATAGATTTAAGAAGGGGTTGGATTGCTTTTTAGCAAGTGAGGGAATACGGGGTTATGGAAGATAGATCATAGTACAAGTTGATAAAGGAACTAGTCCGATTGCTATTTTGGAATTTTATCCCCATCTGAGGCAGATTGGAGAGGCTTCAAATGGGGGTTTTGCCTTCCTCTGGATCAACTAGCAGTTAAGGCAGGTTAAAATAGAGTTTAAAGGTTGAACTTGACGAGTGTCTTTTTTACACCTAAACTATGTATGTAAGAGATGTAGTGAGGTTTTGAGTAATGAAGGGCTTGAAAGTTATGAGGAGGGGTTTGTCAGTTATTCTTTTTTTATTAGGAAGCCATAATAAAGATTTCAGCAGAGGAGGGACCTGTACCACCTTGGATGAGAGGAGAAAAATTCTGCCCTCAGTATTTAATACAGACTTTAGTGGGGAGAGCTGGGAGTTAGGGAGGCCAGTTAGTAGCAAGTTGCAGTAGTCTATGCGGGATAGGATGAGAATATGCATGCGCACCTTTGCTGTTAAATTTGAAAGAAAGGGGCATCTTTCGGCAATATGTCATAAGAAAAACTGACCGGTTTTGGGATTAATATAATCATAAAAGGAGAAAGGAGTAAAAGATTACCCCCCCCCAGATAGATATTATAAGTAAAGGGGAGTAGAACCAGGCTTATGTAGAAAGATGATTAGTTTTGTTTTTGTTAGGTTGAGTTTGAGTTGGTGGTGGTTCATCCAGTTGGAGATTGCTAGGAGGCATTTAGAGAGCAATTAGTCTCAGTTTCAATTTATAATGAAGAGGTATGAAGTAGATTTACGTAGCATCTGCGTACAAATTGTATTTAAAGCCAAAAGAGCAGATGAGATATCCCAAAGACAGAATGTACAGGGAGAACAACAACAGGCAAAGTACAAGACCTATCTTTTTAAGTTTTGTTGGCATAATAGAGAGTCCATAATTGATTTGAAAGGTAAGAAGAGAGCCCAGATGCAACCTAATTACAATTACCAAGCAAAAACACAATTTTCATTGGGAGGCAGTGGTCAACTGTCAAATTCAGGTGATAGGTCAAGGAAGATTAAGATAGAGAAGTGGCCTTTGTCTTTGGTAACCTGAAGATCATTTGTAACTCTGCACTAGGCAGTCTCAGTAGGGTGTGCAGGCTGGACACCAGATTGCAAAATCCAACAGATTACGTGTATGCAAAAAATAAGTAATATGGGAGAACACAAAATATTCTAGGAGTTTAGAGGCAGTGGGAGAAGTGAGACAGGACGGTATTAGATAAGTCTAGCATGTGTTGTTTAAGCAGATGTAGCACACCTTTAGGTGGGCGTGAGATATATGAGATTATAATGTGACTGACTGCCAACTGCTCCCTGGTACCCTTGTGCTGTGAGGAACTCTCGGCAACTCCCAGCAGTGTGTGTGTGAGCCCCTTCAAGCACCTTACCCAAAGTGGATCCTGGGTGTCTTCTGGTGTACAGATCAATCAGGCTGACTGCTGACAGCAATAATAGTCCAGGGTGGTTGCATCAAACAAAGAACTTTATTGAACAAATGGCAGGTTATGGCTCACAGCAATCAGGCAGTATCCCTCCCAGAATAAATACTCTGTACATTATCTTAAGTATTTCCCTCTCAGAGGTAGTGCAGCCTTTCTTGGTGATCATATCTCCAGCACAGGTTAATTCATGGCGGTTCCTTGCTCGCTAGAGCTCCCCCTGCCCTAATGTTCACTCACTCCCTGGTGGTGTCTTGCGTCCATGGGAGAACTCTGGCCTCTGAGCTCACCCACTTGTTGGTGGTATCTAACTCCTTGGCACTTTCCCTGCTCCTGAACTCACCCACTCTTGACCCTGTCTGGCAGCTTGATCACAGCAAGGGTGCTAACCCCAACTACTTTCCTTGTTGAACCAGAAAGCTGCTCACTAAATTACCCTGCCACTATCTATTGCTCCTAGAGCAATTATTCTGTAAACTTCTGACGCTAAATAAACTTTCCCTAACTTGGGCCTGTAACCTGCTCAGACACAGGACCTGTATCAACCTCTCAGAGAGGTGAGGTCCCAGAAAAGACCCTGAGCACATGGTTCTCTATCCTTTTAAACAAAATTCTCCTGCCATCTACTGGGCAAACCTTGAACTGCAATGGATTCAGGAAAAGCAACATAGCTGTCTGGGTACATCAAAGGATCACTTTAGGTGTCTCAATTAAACTTGGTCTCTACACAGACAAGAAGGCAATGAGTGGGGGTAACAGGAGAAGCCAGGCGACTATTACAAGAATTAAGTCATGCAGAAGGGGGATTAGAAAGGAGGAGCATGTTTGTGTCATTATAGATGAGAGGAGAGTGTATCAAGCTTACCAATACTGTTGATGAGGGATGCAGAAGATTATTGATATAGAAAACCAGCATCATTGTTTGGCTTTGTTATTGCTTATATTCATACTGTAGCACTCTTCCTTGGCATTCAAAAAGGCAGAATTGAGGCACGACAATAGAAATGTATAATCTATAAAGTGTGCTTGCATATGGGATTTACTCCACATACAGTATGTTCAGCAGAACTTGTAGAGAAGCGTAAAAATCTGGTTTGAGAATTTAGCCAGGGCTGTGGGTTTTGAGCTGTACTATGCTTAGCCTGTAAGGGGGCCAAATGAGACAATCATAATATATATTACACATACACACACACACATATATATATATATATTACCGTGGTGTGTAGTTCTACCTTAAAGCAATGATCATAAATCCAATTAAAGTCAAAGAAAAGCTATTCCTCAGTTAAGTCCAAAATGATATACAGTGGACATGTCCCAGAAAACCCCAGTCCAAGCGTAATACATCATTTGATAAAGCAAATCAACTTGAGTGTCCACCTCGGCACAAAATGCTTTAGGCTAATGTATGTCCTAATAAAGATTTTTTACTTGGGTAAGGGCACACGGGCAGACTCTGGAAGATTAGTTGCCCCGGCGACAAATCTCCTTTTTTTTCGGGGCGTCATCTCCCTGAACTGCCTACCCCTACCTTCCCACCGGCTATATTAAAAAATTTCCAGCAGGATGGCACTCACAGCGCTTCATTTTCCAAGGTCGCTGAAGTTTCCTCTAAGAAATATTTGGGCTACTTTTTTAGGAAGGGTTTGGGTTCCTAGAGCACTGGGCTGATTTTTCATTGGGGTACAACCTATACAGTCGTGACGGTTTGTAAGAGGGTGTTCGAATGTTGTATGTAAAATTGTACGTGAGTTATGTAAGTTGTATGAATGTGAAATGTTAAATGTGTATGTGATTTAATTGTGTTTGAAAATCTGTATGTAATGTTTAAATGTGGCCACTAGGTGGCAGTGTTGTGTTACAGTTGGGAATGGTTCATGTGCTAAGGAGTGCACAAAAGTTGGGGGAACACATGTTTAGCTAGTGGGTAGCTAGTGCTAGAGGGAAAGTATTTAAAGGAGAGACACACCCAGGGTGTTGTTGAGAGTTGGATGTCGTGGAGTATAGAAGTAGACAGTGTTAAGGAAATAAAAGTACTAGGTACTTGAGCTAGTTAGTGATTATTCTGACTCCAATTGCTGTAATAATGGCTGAATCCCCGTGAGACCTCCCTGCTGGGCCTGTATGGAGCTGTAACAACCACTGAGGACAATCTTTGCCAGATAGCTGAACTCACCAGACACTTGTAGTCCACAAAGCTGCTTTATTTGAGGTGGATAAACAGTGTAGCAGTGGATGAATAAGTGCTGCAGGTCAAAAAGAATATTTCCTTCCTAACCTCTGAGCTGTAGCTCCTCACTCATGGAAGGCAGGAACACAAGAGGATGATGGGAGGAACTGACATCACACATAAGGAAGGAATAGGAGGAGGGTTTACAAACGAGGAAATACAGAGCTTGCAATACAGCCTTGGTCAGCAGGTGGCAGCATAACAATGGGTATGCATATAAACATAAGCAATTAAACATATATATTTTAACCCTGATAACCTTAACTGCGGAGACAGCACACTCCCCGTCTGGTATTTTTAGATACCACTATATTATAATAAACATAATGTTATGAAAAGGCAAAATAAACATTGAGCAGTTTTGCTTGAAGATCTTTCCTGTCATCTGAAAAACAAAGAGGAAAACAGGCATGCAATACAATAAACATGGCATTGTAAAATAACCAATGTCCTTAGTAGGTTCTTACTGGAAATTGGTGGGAAATTGGTGGGAGTCTCTTGCTTTAAGTGTTGAAGCAAATAAGAGTTCAATCCCCAAAGGGTAAGATGAGTACAAGTTCAGTGATAGGCCGACTGAAAGTTTTTGTGGCGCCATCTTTAACAATTTTGACTTCCACCTTACGTACCTTACCATCCTCACTAGGAAGGCACTTTGTGATGAGTCCCATTGGCCAATCAATTCGCTGGGCTTGTTGGTCTTTCAGTAGGACGAGGTCTCCTACCTTCAGATTAGGAGTCGGTCTTTGCCACTTTCTGCGTTCTTGCAAAAGAATGAGGTATTCCCTCTTCCATCTGTTCCAGAAACAGTTAGCCATATGCTGCACACGCTTCCACTGGCTTTGGTAGAGGTTCCCTGCTGCAAAGTCACCAGGTGGAATGGGGACATTTCCAATTTTCTGGGTGAGAAGAGTGGCTGGGGTGAGGATGACCGGAGATTCTGGGTCTGCAGACACTGGAACCAGAGGCCTTGAGTTGATTATAGCAGACACTTCTGCAAGGAATGTGGTAAGAATCTCATGAGTGAGCCTTGTAGAATTCAAGTCCAGTAACATAGAGTCAAGTATTCTACGTGTTATGCCTATCATTCTCTCCCAAGATCCACCCATGTGGGAAGAATGGGGAGGATTGAAAATCCATGAGCAACCATTACTGGATAGATAGTCCTTGACAGGCTTGATGTCAAACTGCAACTCTCTGCAGGCTCCAGTGAAGTTAGTTCCACAGTCTGATCGTAACAGTTTCACTGGCCCTCTGATAGCAACAAATCGCCTAAGGGCATTGATGAAGCTTGAGGTATCCATAGACTCTATGACCTCGATATGTACTGCACGTACACTCATGCAGGTGAACAATACTGCCCACCGTTTGTTGTGTGCTTCGCCACCCCTAGTCTTACGTGCCATAACTGTCCATGGCTCAAACACATCCAGGCCAACATGAGTGAAAGGAGGATCAGTGCTTAATCTGTCGGGAGGCAAGTCCAACATCTGTTGCTGTTGATACTTCCCCCTTAATTTTCGGCACTGAACACACTTGTGGATGATGTTATTTATCTGTCTTTTTGCCCCAATAATCCACAGTCCTGCAGCCCTTACAGCACCCTCAGTGAAATGTCTGCCTTGGTGCTTGACTTGCTCATGGTAATGGCGAATAAGCAACATGGCAATGTGATGGTTACCAGGTATTATCAAAGGGTTTTGTTCATTCTGTTGTATTGTGGGCATGTTCAAGCAGCCTCCAACCCTTAACATACTATCACTGTCAAATACTGGGTTCAGGTTGGCAATAGGACTATTTTTGGAGATGTTGTCCTTATTTAGAATGCACTTGAATTCTGAAGGAAAGGCATGTTGCTGTACACTGCGTATTATGATTAACTCACTTTGGGCAATATCTGCTACAGTAATACATTTATGACATAAGTGCCAGCCACGGCAGCCCATAGCATCATTGGATTTTGTGTGATAACAGCGTGCAATGTGGACTAACCTTGTAATGGTGAGCACTAGTCTTGTCCACTTGGAGAAACGTTCAAAGCGTTGGCAACCCAGATTGGACCCTTGGTTAACTCTTGTGACAAGGGTTGAAACTTCAGGTCGAATCTCAGAGTCTTTGTCAGGATCTAAGAGCCGGAAGGCATCTGCAGTTGTTGTAGCCTCTGAGCAATCCAGCAAGAATTCAGGACCTGCTAACCATGTGGTACCTGCAAAAATAGCTGTGGACACAGGCCTGGTTGCATGATCTGCAGGGTTAAGTACAGATGGAACATAATGCCACTGTTCTGGTTTAGTGGATTTTCTGATTCTCTCTATGCGGTTGCTAACATACACATAAAAACGTCTTGTCTGATTATATATGTAGCCTAGAACAACTTTACTATCTGTGTAGAATTTGACGGCATCAATTTGAATATCTAGCTCACACAATATAAAGTCTGCGATTTCTACTGCTAGTACAGCTCCACAAAGTTCAAGTCTTGGGATAGTGTGCTCAGGCTTTGGTGCTAACTTAGCCTTGCCAAACAGAAAACCTACATGAGGTTGGCCACAAGTGTCTCTTACCTTGAGGTAGGCCACGACCGCTATGGCTTCAGTGGATGCATCTGAGAAAATATGGATCTCTCTCTCCTGGTTGGCAGCAAGAGAATTCGAAGTATAGCACCTAGGTATGTGAAGCTCTTCCAGGGCCTTTAATGAATGCTTCTATGACTCCCATTTTGACTGCTTATCAATTGGTAAAGGAGTATCCCAGTCCTTAACAGTCTCTGATAGCTGTCTTAGCAAGGATTTACCTTGTATGGTGATGGGTGCTACAAACCCCAGAGGGTCATACAGGCTGTTCACTATTGATAAGACACCACGTCTGGTAAATGGCTTATCTGCCACAGTAACCTGGAAGCCAAATGTGTCATGCAATAAGTCCCATCTTAAGCCAAGGCTTCTCTGAATGGGTGGCTCATCTGTTCCCAAATTTAAGTCTTTAAATTCTGTGGCATGATCATCAGAATGGAAGGCTTTCATTACAGCTGTACTGTTTGAAGCAATCTTGTGGAGTCTGAGGTTAGCCTCAGAAAGCATACATTGTGTCCTTCTGAGTAAGTCAATAGCCTCTTGGTCTGTTGGTAAAGATTTAAGGCCGTCATCCACGTAGAAGTCTCTCTCCACAAAGTGTTGAGCATCTGCACCATACTCACATTTACCTTCACAAGCAGTCCTTCTTAGACCATATGTAGCAACAGCAGGTGATGGACTGTTACCAAAGACATGCACTTTCATGCGGTATTCCATTACTTCGCTGTTGATGTCATTGTTGCGGTGCCAGAGGAATCTGAGAAAGTTTCTGTGGTCCTCTCGTACGATAAAACAATGGAACATCTGCTGGATATCGGCTGTGATTGCAACCGGCTCCCTTCTGAACCTCAAAAGTACTCCTACAAGGTTGTTAGTTAGGTTGGGACCAGTGAGAAGAACATCATTGAGAGAAGTACCTTGATATTTGGCACTGGAGTCGAATACCACCCTGATTTGTTTTGGTTTGCGTGGGTGATACACTCCAAAGGAAGGTAGGTACCAGCATTCATCGTGTTCTTGTAGTGGTGGGGCTGGTTCAGCATGATCATTGTCAAATATTTTCTTCATAAAGGCAATAAAATGTTCTTTCATTTCAGGCTTGCTTTTAAGGGTTCTCTGCAATGAGGCAAATCTGGACATGGCTTGCTCATGATTGTTTGGAAGTTTGATTCTTGTAGAGCGGAATGGCAAGGGTGCAACCCAACTGTTAGAGTTGTCTTTAAAGAATTTAGTGTCCATAATTTTTATGAACTCCTTGTCCTCAATGGAAGGTGCAATTTTGTTATCATCACTTGTAGTATGAAACACTGTATCCCCAAAGTTGTCATCACAGAAGATGGGAGTGACACTGGATACTGGGATCATATACTTAGGATTCTCCTTTACCTCAAAATGATGTGGGCATGGTGTGAAGTGAGTTGCTTGTCCACTTTGCAATACATGAGTTTTAAAGGAGTCAACTTCAGATGGCCTGTGCATTTTGTCTAGACAAACATCGCCCACTATTACCCAGCCTAGGTCAAGTCTTTGCGCATAGGGAGCATCATGAGGACCATTGCACTGTTGCCGTACCTTATGGACTCTAAGAATGTCTCTTCCCAACAAGAGCAGGATTTCAGCATCCTTTTCAATGGCAGGAATCTGACTGGTGAGGTGCCTTAAGTGGGGTTGGTGGCATGCAGCTTCTGGTGTGGGAATCTCTTCCCTGTTATTAGGTATCTCATCACATTCAATTAGTGTAGGTAAAGGCAGATGAATGTTACCTTTAATTGAGGAGATAATGTAACCATTCGCCCTCCTGCCCAGAGTCTCTATATGACCAGCACAGGTATTGAGTGTATAGGGTTCTGCATCTCCCTTGATGTTGAAAATCTCAAAGAACTGCGGTCTTGCCAAAGATCTGTTGCTTTGGTCATCAAGCATAGCATAAGTCTTTATTGCTTTCTCTGGTCGACCTTCAGGATATACCCGGACTAGGCATACCTTGGCACAGCATTTGGGACTATAGCCTTCTCCACAGACTTCGGTACATGAAGTTGAAATCTTTGTTGAAGCAGGAACACATCCTTGTTCCTCCCCGCCATGATTTGAGATGGGGGTTGGAGACCGTGGACTATCAGGCAGAGGTGTTGGATGCATTGCCGCAATATGCTTGTCACTGCTGCACTCGGTGCACTTAATAACAGTCTTGCAATCCTTAGCAAAATGATCTGAGGAGGCACAGCACTTATAGCAGATCCCAAACTTCTGGAGAAGATCCTTGCGCTCCTCTAAAGACCTTGCCCTGACCCACGACATTTCTTAAGTGGATGTGGTTTCCTGTGAATTGGACACTGACGGTTAGGATCCTCGGTTTTCCCAGCGGAAGTTTTGTCAGCTAAAGAGTTTGTAGCAGGAGGGATGTCTGTCTTTCTCACAGACACAGTGCCTCGCAAGTCTCTGTGTTTAGTAGCTGTGTTGTCATGCCGTGCAGATGATGAGGCAGAAAGGTTGGGTTCACTAAAGCTGAAGCTTGGATCATTTTTGACCCAGGCATAGTCGCTGATGAATTTGCAGAAGTATGAAAATGGAGGGAAGGATACATTATATTGTTTCTTGTACTTTGAGCCCACTGTGGTCCACTTCTCTTGCAGCCCATATGGTAGCTTCAATACTACTGGGTTCACCCCCTGAGCAGTATCCAAGTAGCTGAGTCCTGAGAGACGAGGGTCTGCCTTAGCTAACTCCAGCTCCATCAGAAGGTCACTGAGTTCTTGCAGCTTGTGATTGTCTTTGTTGGTTATTTTTGGGAAAGATTGTAGTCTCTTAAACAAGGCACTTTCTATGGCTTCAGAGCTACCATAGGTTTGTTCAAGTCTTCCCCAAGCAGCAGCAAGACCTGCATCTGGGTAGTCAACATGCACAGCTCTTAGTCTCTTAACACGATCTGCAGACTCTGGACCTAGCCATTTGATGAGTAAATCAAGTTCCTCTTTGGCTGTGAGGTTGAGGTCAGCAATTGCAGCTTTAAACGTAGATCTCCAGGCTCTATAATTCTCAGGACAGCCATCAAACCTTGAGAGACTAACGTTAATGAGCTCACGACGTATCATATACCTGGCAAAGTCAGACAGGTCTGATCTCTCACTCTTTGGTGCCTGGGTAACTTGTGGAACCTGGGGGTTGTATAAGCTTCCCGGTGTATAAAGGTGAGATGAACCAGGATAAAATGAAGTGGCGTAAGCATTCAGCAGTGGTTTGGTCTCTAAGGCACTTGCTGGCTCTAGTTTAAACTGAGGTTTGTCACTGGAATTCACCTGAGAGATGGTAGGGGGTATCATCTCATGCTGAGTGACTACGTCTGTGTAGTTGGTCTGTCGCTGTGTCAGCAGTGGCAGCTCCATGGTTTGGGTACTGTAAGGTACAGCAGTGTTAGTAGTAACAGGTAAAAGAGACTGACCTGTGTTATGAGTTGCAGGAGTTATCCTTGGATTTTGTAAGATTGATTGGTTGTCATTAGATGCATCCTGGTTTAGTACATATTTACTTGTGCGTTTAATAGGATCTTCAGACTCTGCTGGGATAGGGCAGTCTGGTTCATGCCATTCTCCCATTGCTTGCTCAAAGACCTTTAACCTTGCAATAGCTGCTGCCTTTTCCTTCTCCATTTGAAGAATTTCTAATTCGGCTTCCATTTCTGACCTTTTTCGTGCAGCTTCTGCTTGCTGGCGTGCAGCTTCTGCTTGCTGCTTTGCAACTTCTGCTGCTGCCTCTGATTGCTGGTGTACAGCTTCTGCTTGCATCTCTGCTTTAAGTTTAACCTCTCTTTTAGCATAGGAAATTTGCACCTTAACTGCTTCTGCATTAGCATGGGCTTCTATAAGCTTGTCACTTAGTGTGGATTTCCTAGAATGAGAGGTCTTGGAAGATCTTGATGTGAGCCGTGATGATGTGGATCTGTGAGACCTAGTCTCTTGCAGGTGTGTAATCTTGAGCTCTGCCTTATCCTTAGTGCTTTGCACCAAAAGGACTCTTTCTTGGTCTAAGGCTTCAGATCTGGTTAGCTCTGCTGAGGATTCCTCTATATTAGTGTCCTTTAAGAAGGTAGTATATTTAGCAGACAGCCGCTGATAACGTTCATAGGTAGCAGATAAGCGATTTATACAGTCTCTTAAATCGGCTGCATCATTGTTAGAATGTGAAAGAACAGACATGCATTGCACAGTTCTATCCCATAGTTCTGATAAATTGCTTGAAAACTCATCCCTTGTAATCTCATAATTTTCTCTGGATTTTTGAGATGGTTTTATTATGCGCTTGGGCCTGACGCTTTGCTCTGCAGTATATATGGGGTTTTCTCCCTGGATGTCTGTGAGCTCTGGTGCATGGTGCACTTGCTTAGCTTCAGTTGAAAATGAATGCACAGAGCCTTGCTGAGACATTTTGCACTTTTGCTGAAAATGGTTACTGTCTCTTTAAGAAACTTACAGCAGTGGCAGGAGTGTGGGGCAAACTGCAGCAGTGTTATAGCAGGACCCTGAGAGCAGTATATACAGCAGCTTGAGCAGCACAATAACACAATCCAGTTGCATAAAACAGTCCTGAACATTCACAGGGAACAGCATGTGCTTGTAGAACCATGTGCTTGCAGGGAGTTGTTAGACTGCATTAAACTTGGCTGCAGATTGAATATAAGTGACTTGCCAGTGAGTGGAGACTTGATGGAACATACAGTGTGACAGCAGGTTATAGAATTTTATTCTTTTTGACTATTCTGACTCCAATTGCTGTAATAATGGCTGAATCCCCGTGAGACCTCCCTGCTGGGCCTGTATGGAGCTGTAACAACCACTGAGGACAATCTTTGCCAGATAGCTGAACTCACCAGACACTTGTAGTCCACAAAGCTGCTTTATTTGAGGTGGATAAACAGTGTAGCAGTGGATGAATAAGTGCTGCAGGTCAAAAAGAATATTTCCTTCCTAACCTCTGAGCTGTAGCTCCTCACTCATGGAAGGCAGGAACACAAGAGGATGATGGGAGGAACTGACATCACACATAAGGAAGGAATAGGAGGAGGGTTTACAAACGAGGAAATACAGAGCTTGCAATACAGCCTTGGTCAGCAGGTGGCAGCATAACAATGGGTATGCATATAAACATAAGCAATTAAACATATATATTTTAACCCTGATAACCTTAACTGCGGAGACAGCACAGTGATAGCTAAGCGAGAATGGGTAGTTGTTACCCCAACAAGGAGCATTAGAGGCTTAGAAGCCATGGTTCAGCCACAGTGAGGGACCAAGTGCTTAGCAGGGTCTAGCGGACAACCCAAGAAGAAGGTCAAGGAAAAGTCCTACCCGGAAAGGTCAGTGAGGCACTGAAGCGGTGTCGGCCTGGCTGAAGGAGGGAGGTGGCACACAGTAAAAAGTCCTGAGTTGGGGCGAGGTGGAGGGTCGCAGGTCGTGTGACGGACTGCCTGACTGACTAGGTGGTGCAAAAGACCTTGGTTGGGTTTGTGGATCCTGGCAAACTTGGAGGCTTCTTGTAAATCCTGAATGTGTCCCTGATGATGTCCTGAAGTGCACTGTGTGAGTACATTGTGATTCGTGTGAATAAAAGTTTATTTTCTTCAAGTTGGGAAAATCTGTGTACTTGCCCTTTAATTCCACCAGAGGGCCCCTTACAGGTTTGCACCTCAATGGAAGGGGGTCTGCGGTGTTAGGGGAAAGAATGGCTAAGAGGTTGGAGGAGTGTTTAAACTAGGCAAGGGGGGGTGGGTGAGATCAAGAATTATGGGGAAGCTAGGGTAAATGGGGCAGTGGGGTTAGTAAGGGGTCATGGGGGAGGAGTGAGGGGGGCATACAGTTTACCAGCTAAGGAGGTCCCTCTGTTACAAGGAAAACAGAATAATACTAACTTTACATATATGCACGGAGTTTGTCAGGTAAAATGGGAGACCTAGAATTAATTGCATGCTCTAAAAATTATGATATAATTGGTATCACTGAGACCTGGTGGGATGAAACATGTGACTGGATTGTGAATTGAAATGGTTACACCCTTTTTAGGAGGGACAGAGGGATTAAAAAGGGTGGAGGAGTGTGTTTGTATGTAAAGCCTGAATTTAAGCCATGCGCTAAAGAAATAACCATAGCTGGCACAGGTGAGGGTGTAGAATCACTCTGGGTAGAGATTTTGACTGAGCAAAAGGTTACAAAAAGAATTATCATTGGCGTATGCTATAAACCACCTTGTATAAGTGTCGAGTATGAAGCCCAGCTACTCTTGCAGATACAAGCGGCTTCACAGCTGGGTCAAGTTGTTGCTATGGGTGACTTCAATTATCCAGACATTGACTGGGGTAATGGGGTTGCTAAGACAGAAAAAGCTAGTAGGTTTGTAAATATGCTGAATGACAACTTTTTATTCCAGCTCGTTCAAGAACCTACTAGGAATAACTCTCTTTTGGACCTTGTAATAACTAATAATACTGAACTCATCTCTAATATTTGTGTGGGTGAGCATTTAGGGAATAGTGATAATAACATGGTCTCCTTTGAGATTCTGTTGCAGAAGCAATTCTATAAGGAAGTAACTAAAACACTAAATTTCAGACGTGCAAACTTTGACAGTATAAGGGCATCTCTGCAACATATTAAGTGGAAAATGCTTTTCACAGGGTTAAACACAGAACAAAAGTGGGAAGTCTTTAAAATGCTGCTTAATAAATATACTTGTCAGTATATTCCACTTGTAAGCAAGGAACGTCGTTGCAAAGCAAAACCTTTTTGGTTCAATAGAAGCGTTGGTGTTGAGGTGGGTAAGAAAAGACGTGCTTTTAAGGCTTTCAAGTTAGCTGGTACAGCCGAAACATTTATAAGGTACAAGGAGGCCAATAAATCATGCAAAGAAGCTATAAGGCAAGCTAAAATTGATATAGAAAAGGATATTGCAGCAAAAATTATTTTTATTATTTTTTAAATATGTTAATAGTAAAAAAATGAAGCAGGAAGCGGTGGGACCTTTACTATCAGAGGGGGGTCAGCTGGATGATGAAAACAAAATAAAAGCGCAGATTCTGAACTCATATTTTTCATCTGTCTACACAAATGAGGAACCATTAAGTGAAGGTTTCCTTCTTAATAGTACCCACTCTAGTAATACAACTAATGATGCATGGTTCACACATGAAGAAATTCAAAAGAGACTAGAACATGTTAAGATTAACAAAGGTCCGGGGCCAGATGGTATTCATCCCAGGGTAATTAGCAAACTGCGATTGCCAAACCCCTTTACTATGCTCTGTGATTGCCAAACCCCTTTACTATTTTTCAGGATTCATTGAGATCTGGCATAGTGCAGAGAGACTGGCGAATTGCTAATGTGGTGCCTCTTTTCAAAAAAATCACAATACTATGAATTTGTGCCAGCATGGTTTTATGCGAGAGAGTGCAGAGACTAAGTGCAACTAAATTGGTTAGAGGGACGGAAGACTTAAATTATGAAGGGAGACTGTCAAGGTTGGGGTTGTTTTCTCTGGAAAAAAGGCGCTTGCGAGGGGACATGATTACACTTTACAAGTACATTAGAGGACATTATAGACAAATAGCAGGGGACCTTTTTACCCATAAAGTGGATCACCGTACCAGAGGCCATCCCTTCAGACTAGAAGAAAAGAACTTTCATTTGAAGCAACGTAGGGGGTTCTCCACAGTCAGGACAGTGAGGTTGTGGAATGCACTGCCGGGTGATGTTGTGATGCTGATTCAGTTAATGAAGGAAACCTAGTTGGCGCAAAAACCCTCCCCCCCTCCCGTGTGTTGCCCACCCTCCCTCCTCCCCCCTGGCCTACCAGTCCCACTGGGCAAATGCCCCTAACTTGTTACTTACCCTTCTGCGCAGGTCCAGTCCAGGGAGTTCACAGACGACATCTTCTTCCACACGATCTTCTTCCTGCTTTGAACGGCGTTTTGGCGCATGCGCAGTAGGAGCATTTCGCCGGTACGGATCTACTGCGCATGTGCCAAAAGTCACGATGTACTTTTGGCGCATGTGCAGTAGATCGTACCGGTGAAATGCTCCTACTGCGCATGCGCCGGTCAAAGCAGGAAGAAGATTGCGTGGACAAAGCCACGTGTTGTGGCGAAACAGCTGTCGAGGTTCGGCGCTGCACTGGATGCAGGGGGTCCCTTCTTGGACTGCATTTTGGCGTGACTGGGGGAGGCTAAGGACTTTATCCACAGACGCTCCAAGGAAATACGGCCATATTCGTGAGCACAACCCGCCAGACGGTCTGTATATTTTCATTTTCTATGAGGGCTACAGAACCGTCACAAGAGGCGGTAGACCTTGCGAACATTGTTTTTGGCAACATATGTGGTGAAATTTTCACTTTGACGGATTATCGTTATAATCCTCTGGAGGCGAGCTAACTCTTTACCCTGGCCTATAGAAGCCCCAGCACGTCCATTAAGCATTAACCCCAGGATTGGAGTCCTTTAATTATCGACCCTCCAACATTAGAGACTTAGGGGTCTTAACCCCTGCTTATCCGTTTGAACAAATCAAGTAGGGGAATATTTACATGCTGTGTTCTCAGAACATTGGAATTTTTCTTTCAGGATCAAGACGGACTGATTTAGTTGAATTTCACTGAATCACTGCATTGCAAAACGTACATGTACTACCTTGTTCTGAATTTTCCTCACAATTTTGTCATCAAATAACATTTGATAGCATGCTAATTTTTCTCTTTGTTGGTCAATATAACCAGCTTTGGGGTTTTTTGGTCCAGACAGAAGGGATCCCTTCATTTCCATATGCAGCGCTGTTTATTTTAAATGGTTTTAAATTCACTGTTCTCAATATGGCATGGTGGTGAATAAAAATTGCTTTTTATTTATTTTTGGTTACTTATCATCATTTGTTTTCACATAATTTTCAGGCTTTTGTAGTGTGGAGATAAGTCCCTTTTGTTTTCTTTTCTTGGTTCATATGCTATTAATTTAGTGGACACTCCAACACCATAAGCCTGTTATTATTTGATTAAGCCTCATCTGAGTTGTTTTTCATATAATCTCTCCAGTTTGCAATTTCAGCAATCTGGTTGCTAGGGTCCAAATTACCCTAGCAACCATGCATTGATTTGATTAAGAGACTGGAATATGAACAGGAGAGGCCTGAATAGACAGATGGGTAATAAAAAGTAGCAATAACTATAAATGTGTAGCCTTACAAAGCATTTGTTTTTTAGATGTGATCAGTGATCCCTATTTGAAAACTGGAAAGAGTCCGAGGAAAAATGCAAATAATTCTAAAACTATAAAATACTATAAATGAAGACCAATTGAAAAGTTGCTTAGAATTAGCCATTCCATAACATACTAACAATTAACTCAAAGGTAAACCACCCCTTTAAGTCTTTTCTTCTAATCTTATATTTACATTGTCTACAATATCCCAATGTTAATGTGACTGTTTAGTATTGCAGGGGTGCAGTGCAAGTCGGTGAGTGGATACTCTAAAGGCAAAGGATATGAAATAGGAAAAAAGTTTTCTGGAGCCTCTACCCATGCCTGGAACATGGTGTATCTGGAAGAAAGTTGGCACTTGTTGGATAGCACTTGGGGAGCGGGTACTGTTTCTTACAATGGACCATTTACTTTTGGGTAAGTACCATTTTGCAAACTGCTCTATACATTCTGGGGCAGACATATTATGTGGTATAAAAAATGGTGGGATACTTTTTTACGTGTTTTTTCTTACAGTGACTTCCACTGCAACTTACTTACAAAGGCCTGAAGCAATGTAAAATAACAAAGGCAACTCTGGTGTTCGCATGGCATTAAATAAGAGACACCTCGATAAACTCTCCATTTATTTAACACAGCTTTTTACACCATTTTTTCACAAATTTTGTTTTACACAGCATAATAAATATGTCCCTTTCTTTAATATTCTATGGGTGTCTTTAGTGGGGTGCAAGGATGTCCACCATGGAGCCTTCTCATTGTGCAGCCCTGTTAAGCAGCAGTTGTAGGCAGTGAGGAATAAAGAAATCCATGAAATAGCAGTTAGAGTAGAGCACTCATAGAAGCAGATAGTGCTAAAATATTTTATTATTGACTACAAATCACACGACATGTTTCGGGCATAGCCCTTTCTCAAGTGTGAAAAAAGGATTTGAGTAAGGGCTATGCCCGAAACATGTAGTGTGATTTGTAGTCAATAATAAAATGTTTCAGCAGTATCTGCTTCTATGCGTGCTCTCCTCTAACTGCTATTTCATGGATTAATATGGGATTGCGGTAATCCTTCACTGAGGATTGAAGCACTGACAAATTTACCCTAGCACCGGCAGAGCGGAAGAACAATCTCCCTTTTGTTCAAAAAATCCAGTTACTCCACACAAAATATTGTATTTTATGGGAAATGGCAGAATCTGTCAGAGAACCTGGTGTTGGGGGGGGCAGGGAAGGGGCTAACCGCTGGGATACAAAGTCACTGTAATTGAGGGATAGTGTGTTTTTTGAGCGAAGACAGTGTAGGGGTAGGAACTGTAACTACATGTGCAGCTACCATAAAGCATTCATTCAGAATGGGACTTGGTAATAAATACAGCCTCTTTTCTAGCTTCAGTATTTAGACAGGCTATGGTTTCATACAATGAGATGCAACAGATAAGGAATATATGGCATATGTACTGGCTACTGACTCCCAGTCTCTCTGGGACCTTTTGCAGTGCTTTGGGGATGATACAGAGAATTGTGGAACAAGACATACACCAATGACTCAAAACAGAAGGATGAGTATGCCCAGAGCATCAGTAATGCCTTTACAGAGGCATGGGAAGCTCTGCAATATGAATATTATGATAAATTAATTATAAAGAAGGCCCCTTTAAAAAATTTATTTTGAGTGATAATGAAGTGTCATCTGTTTTAGATTATATATCTGTAATTCCTAAAAATTAATGCATTCCTTTGTCATACTTTCTTTGAGGTACAATGAATTTTATTTTCTCACTCACCCCACACTATTCATTGAAGACCACTTCCCGGAAGAAAATGAACACCAACTCCTGGAGCCCTGTGTTTCTCTAGAACAGTTTGAAAAACTAAATCGTAAATGCTATTTCTACAAAATAGGGTTGCTCTCCTCTCTGCCGGATACAGTCACTGTTGAAACAGGTAACTGAGGCATTAAGAATATGGCAGGAACACAGCAAACTAAAAACTAACAACAAAACAATTTACCAGTTCAGCATGTATGACATTATGCCTGATTATGGCTTCATTTTGGTGCTTGGAACTTACATTAGCATGGGGGAATACCTACCTAACAATAGGGTTGCCACTTTTTTTCCCCAGTTTTACCAACCTGCAGTCCAGGGAGGCCTGTGGTGATGTCACAGGGGTGGAGTATGGGCGTATTGGGGCAGAATGTGGGCGGATTAGGAAGAGCCTAATCTTTAAAGGGGATGTAAATGCAAAAAAAATAATATCCCATTTTTACTTTCTTTAATGAAAAAGAAACCGATCTCCAATATACTTGTAAGACGCCTCAGGAGATCTGCCTCCTGGTGCGCCTCTCTGTCGGCTTCTGGGTTAGTGAGTTGGTGTTTGACGCCGGGCCTTCTGACGCTGGCACTATTGAGCGCCGAATTTGAATCTTGGCTCCAATTCTTGCTTAAAAGCCCATTTTGTCAGTGCCCAAGCTAGGCTTGATAAAGGGTATTGTACCTGAAACATGTCGTGTTTGCCACCATTCGGAATAAAAGTTAATTTGCAGTAATTCTGCTGGAGTTCCTTTTTTTCCATTATATTTGGATCTCATGTAGCAGTTGCAGCACAGAGCAACCGTAAAGGAATTGGACTTAATTTGATTGAAATTCGTACTGACCACCACCCCCCCTCTTCTATTTGGTTTAATATAGTTACAAGATGATGACCCCCTGCAGCCAACTTTGAAAGCATAAATCATTTGTTTAATTAGGCTTCTGGTACAGTAAGTTTGTGTTTATGTTTCGTATACAGCATTTCTAGCATTATTCTATTTTAGACTTTAGTTTCCCTTTTAGAGAGGGGGAATTAAGAATTAAGCGTCGGTTACATTGCCCCTTAATTTGTAATACTTGCACCAGTCCTAGCTTGTTATTTACTGGATAGACCAGTGAATTACCTGCCAGACGGCAACCCTACCTACTAATTTTGATCACAACAGAGAAGGTGCCATAAATAACTAATGTTGATAAACGGTGGTCCAGAAGCACTAACCAGACCTGGGGAGGAAAAACTGACAACAATACTATCAAAGGGCTCCAGGCAGTCAAGGACATCCATAGGGCCACAAGTATAGAGTAAAAATCTGTTTATTCCGATTTAAATTGAAAAGTATACATCTCCTATGGGCACTTGGGCTGAAAGGTAGAACTGGCACTGGATGTGTGGATGCCAGCCTGAACCAGTGGTTTTTTTTTTTACTACTTTGTGTTTAGTTCCTAGTATACTTAAAGGGATACTGTCATGGGAAAAAAAAAATTCAAAATGAATCAGTTAATAGTGCTGCTCCAGCAGAATTCTACACTGAAATCCATTTCTCAAAAGAGCAAACAGATTTTTTTATATTCAATTTTGAAATCTGACATGGGGCTAGACATATTATCAATTTCCCAGCTGCCCCAAGTCATGTAACTTGTGCTCTGATAAACTTCAATCACTCTTTATTGCTGTACTGCAAGTTGGATTGATATCGCCCCCTCCCTTTTCCCCCCCAGCAGCCAAACAAAAGAACAATGGGAAGGTAACCAGATAACACAAGATAACAGCTGCCTGGTAGATCTAAGAACAACACTCTATAGTAAAAACCCATGTCCCACTGAGACACATTCAGTTACATTAAGAAGGAAAAACAGCAGCCTGCCAGAAAGCATTTCTCTCCTAAAGTGCAGGCACAAGTCACATGACTGGGGGCAGCTGGAAAATTGACAATATGTCTAGCCCCATGTCAGATTTCAAAATTGAATATAAAAAAATCTCTTTGCTCTTTTGAGAAATGGATTTCAGTGCAGAATTCTGCTGGAGTAGCACTATTAACTGATGCGTTTTGAAAAAAAACATGTTTTCCAATGACAGGATCCCTTTAAAATGCCCGGGTTATTTTGGATTGAAAGCTTTTGATATAACTGTTCTATTCAATAACATAAAAAAGTCATCTTACATGCTGCTTGTTATATCAATACATGGACACAACAACACAATCATTGGATAAAATTGCTGGAAAGACCATAGGACATCTGTGTATGATGGATCACTGCCCTATGATGCCACATGATAGATTTGCTTCTGCTCAACTGCCATCTTCTGTTATACAGTGTCATACTGTAGACAGTACGACACTTCAAGGGAAATTCCAATTTTTTTTAAATGATTTCAGTACAATAAACATTCTAAATGGATAGGACATTGGCTATGTCCACTCTCTGTTGTTGGACTGATTTCCTTGTACAGATTGGCAGAAGTGTTACTGAATAGTAATTTCCATTCATTTTCAGATTCTAATTAAAATGCATATCATTTGTCCAATGTAGGCAACAGCATTGTACTTTTTAGGTTAATACCTAATCACAATCGGATTGTTAACACTTTACCAATAAAACCAATAATAGCTGACTGACAGTTACCTTTAAGCACAGTGAAGTAATTTCACAAAAATACAGTTTGAACTTGCCTGTAACATTGCCCCTGTATTAAAGGGCAAGTCAACCCCAAAATAAAAATTTGCCTAATAAAAGAAAACATAAATCTAAGCAACTTTCCAATATTCCTTAAAAAATGTCAGTGCTTTTATTTGTTATTTCAATTGCTATTGAAAGCAGCATTTGGTTGTTACTTTTTAAACAATGTAGAAAAAGTCTTGGTTCCCCAGCAAAAACAGGTCTTTTAATCAGCTGCCTTGTCTTACATTGTATCAACAGTCTGAACCACCAGGGCAGAGACCC
Source organism: Xenopus petersii (assembly GCA_038501925.1). Lineage (NCBI taxonomy): Eukaryota > Metazoa > Chordata > Amphibia > Anura > Pipidae > Xenopus > Xenopus petersii. The sequence continues at coordinate 30,768,657 of CM076680.1, read as the reverse complement.
TAATATAGTTTGCTACAAAAATGACGGGCAACAAAAAATTTTTGTCGTACACAAAAAAGTTTTGCGAAAGCAAAACAGGTCAGAATCACTCATCACTATTGCTTTCAACAGCGTATATACTCGAGTATAAGCCGACCCGAGTATAAGCCGAGGTACCTAATTTTACCTACGAAAACTGGGAAAACTTATTGACTCTAGTCTAAGCCTAGACACAACTACAGCCCTGTCTCAAAGCAGCACACATTCTGCCAAAGCGACCCCACCAGTGATCAACCGAACTTCTTTGCAAAGTTGATGGTGACAGAGAATTGCCAAACGGATTACTGTGTGCATTGTCCCACTGTCCCACTACCATGTGCAGAGGGTGCTGTTTGATATTGCCATCACTGTTAATCTTTCGTATAACCAACAGAGGGCGCTGTGTGATATTGCAGTCACTGTTATTCTTTCATATAACCAACAGAGGGCGCTGTGTGATATTGCAGTCACTGTTATTCTTTCATATAACCAACAGAGGGTGCTGTGTGATATTGCAGTCACTGTTATTCTTTAATATAACCAACAGAGGGTGCACTGTTATTCTTTCATACAACCAACAGATGGCGCTGTGTGATATTGCAGTCACTGTTATTCTTTCATATAACCAACAGATGGCGCTGTGTGATATTGCAGTCACTGTTATTCTTTCATATAACCAACAGATGGCGCTGTGTGATATTGCAGTCACTGTTATTCTTTCATACAACCAACAGATGGCTCTGTGTGATATTGCAGTCACTGTTATTCTTTCATTTAACCAACAGAGGGGAGCACTGTTATTCTTTCATATAACCAACAGAGGGCATTGTGGGATATTGCAGTCTCTCCCCAAGTGTACTGTTGGTATAGGAATGATTAAAAGTGACTGCAATCTCAGCTAATCGGGTAGGGTACCACTGACCCGAGTATAAGTATAAGCTGAGGTAGACTTTTCCAGCACATTTTGGATGCTGAAAACTCGGCTTATACTCGGGCAATTAAATTAAAAACCATAGAAAAAGTGTAATGAATGTATATTGCAAGGTTGCTTTGTTTTTTTTTATAAGACAAAAATAAGGTATTTAGCAGGTATTTGTTGTTTTGTTAATTGTGTGCTTTCATTTTTGTGTCCAGTGAAGGGAAAAGTTACCTTCACCATTGAAGGACGTCACCATTTTCAGTTTTTATTTCACCTAAATAAGACAGAGACTCCAGGTTTGATGCAGCTGACCGAACATGGAATGAAACTTGATGTTTACCCCCAAAAGACTGGAGAACAGATCCTACAGATATTTGCCCAGAGAGAAGACACAGAAGGATCATATGACTGGATTCTTGATTATAAAATTATTTGCAAATCTGTGGACACAAATATGAAAATTCCAAAGTGCCTCCACAACCCCGTCGGTCCCAGCTGGCTGTCGGAAAAGGCCGGGCTCTTTCAGCCCTCACACCAGGACCCAGTCATTTACACTGAAGATGGCTGCTGTACTGTCAGCTTTGCACTCAAAGGGCAATTGGATGTTTTCGCTACCTTGGAATCTGATGAAATTAAAATGACGTCAGATATGATGTACAGACATATCTTCCAAACACAAAGAAAGAATAATGTGGAATTTAGGGTCCGTCTGCCAACATCTGGCACTTATGTTCTTTGCATCAATGTTAAGGATCCAAATGCCGACACATACACATCTCCATGTGATTATGTCATTATATGTACTAAACGTACAGTACATTGGCCCAAGTTCCCTTTGGCGTATGGAACCTGGGCTAAACATTATGAACTGTTGGAGCCCCTAGATGGAATTCTTCCTGAGAATAGTAACATTTCATTTAAGCTCAGGGTTCCTGATGTGACTGAAGTATCTGTAAGGGAAGGCAAAAATTCCTTCCCTTTGTCTCTCACTGACCAGGGATACTGGGAGGGGGTCTGCCATACAGGTGCAACCCAGGAGCTCACAGTTACTGTGTGTTTTAAAGATAAACCCGATGTTTACAACTTCATCTTGCAATATCAGGTGGGACAGAAAAAATAAGTGTGATGAGAATGAAATGAATCAGCTTATAAAACATCAAATATTGATCAAAGTATATCATTTTTAAATTAATGCTGGTAATGTATTTTACGTATTAATGTAGTAATGTATTAAATATTTGGTTAATTGTCCTGAGGTATGAACAATATTCTGCTTTGCATTGCTGTCCTTGGATTAAAGGGTTGCAGGCCATCTTGCTGTTGGATCAGTAGTTTAATTAATGGACATACAAGTTTATTGAAAATGATAATCCCCTATGGAAGATTCAGAGAACTTCTGCCCCACATGTACCCTAACTGGCTTCAATGGAATCCACCTGTCACTGCCAAAATCTGCCATGTGCATGCAGTGAAATAGTTTTGAAGGCAGTAACTGAACACGTGACATAAGAAATGCCTTGTGTGGCAGGGCACTAAGGCTCCCCTTGTATGGGATATTATTTTGAAATTATTTTTTTATCTTAAAAAAAATATGTTCTATTAATGTTTTTTAAGAGCCCAAATATATTTATATTCATATATATATATATTTTTTTTTTTTTTACCCACTTTATACACCAAGTATGGTGTTATGATACATTGGGAGTAGAAAAGAGCAACTGTGTGGTTGTATGGTGAATTGGGAGTAGGGAAGGAAAGACTGGAGAGCAGATCCTACAGATTTTTGCCCAGATAGAAGACACAGAAGGATCATATGACTGGATTATTGATTATAAAATTATTTGCAAATCTGTAGACACAAATATGAAGATTCCAAAGTGCCTCCATAACCCCATTGGCCCCAGCTGGCTGTCGGAAAAGGCCGGGCTCTTTCAGCCCTCACACCAGGTATGGAATTGGGAGGAAGAAAGTAGAAAATGGGTGGTGGTATGGCACACTGGGAGTAGGAAAAGGAGGAACTGGGTGGTGGTGTGGCACATTGGGAGGAGGAAAGGAAGAACTAGAAGCTTTAATGTACATCAGTGTACAACAGCTGGAGGGCTGTGACTTTCATAACTTTACATCGGCTAAAAAGAGAAGGAAAGTAGCCAGCTTTCAACAAAGGAGAACCTCATTATTACCTGGATTTTCTCAAGCACCACATTAGACTTGGGCTGGTTAAACACACAAGGATTGGGCCACATATCCCTGTATCATTAGTAATATGTATATGTTCCAAAGATAAAAATAAAGCCCAAGTTTATGACCTGCAGTAAATAATGACACTATATATATATATTTGTATCAGAGTGTTCCCAGAGCCTGACCTCAGCTACCACTGGTAATCTCTTCAGTATTATCTATTACCATTCCAAAACTGGATACAGCTCTACCATATACTGTATACACAAATAAATCTGTGTGTTTTGTGGACAGATGAATGCTAGTTACACACGAATAAAGCAGAAAGGCAAGGTTAAGTGAAGTCATTAGTCATTCCATTGGTTGACAGAGCAATGAAGGTGGATATTTTCAAGACTACCAACATCTTTTCATCAATCTTATCATGGCACAGTAAAGCTGGCCATAGACGCAAAGATCTGATCGTACGAATCGAGGATTCGTACGATTTTCGGACCGTGTGTGGAGAGTCTCGACATTTTTCGTCTGGAGGAGATCGGTCGTTTGGTCGATCGGACAGGTTAGAAAATTTCTGTCGGCTGCCGATAATATCTCTGCGTGTATTGCCGATCATACGATTTTCAGTGGGAGACTGTCACTAGCTTTGGTTGGACATAGATATCGTACGATTGCTGTCAGGGGCAGAACATTGCTGATCTGTTCTTTTACTAATCTGACTGGTAAGACTTTGATCTGAATGGTAAGTGGCGGGTCGGGAGATGGGAAAGTCCGATCGTACGATGATTCGTACGATCGGATCTTTGCATCTATGGCCAGCTTAAGTCATGGTTCCAAATTCACCACTTGATGATAGGATTGTCCTTTGGGCCAATACATGTTTTTTCTTGAAAGACTAATTGGGCTGATTAACTAATACTAAGAATGTTCCCATTATACACACACTATAAGCAGCAGGTGTTCTATACTATGCTCAATAAATGACCAATAATTTCAATAATGGGCTATATACAGTACCCCCAAGACATAGCGTAGTGTAGGTGGTTGTTCACAGTGAGGATAGTGAAGTTTGGGAATGCACTGCCAGATGATGTTGTGATGGCTTATTTTATAAATGACTTTAAGAGGGGCTTGGGGATTTTCTTCGACAGACATAAGACCATAGGAATGTGATACTAAAATCTACAATTAGTATAGATATTGGTATATATACTGTGATTTATGTGAGTGTATGAAGGCGTCAGTGTGAGTGTGTGTATGTATGTGCACTGCCCCTAGTCTGGGCACCCGTCCCCACTACTTCTGGCTCCTTCTCCCACCACTCCCTAATAAACTCCACCCTCTCTAATCCATGTGTGCATGTGGGCTCACTCATTTTGCGAGCATACAGGCACATGCGAGGGATGGGCAGGGGGCGTGGAGGCTTGCCATCTAGTCCGGGCGCTGCCTACAGAAGAGAGAGAGCTTTCTAAACTCAAACCATTTTAGCTGTAGATTCTAACTACTCAGGCTGAAAATTGTGGGTTTTGCTTATTCTACTCTCAGCATGGGAAAGTGACAGGCTGGAGGGCCGCAACACTGTGGGAACCCCTGGAATTACCACCTCACCAGATTTCTCCAGCATTAATTCACCAAAAAAGGCAGGACTGACGCATTGGCAATTTGTGTAGCTGTGTAGGGTTGGACACAAGGATCAGCAGCAATATGCACACTAGTTGCAAAAATGAATGCACATATGTGTGTGTACTGACAAATGATTTGCACAAATGATTTATATTCTCTGTCTGGTCAAATTTATTAGCATATTTCTGAACCACTTTTCAGTTTATATTCCCTTATAATTGAATTCCTTTTTACACGCATTTCTAGAATGATTTGAATTGAATGTTCTAAACATTTCAAATACTGCCATCTGCTGTCTATTTAGGTTGCTGCAAACCTTTGAAGAATGGCTTTAGTGATGCATCTGTGTAACTATAGATATCTACACCAATATTATTTCACCAGAACATCTACTGTATATAATTAACCAGTACGCTTGCATCTGTATATTTGGGACTAGCAGAAAACTGCGGCTCCTTAAGGAAAACTGGAAGTTCAGCAATTTCCATCCATTTCGGAGCATGGGCAGTTGTCGCAAACCGGCAAATTGCTCCAACTGCGCATGTGCCGCCATGCCGATCTCCCAGTCAGCTTACCGAACACCCGGAAGATGGCTGCGTGGAACTCCACTGCTTGAATATACGCCGAGGAGTAAGTATAAAGTATGGGGCATTTCCCTGGGGGAAAGGCAGTTATGCTGGGGGAGAGGGGGGTCTACATGGGGTAGGCGGGTACGGGGTTTTTTTATTACAGGGTTAAATTCTCCTTTAAATAGCCTCATACAGTACCTCTGGCTCCAGCACAAAATAAGAGGTCCATTTATTCATAAAATTGTCGGCAACTGATTATCGCTGAGAATATTTTTGCAACAAAAATAACTCCAAATGCATGTTTACTAAAGTGCGAAGAGACAAATTCGTCTTGCGATAAGTGTCATTAATTACGCAAGCGCAGCAGTTAGTTTCAGTATTATTTCTGCCTAATTGCGAGTTTTTTGTCGCTCATTTAAGTTAACTGCATAATCTGCTTTAAACCTTGCAGATGTTTTTTGCCCCCTTACCAATGACCACACTAATGAATATATATATGAATGAGTTTATATAATATAGTATTTATTATCAGTTTAAAATGTGATATTAAGTCAATTAAGTATTATCAGGAATACATTATTTTCCCATTATATTAATTTTTCTTAATAGATTCACTAAAACTACATTTATAAATCATCCTTCCCCAGTGCAATCACTAATTTTCATTGCTTATGTTTAAAAAACTGACTATACTCCTCCTTTACAAAAGAATTTCTGTCTTTTTTTCACATAACACAACTCTCTGGGTGGCGATAAAAATTGGAGACAGTATTGTCTATATTTGACGATAATTCTGGCGTTAATCTTCAGTAAAACTTGAGAGAAAACTTGCGTAGCATAAATGCTGTAATAGGCGTAACTACAGGGCTGGAACTAGGGGTAGGCAGAAGAAGCACGTGCTTAGGGCTCAAAGGTAAAGGGGCGCCAGGCACGTGCCTCTTCTGATGCCTTCTCCTAGTTCAGACCATTGCGCCCAAAAGCTGTTGCTGCAGTACCTTCCAAATATGTGTGAGTACGCACACATTGCCATAATTTATGGTGGGGGTATTAATTGTACAAAAACAGGCCGCTCCAAACTCACCCCCTGTGTGTCCTTATTGGTGTAGCCCCATTCTTTAGTTGTAACGGTCCGTCCGGGTGCTCAGGCCATCAGCGTCCCCACTGAAATACTAATTGCTCAAAGGATGAAAAAGGGGGCACTCCATAAAATAAAAAGGTTGTTTTATTCCAACAGGTCACTGACCAACATCACCTGACGTATTTCGGGAGTAACTCCCTACCAATTCAAGCCTTGTTTTTCACCTAACCTAGTCATTGCATATAATGGCTCTTACAGACGAGCGTTTTTAGCTGCGCTCCCCTGCTATGAACACACTAAACTCAGGTATGGAAACATGGGGTTAAGGGAATGTCTACCTGACTAGAAGCGGGTGCGGTAGAGACCACATCTCTACATACCTGAGCTCCTTTATAAATTAAGTGGTTGAATCCTCAAGGCACCCCTGGTGGGCTTGACTTTCTTTTTTTTTTGTTTTGCTCCTTATAAAAACCCACAGAGAATATTGAAATACTGAACTTTCTTATGAGACTAGTGTGAGACGCGCCGGGAGATTCTCTCTGTCTCTTACCTCCCGGCGCATCTCTCTTCATGTGCAGGTGCGCACTTCTGGGCCAAAGTGATGCTGGCGCTTGACGCCGAGGCTCACATTGTGATGTCACAAAATGGCGCCAATTCTAATTCTTGGCGCCAAAACAGCTTTAAATCCCCAGTCCTCCATTTTGAGAGTGCCCAAGTTGGCCTCAGTTTACTGATCCTGCTGAAGCGTTATTAGAATTCCTGGTTTTTGACTTCTGCCTGAATTTTTAACTTCAATTCCTGCTGTCTGCCTTGATCCCTTTGCCTGACCTACGACTATGCTTTGTCTAATCCTTGCCAGTACCTTGCTTTGGACTTGTTCTATTTTGCAAAATCCCTTCAGTTCTGCAGCAGAAAGCCCGGGGCCCCAAAAGGGTGTCAGTGAACACTGGAATCCACAGGGGTGCGCTGTGCATTTGTGTTTACCCACAATCACCAAAGGTTCCAACTAACTAGTACGTTACAACAAGTCAGGGTACTGCATAGCACAATAGACTAAACTTTATCATAATATTCTTTCTTGTGTGGTTTTTATGACTGTCTATGGAACAAATAAAATGTTCTTCAATTAGACAAGACGCCGCGGCAAGATTACACCCAGTATTATATGAAATAATAACTTGCTTTATTTCCCTTCACACAGAGGAAGATGGAACGTTCTGTGCGGATGGAAAGAATGAAGAAAAATGTCACACGGAATTCAGTAAGAATAATAATTTCATTCAAATCGGAAGCTGGCACATCTCCTAATATTCAGCAGTGTTCTGGGGGGTTACATTCTCTGCAAATCTGCCCACGATTATTAAAAAAATCCTGCAATAACACATACATATTCTGCTACAGCTTTATTAGCTCAACTAATCTCAGCGGGGCTGATGGAATCCCAACTCAAGTTATATTTCATATCCATTTGTGCCTTACAGCTGCATGTTTTCCAAATTCCTAATTTGTTGTTCTCCAAAGGGAGGTTACAGCACTGCTTAGTCAGTGTGTGTCTTCGAGGGCAGAGATTTGTTACTGTTTAGATGGTACCAGCATATAATTATATACTTCATAACTAGCAAGATGCATTTAATAGAGGCTGAGAACAGAAATACTAATTTAGCAATTTGTTTAACTGTGGAAGCACATGGATTGTTCATTAGGTCATAGAATCATCTGAATTCTGCTTCAGAGATATGAAGCCCGAGGTCCTCCAGCTGCTGCTGAACTGCAATACCCAGGCAAAGTCTGTCTTAATTTAAATAGAGTGCGATACGAGAGCAGCCAACATTCCTGAGATTTGCCTGATATCATATTCTTTAGAGAGGTTTGAATCACCACCAAGAACACTTCAATCCATCAGACCAACCGCATGATTGTTGAAATCACAATGCAAGTGCTGACATAATTCATGCAATGCTTTTTTAAGCTTTATTCAGCAACATCATTCTCTATGCCACAATTATATCTTTTTGGATTATAGGGAAAATGATTAATAGGCTGCAGGTTGGATACATACAACATTATAGGCTGCAGGTTGGATACATACACCATTAAAGGCGTCAGATTGAATACATACACAATTATATACTGCAGGTTGGATACATAAACCATTATAGGCGTCATGTTGGATACATACACCATTATAGGCTGCAGGTTGGATACCTACACCATTATAGACGGCAGGTTGGATACATACACCATTAAAGGCGTCAGGTTGAATACATACACAATTATATACTGCAGGTTGGATACATAAACCATTATAGGCGTCATGTTGGATACATACACCATTATAGGCTGCACGTTGAATACATACACAATTATATACTGCAGGTTGGATACCTACACCATTATAGGCTGCAGGTTGAATACATACACAATTATATACTGCAGGTTGGATACATACACCATTATAGGCGTCAGGTTGGATACATACACCATTATAGGCGTCAGGTTGGATACATACACCATTATAGGCTGCAGGTTGAATACATACACAATTATATACTGCAGGTTGGATACATACACCATTATAGGCGTCAGGTTGGATACATACACCATTATAGGCGTCAGGTTGGATACATACACCATTATAGGCTGCAGGTTGAATACATACACAATTATATACTGCAGGTTGGATACATACACCATTATAGACGGCAGGTTGGATACATACACCATTATAGGGTCAGTTTGGATACATACACCATTATAGGCTGCAGGTTGAATACATACACCATTATATACTGCAGGTTGGATACATACACCATTATAGGCGTCAGGTTGGATACATACACCATTATAGGCTGCAGGTTGAATACATACACAAGTATATACTGCAGGTTGGATACATACACCATTATAGGCGTCAGGTTAGATACATACACCATTATAGGCTGCAGGTTGAATACATACACAATTATATACTGCAGGTTGGATACATAGACCATTATAGGCATCAGGTTGGATACATACACAATTATATACTGCAGGTTGGATACATACACCATTATAGGCGTCAGGTTGGATACATACACCATTATAGGCTGCAGGTTGAATACATACACAATTATATACTGCAGGTTGAATACATACACCATTATAGGCTGCAGGTTGAATACATACACCATTATATACTGCAGGTTGGATACATAAACCATTATAGGCGTCAGGTTGGATACATACACCATTATAGGCTGCAGGTTGAATACATACACAATTATATACTGCAGGTTGGATACATACACCATTATAGATGGCAGGTTGGATACATACACCATTATAGGCTGCAAGTTGAATACATACACAATTATATACTGCAGGTTGGATACATACACCATTATAGGCTGCAGGTTGAATACATACACAATTATATACTGCAGGTTGGATACATACACCATTATATGCGTCAGGTTGGATACATACACCATTATAGGCGTCAGGCTGGATACATACACCATTATAGGCTGCAGGTTGGATACATACACCATTATATGTTGGCTACACACATCATCACAAGCTTCAAGGTGGCTACATAGAGCCTCATATGCTGTAAGTTAACTACATACAGTGTTGGAGTGGGACACCAGGGGCCCACCAAAAAAACTTTAGACCAGGGGCCCACTATCAGTTCTATTATTCTCTGGCTCCTCACTTAACCTCTATTCTACTAGTCTCTTTTCTTTACATACTATAATCCTATAAACTATTTTTCCATCTATTTAGCCTCTTTGTTCTCATAGAAATGGGAATGGCCATAAAATAATCCTAATGTTTAGCAGTATGAGGGCCCACTGACACCTGGGCCCACCAGGAGTTTCCCTGGTATCCAGGTGGACCAGGCCTACATACACTATCCGAGGCTGAGGGTTTGGCACATATACTATTACAGCCTACATGTTGCCTTCATACACCATCATTGGCTTTAGGTTGACTACATACATTATCATAGGCTGTGAATTACATACATTATTATAGGCTGTAGATACACACGTATAGGCTGTAGACTACATACACCATTATAGCATGCAGGTTACCTATAAAACATCATAGTTTGCAGGCTGGCTACATACACCTATGGATTGTCCAATGACACTCTCATGGGCTGTAGGCTGGCTACATATACCCTTGCGGGAAGCGGACCCAGGGCAGCCATCAGGGGGGGACAGGGGGGAGATTTGTAGGGGGCCCCGAGGGTAAGGGGGGCCCGGCCACGCCACACTTACTTGATTAGCCGGGCCCCCCATCTTTCTGAGAGCTGCTGACTTCGAGAAGGCATGGACGTTTAAGGCACCCTGGCCACTAATTTTCTTATAATGTGGGGGGGGGGCTGGCCACCAATTTTTTTTCTCATGTGGGTTCCAAGCCGCCAATATTTTTTTAATGGGGGGGGGCCCTGGCCACAAATGTTTTTTTATGGGGGGCCCTGACCACCAATATCTTTTTATTTTTTATTAACATGTGGGAACCCTAGCCACCAATATTCTTTTTTTACTGTGTGGTGGGGAGGGCGGACCTGTAGGTGGGGCTTGCGGTGGGCGTAGCCCAGGGGGCCCAGAAAATGTTGTTGTATGGGGCCCTGCGATTTCTGATGGCAGTCCTGAGCGGACCTGCAACATATATCCCTCTGGTCTAGATACTGTATATCATCATGCAATGCAGGCTGATAAATATACCCTTGCAGGTTTACAACTGTTATAAAACTTTGGAGTCACTCACACATGGATAATGAAATCCAATCAACAAATTAACTGCTGAGAAAGGTGTCTTTTACACCATACTTATTACATGAAAACTTTGCATGCAACTGAAATTTCATCAGAAATAGAATTATACATATTTCTCAAGTCTGCAGATCAATAGAGACTGTACAAAGACTCCGCGTCTGACAGGTTTCCTTTCTGTATAGAGTTCATGCATACAAGTTGTGGAAGTACCATAAAAGTTATGTTTGCATTTGTGTTAAAGGAAATACTGTAATTACAAGTATGGGACCTGTTATCCAGAATGCTTGGAACCTGGGATTTTCTAGTGACATACCTTTCTGTAATTTGGATCTTCATATCTTAAGACTACTAGAAAATCATGTAAACATTAAACAACTCCAATAGGCTGGTTTTGCTCCCAATAAGGATTTATTATGTCTTAGTTTGGATCAAGTACAAGTTACTCTTTTATTATAGAGAAAAAGGAAATCATTTTTAAACTTTGGATAAAATGGTGTCTTTGCATAATTTGGAACTTTCTGCATAATGGGTTTCTGGATAATGGCTCCCATACCTGTATATGTTACTTCAACAAATGACAGGTACATACAAGTATAAAATGCCCAAATGCCCTATCTAATGATTTTTAACATAGTAATGAGGTCTCAACCCTTTAAACCTACATTTATATTTAATCCACATAATATGAGCGCAGTTGCACTGGTTTCGAATGAACATGTGCCCTGTGGCCTAAGTAAAATAATAGAAATATATGTGTGTGTGTATATATATATATATATATATATATAGTGGATCGCCAAGTTTATTTCACTAAATGGGTTAATTTTCTGAATAGTGTTAAGTCTGAATTTAATGAGAATCTCTTTTTTTTTTCTGGTGTGGTCCGACTCCCCATTCTTTCATGGACATGCACTTTTCATGCCGACAGGAACCTCTTCCAGGGCATTAATCATTTCTGAAAATGCAAGACATTTCCCTATCTTTCAGAAAACATAATTTCATTGAATATGCTATATTTGCATACAGCACTTTCTGAAAATGGACAATTTTGGCAGAATTTTATTATAGAATATAAATCATGCAAAATGAAATACTGCTGTATGTCACACTAACAGAACCCATCTTTTTTTTTTTTCTTCTTTTTTTTTAAGGGTGTCCTAAAGTTGTCATTTTTTAACACTAATGCATAGTTTCCGTGGTGTAATAATATATAGTTTTGAAACAGCCCACAGCTCCTTAAAACGGTTTTCTGTTCATGGTACTGTGTACATATTACAGTCAATATTAAGCAATGAAATCATTGTGGGTCAGAAGTTGATTGCAATTAGGATGGTAGAAAATGTATTAATTTAAATTTGCCTTAGTACTGCTCACCCATCTTATTTACTGTTACAGGTATGGGACCTGTCATCCAGAATGCTCAGGACCTGGCGTTTTCTGGGTAATGGATTGTTCCATAATTTGGATCTCCATACCTTAAGTCCGCTTAAAAAAAATTAAATATTCAATAAACCCTTAGACCTGCATCGCTCTTAGACTTGAAGGTTTATGTGTGATCCAGAGCTAGAGCAGGTAGACCCAGGACAAGACAGTAGGAATTGGGTGATTAGCTAGTGCAGGGTTAGAATAAAATGTTGTTCTAGCGACAGGTAGGGCTGGGAAAGCAAGTGGCCCTAAGCTCCTTCAAGGTTTGGCTTGTGGTGCTGGTCACACCATGGCAAAGGCAGTAGCACATGGACCTCAAGTGTACAAGATAAGGTTATGTGACCAGTTCATGTACTCTCCTTGTTACTATTTCAGAACATCTGGTGCTCAACATATCAGAGATATATAAAAAAATGAGTCTGGCAATCATTCATTCAGTCATTGTTCCACGTATATCTAGGGCAGAAATAAGTAAACATGTATTCACCCCAAATTTTAGTCTAACTGGCTTTCTGCTCTGGGACTCCCTCGGGGGGGGGGGGGGGGTTACAGTCCCACAGTCCCACAGTTTGAGAAGTGCTTCTCTATTCCTTTTGTTGTTGCTTCCTCAAATAGATCTATATGTATAGAAATCCCAATAAGGAACCCAAAGAAGAAGGAATTATATTAGAATAAAGATAAAGTGCACTCTCTTCCATGTGAGTCTCAAGCATTATGTCCCTTTATGCCATGTTTCATTGTTTGCAAACAGTAACAGCCACTGGGCAAACAACTTAACGTAGCCATCTATGCAGGGCCATATTTATATATAGGCCCCCTGAGGGCCTGTACCTAGGGCAACACGGGTTTGGGGGGCGTCCCTCGGGTGCCTATTTTTTTTTAAACCCTCCACCATGGATTTCCATAGGAAGTCCAGTGACGGAGCTGAGGGTGTGAGGAGTAGGGGGGACCGAGGAAGAATGTGGAAGTGACATCAGCGCGCACGACACATGACGTCCACAAACATGACATACTGTAGGAGCGTGTTTAGGTCCAATGCCTAGGACGGCTTCGACCTAAATACAGCCCTGCATACACAGGTAGATGAAAGCTGCTTACTCAGTCCAGCATATGTGTGGGGCCCAACAATGGGCCTGCCTGACCAATATCTGGATGAAAATTGCCCAGACATCAGTCAGCAGGTTAAATCTTCCCATCAGACGAGGGCAGCACCAGCATGTGGAGGTGGTACTCATCTGACGGGCCTGTAGGCCCTCTGTATCATCCAATTTTTGGTCCCTGGGCCCAGTTTTTTTTAATTGAATACCATTTGTACCCCTCATGTATTATATTCAATGACTGTGTCACTTTTTTGGTAAAATATTAATTCTGCAGCCTCACATGATTTTTTTTTACCAGGTTGGCTAATGTATATATTGATGAAGCCATGTTTAACTCGTTTTCTTTTGCAATACAGAGTATCCATGAGACAAGAAAAACCTCAAATCTCTGCAGGTAGATCTTGAGGCATTGACAAAGCTGGATGCTTACGCTGCAAAGGTACAATTAACCTTGTTATTGTTTTAATATAAACCTGCACAATGAAACTACGATATTACTTCATTTAAAACAGGATTTAATTAGTGCTAGTGAATGAATCATTAACTCTTCTGTATTTAACTAAACTTCAGCCGCGCACACCTCCCTCTATTAAAATTGGCCTTGGAGTGCGGATACTCATTCGTAAAGTCATATATTTGCGGTTGCATACTGCTATATTTAGTATCCTGCACCGGCATATTGAAATAATGGAAAGTGCAACAATGGATGGGCATTGATACTATGCAACAATAAAAGATAAAACATTTTCACTAAAGGGAGTGCTGGTGTGGAAACTATTGGTGTATACATGATTACCGTGCACCTTGAAAAAGGTCCAAATGTGGACCAAAACGTCGGGTATTTGATACTACAGAATAATAATAAAATTACCAAGTTTTTAAAGGGAGTTCTGGTCTGAAGATTATTGATACATAAACAATTACCATACACCCCGCCATTGACAGCAGCTTTGGAGTGCGGATACTCATTGGAAAAAAAAAAAAATTATATATATATATATATTATCTTCTTTTTCCAGAAGATAAGTCTGGAAAGGGGGCTGGGTTAACTTTCGGAACTGAGGGGGGTAAAGTGTGGGAGGGGCCACGGTCTGCAGCGCAAGCCAAAATATATTGATTACACAGTGTATTTTGCAGTTCTCCATACTCTCTGTTTGTCAATCTATATTCACCAATATAAACATATCTTCTGAAGGTTCTGATGTCATGAGTTATAGTTTGACTGATTCAGCATGAGAAGGCCAGAACTTCACAGCTCTCACTGTATGCTTTGACTTTTTTTAAGTATGATGTGGCTGAGGCAAAAAATAAAGGTTTGGTTTCACCTGATGCAGAAGTTTCCTTTCAGAGCAGGAAGACAGTGTGTGCAGGTTACTCTGCACTGTTTCAGCGTATGTGCAGGTAATGAGCCCTGGGGGTAATAGAAGAAATATTGCTGCAAATTAACCATTCTTATATATGTAAGCACATTATTCCACTTGCAATGTTCTTCTTACAAATGTGTAGTTGTGTGTGTGTTATAACAAAATAGTTTGTGAAGCAACTTGTTACCCATCCATGAATTACAGGGCAGCATTAAGGCTATATGTTGCCCTAGGCCAGAATTTGCAGGCCCCATTCCCTCATTTCTAGTGTAAATACATTCTCCATACACTAACCCTAACTAACCCTAATGCTGACATGTCTAAGGGAGCACTGTGCTTACTGTTTGTCCTTGGTTTACCTTACAGCTATATACAGTTTACCTTGATTCTGCACCACCTGTAAGGGAAAAGTTACACATTTTGATTAATTTTAACAATCATTAGGGCTCTAGGTAAGAGAGCCTCTTCTAAATCGTACCCATATGTGCTATACTGGGAGCATACAGGTATATGATTGGTAAAATCCAGTAATAAAGTGACTCACACTCATCTTACCGACAATCCCAATTAAAAGATGTGGGGTTAAGGCCTGACATAGCAAACAGAACATGATAGGGTTTTTCTGTACACATTCCCCTCCCACTGCTTGATGTAAGGGTTGCCACCAAGCTGGTAAAATGCCAGTGCCAATGTACTTGCCGTTAGACTTGCAATCCATAATCATTCTGACCCTGGCATGCCCAATTCAATTCATTGCCCAATGAATGAAGTTTATCAGAGCACAAGTCACATGACTGGGGGCACCTGGGAAACTGACAACATGTCTAGTCCAATATCAGATTTCAAAATTAGGTATAAAAAAAATCTGTTTGCTCTTTTGCAAAACAGATTTCAGTGCAGAAGTCTGCTGGAGCAGCACTATTAATTGATGTGTTTTGAAAAACAGAATCTTTTTAAGGTTATAGGATGTACCTTTCCTCATACAGTTTGGTCCCTTGTAAATTTTGCCTGGCAGTCAATATGGCCCCCATGACATACATATATATATATATATATATATATATATATATATATATATATATATATATAAAAGTATCAAAAGTACCCTAATTGAATCCATGGCTATAAAGTAACTAGTGTCTTCTGGTACTGAGTATAAACCCTCAAAAGATTTAACTTTTTCTAATACTGTTTCTGAATTTTAATATAAAGGAATTGGAAATCGCTTAGCAAAAGCAATATAAAGATGGGGAAAAAATGATTTCTTCACATTTGAAGGACCCAAGTCATCTAGCAAATGTCTCCTAGCAGAAAATATCTAGGGGCCAAAACTGTTTGGTTGTGGGGAAGTTAATTTCAAGGATGACTGTATGATACATTAATGTCGCCCAAGCGCTGATTTGATTATAATGAGACATAAATAACATTCTGGTCAGACAGAATGACTGCTGCTTTATGACACCAAATGATTGTCTTTAGTACAATTTGTGCTCCCAGTCTTGTTTCCTTCTGTCTGAGACGGTCAAATAAGCTCAAATATCTTCCCAGCTCAGTACAGTATGTAGAAAACACAACTATTCACTTTGGCAAGTGAAAATGTGGCAAACATTTTCATATGGATAGTTAGTGCATGTGACGTATAATAGTATGCACATCTCGGCAAAAATAAAATGAAATTAATATAGCTGATGTATGACAATTAAAGGGGTGGTTCATCTTTAAGTTAACTTTTAGTATGTTATGGCTGATTCTAAGCAACTTTTCAATTGGTCTTCATTATTTGTTTTGTATTGTTTTTTGAATTATTTACCCTCTTCTTCTAACTCCTTCATACTTTCAAATGGGGGGTCACCGACCCCATCAAAAAAGAAATGCTCTGTAAGACTACAAAATTATTGTTATTGCTAATTTTTATTACTCATCTTTCTATTCCGGACCTTTCCTATTCATATCCCAGTCTCTTGTTCAAATCAATTCATGGTTGCTAGAGCAATTTGGACCCTAGCAACCAGATTGCTGAAACTGCAAACTGGAGAACTGCTGAATAAAAAGCTAAATAACTCAAAAACCACAAATAATAAAAAAAAATGAAAACCAATTGCACATCGTCTCAGAATATTACTCACTTCATCATAATATAAATGTGAACAACCCCTTTAATAGTGTGCTCAAAATTATTGTTCCATTATTATAATTAGCCTTGCAGACATCCAGTGTAAAACCGTGAGTGGCTACAGGAAAGGGCAGACATTTTCTGAAGGGCCTGACCATGCATGGAACACAGTGTATCTGGAAAACGGTTGGCGCTTAGTGATGGGCGAATTTGCGCCATTTCGCTTCACTGAAAAATTTTGGAATTTCGCACAAATTTCGCATAATGGCAAAAAATTCCGGTTTTGGCGCCGGCATCCATTTTTTTGACTCCGGAGAATTTTCGTGGCCATTTTGCAAAATTTATTCGCCAGTGGCGAATCGAGCAAATTCGCTGCAAATTCGCACCTGGGGAATAAATTCGGGCATCACTATTGGCGCTTACTAGACTGCACAATGGGAGCAGGTTACGTTGATGACAGCATGAACAAGTTTACATTTCAGTGAGTATTTAGTGATGTCACTATGCTGTCTTCTCTCTTTCATTGGCTCCAAAACATACACGTATAAATTTGGGGAACTTAGTGAAGAGTGAAGGCAGAGTCAGTGGATAGATTTTACAGCAAAAAAATCTAAGTTTGAGAGCAGTTTGTTAATATATATGTATTAATTCAGAGATTAAATTTTATTATTTTATATATTATGGGTCTCATTTACATATACTATATTAGCATTTTAATTTCATATAAAATACGTGCAACTGCTAGGAACGAAAATGCCATCTATAAATTGACTGCCACTATATTTTGTTTTGCTCCCTATACATCTATTAAAGGAAAACTATTCCTCCAAACAATGTAGGTCTCTAAAAAAATACATCACATAAAACAGCTCATATATAAAGCCCTTCTTCATGTAAATAAACCATAATAATATAATCATTTAACAGTATGTGTCATTGGGTAATCCTACCTCCAAAGTTGCCATTTTTAATTTCTAAGGACCACCTCTGGGACCATACAACTGACAAAGCACACAAAGAAACCAAGGGCACATATATGTTAGGTCACATGAGCCAATTTATGGGCAAAGTTCTTCTTTTACTCCCACACTTCTTCTTGTTACAGTTAGAGCTGCAGTATTTCAGGTGATCTATGAGGGAACACACAGACCATAACAAAATGGTGACTGAAAGTAAAAGATGTAAAATGACAATATTTACTTAAATATATATTGCAGTTTGGTAAGATTCTTTAATATGCCACTTATGATATAAACAATCTGTTGCTTAAAGGGGTGGTTCCCCTTTAAGCTAACTTTTATTGTGTTATAAAATGGCCAATTCTAAGCAACTTTTCAATTGGTTTTCATTATTTATTTATTTTTATATAGTTTTATAGTTATTTGCCTTTTTCTTCTGATTCTTTGCAGCTTTTAAATGCTGACTCCCTTCTAGAAAACAAATACTCTGTAAGGCTAAAAATGTATTGTTATTGTTACTTTTTATTACTGATCCTTCTTATTCAGATCAATGCATGGTTGCTAGGGTAATTTGGACTGAGCTGCTGAATAAAAAGCTAAATAACTCAAAAACCTTCAATAATAAAAAATGAAAACAAATTGCAAATTGCCTCAGAATATCACTCTCTACATTATACTAAAAGTTATCTCAAAAGCGAACAACCCTTTTAAGTCATTTTGGGGGAATAGTTTTAGGAGGTGTAAACACAAATTAATGTAAAATTACTCTTCTTTTGAAATTTCCATTCATTATTTTTCTTTCAATTTTGAAAATAGTTGAAGTTTTGAAACTGTTAATAAAATTAATTTGAAAAAAACTGCACTACCACCCCCCCCTCTCGTCAACTGAAAATAAACATTCTAAGAAAAGGAAAGTCTTCTGAAGTTGCGCTGCTTGAAAAATAAAGTTAATGAACAGAGAAGAGTCTTTTGACATTTTTTCTGGTCAGTTCTAAGCAGTCAAACATCACAAAACTTTCTTTCTCTCAGAAAAGTAATTTTTGTTCAATTGCTTTTAGCTAACCATTTTCCAGATGAACAAGACCACCAGCAGGTGGTGGTGTTTTTTTTTTACAAAAATGATTATATTAGCAGATAGAAATTGCTTATATTTTAAAAACTATAAAGTATGAAATTGTTGCATAAATTGCATAATTGCTTAGAATTGGTCTGAGCAATTTTCCATTAATTTTTGTGAGTTTGCATTCAATGTGAATAAGATCCTTGCAACATGAGTTTATCTTGCAGGTGTGCAAAGAAGCCCTGTACTTTACACCTGTCATTGACCAGGTGTAAAGTCCAGGGTTGAACTTAAATTCCCTGTACCCCAAAAGCCTTCCACTGTCAGTGGGAGGCAAAGAACAATAGTACAACAACATCTTTAAAACTGCAGCCTTAAAAAAAAACTTGTGTAGAGTTGTTGCCCATGGTTATTGGAATTTCTGTATTCTAACCATTCCAGATACAATGAGTTCTATTTACTAACACACCCTGCAATCTTTATCGAAAACCACTTCCTAGAACTGATGCATTACCAACTACTAGAGTCGCCTCTCTCACGAAAGCAATTTGAAGAAAATGTCCATCACAGAAGCTACTTCTACAAACTTGGGCTGGGCTCTTCCCACCCTCATACATCTGCCATTGAGATAACAAGCAAACATATGGTTGAGGTTTCATAGAGCTGGAGCAAGTTCTGTGAGTTTAAAGGAAAACTATACCCCCCAAACAATGTAGGTCTCTATTAAAAGATACTGAGTAAAACAGCTCATGTGTAAAACCCTGCTTCATGTAAATGAACCATTATCATAATAATATACTTTTTTACTAGTATGTGCCATTGGGTAATCATAAATAGAAAATTGCCATTTTAAAAAATAAGGGCCGCCCCCTGAGATCGTAAGATTCACTGTGCACACATACAAACCACATGTAAGGTCACATGAGCCAATTAACAGACAGAGTTCTGCCTTTTGCTTCCTCACTTCTTCCTGTTACAGTTAGTGTTGTAGTATTTCTGGTCAGGTGATCTCTGAGGCAGCACAGATAGAGTCACTAAATGGTGGTTCGAGGCAAGAGATGTAAAAGGGCAATATTTATGTAAATATATATTCCAGTTTGGTAAGATTCTTTAATATGTCATTCAATTTGATATAAACTATCTGTTGCTTAAGTATTCATTTTGGGGATATAGTTTTCCTTTAATTACATTACCCCTTGTATATTTTACCTCTAAGTGTATTTATTGACATCTGGAACAGAAAAATGGATACTGTATGGTAAGTATTGTTCCTAATCACTGTTTATTCTTTTTCTATCCTATCTAGTGAGTGGCAAGGCCTGTGTTACTATTGAGAGATGCTTCTAACCATTTGGTCTATTTCATGGCCATTCCCTATTTCTTTATGGGGAAAAAATGCTTAATAATGAAAGAATGTAGAACTTAGATATTAAAGACTAGGAGAATAAAGAGGTTGAGTGAAGAGAGGAGGAATAATAGTTTGGAAAGTGGGCCCATGGTCTAAGATTTTATGGTAGGCCCCTCGCATCCCAGTCCGACATTGAATGCTGCCAGTTGATATAAAGGATAGTGATTCATTTAGATTTTTTTAAAGCTATGAGTCATCCAGCCTGTCCTTGGTTCAGTACTATACTCTTAACTTCGGGTACAATCCCTGTTGGTTCAACGAGTCAGAGCAGTAATTGGAGTTAAGCGCTAATGTTTCATATTGCAGGGAGCAGGACTCTCGGCTTGGAGCTATCTTTCTGTACAGCTGTCTCTTTCCTGGTGTTCTTGTTAATTTGTAATTTTCTTCTATTCTTTTCTATTTCTACCAGGCCATACTTATTCATTTCAACTTAAAATGCCCTCAAGTTTGAATTTTTCATAGGCAACCCTTATTAAAACTAGAAGTTTGAACATTAATGAATGGTGTATGACTTCATGGGAAGCTTCTGTTCCCATATAGCGCAATAAAATCTATTTTCATGCATCCCCTACCACAGATTGGGAGAATAAATTGCTTTATTCCTTGTGTTTAGGGAAAATATGGCAGCGGGAAGCACAGAATCAGATTCAGAGATTTGCCCTACATGGAAGTGTTTTAACTTCTCCATATCCACTGCCATAATAATTAGCTTTCACTGGATAATACTTTGTTAACCCTTGCTTGTTTATTTAATTCTTTATATTCTTGGATTTATTTAGTTCAGCCTTTGAACCTTAATCTTCTTAAAAAACAAGACTCACCACTTGTAGGTAAAGTCCAAAGCAAGTCCAATTAAATATGAAACACCGTTAAAAGGGTAACACCCTTACATGTACATGGGTTTTCTGTGAACTTCACAAAGAAAAGGTGATTGTCTGACAATGACACACTGGGTATATTGGTCATCATTGGTCACCTTCTGCAACCTTGGTCTCTACTTATTGCCTTGAATGGGAAGCGCTGAGTTTGGTAGACATGTTTTGACATGTGAGTACTGGCCAGGAGCACAGCGAGTGAGTATCTGTGATCAATAAACATATACAGGTTCAAGTATCACCCACAGAGATCCAAACACCCACTATGCCATTGTGCCATTGCCCATGTCAGAGAAAGGATGATAACACATTCTTGCTCTCCAAGTTTAAATATGCAGATCTAAAGAAACGTAAATCACCGTAAATCAGCAAAACTCTTTCCGAAGTGGGTGGAAACTAACTGTGCCATGACAATACACTCTGCCAATTCCAACACAATGAGCAATGAATGGATGTAACTGCAATATGACTAATCAAACCTATTTACTTTGCTTGAGCCAAAGTGGAGGAGCCTTCAGTGGCATAATAACTACTGGGGTGAGATCACACCTAGGCCTGCACTCTCTTGGGGCCCATCAGAGCCACGATAAGCATATAGCAAACAGCAGGGCAGGGGAATGTATAGGTGGCAATTTTTTTAAAAAATTCTAAACTTTTGTTCTCCATAAACCACTTACATTGATATTTGCACCAGGCACAGACAAGGACAGGTCAATTTCATCAGAAACCATTTGCCCTACTAGTAAATTTTTTGCATTGTGGTAGGAAAACAGATCATCAAGAAGCACTCAAACATAGAAAACCAGATTATCAAGCAGCATCCAAACATAGGAAACCAAATTATCAAGAAGAACCCAAACAGAAGCAGAAAACAAAAATCTAAAGGTCCTCTGTTTTGAGTAGATTGCACGGTCTTTAATTTCTACTTTCTGATGTTGTATGAGGAACCAAATGCCATTGTTATTTTGGCCACAAAAGTATGTATCTACACTGTAAATCTGTTTAGAGATGAGTTACTACAAGGCTTATATTTGGCAGGTGGTTTAAAATAAACCTTAGAGCCAAATGATAAACCGGATATGGTCAAAAGCAGAAGGCAAGACTAAATACAAAATGTCAGCTTCTTATAGAAACATTGGGAGGAGGGCCTAGAGATCAATATCCTCCCCAGAGTAAGGCAATCATGTCAGATTTCAATAGCTTATCAAACCAATTGTAGCTAAACTGTCACAATAGGGTGCAGATGGTCAACCTAAAACAGTTGAAATACCTTTGGAAAGTAAAACCTAACTGGCTTTATCGACCATTTATAGCTCTTATAGTTGTCCTATCTTGGAAATAAGTCTGAAGTTACAATAGTAGAGTTGTACCCTAACACCATTAGGTGATAATATTATATACTTTACACACAAAACAAACCTAACAAAAGTGTTATTTAACAGCAAGCCACTGCACTACTTACTAGGGAGACTAGGCTACTCAGTGATACAGAGATCCAAAAAAAAGAAACTCACATGCCCGTGTTATGGCCACTTCTCCATTGTATCCACTCCCAACGGTGTGCGGGTTTTCTCATGCTGGTCTCCATTCCAGTAGACATCATATCTGGGGGATTTAGTGATTGAGGAAACCAATCCACACGTACGGAGTGAAATCAAAATTCCAGCTTTATTGGAGTAATTAAAACAACAAACAGGCATCCATTACAGTTGTACTCCTACCCTATGACATGTTAGGTCACCTGACGTGTTTCATGCCTCTTTCTGGCACTTCATCAGCTCTGATGAAGTGCCAGAAAGAGGCATGAAATGCGTCAGGTGAACTAACATGAATTTTGATTTTACTCCGTACGTACATACTCAGTGATACAGACCCAATCAGACAATCTGAGGCAAATTACAAACTAATTTGCCTCCACTGCTGAAAACATTTTAACAAGGTTGTAGAGTTTCTCTAATTAAATTCTTTATTTTGTTTTTTCCTGTGCGAGAAGCCTTCTTTCATATCTAGAAAATTAACAGGGATGTTTTGTCGGTGCTACCTCCTCTGGAGGAGACTTATGGTAAATAAACCTTAGCCATTTCTTTTTACATGTATACAGATAAAGTGACTTCTATCATAAGGTTATCAAGAAGGTAGTGTAACCCAGCATATATGTCATCCAATGTTCCTCCTGTGCTAAGGGTGGGTGGTCTCCAGGCCTATGTTACATAACAAGAGGGGCGATGGATCATTTGTTTTCAGATTGTTCACCAGAAATACAGACTTTTCTCAATTACTTTCTATCATTTATTTGTGACTGTTTTTCAAATATTGAAGTTTAAACATTCATGTTTTGTATCTTCTTCTTCATGTTCATCTTATGTATTTCTGAAGCAGCTGTGGGGGGGGGGGGTCGCTGACTCTGTATCTGTCCTAAATCAGATTCGTTTATACATTTCTTATCTTGGGCCCTGCTGAACAGAATCCGAGTTTCAATGGGCAGCTGTTAGAATTGATACAATAGTTGCTAATATTCCACTGCTGAGAAATGTATCAACTAATGGACCAAATTGTAACAGTTCAGAATCCGTGCCTGAATTACTGATCTGCCAGACTCAAACACCAGAGACCGGAACATTCAACTTTAAACTTCAATTTTGGAAAAACTGTAAAAAATAAAAGATGGAAAGCAACTGAAAAAAAGTATTTATTCCTATTTTAGTTGTAAAACAACTGAGCTGGAACAAAAGTGTTTGGAAGGCGAAAACCCCCTTTAAAGGACAAGGAAAGTTAAACTAAAGAAGTAGCTAGAAATGTTGTACATTATGTTTTGTGCTTCTGTACCAGCCCAAGTCAACTACAGCCCTTTAGCAGTAAAGATCTGTGTCTCCAAAGATGCCCCAGTAGGTAAGTAAGATACACCCAGCTTTCAGCCTTTTCCCTAAGTGGAACCTGAGGGGAATCTATCTACCCTGTTCCTATACACTTAGTCCCTACTTCTGGGCTATAAGTACCAGGGATCTTAATCCCTCTGACTCTCCTCGTCTGAGCCTTGAGCTGCTCAGCTAAATAACCTGTCTGTCTGTTACTCCTAGAGTAACCTATAATGGTGAGTAGCCTATTCTTACTAGACCTGACCTGTCTAGGTTCCACAGAGCTCTGCCCGCCTGTTCAGGTCAGAGCCAGCACAAGATGGACGACTGAAAGCATGGCTTCAGAGCCTTTTATATCCCAGCACAGTGCCATCTAGTGGTCACTGTTAGAAGTAGCAGGGGCCTAGCTTAGAGCAGAAAAGAGCAAACAGTACCCCTCCCAACTGTATTTTAGGACCCATTTAGGTGTCCATAACATTGAGGGACTGCCTGCACAAAATACTAGGGGTGGCTATTTTACACATCCCTACATTTTATTTATAGAGTGTTGCTCTGAGCACTTTTGTTGGTTACGCTTATTTTCTGTTTTTGGTGGTTTCTGAGATATTAGCAGTTTAAGACCATTTTATAGTACTTTCAGCTTATCTGTTCTTTTTGAAGGTTTAGCATGTCAGCAACCCTAATGATCTATGCACTTTCTAGATCAGGAATCCCCAACCTTTTTTATCTGTGAGCCACATTCAAATGTAAAAAGATGTGGAGAGCAACACAAGCATGAAAAAGTTCCTGGGGGATGCCAAAAAAGGGCTATGATTGGCTATTGGGAGCCCCTATGTGGACTGGCAGCCTACAGGAGGGTCTGATTGGCAGTACACCTGTTTTTTATGCAACCAAAACTTGCCTTAAATCCAGGAATTCAAACAAAGGGACCTGCTTTGAGGTCACTGGGAGCAACGTCTACGGTGTTGGTGAGTAACATGTTGCTCCCAGTGTTGGTGAGTAACTAGTTGGGGATCACTGTTCTATGTTCTTCTAGTATTAAGTTAACCCATAATTTGCTGTATTTGGCTGAGCCTGGCATAATCCTAAAAATGCAGATATCTCTGTCTCTGTTTATATCAAGAGATAAACCATCAATGCAAACCCTTCATTCAGACAGTGGATTGTATTAAGACGAGTCAAAGTCTTTCTGATATATCTCTGCTTGGGGAAATCTCTGCCTGGCTTTGTGAGTTATTGATCACTACTGCTGCTGATCTTTATAAGCTGCCTGAAATTACCCTGTGCATGCTATTTACTGCAAATGTAATCACTTTAGCACCATTACTAGTGCTCATTGTACAGTTATAGAGTCTCTTCAGCCTTCCTCTGATGCGGTAACTGCTTGCCGACAGTATTCTATGGAATCCCTTCACCTACAAGGAGTCATTGACATTTGGTGATAAGTGCAAAAAAAAAACCCCAAGTGCACCTCATTGCTTGGTATGTAGGGATTTGCACAAATAACCCAATACACAGTGCTGGAAGAGGGATGGCCATCCCTTCACTTCTTTATTTTTGTGAAATAGTATTCCCTCAGTGGGGATGCAAGAGTGGAATCCTGGAACTTTTTTTTGCTCCTCAAAAAACAAAAAGAGAAAATGGAGGTATTAAAGGAGAACTAAAGTTAACTGTAGACGTAGGCTAGAAATGTTGTACATTATGTTTTAGGCTTGTGCACCAGCCCAAGGCAACCACAGCCCTTTAGCAGTAAAGATCTGTGTCTCCAAAGATGCCCCAGTAGCTCCCCATCTTCTTTTCTGCTGATTCACTGCACATGTTCTGTGCTGCTGTCACTTACTGAGCTTAGGGACCCACTCACAATATACAGTACACATAGAATAGAAATGTCACA
This sequence comes from Xenopus petersii, assembly GCA_038501925.1. Classification (NCBI taxonomy): domain Eukaryota; kingdom Metazoa; phylum Chordata; class Amphibia; order Anura; family Pipidae; genus Xenopus; species Xenopus petersii. The sequence goes on along the minus strand of CM076680.1, from coordinate 30,742,450 downwards.
ATATAAGGCTGATTAGTAATTAATACAGATAATTACTGCATGGCAGCACAGAAACCAGTGCAATTAGCACCAGAATGCTATTAAGAAGCTGAAACTTTAAACTGGTGTAATAAGTTCAGTATATAAAATAAGGCATTTTTAGCCATATTAAGTTGTAGGGTTTAGTTCTCCTTTAAACAGCAGCAGATTAAGGAATAGTGGGAGAATACACTATATAAAATAATCTTGGGTAATAAAGAATATGATGGGATGTAGTATGTTATGACACACAATACACAGAAAATGTGCTGTATTTGCAGAATCTGCTTTGTCAGCCAAAAAAAAGTCATATGCACAAGTTTTGGGGTCCTTACAGGTCACATACTTAACTAAATCTCTGCATTCTGGGCATTAAACTGTGCGGTAGAGAGAAATACCAAAGTGGAAATAGCAAAATGATTTTGCATTAAAGTGGGTGAAACCAGAAAGTATTTGGGTTGTGAGGCTTATTATAACAATGGGTGTGGTTTAAGGTTGTGGGAGGGGCTTGTTTTTAGCACACTCACCTAACAGAGCATCCCTCTACTTTTTTTTCACTCCAATTCAAGCACTGCCAATACAAGACTTGTAGGTAAAGTTACAAAGTACAAATAACGGGGGCTATTGATGCAAAGGAAGTAACAATTGCCTTGAGAAAGTGTTACTTCCAGGGCTCCCTTGGTGTGTTAAACCTACACAATCTGACTTGCTCCTAATGAAATGGGCACTAATGCCCACCCACATGATACACATGGCCATTCCTTGTATGCAATTGACATCTGCAGACTTGGGACTCATTTATCAACACTGGGCAACTTGCCCGTGGGCAGTAACCCATAGCAACCAATCAGTGACTGGCTTCCTTCAGCCATCTGCAGGTAAACCAATGAATGTGACAATTTGATGGGTTTCCATGGGTTACTGCCCACAGGCAATTTTGACCATTGACCACCATTTATTTGTGGCCCCATAAAACTCACACAAGCTGTGCCGTGTGCTACTTTGCCAACTCCGGCGTTTACTTCTGGGAATTAATGCTGCACCTTGCTCCTTCCATTGGCTCTGTAAATGAACCCTCTATTGGATTCCACAATTAGGACTCCTGACTCCTGACAAGACCTGTAGATATCTGCAGACATGGATGACGGCAGCCCTTTCATTAATATTACTCATAAACACTAGTCTAGTCAGCAAGCAAAGGCTCTTTAATAAACAGCACCTCTGATCTAATGGACTGCTGTTTTTGTGCTGGCAATATTTTCCTATCTGTCAGCTGTTTGACGGTTATATTTTTTTTTTCTCCAGCCTGTCGGCTTTATTAATATGTTGAACATAATCATGTTTGCCAGTTTGCATGGCTGCTGTCTATTCTAATGAAGAGCACGTTAACGGCTTGATATATTCCTTCAGATATATTCCTTCATTTTCATTATGTTGTTTTCAGATGGGTTGGCTTTGTGTTACACTAGAGCAATGACAAACTGAGACTGGGACAATGAGAGTTTCCTATAACTGTATCTGTGACCATTTCATGAGTAGTGATGGGCGAATTTATTCACCAGGCGCAAATTTGTGGCGAATTTGCGCGATTCGCCGTAGGCAAATAAATTCTCGAAACGGGCACAAAAATTCGCTGGTGAAAATTCGCCGGGGTCAAAAAAAATTGGATGACGGCTTTCGTTTTTTAAAAAAAACGGACGCCAGCGTAAAAAATGAAATGCCAGCGCCGTTTCACTAATTTTTCGCCGTTTCCCGGCGCAAATTCGCCCATCACTATTCATGAGCTGAGGGGTCCCTAACTCAAGGTTGGACATGCAGAGGAGCCCTGGCCAAATGTTGGCTTCAGCTGTTAAAGTTAAGAGGTTCATCTTTATACGAGAACAACAGCTTAAATAAACAAGTAGCTAGAAATGATGTACATTATGTTTTGGGCTTTGGTACCAGCCTGAGGCAACCACAGCCCTTTAGCAGTAAAGATCTGTGTCTCCAAAGATGCCCCAGTAGCTCTCCATCATCTTTTCTGCTGATTCACTGCACATGCTCTATGCTGCTGTCACTTACTGAGCTTAGGGACCCACTCACAATATACAGTACACATAGAACAGAAATGTCACAATATAAGGCTGATTAGTAATGAATACAGATAATTACTACATGGCAGCACAGAAACCAGTGCAATTAGCATCAGAATTTAATAATCAGCTCTGTAGCATCAGCTTATATTACAGACCAACATCATTTTCTGCTGGATAATTAGTGACGACCCTTAAGCTTAGCTTCTCAACAGCTGCTCAGAGCCCACTGAGCATGTGAGTGTCACAGACACTTTCCAAGATGGTGACCCCCTGTGACAAGTTTGAAGTCCTGGATCATTGCTGCTATTGACAAGCTGAAACTTAAGGCTGGTGCAATAAGCTCAGTGTGTAGAATATGGCATTTTTAGGGTTTAGTTCTTGTTTAAGTTAACTTTTAGTATGTTATAGAATGGCTAATTCTAAGCAACTTTTTTACTGGCCTTCATTATTTTCTTTTTATAGTTTTTGAATTATTTGCCTTCTTCTTTTGACTCTTTTCAGCTTTCACTTGGGGGGTCACCGACCCCATCTAAAAAACAAATGCTCTGCAAGGCTACAAATGTATTGGTATTGATACTTTTTACTACTCTTCTTTCTATGCAGGCCTTTCCTATTCATATTCCAGTCTCTTATTCAATCCAGTGTATGGTTCCTAGGGTAATTTGGACCATAACAATAAAATGCTAAATAACTAAAGATACACCAATAGTAATATCTTTCGCAATACCACTCTCTACATCATACTTAAAGGCAAGCAACTCCATTAGGGCCCTTGCACACGAGCATTTTGAGCTGCGCTCCCCTCCCCTGCGGCTGAACGCATGAAACCGGAACGCAGGGGAGGGGAGCGCAGCTCAAAATGCTCGTGGAGTAAACGCACGCCATTACTGTCAAGGGGGCTGTACTTACCCTGCGGCTGAACGCATGAAACCGGAACACAGGGGAGCGCAGCCCAAAACGCCCGTGTGTAAGGGCCCTTAAAATTTTACAATCACTGTTTTAGAGGTTGCAGCCAAGTGCCTGTGTATGCTAAGTAGTCCACCCTTCCCAGAGAAATATAAGATTGATAACTCAGGCCAAACAATAGGGAATAACTTTTGTATGCTCAGACATGGATGTTTGAATACTTCACTAGGATTTTATACCTGTTCATTATTCAGTTCTGGTTAGTTTTCACTAAATGGCACATTCTATGGCAGCCTACACCAATGGCTTTAGGTTACTGTTTTTACATTCTATTGCTTAACATGCATATTTTTTTTTAACCGCTGCCTAAATAATTTTAAAAAATGCAGTTGTTTAGAGAAAAAAGGAAAAGGCTCAGGACTAGATTCAGGACACTGGCAGTGGGGGTACAATGTAAGGAGGTAACTCAGCCAGATCGGAAAGGCAGCCCCCTGGGAAAGGGTCAGAGGAGGATGAAAGGGAATGGCCAGAACTAGGGGTGATAGTAGAGTAAATGTCAGGAAATATAAGGAAATCATTCAGACTGAGCACACAATATGAGAGAGAAGGTTAAACTGGGAAAGGGTATTGGGCCACACACAATGAATGTATGAATCAATGTAGCTTCCCATAGACACCAATGTGTATTCAGTTGTGATCTGAAAATGAAATAAAATATCCAGTTGTTTGTCACAGCTAACTTAAAGTGGACCTGTCACCCAGATACAAAAATCTGTATAATAAAAGTCCTTTTCAAATTAAACATGAAATCCAATTTCTATCTTTTATTAAAGCATTCATAGCTGCTTTAAGCTCATTTAAAAATCTCAGCTGTCAATCAAATATTGTCTGCCCCTCCTCTATGCCCGTGATTACTTTCACTTTCCTAGATGTCACTGCTCTCCACATATTCCCCCGTTCTCTTTACCATTTAATTGTGTAACCAGGGCATGGGGATGGACATCAGGTCCCCCATTCTGGTGCACAAACAAGATTCTGAGATGATATAAGGCTTTTCTTAATAACAGCATCCACAAAATGGCTCCTGTCTGCTTGCTATAATTATGAGTTCCCAGACTAAAGGAAACAAGATTTAAATCATTTATATAGTGTAATTAAAGTTCATTTTGCTTGACTAATGTGATAAAATAGGATTTTTAATCATTTTTTTGGGTGACGGTTCCCCTTAAATTCACATTCAGAAGCCCCTTCTTGCCCAGTGCCTGCACTCAGTAAGGGGTTAACTTGCGCTGGGTCATGATGATTACCTTCAGTAGCCAGTACCAATCTCTAGTCCCCAGGGGGCAAAATATTTCACATTTTAGAAAAAACTTTAGCCTCCTATCCACAGCAGAAGAAAAGCTGATAATGCAATTGTAGACATACTCTTCAGGGTTGGATATAATAATTCATTATAATAAAGAACCCCTCTAGGTTGCAGAGTTATCCAGGTGCAGGCACACTCCTATATAACAGTTCCGCTTAATGAAAGAGTGCTGGTTTTTAAGTAACCATCACAAAATGATCCTACATGGAAAATTACTTTAACTTCGGCGCTAATTATCAATCTGCTTCCGCTATTAAAGACTCACTTCTTCTATACGAGCGTTTGTACAGCAACAGGAGAGATTTCAGATATTTGGAAACTGGTCATGTGATAGGAGCCTGAATGGCTTGTGTGTTAATCACAGGGATGTTTCAAGGGGAAGTTAAAGGGGTGGTTCATCTTTAAGTTAACTTTTAATATGTTATAGAATGGCCAATTCTAAACAACTTTTTAATTGGTCTTTATTATTTCTTTTTTTATATATATAGTTTTTGAATTATTTGCCTTTTTCTTCTGACTCTTTCCAGCTTTCAAATGGGGGTCACTGACCCCATCTAAAAACAAACGTCCTGTAAGGCTATAAATATATTGTTATTGCTATTATTACTCATCTTTCTATTCAGACCCTCTCTATAAATACAGAAGATGAAAATCAATTGCAAATTGGCTCAGAATATCACTCTCTACATCATACTAAAAGTTAATTCAAAGATGAACAATCCCTTTAAGTTAACGTTTATGTTATAGAAAGACTAAGCAACTTTTCATTTGGCCTTCATTTTTATTTTATTTTTTTTACTTTTTATAGTTTTTGAATTATTTGCCTTCTTCTTCTGACTCTTTCCAGATTTCAAATGGGAGTCACTGACCCCATCTAAAAACAAATGCCCTATAAGGCTACAAATGTATTGTTATTTCTACACTTCAGTACTCTTCTTTCTATTCATATTCTAGTCTCTAATTTAAATCAATGCTAGGATAATTTAGACCCTAGCAACCAGATTGCTGATACAGCAAACTTGAGAGCTGCAGAATAAAAAGCTAAATAACTCATGAAAATAATAAAAAATTATAACCAATTGCCATATATGCATCATACTAAAAATTTAATAACAGGTGAACAACCCATTTAAGTACATAAAGGACCAGGACAGTCACCAATGTTGTAGCTAGAAAACACCTCCTTGACCTCTCCCAGTTGAAAATGAATGCATGACTGCTAGGAGAATTTGGACCCTAGCAACCAGAATGCTAAAATTGCAAACTCATAAACTTCCAACTCAGACTAATTTAAAGAGCATGTAAAGTCTAAAATAGAATAAGACTAGAAATGCTGTATTTTGTAGACTAAATATAAACATGATAATAAGAGAAAATAAACCGCTCAGACTCACCGCAAATTAGTAAATTCAAAAGAAGCCGGCAAGATATATCCAGGTCTGGGTGCAGGAACTTCGGCGTCCCACGCCGTATAGGGCAAAGATGAAGGAAAAGAGAGATTCCGCACACCGGACCATCGGTTAAAAGTAGAAATGTTTATTAGGCCATGTTAAAATACACGCTGAATCTCAATATAAACATGAACTTACTGCACCACAGGCCTAATCAAACAAATAATTTATGCTTTCAAAGTTGGCTACAGGGGGTCACCATCTTGTAACTTTGTTAAACATCTTTGCAAGTCTAAGACTGTGCACATGCTCAATGTGGTCTGGGCGGATTACTAATCAGACTATACAGACTGCACTGGGTCCTGTGTTGTCATGTAATCTAATGTGGATTTTACAGTTTTTGTATTGTTTAATACAAACTTTCTCCAACCAGTGGCTGCACAAAATAATCCTCTGAATATAATCACAGTTTATCGGTTTAAATCTGGCTTAGGGATCAACATAAACAAAGCTGCTGGAGTTCTGCATGGCTGGGAAGTAAGGTGGGTGTTCCCCCTGCTGTTCATGATTGTTTCCCTGCTCAGCAGTTAGGGACAGTCTGACAATTCCTATCCACAGCAGTAAATGAACGGAGCATTTCACTACATTCAGTCAGGTTTCTTATAAAAACGGTACACATTTTTTAATTAAAGTATATTGGAGATAGGGTTCTTTTTCATTAAAGAAAGTAAAAATGGGATTTTATTTTTTTGCCTTTACATGCCCTTTAAACGACCTGAAAACTCAAATTGAATTCGATTCACATTCGATCAAACTCCATTCGAGTTTTTTCTCTGACTTCTCAGGAAGTCTGCAAACATCTCCCAAAGTGATCACTGGACCTCTCCCATTGCCTTTAACAGCAATTCAGCAGATCTTAGGTGGCGAATAGTCAAATTTGAATTTGACAGTTTTGATCATGAAAAAAATTTGAAAATTCGAATTTTCAATTCAACCCTTGATAAATCTGCCCCTTAGTGCCTACCCTGTAGGCACGAACAAGCAAAACATAAATGCATTCTTTTAAGATGATAATGAATGGTTAAAATGGGAAAGTAGAGTGTGCCAAAGGTTCTGAAATTAAGATCAGGCATATTATTATAGCTGTTTTTTTTTTTTTTTACAAAACATCTTTTTATATTGAACTTTTGTGTAGTATAGTGATGGTAAGGAGGTGTGTACATTGTGAAGAGAAGTTATGTAGTGGGTACAGGGGTTGTAGTTGCACAGGGACACAATGATCTCTGATGGCGAGTTGGGGACAAGAAGAAATGCAGTTTCTTGTTCTCAAAGCAAGACCAAGGCAAGGCAGGTCGCTAATGCATGGAGTGATTGTAGGCTGTACTTGCTGGTGGCAGTGCTGGTCAAATCATTGTCCTAAAAACATCTCTAACCATGAGCACGGCAGTGATTTGGGAGATGCAAGATGGTTATACCCTGGCTGCAATTTTCTTCCTTTCACCAGTTAAGCAAATGTGCATGGTCCTTGCAACATTGTCATTAGTGAAAAATTTGTAAAAAAAAAAAAAAAAACAACAACAGGCCAAGCATAGCGTCTTCTCATTACTGTGCAAGACAGGTTGTTTTCATTAAAATGCTTCTATGACATTCATTATATCTAAGCTCCAGCAGAGGGAGCTCCAGTCCAGCTCGTGTGCCCCTAGCAAATGCCAAGCACGTTTTGCTGCTCCCATGTGGTTGTGCCCTGTGCCGCCTCACACTGATTGCTCAGGGGGAGCCCCAAACACACTCCCATCACTGCCTGCTGTGTGCAACACAACTGTCAGTTTCCTGCAAGCCAGTCGAATGCACCTGCACAGATAATGTCTCTGCCCTGTAATAGATATTCTCCATTCCAACTGTATCTCTGAACTGTGAGCTGTACAATAAATAGGTGTATACATTAAATATGCAGATATCTAAACTTAAAGATGGCCCTGCTCAAAAGAGCTTACAATCTAAAATACAGGCATCTCTCCAGGCACAAGCCTGAGCAGCAAATTCTGATCTTGTTTCAACAAATAAATTGAAATTTGCATATCAGTCTACAGCCCATGCCCATCTGCTGTTTCTGCTATTGCCAAACATACAGACACTGACCTGTTGTAGTGGGTGATTAAAAGGGATCGATAGTGTGGTGTGTGTATTGGTAGAAAGCAAAATAACACACTTTGTACAGGTATGGGATTTGTTATCCATAAACCCATTATCCAGAAAGCTCCAAATTATGGTAAGGCTGCCTACAGTAGAGTCTATTTTTAATAAATAATTCAAACTTTAAAAAAGTATTTCCTTTTTCTCTGTAATAATAAAGTATCAACTTGATACTGGAAACCAGAACACAGAAACTAAGGCAACATTAGGACAGGATAGCATGTCCTTCTGGTATGGGAAATCTTATATGGAAACCCGTTATTTGGAAAGCTCCAAATTCAGGGAAGGTCATCCCCCATAGACTCCATTTTAATAAAATCATTCTAATTTTTAAAAATGATTCCCTCTTTCCTTGTAATAATAAAACAGTAGCTTATACTTGATCCCAACTAAGATATAATTCATCCTTATTGGATACAGAACAGTCCTATGGAGTTGAATTAATATTTAAATGATTCCTTTGTAGATTTAATGTATGCAGATCCAAATTATGTAAAAAAAAAAAACGATTTGCTTGTCTCCTCCCTCTCTTTCCTGTAAGCCGGATCAATGTATTGATTCCTTAATATCCCATACGTCCATCCATGCAATGTATTGGAATCCAATGGAATATCTGCACTCTGCTACCTTTGCTAATAACTAGAGAAACTGGGCCCTGCAGTGCAATAGATGCCTCATTTTTCTTACTCTTTCCTATGGGGAGAAGGTATCGGGCATTCAGTTATTCTTCAGTTATCCATTAATACTGGTATGGGTCCTGTTATCCAGAATGCTCAGAACCTGCAGTTTTCCGGTTAAGGGATTGTTCTGTAATTTGGATCTTTATTTCTTAAATGACAACTATACCCCCAAATAAATATTTAAGTAACAGATAGTTTATATCAAATAAAGTGACATATTAAAGAATCGTATCAAACTGGTAGATATATTTAAGTAAATATTGCCCTTTTACCTCTCTTGCCTTGAACCACCATTTTGTGATGGTCTCTGTGCTGTCTCAGAGATCACCTGACCAGAAATACTACAACTCTAACTGTAACAGGAAGAAGTGTGGAAACAAAAGACACAACTCTGTCTGTTAATTGGCTCGTGTGACCTAACATGTATGGTTTGTTTGGGTGCACCAGGAATCATAGGATTCCAGGGGGCGGTCCTTATTTTTTCATTTTCTATTTAGGGTTACCCATTGGCACATACTACTATAAAAGTATATTATTATGAAAATGGTTTATTTGCATGAAGCAGGGTTTTACATATGAGCTGTTTTATGCAATATCTTTTTATAGAGACCTACACTGTACTGGGGGTATAGTTTTCCTTTATGTCTATTAAAAAATAGGGATGCACCAAATCCACTTTTTTGAATTCGCCTGAACTCCCGAATCCTTTGTGAATGATTCGGATGGCTAAAAATTTTTTTACTTCCTTGTTTTGTGACGAAAAGTCACATGATTTTAAGGATTCAAATTCGGTTCGGCCAGGCACAGGGATTCAGCCGAATCCAAATCCTGCTGAAAATGGCCGAATCCTGGCCGAATACCGAACCAAATCCTGGATTCGCTTTTCTGGATAAAGGGTTTCCAGACAACAAATCCGATACCTGTATATGCAACAATGCCCCCCATGAACTTCTTATTGCCGCTCACTTTGTCATTGAATGAGGTTGTCACTTTGCTGCACTGCAAGTTTAGCCTCACACTTTCCCTTTAGTGGAAACCTATTTAGTATCAAAATGGTTATGCTAAATGATCGTACCTCTTTGCAAAGTGTTTTTATGTTCACTTTCACACCTCATTGACTGCATTAGCCGAGACGTGCCCATACATTGTCTAATCATGTGTTGGCTGTAAAAACTAAACTGCAGGTCTGGGAGGAAAGGACTTTCCCTGGATCACTGCAGTTCATTTAAAGACAGGGAGCTCTATAAGCGGCAGCCGGGAAGATTAACCGCAGTTCGGAAACGGTGGGTTCAGCTTACCAGCCGCCGTTTATTTTCTGCCACAGCTGTGATTTTATGGACGAGGGGTACACAGAGGTTATTCACTCATGGGCACCCTATTCATTAGTGACAGTTACATGGATACTGCACATTTGGGTAAAACAGTCTATAAGGGATTAATTTTTTCTGATTTAGTACCACCATGGGTCAATAAAAAGATGTTGACTTGGGGGTGCCAAAGAAGCATTGGAGTTGGGGTCCTAAGGCTCACCAGAGAACCTGACAGGTTTCCTTTCACAACAAGTAGATGGATCAGTGGCAAGCAGTATAGAGTTTATACCGGTATGGGACCTGTTACCCAGAATTCTTAGGACCTGGAGTTTTCCAGATAACTGATCTTTCTGTCATTTGAAATTTCATCCCTTAAGTCAGGGAACCCCAACCTTTTGAACCCATGAGCAACATTCAGAAATAAAATGAGTTGGAGAGCAACAATAGCATGAAAATTGTTCTTGGGGTGCCATAAAAGTGCTGTGATTGGCCATTTGGTAGCCTGTATGTGGATGGTCAACCTACATTAAGGCTCTGTTTGGCAGTACACCAGGTTTTTATGAAACCAAAACTTGCCTCCAAGCCTGGAATTCAAAAATAAGCACCTGCTTTGAGGCCACTGGGGGCAACATCCAAGGGGTTGGAGAGCAACATGTTGCTCACGAACTACTGGTTGGGGATCACTGCCTTAAGTCTACTAGAAAATAATGTAAACATGAAATAAACCCAACAGGCTGGTATTAATTCCAATAAGGATTAATTATATCTTAGTTCAGATCAAGTACAAGGTACTCTTTTATTATTACAGGGAAAAGAAAATAATTTAAAAAAATTTGGATTATTTGAATAAAAATTAATTTGGAGATTTCTGGAAAATGGGTTTCTGGATAACAGAATCCATACCTTTATAGACTAATGTTGCAAATAAACAGCTAAGGGGAATTATTCCCAGACTGGTATAGGACCCCCAGAAGATCCTCTTGCACACCAGTCCCACCATGGGCTGGGAATGACTAAAAACCAGTTAAGGCAAGAATTGTGGGGTAATGGTATTTATTTACTGGTTGGGATACTGTTGAAGTCATCGGAACAGCCATAAACACTATCAGCACTGAAAATCTGTGGACAGTGTTTGTTATTGTGACGTCATTAATATGGAGGCACATGATAGTCATAATCAAGGGAAACTATCATATATATATATACAGAAATTAGAAACTTTCTAAATACAACCAATTAACTATTCTGTACCGTTTCTGAAATAATCAGGTTTATATTCACTATTCCTCTCTTAGCATCTATTTCTCGTCATTCTGTCTTCATGCAGTTGGGTGTCAGATGAATGATCTAATATATCTTATACGGAGGCTCCTTTTGCCTAGAAGATGTATTAGAGCTCACTCTATTAAAATCATCAGACATCATGTCTCTATATATGCAAAATTTGTGCAAAAGGCAGTTATTTTGTTAGATTTCATTTGTACTGGAATCAGTTATTTGAGTGAGCTCTAATACATCTGATAGGAAAAGAAGCCCCCCCCCCATAAGATATATTGGATGAAACTGTCACTGAATATTTGACACCCAACCAGTAGCGACCCTAGAGGGGGGCGGGCCCTGGTGCGTGACGTGCAGCTGGGCCCCGCCCCCCTCCGTAAGGCCGCATTTGGCCGCATTTGTGGTGGCGCACGGACTGCCGGGGGGCCCTGAGGGGGTGCGGGCCCCGGCCCGCTCGCACCCCCTGCTCCCCCGGTAGTTCCGCCACTGCACCCAACTGCCGCATGAAGAGAGAATGGGGAGAAACAGATGCTGAAAGAGGAATAGTGAACATAAACTTGATTATTTCAGAAACTGTACAAAATATTTAATTGATTGCATTTAGAAAATTTCTTCCTTCAGTATGAGGAAGCTTATATTAAATTTTCATTTTGACGATAGTTCCCCTTTAAAGGGCATGTAAAGTGTAAAATAGAATAAGGTTAGAAATGCTATATTTGGTATACTAAATATAAACATGAACTTACTGCACCACAAGTCTAATCAAACAAATGATTTATGCTTTCAAAGTTGGCTACAGGGGGTCACCATCTTGTAACTTTGTTAAACATCTTTGCAAGACCAAAACTGTGCACATGCTCAGTTTGGTCTGGGCGGATTACTAATCAGATTATACAGACTGCATTGGGTCCTGTGTTGTCATGTAATCTAATGTGGATTTTACAGTTTTTGTATTGTTTAATACAAACTTTCTCCAACCAGTGGCTACACAAAATAATCCTCTGAATATAATCACAGTTTATCGGTTTAAATCTGGCTCCATGATCTTTGTCTTTGCAGCTGGAGTTGGAAACAGTAAAGGGGATGTAAAGGCAAAAATAAAATCCAATACAAATCTCTACACAGTCTCCAACTACTCTACAGGGAAACAAACAAAGCTCTGCATGGCTGGAAAGTAAGAAAGTTTCCCTGCCCAGCAGTTAGGGACCGTCTGACAATTCCTATCCACAGCAGTAAATGAAGGGAGAATTTCACTGCATACAGTCAGGTTTCTTATAAAAACAGGACACATTTTTTAATTAAAGTATATTGTAGATAGGTTTCTTTTTCATTAAAGAAAGTAAAAATAAGATTTAATTTTTTGCCTTTACATGCCCTTTAAGCTTTGAAGCAGGGGGCACTACAGTATGTTATTAGGAAAGCCTGCGGAACACTGACCCGGTGAGCTCTGCTCAGGCTGGATGTGATTTCTGTGGGTTAAATGGCCCAGCAGCGTACGGTGCAAGTTTCTATACCTGAAATCCATGTCTGATTCATTGCTCTGCTTTATCCTGTTAGTGAAGAGTTGTCATTCACAGCCGCTAGATGAAAAACAATTTATCCAAGTGGAACAGAAATGAAAGATTCTTTAAATCCCGGGCAATTCTCTGGCACAAAAGTTCTTCTGTATCACAGAGAAGAGAAATATAAGATTGTTTGAACTGATATACAGCTGGGATCATAAAAACAGAATTGAGAGTATAAAGCTTACAGTAAAGGGAGTCCCACCTGGATCTGTGCTGCTCTCAAAAATGAATGTATTGCATATATATATACAGAATAGGCATCTGCAGGCTGCCTTTTTCCAGTGCTGGCAAATCACTTGTATATATATATAAACTCTACTTTGGGGGGGGTGCCAATTACTCTGGAATTCACCCCATGTAGGAGATTCAACACAGATTATAATGATAGCTTTCTCCCTAGCTGGAAACTAAAGTTGATCTGTAGTTTGGGACAACTGCCCTAGTTATAAATGTATATACTGACATGGATAAGACATGGATAAGACATGTACTGGGCCAATTTCAAGGTGGGCCTATACAAGGTGACTTGTACGGTATTCCGACCGAATGGCCCGAAGGCTGAATAGACAGATACTATACTCTGGGCAAGTGTTGGACTGGGGGGCCCAGGGCCCACCGGGCCTGCAGCCTCAAGGGCCCCCACACCATCCCCCAGACCCTAAGCCACAAAGTCCCCACTGCACTCTACCTCTCCCGCCCCCGGATTGCGCACACACGCCTATCTCTTTCCAGACTAGCGTGACCAGCTTCAGGGATGGAAGGTGAGGAAGTTCAAGGAGCGGGTCTGGGCTGGCGGGGTCTAACAGAGCAGAAAGTGAAGAGGAACAATAGAGCGGGAGCTCCTCTTCACTACCTTTCACCCAGGAGAGATGATCCTCATTCCCCAACAAACACAAGAATATTGGTCAGAACTGCTCAGGGACTTTACACTAGCGTTGTGGACCACCTGGAACCCCAGAAAGGTGAGTGCAAGGGTAGGCGGAAGAACAGAAATTACCTCTGGGTGGCAGGGGGATGAAAATCCCTGCAACAGACCCCTGTCCTTACCGTTTTGACTCTGCTGTCTTGACGCCCCATTATTCCCCAACCACGTTCAGTTACACTCGCCCATGTCCCATGCTTTATAGTCCTGCTCTGAACCAAGTTTTGAAACCCAGACCTGACCTGGACCCACATTGTTTCCCACTTGGACCAGCTACAAGACATGACCCGAAATTGCCTTATCTGCAACTTGATCCGCAACCCGCTGGCCACCATTAAACAGGAAGTGCTGTTGTTGCATCATCAGAAGTGGGTGGGCAGCGAAAAAGTTTTAAAAAAGGTTTAAAGGAGTGAAATATAGATAATATAACATAAGGTAAGAAATATAGAAAAGGCTCACAACTTGACCCAGGACCCGCAGACCCGCATAACCGTATCTATTCTATTCAAGCACCTGAAGGTCCTTACTGCAACCCACAGTAACCCACAGGCACCCAACCCACTGCACAACTCTGCCTTGCTCTGTTCACTGTCTGGGGTATAAAACAGAAGACTTCTAAAAAGTCTGGGAGTGTTGATGGGAGTTTCACAACACCTATAGGGAGTCAGGTTGGACTCCTTTGCAGATAGGGCCTCAGCTTTCCGTCATGTTCAAGAGCCCCTGTAACTGTGAAAAAAAAATGTAAGAATGTGGAATGATGAAAGTCCCTGGGGTTCACAGGGAATCAAAAGAGCAACACAATTGTTCAACTACTGTTTCGCAACCCTTGGCTCCCAGACTTTGACGGACTACACCTTCCAGCTTTCCTTAAAGGGATGGTTCACCTTCATGGTAGATTTTATTATTTTACAGAATAACCAATACTTAGTAACTTTTCAATTGGTCTTCTTTATTTTTTTTAATTGTTTTTGAATTGCCTTTCTTCTGACTTTTTCCAGCTTTCAAATGGGGGTCACTGACCCCATCTAAACAAAAAATGCTCTGTAATGCTACAAATGTATTGCTACTTTTTATTATTCATCTTTCTCTTCAGACCCTCTCCTATTCATGTTCCAGTCTCTTATTCAAATCAATGCAGGGTTGCTAGGGTAATTTGGGCCCTGGCAACCAGATTGCAAACCGGAGAGCTGCGGAATAAAAAGCTAAATAACTGAAAAACCAAAAGTAAAAAATGAAAACCAATTGCAAATTGTCACAGAATATTACTCTCTACATCATACTAAGAGTTAATTCAATGGTGTACACCCCCTTTAAAAGAGAATCAAAGTTTAATGCATGCTGGGAGATGCAATGGCATTTGGCACACAGGTTTAAGAAAGTACAAGTACCACCAGCAACCCTAATAGCCCTTTGGTTGCCATTGGGAGTGAGGAATTGTAGTTCAGCAGAAGACGGACTGAACATCTCTGATCTATTGGGGTCACTCTATCTGACACCCATAAAATATAAATGCCAGGGCTACACTGGTAAAGGGCCAGGAACTATTCAGAGCCAGCTCTAGCAATGGCAGGGCCAACTTGGCTTCCCGATCCTTAGAAATTTTCAGTTGTTATAAAAATATTATTATCGTACTTTCTACTGAAAACGACTTGCTACTGCCTGTCACTTTTTAGCCTCTGCCCTGCTGGTTCTGACTCGTGAAACAATGTATGAATAGCTGCTAAAAGAAGAAAGAAGCATGGCTGGAAGAGAGCTGATTAACAAAGAAAAATCCTATATTTTATTTGCAAACTATGTTTAAAAATTATTTTAAAAACCAGTGAAACCTGTCAGTTAACGTATATAGCAAAGTTATGTAGAACTACTATTTTTTTTCATCAGCTACATGTGCAGTTTGCCGTGACATGTGGTTTCGTTCACGGGAAATGCGGGAAGACTTATGGAAGAAATGAAGAGGCGCAGGGTGTGGATCTGGGATGGCGGGGCCCACAAGAACCGTGGGCCCACCAGGTTCTTTCCCGGTGTCCCGCCGGTCCAATCTGACCCTTCTGTCAGAAGCACAGTAGCAGGGGGACAGCCAATCACAGCCCTGCAGTCACACAAGCGTCAGGTCAGCCTATCTGCTGATTGGTTCCTGTCCTACAGTGCTGAATGCTGCTGGCAGAGCCTGGGAAAGGAGGCAGCAGAAAGTGGAACACATTGGCAGGGGCTAATAGGGTTTTTGCAGAAATAATCAACAAAGTAACCAGAAACATAACTTTTCAAAGCACATTCCTTCTATATCTAAAATATGTCTCATTTATTTAAAGGAGACATTTTGTGTAAAAAATAAAACGTACCAGTGCGTTATACTAATTTAGATTTCAGAAGAATTGTGCTTAAAAAAAGCAGTGTTTCAGGCAGATTTATTGAATATCTGTAAAAATCCTAATAATCCCTCCCTTCTCTTCCACTTCCTGTTCCCTGAATTCCCAGGCTGTGCAGGGGAGCTGGTGGCTCTCAGCTCACTGCACTGTAGGACAGGAACCAATCAGCAGCTAGCAGGACCTGGTAGGGAACTGAAGCCTGTCTGTGCTTGTGTGACTGCAGGGCTGTGATTGGCTGTCCCCCTCTTACTGTACTTCTGGCAGGGACTGTTAGGACACGCCCACCCCTCATTTAAAACACAGACAGGGACCAGAGAATTTTTAAAGGGAGCTCTAATAAAGGGACTATTTTTACATATAATATTAATACTATGTAAAAACAACACCATTACATATAATTGCCTACAAAATTAGTGTTTTCCATGTATACTCTATGTCTCCTTTAACAAACCTGCCAGCAATTCTGCTCCATTCTTACTCGTTGTGAGTTCGGGTGCAGTATCCAATGGCCGCCCGTAGATGGCAGTGACGCTCAAACCTGCGCTGCCGGGAGAGTTTCTTTCCTTCAGGTCAATGTAAGTAATTTTCTTTCAACAATAGCGGAGGGAGGAGCGGCTCCTATTGATTGGCTGGGGGGTGCGTAGTCCTTGTGTTCTTTGATTGGCTGGGAGGTGTGAGGGGCGTGTGCACCTGAGACTGGATGGGAGGGGGGGACGGCGGGTGAGTTTGGAAGAAGGGAGTATAGTGAGATGGAGGAATGAGAACTTGACACCCCCAGCATTTCAGCCTTTGCGCCTCCAGTGAGCGCTTTACTACTGTGAGACTGGGATAACCCTGCGCCTATGGACATGTACTCCGCTCAGTGACATGTCTGCCTCCGCTCTCTGCCTCCTGAGGACCTTAACCCTGCCCGGCAGCAGCAGCAGCAGCGGGACATGGGAGATACGTGCCAAATAAATAAGGAGCTAATGCTGCGCTTTCTCTCTGGGACACCCTGACCAATTGCAACTGGATTTCCTTCCCCCTCTTTTATTCTTCATTTTATTCCCGTCTCGTACTCGGGGAGCCTGTGAATACTGTGTTTGCCTTCTGCCATGGAACTAAATGTGCTGCTTCTGCTCCTGTGCTCAGTGGGGGGCCAAGTTGGAGCTGTGGAAGGTAAGAGATACTGGGGGGCCCACGAGAGACACGTGGGGATATAGGAATGGGGTTTATTATAGTCTTTCTTCTTGTGTCATTCAGATGAAACCCCCAGCAAGTCACTCTATGGATTGGTATAACCCTCCCCAATTGTATTAGATTGTATTAGATTGCAAGCTCTCTGGGGGGGGGGAAGCTTTGTAAATCAATGTGTGAAATGTAAACCCATTACTGGGAATGTTCTGTTGCAGATCTGGGGCTGTGACAGGGGGGATAGATGTGTTTCTATAGGGGACACCTGTTAGAAGCAAAAAGGCAGGTGAGTTTGGGAAGGTGCAGTTCAGGCAGATCATCCAATTCAGGCATCAGAATTTGGCAGAGGAAGAGCCCAAACGGTATTTTATCATGTCATTACTTAATATAAATATATATATATATAGAGAGAGAGAGAGAAAGAAAGCTGACAAATCAACCTCGTTGACTTGATAAATAACGTGTTATCATTTTTTTTTTTTTTGCAAGACCCTGTTTTGTGCTACAGCTTTCTTTCAATTTTTATTTATATATTCTGTTAGGTGAGTGCATAAGGCATTTAATGGTTTATATCTGTGTGTATAAATAAATAAATATATGCTGCCCTAAAATTCAGCTTCTCTCTGGCACAAAGGGGATTTGGGGAGTTGTAGTTGGACAACAGCAGATTGGGCATTCCTGATTAAAGTTGTATTTTCAACTCTGATATAGGGGGTCAGTCTTTCTGTATTGCCAGTGACCCTCACTTTGTTAACTCCATCCCTGCCAGACATTGTGATGATAGCTAGTCTCAGAAATTACAGCCTGCTATATATATATATATACTCCTCACGCACACATATACTGTATAATACATACACACACACTCTCACACTCTCTCTCTCTCTCTGTGTGTGCCAGAGGATTTCAGGTTGCAGGCCCTGCTGAAGGGGTTAATGGCAAACGGAGTGTAGCAGATAATATTAACTACACGTTGGCTAGTTTAGGGATCCAGGCTGAATGGTAACAGATGGGGATGTACAAACCAACAGTGTTTTTTTTTGTCTAAAACCCAAGCATTTTAGTAGCTGTTCCCCCAGTCTGAATATAATGTAACCAAATGCAAATCGGGGTTAATCCTAATCCCTAGAGAGATTAGGTGCTGATGACTTTGCTTTTCCAGCAATTGGACTAATTAAATCAAAAAGGGCCAATTGGCATTTGTATCTTTTTTGTTTCCATTGCCTGCTGTATGGTTGGATTGTATGTGTTCCTTGGAACAGATGGGCATTGTGGTGAGGCTGTGTTCTCCAGATGTATACTACTACTATTGCTGCTGCTGCTGGCCTCCCTATGCCTGGCTACATCTCACAGGGTACCTGCCTGGGTTGCTAAGCTGCTGTCTCCCATTGCACAAGTCCTCCCTCTCCATTCACATGCCAGTGCCAAAGGGATGGAGCTGCATTGCAGTGCTGATGGTGCTTGAAGTATGGGGTGATAGGGATGGACAGGACAGGGCTGAAAGGTGGGAGTTTCAGGGAGGATGAAGTGATATTTGGGCTGTGCCTGTGTCTAGCCTTCTGAGCGTGATCAGAGACACTTAGGTGCCTCTTGAGCCTCCTTTCCAGAGACTTTCTGCTGAGCTGCAGCAATGGGAACCTGTCCATCAGTGCTGCCCGCTCTCGTCTCTGTCTTGTCTGCTATCTTCTCTGCTGCCCATAATGCTGCCCGCCTTTGTTTTTTTTTGCTATCACTTGCCTTAAATCTCATCCACTTTGTTCCATCAGTTCTAAAATGCTTCCCTCCACAATAGGCATCTGCTACCGAAGCTGAAGGGTTGCATTGTTTATGAACCACCGGTCTAGAGAATTATCATTGGGAAGAGGACGTTGGGAGTTGAAGTTCAATAATGGCTAGAGACCTTCTGAGACATCTCTGCTCGATTCATTCTTCTTCCTACCCCAACATTTTCCCTCCTGCTCCTTGTCATTCTTTAAGCTTTTGGCTCTTCCCTAGTAATTCTCTTTGGCTCTTCCCCGCACATCTGTATTCCCTTTTATGTTGTGTCTTCTTTGGCTCCCCTCTTTCCCTGGATTACTATTCTGTACATTGTCTGCTTTCAGCCTTCACTAATCATCGCCGGCCTCCCTCCCTCCCTCTCGACGTGCTGTCTTTTTGTCTAAAAAAACTATTTTTTCCTGACAGCAATCAGTTCAACACTTCTCATTTGCTGTGGAGCTCATACAGTACCTCTACCCAACGCCTTCCTCCCTCGCTGCTCCATTTCCATTGCGATTTCACCCCTGCTGCTTTAATTTTGCTAACTACAATCTCACATCTTTTTCCCTTGTTATCCTTATCTGACCCTGCATTGTTCTCCTCTCTTTCGTCTGACTTACTTCTCGTAGAATCGGCCACAGCACCTTCTGCCTTGGGATTTATACAGTGTGACAGTGTCAGCTTCTCCGCGGGTGCTAGGGATTTGGGGAGAGGCCTTTTTCTGGACACATCCAGAGTCGTGATCTAGATCACAAGGAGTCACAGTAGTGAATTTGCATCAAACTGAGCAGATACATTCTCAGGAGCTTTTCCCTTGATCAAAAAACATTCAGTGAGAGGCACTAATCAGTTCATTTATGGAGCTATATAAATTGATGATGATGTTGTTCTTGAGGGTAGCGAAGGAAAAGTAACGTGCACACAAGAGGTAGTGAGGACCCTGTGGTGAGTAGGGAAAACTGTATTCAGGAAGGAGCAAGGAGGCATCTGTTTGAGGGGGAGTGTAATTCTAGCTGAACTGACTTGTAGGTTGGATGCAAGGAATAACTAGGGAATAATGGACTTAGGGAAGGAATGTAGTTAGCTAAAGCAGAGCCTGTGGCAAAAATTCCTCTACCTGCAGATATGCCAAGGACTGTAGGAGAATGTCAAGAGGTGTAGTTCAATCACAACCAAGCAGTCCTATTAAAAAAAAAAACAAAAAAAACATTGCTGCTGTAGAGCCAATATTATTCCAATCCTACGGCAGGTTAAATAAATTTTGGGGGGGGGGGGCTCAATGAAATTTCTTTAATTCTCATCTGCATGCAACAGCTGTTCTGCTGAGCCCCCCAAAAATTTGCTTGTAGGCACATTAAGAGAGGGCTTGTTACAGGTGCAGGCTTGGGAAATTGAGGTGTGACGATTGATTTGCCTAGACTGAGTCGAGCTTCGAGGGAATGTTAAAAGGGGTAGGAGCTGTGCACTCAGGGATTCCATGGGGGTCGTTGCTACTCAGGTAACAAACCTCTCTTTTTTATCTTGGTTTTTGCTAAACTGTCCATACATGTCCAGAATTAGATTTGTGGGAACCCTAGAGATATATTCTGGCCGGGCCCCAAAGTGAGAGAGAAAATATGTCATTCAAGGATGTCCAATCTGAAATACTGCATCTGTTGCTGTTCTACAACTCCAGCTGGTTGGGCTTGCCTGACGTATATACACTCAAAATATATAACTATTATTAAACAAGATCTTTAAGAGGACTTCTGTGTTGCCCTCTCTTCTAGTCTCTAAATCTGCAGCCTGCCTGTTTTCCTCTTTTGTGTTTGCAAGTGTGACGTTTCTCTGGGGTTGGAGCAGACTGTGTCACAACATTAGCCCATCACTGGTATTGTTCTGGGTGTTAGAGGCCATTGTGCCTCTCAAATGCATTCTAATGCCAGCCTTTTACATTTGCCTAATGGAGCAGAGAGCTACCGAAAGGGAAAACTCCTGTCTTTTGGGTGCTCAGAAATAAACTGAGGCTGTGAGAATGTGAAGATGGAATTCAGCAGTACTGAAGGGAGAGTGAATAGCCTCGCCCTCTCACATGGCACTGTTCTAGCCACGTTATTTACTATGCAAGGAACGGAACAGAGTGAAATGTGGGGGGTGTCTTGTCTTTTAGACCTACATTTTTGCGGGCTGGGTCCTGGATAAAAAGATGATTCCATACAAAAAGTGTACGGAGCACCAGGGAAGATATGGTTCCTTAAAATACCTTTACCATAGCTACACCCTTTCCCACCCATTGACGCTGGCTTCCAGTTGTACTGCCTTGGCCAGCTTGGGTGTGTATATACGGTATATATATATATATATATATATATATATATATATATATATATAAAATAGTTGCAGACAATAGATATGTTCAGTATCTTTTCTTAAGAGAATAATGCTTAAGGTAATGTAGATTCTGGATGGCAGCTGCTTGGTATTACAGCTCCCAGCATCCTTAGCTACATGACATCCAATTGATGATGGTAGATGGATGTGGTTGAAATAATATCCTCCCTATTATATCCACCCTTGCAGCCATCGACTGAGAGCCAAGAAACACTTTGATATCAGAGCAACCAGTTGTAAGCTCATGTGGGTCAGCATTGTAGGACCAAGCAGTCCAATGTGGTCACATTTCTGTATTTGTTCTCAATGGTTGGGGCATTTAATAGAAGGTTTCCATCGCTGAATGTAGTAAAAGCAGTTAAGATTTGGTACAGTAGTTTTGACAGTTAGAGACAATGAACTAGGTAGCACACTATCTGTATATTTATGTATATATATGCAAGGGCCATTTGTTTAATTGTGCATGACAGGTGAATATTGAAGACTCAATGAGCTTGAAAGGAGCCAATTGCTTGTGTGGTGCATAGGGACATAGTGCTATACAATATAAGGGGGGGGGGGGGGTAGTAAGCGATTAACCACTGGGATCCATTGGGCCCTTTATTTAGATTGAAAAGGAATTTGCAACAATGCATTCCATCCATATTGTATCTCCCCAGGCTGCAGGCAGTGTAGTGACTGACTCCTCTCTCCGGTTTGTGACAGCATCCATAGCAAAACAGCTGCAATCACCTAGTCCTGTCTCTCTGTATATGGGTAGCAAGACTCATGGAATGAAAGCGCCGAGTCTCCCAGACAGATGCACTCTCCGCACATGCCAGATACTGAGAAATGGCTGAAACACAGCTATGAAATGAAGCAACGGAGACATAAAATGCTTCACTGGGTACATTTCCCAGCACCAGTGGATCTTTGTAGGAGGATGCCTGCTGTAGATATTTACATTTCATAACTCATAGAAACCACATAGTTGCCTCAGGGCAGCAATTCAGTACACCAACTAAAATGCCAACCATACTCTGATGTTCCGAGGTGCCTGTGCCTTCACACCCTATTTGTCCTTGGCACGGCAGAGAAACAACTTACAGTAAAATCAAGATGAGCCATGAATTATACTGTGCATGGAACACAAGCCTTAATGCCGGCACTTTATTTTGTAATACATCATCATCAGAACTTGGCACCAGTCCTCTTGTTACACTGATAGGGATTGTTTGTAAATACTGGATGTATAGACTCAGCCGTGACTCTATCTGTGATTACTGTGGGTTCCAGGATGTCGTGTGATGCATCAGTGTTTCCAGTCTTTGTGGTGGAAGGTCATGTCAATACTTCCAAGCACTGACCATATGAGAAGCCACTTGGGTTTGCAGCACTGTTGCATCACTTGTTTTGTTGCTCTTTTTCAGCACAACCATAATTCAGGGTTTTTTTAAGGGGCATCATGAGTTCAGTGTATATCGCTTGTGCTGAACATAGATTGCCATTGCATTTCCCCTGCACAATAACAAAACAGTCACAAGAAACGTAGAAAGTTGTACATTGGTAATATATCTACCTTGCCAGTACCAAACCTTAAATAGTTTGTCTCCCTGTTTGCCCTGTTCAGCTCAACAAAAGAACATAGCTTTTTCTTAAATATAAAAAAATGAAAAACTATTCAACACAAGCCCTATTTACTCCACCCGTGTTGAAGAATGGGATATACTGCCACTTTACAGGACAAGACGCTGACGCCATCCAATGACATTACCATTAAATCCCTCATGCTCCCTAGGCGATGAAATATTCACTAGACCTGCAAATAAACATTAACTCAGCAATGATTTTTAGGGCAGTTATCAAAAAAAACAAACAAAAAATCACCATGAGATCATCGTCTGCACTTTTTTTTTATGATTTGCTTTTACTTTTTATGCCTTTTTGGCCCAAGTCATGTGTTTGTATTGTATAATTCTGGAAAAAAATGGACCCAGAAATGCATTGCCCCTGGTTACCTTCACAGGTGGCATTCCGTTTACATGCTGGCAGGTTCATTGGCTTGCAGTCAAATTAGTGTGTGTGTATGTATCTTTAGATTGTACAGCGTATTGGGTGCAGGTAAGAGCCAAGGCTTCTGGCTGAAATGAATACAAAGCTCTGCAGAGACAGCTGTAGCTGATCACTTTCTGACCACCCAAAGTGGCTGTTAATTGGTAACAAAGGGGCTACACTAGAAACTTCCTGTGTAAAGCTGGCCATAGACGCAAAGATCTGATCATACGAGGATTCGTACAATCTTCAGACCCCGTGTGGAGAGTCCCGACATTTTTTGTCCGGCGGAGATCGGTCGTTTATTCGAATCGGACAGGTTAAGAGATTTCTGTCGGCTGTGGGTAATATTTCTGCATGTATTTCTGATCTGACAATTTTCAGAGGGAGACTGTTACTAGCTTTGGTCGGACATAACTTTCGTACGATTATTGTCAGGGGCAGAACATCGGCTGATCTGTTCTTTATTTGATTGGAATGGTTAGTGGCAGGTCGGGAGATAGGGAAGTCCGATCGTACATTGATTCGTAGGATCGGATATTTGCGTCTATGGCCAGCTTAAGTCAGGGTTTAACAAATAACAGCAAAAACAAAGCATTTGTTCTGAGTCAGAGTCTAGTGGAAATCTTGACTATTGGTGATGGCCAATAAGGTAAAAAAAGCAGCAGGAGATGGTTGTCCATCTGAAGTGGGGTGACATAATGGACATCATGCATCTATTTCTTAACTACAGTTCCCAGCACCCCCAGTCATCCATATTTCATGAAAAATCTGGTGGTCATCTGTGACAGAGCCCTAGCAAGTGAACATGAATCATGAATCTGTAGAGAAGAGCCTATTCATACTGTCCTACTGATGAACTTTCATAGGCAGATATGCTTCATTGGGAACCACAAGCCGGTCTCTCTCCAGCTGTTAATGGATTACAACTCCCAGCATCTCAGCTCCCTTACGGGGCCAGAAGCAACAGAATTAATTTCTTATAGATGGAAGTCCCAGGAAGGCGATGAACAACCCATAACCTGTATTCAGGAGGGCAGAGCAAACATCTCTCTAGATAAATCTTTTTTTTTCTGTAGAGAGAATCACATTATATTCCCCTGACACAAATCATGCAGAGCATCTGGGACTCTCCGTTGTGTCTTAAACGTTTCCTGCTGAAATAAATGATTTCCTACGGAGCAGTGAATGGGGAATTAGAAATAAGTCGTATATTTCCCACCATCCAAATACAGTAAATTGCAGGAACATGGCCATATGTACAACTATGTTAATGGCAAAATTTACTAATGACCCATCGAGTACATTCATATACTTCCGAAACCCTACATTTCTTCTTGTTGACTTGATTTATTGTATTGGTTTCAACCAACCAAGAATGTTTTCTTTTTTACGTTACAATTACACTCATAATCACTCAACGCCAAGCCTTGGGTTTTACTGGTGCATCCAGTTAGACATTGCTAGAGCTGGGTAAGGTGGCTGATCTAATGATTATCAAAGTTTGTTTAAAGGGATACTGTCATGGAAAAACATGTTTTTCAAAATGCATCAGTTAATAGTGCTGCTCCAGCAAACTTCTGTACTGAAATCCAATTCTCAAAAGAGCAAACAGATTTTTTTATATTCAATTTTGAAATCTGACATGGGTCTAGACATATTGTCAGTTTCCCAGCTGCCCCAGTCATGTGACTCGTGCCTGCACTTTAGAACGAAACTACTTTCTGGCAGGCTGTTATTTCTCCTACTTAATGTAACTGAATCAGTCTCAGTGGGACTTTTACTATTGATTGTTGTTTTTAGATCTACCAGGGAGCTGTTATATGGTTACCTACCCATTGTTTTGTTGTTAGGCTGCTGGGGAGGAAAGGGAGGGGATGATATCACTCTAACTTGCAGTACAGCAGTAAAGAGTGACAAGTTTATCAGAGCACAAGTCGCATGACTGGGGGCAGCTGGGAAACTGAAAATATGTCTAGCCCCATGTCAGATTTCAAAATTGAATTTAAACAAATCTGTTTGCTCTTTTGAAAAATGGATTTCAGTGCAGAATTCTTCTAAGCCCTTCCTTTGGATTTATTGTGACCCGCCTTGTGGGTCCCATTTGATAGTTTAAGAATGTTGTGCCATGTTACACTTGTAGGTGGGTGAATAGCTTGTATTAATATCTGAGGGAACTAGAAAGGACTTTCTCCAGCCCCTTCTTTGTCTCTTTCTCAACATATTGACTTGTACTTGCATAATTTTGTCTTTTTATTTCCCCCTTATCACCGGTTATAGTTTAGCCATTAGGGGCCCACACATTCAATGCACCTGGAACTTTGCACAGAGCAGTAGGGAATGGAAGACTGTTTATATTTCTAATCTGATTTTTCTAAACAGAATGATTTTCTTTACAGGTCAGCAAACAAACTGTTTGTTGAAAGATTGCAGGAAGGGAAAATGAGTTTACACAGTAAATTATATCCTCATATTTATGTCCAACATCACTGCAAATGGTACAGTTCTGGGAAATAAAAGGGCTTGTCTGTACATATTTCCTTTATGCCTATTTCTTGTGTGGCTGTTTTAATAAATGGGAAGGAGGCATTTGGGGCCCACTGGCATTATATTTTTAAGGTGATTACCCTATGATTTATTTAGCAGCATAAATAAATTGCTGACAGGAAGAGTTGCTTTTTGATGATGCGGCTCAATAGGACAGTACTTGCCATGCAGAGTCGTTTGCAGTCCATTTGAAATCATTTTGCCCTTTCTAAATGGCACAATCAGCTTGCTTGCCTATTGTCGGACGGCTCTCTCGTGCCAACTGTCATTAAGAATACGAATGGCTATAGAGTCTCTTTGAATGGCCCTTAGCAGCCAAAATGTCTTAAAATACCATGGCCACTGCCATTTAAACATTCTTGTACATTTCTCAATCATTTTTAAGTTTGTTCTAGAAATCCTGTCTGATTCCATGCCAGTCTGGTGATGTCACAGCCATTGCACCCGCTGGAAGACCCCATTGATATTTCTCGTACCCTGCCTCCCGAATCTATCTCTCTGCGCCAGCATCAATTTTCACAGTCACATATGTTACATTTACAGCTGGAATTTTCCGATCGCTGCATCAAGAAAGATTGGTTGCAAGTCATGTTTAAACATTGCTTTTCCTCTCTGTGGATTGAAGGATTGTTTGGCTAAGATTTCTGGCTGGCTAAAGAGAAAGTAGAAATGTCAGGGCAGCTTTGGAAACCTGCATAATGCAGACATCCAGGTCAGATGCTTTTTGGGAGATTTCCTGTGAACTGTTCAAACAAAGTGTGTTTACCTTAAGGGTGCACAGACAATCTAGGTGTCTGATGATCCCACGTTCTCTTACTGAGCAGGAAACATAAAAGGGATATAAAAACAGAATGTGTTTTGGCTAGCGCTCTCTGGATATTTTTCTTAGGAGACTGAGAGGAATGTATGAAAAGCCTGAATTAATGGCGAGGTGAAATTGATCTCTCCTGTGTTCCTCAATCCCAGTGCTTATTGTGTAAGAGATAGTCTATTTCCATCAGTGCACTGGAGCAATATTAGCAGCTCACACGGCAATGCACAGATTTGAGGTCCAGTACTAAGTGCTTCACCCCAAACAGCCACTTTTTTTGGTAATGGCTTCCCATGAGGCTTTAGACCCAAACTGTGGGGTTGCCCCCCTAGAGGATCTTGGAGCAGTGGCAGAGGGAATAAAAATTGGGGATAATTGCCATTTATTCTACTTGATAGACTCACAAGTCAGTGTGAAGGTCAGTTAGGGTGAGGTTGTGCTTTGGGAGTAGTCTGAATACATTTGATTGGCTTCCTTCTCATTTTTCTTTCAGGACTTGAGGTCCACCTAAGATGTTTTTTAGATGGCCTCTAGATGGCCTCAAGAAATGGAAAAAACGTCATTAAATAATACTTGCAATTCTATACTTACACATTACCTTATATATTTTTGCAGAACTGTATTTTGATTATTGCTGCAAAGAGGTCCATGATCCATCCATAAATGTGACACTGGCCCACTCTCTTTTTTTTTTTTTTTTTTTTTTTTACTTAGTTGCCCTACTGGGCAGGAGAAATGGGAGAGCGAGACGTTTTCAGTGTGTCATTTTGCCTTGCACACCTGTCCTGCACCTCATTCATAGGAGCAAAGGGATTACTGGAGCCCAGTGGTTGATATACTGTATTTACAGTAGTTTGTACATGGAGTTCTGTTATGTTCAAATTTGACTTAATTTTGATACAACTTAAATACTTCTAATCCTCATTTAAACCATCATTATCTCTGCTGTAATAGATTTCTATGCTGGTTGCTCTATAAAACTGCAATGTCATGTCTTTCTATGGAAAGAGTGCCAGCTGGCTTGTGCTTCAGATGTATCCTTCTGTACCGCTAGGTCAAAAGAGATGATGAATCTAAGGGAAGGTCTTGTTTTCCCTTGCGCAGGAAGTGCTCCTTGTTTTTCTTTTCCTCCCTACCTTCCTGACAATATCTGGATGCAACCCGTGCTGCCTTTTCCCCTTGAATTATTGGACAAACGGAGTTGCCCTTTGCACTCTGCTGATTCTTTTTAACTGTCACAAAGAGATTGTTCCGTTTTTTCCATTTCTTGGGTGTGTTGAAGCTTTGCTCTGTTTTCTTAACACAACTCATCTTTCAACAATGAGGTACAGTCAGCACAAATGGAGACATTATTAACCTGTTGCTCTCAGATTCTTTTGACATGATGAAGCCACGTGTAGGTGCTTAGGTTCTGCCAAAAGGGAAAATATGAAGGGTTCTTGTAATCTTTATTTTTAGGAAATTGCCAGTATGACTTTAAAAGTGTACTCACTTTGAGGGACCACGGTCTTACTGGCTGGAGGACCATATAAATGTGCCTACTAGCATGTTAGTATCCTTATAATTTGAGCCAGGCCCATTGCTATGAAATGTAATTTAGATACCCTAAAGGCAACAGTGTCCGCAGTGGCACAAAAATCATGTCAAAAATGCTCAAATAATTGGTTGGCTTAACCAAGCAATAATGTTTAAACAAACAGTCTCCCAGACATGGGTGTCTCCTTGTTATTATAATCCCCCCCACCAAGCATATTGTTTACAAAAAGCCATGACCAATCAGTAATTCAGATTCAATAACAGCTGAACCTACTTTCTTTAAAGCGACAGCTGAGGCCTCAGCCGTAATTATGCCAAAGGATTATGAAATAGTTACAGAGATCTATGTCTGACAAAAGGCTGTCACGGATTGGGAAAAAAACCTGTATCTTATGTGAATTTTAACATCTTGAGGTTTTTGTTTACACGGATAAAACGATTTTTTTTAAAGGACGACATATTGAGCTTCGAACATGAAAAAGCAAAACAGATGGAAAACTGCAATTTTTTTTCTTTTTAATAAACATAGCATCAATGCTTTATTTTCGTGCTATGCTTAATAAACATATTAGTGAATCCGTGTGGAGGAATTAATTGTATGCTGGATGGTCATCACTCAACTTAAGCACTCCCACTGGGAATTCAGCTCCAGGAGTAATGACATCAATTGATGAGAATATGTATAATGGAACTGGCCCAAACATGGGAGGAAGGGGTGGCCTTCAACCCATGAAGACAGAGATATATAAATAGGTGAAGATTTTACATTGTCTTGTTTTGCTTGTAGGAGCTTATGAAACAGCAGAGTGGGGTTTTCTGTAGTGTTTCGGTGTGGGTACGAGTGGCTTTTGTATTATTTTTCAGAAGACAGGCTGCCCTATATCTAACAACACATAGCAATCAACCAGGAGCTAAAGCTTACAGATCTTATTGGTTGTTATGGATTAGTAGACCTGGAACAAGCTTTGCATTGGTTGTTTCATTGCTCTCTTTAATATTTACTCTTGAGATATATATATATATATATATATATATGCAAATGGGAGAATATATATATATATACCAACCAAGCAGATGCACACACAATATTAACTCAGAGTCGAGTTAGTGGAATAAAGATTTGAATATAAATCTCAGGAGTGCGCTACCATACTTTGTGTGTGTGTGTGTGTGTATATATATATATATATATATATATATATATATATATATATATATATATATATATATATATATATATATATAACAAACAAGGGAAAGTTGTGCTCACCACTATTTTTTAAAACCATTAGGCGGGGGTGCAATGAGGGTGTGACCATAGAATACATATAGTCAACTACAAGAGTCCTCTGCACTCAACCCATTATCAATATATTTAAGACAGAGACATTTTGTGCATACTGCTACTGAAAAATGCCTTACCCTTTAAAACAAAACAGGGATTGTTTGTCCATATATTGCAATATATTTAAGCTGGCCAACTACGTCAGTCATCCCATATCTGGCCAGTCCTACGCTTAATTTTCATCTGATTCATTAAGAATTCAATTGCTTAACTATACATTTTACAAAGGAACTAAGTTTTACCTGCAACTTACTAGCTGCTTTCAAAGTAAAACTCCCAAACTATATATATATATATATATATATATATATATATATATATATATATATATATATGCTCAATACATTGACGCTGCACTTGCAAAGATTTTAACAGGTGCTGTTTGGTTGTCTATGGGTTCAAAAGGCCTGAAAACCAGACAGAAGTGTCCTTATGGGGACACTGTTTCTCTGTGGGCTCTCTGATCAATTTCTGGGATCATGGACCCTAAAAAGGGACTTATAACAACAAAATGCTGGACTACGTGAAAGCAAACATTTGCTTATACCTTTTGTTTTTTTTTAAATAAAATATATAGTGTAATGTAATAAATGTCACAAAGCTTGTACAGGTATGGGACCTGTTATCCAGAATACTTGGGACCTGGGGCTTTCCAGATAACGGATCTTTCCGCAATTTGCATCTTCGTACCTTAAGTTTACTAAAAAATCATGTAAACATTAAATAAACCCAATAGGTTGCAATAAGGATTAATTATATCGTAGTTGGGATAAAGTACAAGGTACTGTTTTGTTATTACATAAAAGAAGGAAATATTTTTTTAAAATTTGGATTATTTGGATAAAATGAAGTCTATGGGAGACAGCCGTTCCGTAATTCTGACCTTTTAGTTAACAGGTTTCTGTATGTACATGGTCTAGTGACCCATAGCAGCCAGAGTGTAGCATATTTATAATTATTTATTACAATGTTTGTCCTCCCTGTGTGTAATTCTATACTGTAGACAGGCATATGGTTGGACTACCCTGGCATTTTCTCACCACTGGACCCTTGTGGGGCTGGAGTGCATGGTTTGCCATAAGATTGCCCTTTGGGTGCAAATGTCTGATGTTCTTTTATTGCACATATCTTTTCCTTTCTGCATCTGCGGAGATTATCCCTTTTTACTAGAGTGACTTTCCCATCACATAGTGTCTGAGCCAAGTTAAACTTGTGGGGGGAAAAACAGACATCTGGCCTGCTTCAAAGTCATTGTCCGGAACAGAAGGTGAGGCTATCGTCCATGGGAATGCGATCATCTTCTCAGTTAAAAGTACAGAGGCTGCGGTTGAAACAAAGGCTAGGAAGCGAGGGTTGGAAACCACTGAGAAACAAATCAATCCTGTATAAACCACAGTTCCCAGAGGGCACGACTTTCAGATACCACCTGGCTGCATGCTCCAGATGTGTCTTTTGCTCTCTAAGAGGAAGGAACACCCTATCTTGGCTTTATTGTGTTCCTTATATATGATATACAGGCGAGCAGAGTCCGCTGATATCTGATCTCCCTGTTACCAAAATCCCAAATAATACCAACACCTGAACATTTGTCAGTACCAGTCGGTCATGGCAGGTGTCTATTTCCTTTTTCTCTGTAATAATAAAACAGTGGCTTGTACTTGATCCAAACTAAGATATAATTAATCCTTATTGGAAGCAAAACCAGCCTATTGGGTTTATTTAATGTTTAAATGAATTTCTAGTAGACTTAAGGCATGAAGACCCAAAATACGGAAAGATCCGCTATCCAGAAAACCCCAGGTCCCGAGCATTCTGGATAACAGGTCCCATACCTGTATTATATATTTTAAACACAAAAGTAAAGCAGAACATGAAAGTTTCTCATGCACACAGAACAATTGTTTCTCTGCAGCTCGGCATTTATATACTTGCTGATCCATCTTCTCATATACAGCTCCATAAATCAATTATACAGGTATAGGATCCCTTATTTTGAAACCCAGTATTCAGAAAGTTCCAAATTACGGCAAGGCCATCTCCCATAAACTCCATTGTACGCAAATAATTTTAATTTTTTAAAAATGTTTTCCTTGTTCTGTGTATTAATAAAACAGAACTTTGTACTTGATCCAAACTAAGATATATGTATTTATCTCCATTGTTAGTAAACATGCCCCTTTAGTAGACTTAAGGTATCCAAATTACAGAAAGATCCCTTATCTGGAATACCCCAGGTCCTGAGCATTCTTGATAACAGATCTCATACCTGTACTGCTTCTTTCTGGGAAAAATATCTCAGACATTTTTGGCTTCCTTATATTTCAGGAAAAGGTGCCATGGTATATTTGAGTGTTATACCCATTTACATTAATTATAACAGATACAGATTTCAGGGGACTCTGGATATGACTGTACATTCCAGGGGTAGTTTGGAGGTCCACGCCAACTATGCTTCACATTTGGTAGTTAAGTATGAAGACTACAAGGCTGCTAACAGACAAAGTGCCATGTGCTGAAGTGCCAGTTGTTCCCTGTAGGTTACACATAAATTATGTGTTCCTGAAACGCGGCTTATGAAAGATAGTTCCTTCCAATGTACCATGCATTCTCAGCGAAGCCAGTAATCCCTCCTAATGAGTAGAGAGCTCCTCTGAAGGCCCAGGTACAGAAGATCAGGAGCTTAAGATGCATTTGGCTGGATTATGTACAGATAAGTATCTCAGTGTTGTTTTCTTCTTACCAGGTTAATCCCCGAATCACTTTCTCCAGTTCACAACAAGTCGATTTTTATTTTTACATCAAATCATTCATGGAGAGCTTTGTGTAAAATGGGGTCCCTTAAAACTGGTGCTATGCATTTTATTGCCCAGAATGGAGGTGTTTGCTAGTGCAGAACACATTGCACTTCACTACTCCAGATCTGAATCCCAAAAGGAACAAGGCACCCTGGAATTATTATCTGGCTTAGTTCGGGTAATGGACCTGTTATCAGAATGCTCGGGACTTGGGGGGTTTCAAAATAAGGGGTCTTTCTGTAATTTGATCTCCATTTACTATAAAATCATGTAAACAGTAATTAAACCAACCATGATTGTCATGCCTCCGATAAAGGTTAATTATATTTAAGTACAAGGTGCTGTTTTATTATTACAGAGAAAAAGGACATTTTTAAAAAAAATGTAAATGGAGTCTATGGGAGCTCGCCTTCCAGTAATTCAAAGCTTTCTGGATAATGGGTTTCTGGATAATGGATCCTATAACTATAAACATTATAGGGGACTGTAATGAAAGTCACAAACAGAATAAACAGAAGAGCCCCAGGCTGGACATGCCCATGGCACCTAAACTAATTTGTCAAAGAAAAATGTTCAATTTAGCATTGTTTCCACCGCTAAACTTTAATAATGGCAGATTACTAAGCAGAAAGCTTCATTGAAATGAAAATAATTTACTAGTAATAATTTACTAGTGCCTTGGAATGCAAAATGAGCACAGTGGAAAAAGGAAAAATATTCTACAATATTGTAATGTTGCGCACAATTTTCCTATTGCTGAGAATATAACTTCATTATTAGATGTTCCTTGCTTTTATATAGTTTGGCAGTATTTAATGTATCAGGTTCAAAGTTAAGGCAAGGATATTATTGTTGATAATAAAGAACATCTGACTTTTTACCTATTGCTGTGCATCTGATCCCTTATTCAGTAGTTGTTAGTCTGGCTAGCACCCGAAAGTCTGTAGGTACTGTATGAATGGAAACCTTGCTCATGGAATCATGATTAGACTGCATGAGAAATCCATAATCTGCTGCAAATGTCACTTTTTGTTATTCCCCCCCCCCCCCGCTTGTCTTCCTAAAATATCCAGTGTTATCCTTTCAGTCTTTCAGCAATAAAAAAAAATCCCACAAGTGCAAGTCCATGCCATCTGGAATTTGGTATTCACTTTCTTAATGCTCCCCCAACATCCTTCATCACCATCACTAAATTATTAGCTCTGCAGATAAGTCTTTTCATTCATTTGTCTAACCTAGCATGCAGTGTTATGACAATGGATTGAGTATATAAACTGCCCTATGTGTCTTGACCTGTAAAGCTGAGGGTGGAATTTTCCGTAGCTGTATATTAATACATGGAATTGTGTCACTGTGTCCTGCTATGGTTGTTGTGTCTCTATGTTCCTTTTGTTCCCTGTGTTTCCCTTCCCTGTAGACGTTGTGTAAGATAAGTTTGTATAAGGGAAAATGCTGGCAGTTGGGGGAAGAGTATGTGTTTTGGGAGGAGGTTAGAAGCTGTACTTGAATGTTAAGGGGTTGTATAAGGAAGAAGACTCTGGTCCAAGTATTAAAGGAATAGTTCAGTGTGAAAATAAAAACTGGATAAATAAATAGGCTGTGCAAAATAAAAAATGTTTCTAATATAGTTAGTTAGCAAAAAATGTAATCTATAAAGGCTGGAGTGATTTTATGTGTAACATATCAGTCAGAACTGCTTTTCAGCTCTCTTTGTTTACACTGACTGGTTACCCTGGCTACCAGGCAGTAACCAATCAGAGACTTGAGGGGGGGCCACATGGGTCATATCTGTTGCCTTTGAATCTGAGCTGAATTCTGAGGATCAATTACAAACTCACTGAACAGAAATGTACCATGTGGCCCCCCTTCAAGTCACTGACTAACTCAGAGTTATAGAGCTGAAAAGCAGGAAGTTGGATTCTGGCTGTTTTATTACACATTTGTTCACTCCAGCCTTTATACATTACATTTTTGGCTAACTAACTATATTAGAAACATTTTTTATTTTGCACAGCCTATTTACCCAGTTTTTATTTTCACACTGAACTATTCCTTTAAGGTTGAGGGTTTAAGAGAGGAGGCTAGGCTTATAAAGGATGAGTTTAGGGTCTGTATATGGGAGTAGGCTAGTCTTAAAAAAGATGAGGCTAGAAGTTGCCCAAAGGTCCTAGACTAGTGGTTGGAAGGTTAAGGGTCTAAGGAGGAGGCTAGGCTGATAAAGGACGAGGCTAGAAGTTGTATATGGGAGGAGGCTAGGCTTTTAAAAGATGAGGCTAGGAGTTGTCCAAGTGGTAGTAGGGTTGAGAGTACAAGTAGAGCTCCTCTACTCCTTTAAGGTCCCCATAGATGCAAAGATTTTTCTTTGGTGAACGACCGATTTCAGTGCAATCCAACCAATCCATCAAATTATCGGGAGGTTAGTGGGAATCGAACGATCGTGCATCTACAATTTCACCCGACATCGGTCAGAAAATTGATTGGCCAGGTTATAAAATTTTCATCGGTCACAGTGAAAAATCTATCTACTGTCCAATTGTTTGTAGGGCCAAGCAGGCAGCTACCCTCAGTTTTCCTGGCTTTAACTAGACAACATCGCTTGAAATGGTCTTTTTAGACGATGGACAAATCGTAAATTTAAACGATCATTTCAAGGTAATCTTGGTCTCACAATAACGAAAATATCTTTTAAAAATCTTTACATCTAAGGCCAGCTAGACTCTCAATCCATTTTATATTTAGTATATGTCATAATCAACTTTGAAGAAGTTAAATGGCCCTGAGCTAAGGAATCTGCAACCTGTGACTCTGTAGCTGTTGCTGAGCTACATCACCTTGTGTCCCTAAACACCCATGCCAAGTATTCCATGCAATTATATTTTTGTAAGATTGAGATCAGCAATTTATTGGTGAAAACCTTGTGCCCTACTGACACTGTTACGCTCCTGATTTTCTGGTAAAAAGTAGGTATTTTTTTAAAGAAGTTCTGATTTTGACTTCGCTGCAAAATCTTTGCCATGTTTGCTGGACCTGAATTGTTGTGGGAGGAACATGGTAAAACTGAAAAGAAATCAAGAGACGGCGTGTTTGTTGCAGAACCTGCATGATTGAAAATTGCCTGCATTTGGATAATTGTCGACAATTTTTGTCGTCAGAACTGGGAAACCAGCTGGGCAGGAACTGTCTAAGGCCTAGGTTGCCTCTCTCTCCAAACTGTCTGGAATAATTGAAAAACACATCTGACCTAGAGGGGTACACTGTGTGGCATGTCAAAGGGATTTAGTTGATATAAGCAGTATAAGAGCTGGCTTGTGCATGACCTGGAGCTATACAATAGCTCAATATACATGGAAACACCCTTTAACACTCCATTTAGAAGAGAACTTCCTGAGCGGGGAGCAATGTGCGCAGAATTCCCAGAGGTAGCTAGCTGCAGGCCTGCTCAATGTCTGTCAGCACTCCTGGCTGTGCACTCGGAGAATTGCGCTGAGGTCAGCTATAACAAGCCACTCTGGGCCGGGAGTTTATAAACCAACAATTACAAACTCGCTTTTATGGAGAGTGATGGAATTAGAATGTTTCAAACAAAGTATTTCTCATTTTACAATAAATGGAAAGTAACATTTAACCCCTTTATCTACAAGGGAAATAATGTTGTGTTGCACAAACAGTAGGGATGTGCTCCTTACCCAATTTAGGAATCCTGCACTATGCCTATTTCTGCCATGAGATAAGTAGTAGCATGCATGTCCAGAATTTGAATAATTTTTGTTCTTGCTGCCTAACCAAAAATCTCAACTTATTGATTCTCTAATTATATATGACCCACTACTCCATTTTTTGTTAGTGACTGGGCCATAATAAAAGAGAAAGCAGACAGGGTATCAGTTATATACCATTGCATTCATCATATACATGCATTTTGTTAAGGCTGTTTCAAATTGGCTGGGAAATGTTCCAGGTGAGAGATTTAATAACTTGCTTGGATTTCGCTTGCTTACAGAACATCAGGAACGTAAGAGTGAGAGAATAAAAGCAGGCGTAGAAATGCACCAGGAGGTATTTCATCAGAGTTATTTTTTCCCTCTTTAATTCTATAAATTTCTCACAGTGCAGCCAAAACCGGTGAATTCAACACCTCCCACCCACACACACGCACTGCTTCAGAAGGAGGAGAGGGCCAGGCAAGAATGCAATACTAACAATTTGAACATGAAAGGTAGACTTAGGATAAGATAAGGTTATTTAAAGAAACATTTCACAGGTAACTGCAAGTGCCTGAGAAGGGACTGTGACTGTGGGATAGCAGGTATAGTAGGGAGAGATGGTGCCTATAGTAACAGTGGGGATAATAGTCTCTGGGAAGGGAGTGTGACTGTGGGATAGCAGGTATAGTAGGGAGAGATGGTGCCTATAGTAACAGTGGGGATAATAGTCTCTGGGAAGGGAGTGTGACTGTGGGATAGCAGGTATAGTAGGGAGAGATGGTGCCTATAGTAACAGTGGGGATAATAGTCTCTGGGAAGGGAGTGTGACTGTGGGATAGCAGGTATAGTAGGGAGAGATGGTGTCTATAGTAACAGTGGGATAATAGTCTCTGGGAAGGGAGTGTGACTGTGGGATAGCAGGTATAGTAGGGAGAGATGGTGCCTATAGTAACAGTGGGGATAATAGTCTCTGGGAAGGGAGTGTGACTGTGGGATAGCAGGTATAGTAGGGAGAGATGGTGTCTATAGTAACAGTGGGATAATAGTCTCTGGGAAGGGAGAGTGACTGTGGGATAGCAGGTATAGTAGGGAGAGATGGTGCCTATAGTAACAGTGGGGATAATAGTCTCTGGGAAGGGAGTGTGACTATGGGATAGCAGGTATAGTAGGGAGAGATGGTGCCTATAGTAACAGTGGGGATAATAGTCTCTGGGAAGGGAGTGTGACTGTGGGATAGCAGGTATAGTAAGGAGAGATGGTGCCTATAGTAACAGTGGTATAATAGTCTCTGGGAAGGGAGTGTGACTGTGGGATAGCAGGTATAGTAGGGAGAGATGGTGCCTATAGTAACAGTGGTATAATAGTCTCTGGGAAGGGAATTTTTTATTAGTGAAAACTTAACAATTTACAGTAAATTTACAGTAAGAATCAAGCCTTAATAGAGAGTACAAAAAGAAAACTCACATATTACCCACAATCAAATAGTCCATTGTTCAGTAGTATGCCAACATCAAACCCAATCCCTTTCAAATAGCTTTCCACTGTCCACAAACCCTCCCAACACCCGCACCAAACAAGGACACAAACAATGATCTTTAGATCCAACAGTTCTCCCATAACACAATTCCAACCCCACCGCATATACATATATTTAACATGTATGTTTCTAGCAAAAGA
The DNA here is from genome assembly GCA_038501925.1 of Xenopus petersii. NCBI lineage: Eukaryota > Metazoa > Chordata > Amphibia > Anura > Pipidae > Xenopus > Xenopus petersii. The sequence continues at coordinate 30,704,633 of CM076680.1, read as the reverse complement.
AAATGCATTTTGCCTGATTAGAGTCTTTTTGCTTTTTGCTTTGTCCAGCAGAAAAGGGTATAATCTCTGTTTCTGAGGATGGTGGGTACAACTGCTTGATACATTATTATGAGTTCTAACTTTGCATTTTTCTAAAAATAAAAAGAAATTTGTATTAGACTCAAAGCATATACATCTCAAAACTGACACACACATATAATACAGGAGTGCAGGTGCAGCCATCCTTTCTATTTTGTGTAAATCTGAGTGGTTGCTGTTACCAAAGACCAAAATTCTACCATCTCCAGCCTTAATGCTACAGACATTAGATGTTAAAAATTTAACTGGAGACTGTACCATCATTAAAGTTCTCTAGATTTTTCTTCCATCCCTTTACTGGAGAAGTGTTTTCCCTATAGCGTTTCACTTGAACACTTGGAAAATCACCACAAACAACCTTAGGTTTTTCCAAAGAATCTGTGACTGCCCCCATGTGCTTCCTCCTAACGGGCTGATCTTCAGATTCCCTGCTCCTCTTTTGGGATGCCTTCTGCACCTCCATATCCTCCTGCTCCTCCTCCTTCTGTATCCTGTCAAACTCCTCCTGTTCCTCCCTTTCTGCCCTATTGCCCCAGGAATCTAGGTCATCGTCCAGCACTGAGTATTTATTCCCAGTGCTGATTGAGAAAACTCCAGCAGTACCTTCCCCTGGGTCAAGTGAGTGGGCTTGTTTTTTATTCTGTTTCTTTTGAGCAGTTTGCCACCCATCATTATTCACTTGCCTAGGCTTAGCTTCCTTTCCTTTAGCTTCCATTTTTGGTGCCTTCTCTGGTTTCCTTTCTGTCTTTTTAGTATTTCTTGCCTTTGCCTTAGATCTTTTTGTTAGAATTTCCTCCTGTGAAGCTGAAACCTCTGCAATTTGCTCCTGACTATTTCCCTGTGCTGGTGGTGACATCTCCTTTCTCATCTCTTTATCCAAGCCTGGAAAGAGACGGATCATGTTGTGATAGGCTTCAGGACATTTCCTATGTGTGTGACCCAACTTCAAACATAGATTACACCTTATTTGGTCACAAGACTGGGCTTCATGTCCTGTTGCATTACATAAGGCACACCTTAGGACAGCACAGGCCCTTGCCAGGTGATCTCTTGCACCACATTTGTAACAACGGCGTGGCTGGCCTACATAAAAACAGACACCACGCTCCTTACCAATGAAAAAGGAATTGGGCAGATGATCGGGCACATTACCTGACACATTCAACTTCACCTGTGTTTTCCAAACACCTGCCCAGACCCCATCTATATCATATTCTTTAACCAAAGGGGTTAACACTGTGCAATGGCGGCGTAGCCAAACCAAGATGTCTTCTGGTGGAACTGCATCATTCTTCATTACAATAGTAATATTTTTTGTCTCGGGCTTAGTCATGGGTATTACAACTAAATTCTCCCAGTTTTGATTACCTGCTTTTTTTTGAATATTATAAAGTCTCCAAAAATGATCTAGAGTCTCTGGCAACTTAAAGGTAATGTCAAACTCCACTTCTGACTGGGATATCACTGCTGAGAGGTCACTTGGTGAGAATCCCATGCCATCTAAAAGGACAGATCTAACAACAAATCTCCTAGGGGGCACACTTTCTTTTTCGCCATCCCACTTGAACTTTACCCAGTTTTTCCTTCTAAAAGGTTCATTATCAGAGGAGGGATCTGGCACAGCGAATAGTCTCCTTTTCTCCCAAAAATTAGCAGAAGACTCTGTTTCCTTACCCCCAACCACATGTACTGACTGCACCTCCACTGACTCCTGCATCTCTACTGACTCCTGCACCTCTACTGACTCCTGCACTGCCTGTTGATCTTGAGTTTGCTCCTCCTCCTGCCCATTTACTTCCTCCTCCAAACCCCTGTTTACATTGAGATTTGAGTGATCACTCTGCTCATTCTCCCCCTCCCCCTCTTGTACTTCCATCACATCTCCAACTGTCACTTCCACTTTTCTCCCCACATCCACCCTCTCATCATTCTCACCCACATTCAGCACATTCACCCTTTCACTCTCATTAGCAATAGAACCAGGCAGCACTACTTCCATTTCGCTTGTTGATGCTTCTGCAGCTTGGCTTTTAGGATCCATTTCACTCTCATTAGAAATTGCAGAAGACTCATGCAGGGCTACTTCCATTTTGCTTGTAGCTGCATCTGTGACTTGGCTTTCAGGATGTCCAATGTTCTTAGCTGGCGGCTGCTCTGCTGTAAATTTACCCACTGGCTTTGGAAGTTCAGGAAAGTCCTGATCCGATGATATTTCAAATGCTGTTGGTTCCTGTTTCCCTTTCTGTCGAATTGTGACGCGCTTTCGCTCAGACCTCCTTTTCTCCTGTTCCTGTACGTCGCTCTCATTAAAAGCCATATTCTGCCAGTTAATCTGTTTCTTGTATCTGGGAGGTAACGGCTTTACAAACTCAGCTTCACTTTCACAGGTGACTGGGCTGCTGGTAGTACTTGACTGGTTGGGCTGAGATTTAACTTTTTGTAAAACTGGTCTTTTCTTTACTTGTCCAGATTCAAATTTCATATTTTCAAATCTTTGCTTGTTTTGATAAATTTCCTTCCATGGCGCCACTTCTTTATACAAATCCTCTATATGGGACTCAACTTCTGCTAGCTCAGCATATATCTTATCTCTTTTAGATTTGTTTGATTTCTTAGTTTCGCCTACTGAGCTAGCAATCACATTTGTCAGATACTTAACGGATATAGTCAGACTCTTTTTCCTGTTTTGCAGCATGTCTAGCTCTTTAAGAGCCTCTGCAACTCGCTCTGCAGTGATCTGATGTGATTCCTCATCCTTCTTTTTAACTTTGGCTGAGTCTTTGCATTTAACATTTTGTGGGTTTACTTTCCCTTTAAATGCACTTGAATGTCCTGCTGAATTAGACTTAAATCCTATTGTGTGTTTTCTTTGCAGCACTTCCTGGCAGTCCATTCGTCTGTGTAAATTGGTGTCATCATCGCTGACATCACAGCTAGCTGCTTGCTCTCTCCCAGCCGGCGCCATCTTTGTTACTGGCATTCCCACATCTGCAATGGCTGCAAGGTTGTTTGTTTGCTGGGCCCTGACTTTCACATGCATCAACTTTCCTTTACCTCCCAGGGACTTACCACACTCTACCTCCGCAGGCTGTAGCGCATCCCCAGGGGCCAAGCTGTTCTCTCCAGCTGATTCAGGAGCAGGTGCAACTTCAGGTTTAAAACACACATTTTCCTCTTGCTCTGACATTGGGAGAGCAGCTTCCCCAGGCTGTAACACAGACTGTTCTTTAGCTGCCACTTTACTTTGCTGTAGGACTTCTATGCTTTCCTTTTGCTCGAGGTGTTTTCCCTGGGTCCCCCTCACTTTAGCACTTACAGAGGGGCTTGGGATTTTTACCTCAGAAAGGGAACTTTCTCCCTGTGGAAAACCACGTCGAGCCTCCACTTGCAAATCACGTGCTGCTTGAGCATTTTTCTGCTTTTGCTTCTTTATATCCGAAATAAAGCTTTCTGTATCCACCTCAGACTCGCTGTTTTCCTTGGCATTTGTAGATCTTGAGGCTCCAACAGAAGAAGACCTCAACCTTGGCCTTGTAGTTTCTGCCCAGGGGCAAGGCCCCAAAGCCTGGGCCTCAGTTTGCCGGGGAGCCCGACCAACCCTAGCAGGGCCTGGGCTCACTCCAGCCATCCTTTAGGCTCCTCAGAGCTCCCAAAACACACGTCCTCACTCTATAGTAACAGTGGGATAATAGTCTCTGGGAAGGGAGTGTGACTGTGGGATAGCAGGAATAGTAGGGAGAGATGGTGCCTATAGTAACAGTGTGGATAATAGTGTCTGGAATTGGGACTGTTGTATAGCCGGTATAGTAAGAAGAGTTGGTGTTTCTAAGTAGTCATGGGAATAATAGCCCCTGGGGAGGGAGTGCAGCTGTGGGATAGCAGGAATAGCAGGGTGATATGGTGCCAAAAGATATTAGGATAATAACCAGACTCTTCACAAAGCCTGTTGCAGTAGGGCACATCAGGTAAAGTAGGAGGCCTGTCAGGGTGCTATCTGCCAAATGCATGTCATTTGAAATCAAATTTGCTTGATGTTTTTTTCCTCCTTTTTATGCTTGGGGGTCAGGAGAGTGGGACAGCAAGTGGGATTCTGAAACAGCTATTGTTGCAGCTTACAGGTTCCTGCTATAGGAGTTATGCTGCTGAACCACAGAGGCCTGGAATGGTGGAAAATTCTTCACTCATCCTATTCATGATATAGTACCTGTAGCAATTAGTCAGGAGATGCTGAGACTCATCATGTAGCTATAGCTGAAGGACAATATGTTAGACATAAATCATGGGACCTTGAAAAAAGCTCTTTTGCGCAGGGCCTCACCACTATTAAATCATCCCTTCCTAGAACAATATATATCTATGGTCTATTTAAATTCTTCTCCTATAGAGATTTATTCTGCACCATGTACCGGTATTACTGGCCATTTTTCTTCAGTTGAAACACCAATTGGCACTTCTGCACGTTGCTAGATCTTATGTGTTCTAAGACATTGACCAAGTTCATTTAAATGTGTTCAGCATTTGCCAACTTACACTGGTCTCCTTTATGTTTTGGTCAACCTCCAATACGCTTCTTCTTTGGTAAAAATGATAAGAAACCAAATAAGACACATACGTCTGCTAGTCTTATTGAGAAATGGCCCCTCTTAGCTTTCCTCTTATAAAATAAACCAGCCTGGCATTTCAGTGGTTGAGCTTTAACGTTTTCTTTTCATGACACTTTTCCAGCAAGTATAACCTAAATAAACATTGGCTCCTGCTGAGGGTAGGGGTCAATCCCTCCATCTGTACTGGCTAGTCAGTCCCAGTATATGCCCAGCCTCCCAAGAGACCCATGACCGGAATAGCTCTTTGTATTATTTATATAGAGGTCTGACACCTTCTGCAGCCCAACTCCTTTCTTTTTGCTCAGGCTTATAATATTCTGTTAGTTGTTGGGGAACAATAAGGGCTAAAACGTTTATACAAAAAAACAAGTGTAATTATAGCACAGCTTTATAATTGTTACCTGAAAACTCAGTTTCTGGATAAAGGGTTCTTCTTATAGTGGCAACTATTGTGTGGCAGTCCATACCTCTTACTTTATTTGCTGGAAACCTAGCCTGTTGATTTTTTTAAAGTAACAAGTCTTTGTCTAACCCCCCTCTCATTTCGCCTCTGGATACTATTGAGCACAACCTGACATGCAGAAATCTACTCTTGAGGTGCGCTAATAATGACTTTTCTCAGCATTCTCCTGACTTGCTCCATATAAATCCCTTGTGGAAAGGTGTATGTGTGTGTGTATATATATATATATATACACTACTGGAGTGCTCATCAGTTTTGTGTTGTCATCAGATTGTGTTGTCATTAGTGATGGGCAAATCTGTCCTGTTTCGCCAAATAATTTGCGAAACGGCGGAAAAATTAGTGACACATCGAAAATTCATGAAATGCATTGAGTCAATGGGCGTCAAAATAATTTTGATGTGCAATCATTTTTGACGTGAGCGACAATTTTTATACTTGCGCCTATTTTGTCCAAATGCATTAAAGTCAATAGGCTTCCGAATAATTTTGATGTGCAACAATTCTGATGCACAACAATTTTTTTTTCGTCATGACGGTTTTTTTTGCCGGTGAATTTGCAATGCAGTGAAATACAAAAAAATAGTCACACATCTTTACCTGCCAAATTTTTTCACCCATCATTAGTTGTCATTCCCCGCATTATGAAAATGGCACTAGCAGCTGTCTGGAGATGATTGGCCGGGGGGGGGGGCACATGTAGGGTTGCCACCTTTTCCAAAAAAAAATACCGGCCTTCCTATATATTTATAATTTTCCCTATTAAAGGAAAACTATACCCCCCAAACAATGTAGGTCTGTATAAAAAGATATTGCATAAAACAGCTCATATGTAAAACCCTGCTTCATGTAAATAAACCATTTTCATAATAATATACTTTTCTAGTAGTATGTGCCATTGGGTAATCATAAATAGAAAAGTGCCATTTTAAAAAATAAGGGCCGCCCCCTGGGATCGTATGATTCATTGTACTCACAAACATACCAACAAACCATACATGTTAGGTCACATGAGCCAATTAACAGACAGAGTTCTGTCTTTTGCTTCCACACTTCTTCCTGTTACAGTTAGAGTTGTAGTATTTCTGGTCAGGTGATCTCTGAGGCAGCACAGACACCATCACGAAATGGTGGCTCAAGGCAAGAGATGTAAAAGGGCAATACTTACTTAAATATATATTCCAGTTTGGTAAGATTCTTTAATATGCCACTTAATATGATATGAACTATCTGTTGCTTAAGTGTTCATTTTGGGGGTATAGTTTTCCTTTAATAACATTGGGATCAACCATTATTTTTACCGGCCAGGCCAATAACATACCAGCCAGGTGGCAACCCTAGGCACATAGGGGCTTGGTGCAAGGGCCAGCAGTGTATCTGCCATGTAATACGTGGGGGGCCACAGTGTGTCATGACATGCATAGCAGGCTACAGTGTTGAAATGCTTCAGGGGAGCTACAGTGTACCAGGAAATGCTTGGGGGGAATATTGTATCATGAAATGCTGGGGACTAATGAAAAAAGGGAGAGAGGCAAACAGGTAGTGTTATGGCTAAAGCCAGAAGGAGACAGAAACCACCATTTAAATGCTGTGTAGTCCCTGTGGTGAGTCCACAAAACCAAGTCTAACTTGGGCCCCACAGTTAAGAAGACCACCCCTGATTTGTTGTCTGGTTACATCAATATAACATTCCTCTGAGACCTGAAGAAGGTAGATCTGAGGAGACCAAAACGTTGGATACCAATTAAAAGAACTCCAGTTTATAACATTCAGAGGAAGGCAGAACCCTTGTTGCATATTTGTATATATCTAACTTGAGAAAAAACACTTTTTCTGTGAATTTAGAATTATTAGTGCCCTGTGATATGTCACCTATTTTCAAGCTAATTAAAAACATAACTGATTAAAAAATACTCGGCCATATTAATCTGGAACAGGTGGCTTTTCTAATTCAAACAGAGATCCCAGTCATCATCGCCCTCCTCCCTTTCCCTAATCCTCTATTTAATTTTTAATGGGAATAACATTCCCCAGATTCCTTTGAGTTTATCCCCTCTGTTTAGCCTTGATGACATTTCAGTAAATAGCTTGGCACGGTATTATACTTCAACATGCCCCGGCCTGTTTAATAAGAGTCTTCATGGGGTTCCGAGCCTTTCACCAAAACATGAGAATTAATTTGAGGCGAAAGTGGGTTGATTAAATGATTTTTTACATTTTTATATATATAAAAAAAATTTTTAAAAGCAAAGAACATTTTTTTTAGAAAAAATTCACGTCTTATTGTTTCTACTTGACCTGTATGGCAGGATGCCTGGGGTTGTTTGAAGAGAAACAAAGTGGTTACTAGCAATCAGCAGACTAAATGAGGAGGGTGGGGGTTGAGACTGGACACGGGAGCTTCTGCTGCCTAAGGCCATAGACCTGCTACATGTCTGAGAAAAGAGGAACTGAAAACATCAAATCAAAATGACAGGGTGATTGAGCAGGGAGGTCAGGGAGCACTTATCTTTATAACCTCTTCCTAATTACGGCCATTACCCCTTGGCGGCCTCTGGTTACAGTGATAGCTTGCGAGGTTAGCAGAGACAATTCAGCTACTGAAGACCTGGAACCAGAATATCTGCTGAGCCCTCTTTGGGTGCATCTATAGAAATTGAGCACATGGCACATTGCAAAAGATAAATGCTCTTTTTCATGAAATCAGTCTCAGCCTGTATATTTTTATTCGGAATATTCATTGAATTCATGGTATAAGCTTCTTTTTGTAGAAACAGGTGTGTCTAGTATTTCACTGCCCTAGTATTTATTGTTATATTGAGCACAACGCCATGGATGTAGGGAGAGTTGTTTCTTTATTGCAGGAACTGAACCTATACACATACGACTAGGCATGAGCCAGAGCATTCCTTTTTTTTCTATATTTATTGAGAATTTACAACAGGATTGTAATCTGCTTTTTCTTGTGGAACAGCTGTTCTTCCCAAGCATTCCCACTTACCTGAAAAACTACATCAAGCAGAGCCTCTAGAGTAGGTACTACAGCTACTATATAGTATATAAGACTCATCCTTAGTAAATGATTGTTTCTGTGAACATGAAGAATGTAATGTTCATCCATGGTGGAAATTCCTAGTGCATATTTTAACATGCACCAGAGCTTTCTGCGTGCCACATTGCTATACACATAGGAGAGACTACAGGTGGGTGTTCTTTTCAATAGCTGAATTGCTGTGAGGCATTTGCTGATGCCTCATTAGATACAAACAATACAGTGGTTATTCCATGTTCCTAGATCATCTCCGGGAAAAGATGACTAGAATGGTGCCCACCAGGTATTCCTGGCACTGTATTTTGCAGAACTGAGAAGAAATTGAAACACATATAATGTAGCTCATTCACTCAAACAATGCTAAAAGTTTAAATTGGCACTTACACTGTACAGCTGTGTTTAGGGGTAATATATCCAATGAAGTGTACAAGTGTCACCTGGGCATATACATGCCAATACTTTCTGCCAAATTGGCCACTCCACACTGGAGCCTCTTGTAGGCTGCCAGTCCCCATAGAAGGTACCAAGAGCCAATCACAGCCCTATTTGGTAATCACAGGTACTTTTTGCATGCTTATGTTGCTCACCAACTTTTTTTACATTTGAATGTGGCTCATAGGTAAAATGAAGATATTGGGGAACCCTGCACTAAGCCATAAGAAGTACTCTGGGTTAATGTTATGAAAGTCAAATAGTTTTCTTTAGGCCTGGTAATCCATGGCGACCATGTTTCAAACAGGTAATTGCTGCCTGCAGATTAGTTGCTAGGGGTTATTAAACTGGGTGCAAACTTTGCAGCTTTAATTACAATAGCTCCATGTGTTATTCATATAGAAGCTCTCAGTAGCATGGGACGTGTGCTTTGTAGGTTCCACATAAAAAATTTCATTAAAATCGTGCTCTGTCCTTGCCCTGTGATTCGGTCACACAAGAGGAAAAGGTTACCATTCATGAGAACCTACTTGAAAGCATTGACCGTTGTCCCACCTCGGGCTGTTTCTTGTACCTCTCCGGGGTTTCTTGTATGTTTGGTGGCTTTGTCTGATCTGTCTCGGCCTCTGATCGCAGGACATTGTCTGATGCACAGGTGATGACAGAGGTGAGGTCAGGAGGAGGTTGCTGTTTATTTAACCCACTGTAAGAACGAAGAGGAATTTTTTTATGCGACAGGTTTGACACATGTTTGGTCGTTGCCTTCTCTGCTGACATTTGGCGCTAATAAACATCTGCATCCTGTTTGCTCCCTGCAAATAACATCATTCTAGTTATATAAACAGAGTGAACTATTGTAAACAGGTCATGTTGTGCTTTATATTGTTTGTGTAGACTTCTTATTATGAAATATAATGATGGACCTTTATATGCATTTTACATGCATCACTTGCATCTAAAAGTGGTGATACCAATTAATTGTGGCAGCTCTTGGCCAATTTTGCCTCTACGGATTGGCCGCCAGGGGCAGTATGTTATTTTGGGGTTTATTTTTGACAGATTGGTTTGCTTAAACAGATAAGCGACATCCCAGTAGAGGAGGTTAGCAAATGAAGAACTGGGTGGAGCAGTATGTCTATTCTGATTCACTGGTCAGATAAGACAAAGGTAGGACAGTCTGTTGCAAGCCTGTATAGAGGCTTATGCACGTACCTATAAGATCATATGTGTGCACATACTGTACCTATAGTTGCTCCGAAAGCAAAGGTGTTAAGCGCAAACATACGTATGTGCACAAATAATAGTGTTCGGCAATATGTGCAACATTTGTGTCCATTTTATCGTGCAGTTGTAAATGAGCCTTAAGCTTGCCATAGATGTTGAGATTTTTAAAAGATCCGATCATCATCGTGAGAACATGATTATCTCGGAACGATCGTATGATCGTACAAATTGTCCATCAACTAAAAAGACCAATTTACCAGGAAAACAAAGGGGAGCTGCCTGCTTGGCCCTGCAAACATAGATAGATTTCACTGGGACCGACAAAGATTTTTTTAACCTGGGCGATCAATTTCCTGACAGATGTCGGCCAAAAAATCGTAAGATGTTTGATCGTTCGAATTCCACTGACCGCACAATAATTTCTAAGGATTGGTCGGACTTCACTAAAAGAGAAATCTTTGCTTCTATGGGGACCTTTATTGTCTGTACAGAAATAGTTAAACCACCAAACTATCTACGTTTAGCTGTGCATGGTACAGCCTACGGCATTTCTGATAAAACATAGGAACATATTAAGACTGGCTTTGAGTATGTGTGACCAGTCGCTGACCTTGTTTAAAGCTGGGTTAAACTTAAATCCCAGGATTTCCCTAGATCACTTGCAGACAGCTTGAATCTGTGTGATTCGCTAACAAAAATCGCTTCATAATAACTCTGGGTTCTTAGTATTTATTTGTGGTTATAACATATGTGTTCAATGATCTGAAAGGTGTGCTAGATATGGAGCTGGGCCACCAATTTCTTCATGCCTTAAGTCTATTAGAAAATCATGTAAACATTAAATAAACCCAATAGACTGGTTTTGCATCCAATAAGGATTAATTATATCTCAGTTGGGATCATGTACAAGGTACTGTTTTATTATTACAGAGAAAAAAGGAAATAAAAAAATTTTGATTACTTGGATAAAATGCAGTCTTATGGGAGATGGCCATTCCGTAATTCGGAGGTTTATGAATAACAGGTTGCTGGATAATGGATCCCATACCTGTACAGTGGAGTGTGGGGAGCCTTTGAGCATGCTGGGGGCATAAACAACTATTGGACAGCCCATGATGCTGATGGCTTGAGGCAAATAAATTCTCCAGAGAGGCATCAATCTCATTTTGAAGTAATCATGGTTTGCGCTGGGTTTTGCCTGAAAATCTGAAATATTTTGGTTTTTTGGACAAAAACCTGAAAAAAATTAGCAATTCAGGGTAAAAAAGTCCGGGTTCAGGTTTTCGCTTGATTTTCTTGGGTTTTTCCTCAATCCGATCAATTTAAGTTTTTTATTTACTAAATAAGGTCAAATAGGGCATGGGAATTTGGTCGCATTTTTTTTTAATAAAGTAATGTTTTTTTTTAAATAAAAAAATTAGATAAATTTGAAGTTTAGTAATTAACCCCCCTTATATTTTCATCTTTTGTACCATCTCAAACCCACCCCAGTCTTTCAGCAGTGAAAATCTGTGCCTTCATTTTCTTTTCTGTTGATTAAAGGTGGCCATACACGGGCCGATAAAAGCTGCCGACAGACCGTGTCGGCAGTTTATTGGCCCGTGTATGGGGGCCCCCGACGGGCTTCCCCGATCGAGATCTGGCCGAAAGTCGGCCAGATCTCGATCGGATGGGGTTAAAAATCCCGTCGGATCGCTGCCGCATCTGTTCGTTGATGCGGTCCCGCGATCCGACCGCCCGTTTGTGAAAGCTAGGATCCGATCGTTGGGCCCTAGGGCCCACGATCGGATCTGCCCGATATTGCCAACCTCAAGGTGGGCATATCGGAGGGAGATCCGCTCGTTTGGCGACATCGCCAAACGAGCGGATCTATCCATGTATGGCCACCTTTACAGCACAAACTGTGGGCAGCTGTCAGTTGCCTGAGTTTAGGGAGTGACTCACTTTATACACCATATACACACAATATACACTTCACAATGCAAGGCTGATTAGCAATTAATTCAAATTCGTATTACCTGCCAGGGCAGAAACCTGTGCATTGTGCATCACAACTGATTTATTATCAGCCCTAAAGCTTCAACTTCTAAGACAAATTGCACCTCACTTTCTTCTACTGTGATTCCCAACAACGCTAAAGGTGGCCATACATGGATAGATCCGCTCGTTTGGCGATGTCGCCAAACGAGCGGATCTCTCTCCGATATGCCCACCTTGAGGTGGGCAATATCGGGCAGATCCGATCGTGGGCCCTAGGGCCCAACGATTGGATCCTAGCTTTCACAAACGGGCGGTCGGATCACGGGACCGCATCAACGAACAGATGCGGCCGCGATCCGACGGGATTTTTAATCCCATCCGATCGAGATCTGGCCGACTTTCGGCCAGATCTCGATCAGGGAAGCCCGTCGGGGGCCCCCATACACGGGCCAATAAGCTGCCGACACGGTCTGTCGGCAGCTTTTATCGGCCCGTGTATGGCCACCTTAACGCTTAGCATCTTTGTAGCCATATTCTTTTTTAAGGCTTTAAAGGACAGCCAGGATGTGTGCTGATCAGATATAAATTAGCATTTTGAAAGGTGGCCATACACGAGGCACTTCAATAACAAAGTTTAGCAGACAGATTTTTTCCCCCGGCATGAGAGATTTGCCTTGTACTCACAAGAGTAAGTGTGTGTGAAAGTTTCTGTCTGTGCATTGACCTACAGCAAGGTTAACGGATAACTAAACTTGCTCTGAACATTCTTTTGGTGCCTGAGAGAAGTCCCCATCTCACTGTTTGCTAATGAGGACACAGCTGCCAAGTGTCACTTCTAATGGCTGACACAAACAGCACGCAGGGAGCTTGTTTACAGCCAAAAAGTTTTAATGGTTTGACCTATAACTTGCATGGAAAAGTGGGAAAAAAAAGTGCTCCTGACATCCTGACAAAATCTGCAGGACAGTCCATTACAGAGGAGTGCCTACTATTTCAAAGACATGCTGAAAATACATATAATGGGTTATTCCGTCAGTTTAATCCCTTTTGGCCAATCTGTTTGCACTGGGAGTTCCAGGCCATACCTCATTAGATGCTAGATTTATTATCGCACGGGTTATTTGCTTCACCACAGAGAATAAGAGAGGCCCCTTCTGGTTTGGATGTAAGCAATGCAGAGGCACCACAGTGTGTTCCACATGGTGGTCCATTTACTTAATCACACATGCTGCTCTCTTAGTATAGTTGTTAAACTAGAGGGAATGTAAATCTTCCCTCTAAAGAGAGGTTATATTCTCTAAGATAAGAATGCAGAATCCATTTTCTGCATTTATATGTGTACGCACACTAATGTAACCGTACTCCCACAGGCCCAAGTGCAAAATTTGCAATAGGGCCCCAACCACCTTTGTCCCCACTGCATCATACCTTGCACTGTACCTGGAGTGCCATACATACATAGTTTACATTAGGGTGCAATATCCTCAGTAGGCCCTATGGGGGTAGGACAGGGTGCAGTCACACCTCCAAGCCCCCCAGTAGTTGTGCTACTGTGTCCAAACTTCCCAATAGCTGTAGCAATGGCATTGTGAATGGGAAAGAAGTGTTAAAGTGATACTGACACGTTCCTATAAAAACCATTGGAACGTGTCAGTATGAAGTATGTGCTGCACCCAAAATATTTTGCCTCAAAGCTGACCCCCAACCTGTATGTTAGCCTCCGATCCACTTAGACTGTAAGCTCTATGGGGCAGGGACCTCCTTCCCACTGTGTCTCTTACCACACTTAAGCTCTTTGTTCTGATATGAGCTCTGTGTATATTTAGGGTTGTCACCTGTTTGGTTGTGACCCGAACAGTTCGTTTTTTTCTAAGGCCTGTTCGGGTCTCAACTTTCTGTTCGGTTTTCAGCTTCATGAAACCCGAACAATAATCTGACCAATAAAAAACATTTAAATACTAAGATACTCAACTCAACTTAACATGGCTGTTATGATCAAGTACAGTTAATTTCTTATTACAGAAAAAAAAGCAAATCATAGTTACGTAGTTAAGCTGGGTTGAAAAAAGATCAATCAAAAATAAGCAATTGTTTTTCTAAATTAGCATTTCTATATTTTAGAGCTTTCTTGATAACCGATTTCTGTATAATGGATCACAAAACATTCAGAAAACTGAACAGAAATCAAGCCATTTGCATCTAAGTGATGCACTAACCTCACCCAGGCACCATAACACCACTGACATCATTGTTCCTTCCTCTGATGTCATCATGCCCACCCCAACATCACTGCCCCACCGCCCATTGCTATCTGCCCCTCCCCCTGTTCGGGTTTAGCCTCTGGCGAAGGTGGCAACCTTATCCCAATTAGTGTTGCCACCTGGCCGGTAAAGGTGATGGTTGATCCCAATGTTATTAATAGGGAAATATTATAAATATATAGGAGGGCCGGTATTTTTTTCCGGAAAAGGTGGCAACCCTATTTATATTCATTGTGTGATTTGTTTTCCCTGTGTATAATATATATTTATGCATTGTACAATGCTGCGGCTCCTTAACAACGGTTTATAAAAAAAGTTATAGCTACATTTAACTGGGCATCCATGTTAAGAAAAGCATCTTGTTTTCCTTACCCCATGGGAAGCTGATTTCTTTTCATACGTGTAGCTGGGCATCCATAGTAAGATCTGCTCATTTGGTATGGTTACCAAAACAAGCTGATTTGTACCTAATTTGGCTGACATGGTGAATCAAATAGGATCCGTGGCCTTTTGGACCATAGTGGGAGCCTAAGGAGACCTGACAAGAGAAGGTGCTCTGATGGGGTCCTTGCTGATAGGATTTTAAAACCTGGCCTTGAGCCATCACCCATAAAAGGGGTAAATAAGCTGCTGACGGGACCGAGTTATCACCTTTTATTGTCTAATTTATGACCTTATAGCTTTCTGTCTTGTGAATATAAATTTTGTGTTCTATAGTGAAAAAGTCTATATACATATTGACTCTCTCTGCAATCACTATACCTTATGGGTAATAAAAACTACCGGGATGCATTTATGCATCTTAGTTACCATCAAGTACAAGGTTCATTACAGAGAATAAGGAAATCACTAAGAAAAAAGTGATAAAACAGTTTACTGTAGAATCATTATTCAATTTACCCTTGAAGATTGCCCCCTCCAATTTTATAGATGCTGCTCCAGCTGCATGACTTTAGATACATTTATACCAGCGTGCTTTGATTGATAGACATGTCACTTTTGTTTTTATCTATTCCATCCCGCCTCATGTAACAGTAACACAGTTGTTGAAGATGATGAATGACACACCTGTCTGTCCAAGTTCACCCTTTACCTCATTGAATTCCTATTTAGCTCCTAGGGGAAGGCAAGAAAGCTGTATTTATGAAAGATACCACCAAAGATCGCAGTACTCTTATAGCTTGCGTTTGTGATCTGCTTGTTGAGTGAGGTCACCAAGTGAAAAAAAGAAAGAAAAAATGGTGCAAAAATGCCAAAAACTGCCTGTATATCACAATAATAGGGGGAAAAAATAGGGGAAAAGACTCACAATTGACCCCAGCTTGAGGGTGCATATGATTCCCAAAAATAACAAGTAAAATTTAAAATTACAAAAACATTTATTGGGTCATAAGAAACAAAAGCTTCATGGGGCACTTAGGGCATAGACACCTGGAGATTCAGGGAGATTAGTCGCCAGAGAGAAATTGCCTCTTCTTTGGGCAACTAATCTCCCTGCAATGCCTTGCTGCCGGCTAGAATCAAAATCACCTGTGGGATGGCACTCGGAGCACTTAATTTTCCAAAGTCGCCTGAAGTTTCCTCGCCAGCGTGATGGCACTCTGAGTGCTTTGTTTTCCGAAGTCGCCCTCGTGAGGCAACTTGAGGCCACTTCGGAAAACGAAGCACTCCGAGTGCCATCACGCTGGCGAGAAAACTTCGGGCCACTTTGGATAATGAAGCCAGTTCGGGGAGATTAGACACCCAAAGAAGAGGCGATTTGTACGGGACGACTGAATCTCCCCGAATCTCCACGTGTGTCTCTGCCCTTACACTTAGGCTTGCGTGGATCTCTACCACCCAAGTATCCGGCTGTCAGATATTTAAAATTATGTGTTTCCTTGTCAGCAGTGTGTGTGATTCACTTCCTGTCCTCCCCCACCTTTCCTAAGTCCAAGGTGTCAGAATCATCTCTCTCCAGCTGCTCCACTTCCCAGGCATTGGTTGGACGAGGATACCACCATTTGTACTTTACAATTCATACGTGTCAGAACTAAGTGCAATAGTGTTTCAGAAAAGTAGAACAGGCGCCAGCGTGTGTGTGTGTTCTGCTGCTCTATTAACAGTCCCACACAACCTGTTCATAAAGAGAATGCTAATTTATGTGTATATGTTCGCCATGCAAGCCAAATAAAAATATGGCCCCCACACAAACTGTACTTGAATAGCACCTTACATGTCTTCCACATCCCCCCTCCCCCAGTCTGCCTGTGGAACGTGCCTGTTTATATAAATGAGCCTGGTCACTTAGCAGCCATTTTGTAATGCAGCCAACCTGGGCAAAGCATGAATAGGTGTTCCATTGGTCAACAGTGTGATCAAAACCCATAGACTTTTTAATGCACCAAAAGGTGTCGTTTGCGAGAATATTGTCTGTCTAATAATAAATACAACTATGTTCTGTAGTTGATAATACACTTATATCTGAAAAACAGAGCTCATTTACTTTATACTTACAGTAAATCTGCTATTTACTGAGCACTCTTTGTTTGGAATAGCAAATGTTAACTTGCCACTCAATATAAAAAGCCAATATTAATAAAATGACAGCCTGAGCTCCTCAGCGGAAGTGTTCTTGGTCTGCTCTACCTCCAGAAAATCTGCTTTAAAGGTAAATAAATGTTTTATTGGTACCAGGCTAATTAGAATATATTTATTTTGTGTCCAGATTCTTGCAGGTTGCCATTTATACACAGAAATAAGAGCAGCCATATTGTTTTCTTTGGCAGTAAAGCAGATCTACTGGCACCACAAGAGAAGCAATTGGTTTCCAATTGTTGTGGAACTATAATTCTTAGCCCCTGTTAGTCATCATAAGTAAATCATTAAGGGCAGAGACAGACGAGAAGATTTGAGGAGATTTAGTCGCCTAGCGACTAATGTCCCCGAACTGCCTCCCCGCCAGCTAGAATGTAAATCGCTGGCGGGATGGCCCTCAGAGTGCTTTGTTTTCCGAAGTTGCCTCACTAGGAAACTTCAGGCGACTTCGGAAAACAAAGCACTCAGAGTGCCATCCCAACCGGCGATTTACATTCTAGCCGGCGGGAAGGCAGTTCAAGGGGGATTAGCCACCCGAAGAAGAGGCGATTTGACGGCGGGCGACTAATCTCCCTGAATCTCCACGTGTGTTGAGGTTTCACTGTCATTGCATAATAACAAAATATTTCCCCCTTTTGGAGTCCACATTTTTGTACTGTACTGAATGGCAAAAATGGCTAATATTTATTATTACACATTTGACTCAGATAATCTTATAAACCTGCTGATATTTGTACCTCAGCGCTGGGGGTGCAATGAAGCAGCCTTGGTTGTATCTAGTAAGCAGATGGGAAGTAGGGATGCACTGAATCCAGGATTCGGCCTTTTTCAGCAGGATTCGGCCGAATTCTTCTGCCCTGCCGAACCGAATCCGAATCCTAATTTGCATATGCAAATTAGGGGCGGGAGGGAAATTGCGTGACTTTTTGTCACAAAACCAGGAAGTAAAAAATGTTTTCCCCTTCCCACCCCTAATTTGCATATGCCGGTACCAGTTTGGTATTCGGCCGAATCTTCCGCGAAGGATTTGGGGGTTCGGCCGAATCCAAAATAGTGGATTCGGTGCATCCCTGGTGGGAAGGCATATGGGGAACAAGCAGGTAGTATTCCAGGGACAAGAAGCAGTAAGGGCACAGAGGCTGGGGCTGGTTGAGGATAAACACATATTTAAAATGAATGGCCTTGTAGTTTGCTGCATTAATCTACTGTGGAACCATGGTGCTGATACACTGTGAATTCTCTTGGAAGCCAGAATCAGAGCTGATCCTCATTAAATCTAAATCTCCTTGTTTGACAAAGGAAATTATTATTTTTTTCTCACCTCTTTGAATCCAGAGCAACATGCTGGCACTTTTTATAGCTGATCAGAGAGCAGGCGACAGGCCACCTTGTACACAGCCAAAATGAGCAATTACCAGCCTCATAGGCCGAGCCTGTCTCCGATCCCCCCTGCTGCCTGCCATTGTGCTACACAACGAGTGGGAAGAATTCTCTTTTACTTTGGGACTAGTTGAATGATCTTATTGGTGAGCGGTAGAAGGCAGCAAGAAAGGAGACAAACAGGGGAGGTTACAATGCCGCACCATTGTATTTTACCATACAGACACTAAATATATTGCTATTGGGAACACTGACAGCACAAAGTCAAATTTGCTACCATGCATTAGGACTTTATTTTAATGCCCCCTGCTTCTTTCCAGTAGCAGTCTGGGCCCCCTGTATTGCGGTCAATCCCTATTAATCAGCCTTGCTCTGCTTGTATTTGTAGCACATGCTTCTGTGTCTATACTGCAAGTGGAATCACCATTCTTCTCTCTCAATTCACTTTCCTACCAGGGTGGTCTGTAGTTGTTGATGGGCCTGGAGACCTTTGAAGGGTAACGGTGTTTACATAAACTAGGGTTATCCAAGTTATGGCCCTTCAGCTGTTGTTGAAGTGCAAGTCCCAGCATCCTCTATAGATGAGTGTTAGGAGCGCACTTCAATGAAAGCAGAAGGGTCATGGGTTCTACAACATAGCTATCAAGAGCTACCAGGCTCAGACTGGCAATCTATTGATTCTGGCAAATGCCAGAGGGGCTGCTATGAGATGCCTAGACCATCACTATTTATTGGGCCTCTGTGTACTTGAAATGCTAGGTCCTATTTTAATCCAAGTCCTGACCTGAGTTACTTTTCCTCCTGACTGCACCTTACTCTATTGCCACCATCTTGCTCTCCTATCATAGGCTTACCCATATATCACCATCTTGCCCTGCTTTGCCTGCTTCCCCTTCTGTTTAATGATTCTCTGTAGGGCAATTGCCCCCTATTTGCACCCAATCAAAAACAGCTCTGTCTCTTTCTAGGCTGCTGACATACTAGCTTTTCAGTTTATGTGAACTGTTTAGTGGTGGGAGTTCCCAACAGCTGTAGAGCCATCAATTTGACACCCCTGATCTGTTCTCTTCTCCCTCCATTTTTTATCCTTCATTGGACTCATTTATTCACAAGCAGAGGTTTTCCCTTTCTCAGTCTCCACGTAGGTCTTTGAAGCAATGGACTATTGTGTGGCAAGATTAGGCAGTATTATCTGTGGCTAAGGCTTAAATCAAAATTCAGTCATCAGATTCCTGAGATTAAATCTCTGGAACAATATTAAATGCTGGGAAAAAAAAGAACAGCTGTAATAACTAGGGTACATTTTGTTGAAGAGAGCAGTGAATTGGTGCCCTCATTACCAACAGGGTGTTGATAGCATCACAATATTAATAAAGGCATGGTTTTAGGGCAGGGGCACACGGGCAGATTCGGGGAGATTTAGTCGCCTGTCAGTGCGCGACTTCGTAAATCGAAGCGCCTCGAGTGCATTGGCGCTGGCATTTTCTCATTATAGCAGACTGAAGGCAGTTCAGAGAGATTGTCGCCCCACAGAAGAGGCGATTAGTCGACAGGCGACTAAATCTCCCTGAATCATTTGGACCTATTTGACAGCTTATCTGCCCGTTTATGGCTTCCGACGGGTCTTCCCGATCGATATCTGGCCACGATATCGATCGGGAAGTTTTGATTTTGACCGACCTGTCGGAGTCCCTTGGCTTATGTAATTTGATCGTTTGGCCGAACGTTCGAATTACCCCTGATATAGCAATGCCATTAGTGGCATATCGGAGAAAAGATCCGCTCGTTTGACGATGTCGCCAAACGAGCGGATCTTTGAGTCTATGGCCAAACCTTCACTTTTCACTCTGTTTGCCAAAAATTGATCCTTTGTTAAAACCTTGAGTTACCAGACACAGAAATCCTTGATGGTTGTAAGGTATATACATGTAGATGACTTGTGCTTTCCTGCCATATGACCCCCCAACCCAGGACCTGACTTCTGAATTGCCAGCAGTTCCATGCAAATAAAAAATAATTGGGAAATATAATACAAGTTGTTAACCAAAAAATATTATGTGAACAATACAAAATCCATTTTCTAAACTGCAGAATTATTTAGTGACACTTGCACTGCTTATTTGCAGTTTAAGGGACAAAAGTTCTTACCGTGAAAGCTGTCATTTTGGCATACAATTTCAAGGCAACTGCACTTTAAAAAAAAAAAAAAAAAAAAAGCTTTGCTCAATTGAAATTCGCAGTGCAATAATTGTCAGACAAACAATATTACATTGCAAAATGTGCGTTTCCTTTCTTAATTTTGTGAATTTTCATTCTGTTAATGACTTTTATTACATTCCCCCAGATGTTTGTTCATTTGCATGTTTTGAAATGTGGAAAAGTCAACAGATTGGAATGCAAAACTAAGCCTTCAGACCCACGTTGTAATAATACGCTTGCGGAAGCCGGATTATGAGATCAAGTAACAGGCCATAGATTACAGTATGCTGGAAATTTTAAGACTGGCAAAATAGAATTTAGGTATTTTGCTAAAGTGTTAAAGGAATCGATAGTTGGTGCAGAACACAAAGTGTGGTTTTGCAGAAAGCAAACTCTGTTTCCTCCAATTCGCCATTAAAATGTGTTACTTATTTAGAGTTATTTTTGTTGTGCCCTACTAGGGGCAATTGCTGTGCAATTACACATTGCTTACAAATTAGAATTCTACATATACAACCCGGTCCCTAAATATCCTTGCATCGGCTGAGAGAATGTGTTGGCCTCTCTGTTTCTCACAGGCTCCCCTCGTCTCTGCTTTCTTTTTAGCACGTGAAGCTGTCTTGGTGGGGAGAGGGCAAATACAAAAACTCCTCTGTATGAGGTGCCCTTCAGTGCCAGTGTTAATGACAGTCCCATTGGAACGTTTTGAGTTTTTGTTGCATTTTGTTCAAATTTTTTGTTAAATCTGTTCAGTCTCAGAACAGACAGACCAGGCAAGAACATGGGAGCAGGAGAATGTTTTCCTTTCCTCTGTAGTGTAGAATTACAGTGTAACGGAAGGGTAGGACAGGAGATCATTACCTGGCCCCATGTGGTCGGTCATTCTCAGTCTTGTTTGTAGACCACAATGTGGCTGAAAGCTCTTTTCTTTCTGTGAGACTGGGGAGAGAAAGAGACGACTGCATGTACAGGCACTTGTTCAAATTGGATGAAAAGGCAAAGTTTTTGTGACTACATAACCCAGTCCCCTAGTATTAATGTTTTTTTCTTTTTCCTTTACTGTAAAATTACTGTTGCTTTTTTTCCTGTCTCTGCTCATTGCTTCACGTTTATTATTTCTAGTATGGCAAGTACTTGCTTTCAAGTGAAATAACATTATGCACGCACACAGCGTCTATAATATAGTGGGTGATATTATAGCTGTCTCTTCTACTTATATTTCTTGGCACTTATTCTTTTACTGATTGTGACTTCTGGCCTGTCTTCTTTGTTCCAGTTCCTCCAGAAGCTGCTTTTCCTATCTTCTCTTCTTTCACCATAGAGATGCCTGTAGCATACGTTTGGCTACAACATCATTCTTCTTTCACTCTACTTCTCTTTACTTCTTCATCTCTTTTTTAAATTCTTTGTATTCTTTCCATCTCATATATGTCCTTTTTATTTTTCTCCTGTCTGTGTCTCTCTCCTTTACTTCTTGCTCACTCTGTCCCCTCTTCTTCCTCTTTGTGTCCCTCTTCTTCCTATTTTGATCCCCTCTTCTGCTTTTCTTCCTCTCATCCTCTTTCTGTTACTTATCACAGTTTTCTCTGTTTTCTTACTTCAGTTCACATTATTCCTCCCCCTCTTGTTTCATTTCTTACTGTTTCTGTTCCTCTCCTTGGTAATCCTTGCCTTGGCATGCGTTCCTCACAGTGTCCTTTATGGATGGGATTATGATAAATGGATTGGTTTTCTTCGCATGAGCTGTTCCTAACACCCTTTGCTCACATTAGGTCACACAGTAGAAAAGAGAAGGAGTGTGAAAAGAGAAGATTAGGGGAGGGAGGAACGGCTAGAAATGAGTAGAGAGGAAGTTGAATGGGAGAACAGATTATCCATCTTTGAATTGGTTTACAGATCTGCACCTTGTGAACCACATCTACTTAATCTTGTCACTTTGTTAACAGCCAGTTAAGCGAAGCCATGAATTTTTTGGAAAAAATAGCAAGAATATTTTTTGGAGCATGATAGAAGCAGAACCCAGAAAGGTTTAGTATTAGTATTCACCCTGTATTCTAAGGACTCACTGATGAATGGAAAATTCTTGCTAAATGGTGTTTATGCCTTGAGATGTTCATGTGATTTCAGCTTCAATTTATGTTGGGGAATCTTATTATAAAATAGATGCTACCTGTAGGCAATCTGGTTTATTGACTCACGTCTATAGAAACATGGTTCCAGGGGTATTTAAACACAATTTGCAAGGCTCATAATAGACTAGGATTTAAATGAGAACTAAATCCTAACTAAAGAAGAAGGTAGAAATGTTGTATATCATGTTTTGGGCTTCTGTAACAGCCCAAGCAACCACAGCCATTTAGCAGTAGAGATCTGTGTCTCCAAAGATGCCCCAGTAGCTCCCCATCTTCTTTTCTGTTGATTCACTGCACATGCTCTGTGCTGCTGTCACTTACTGAGCTTAGGGACCCACTCACAATAGGCAGTACACATAGAATAGAAATGTCACAATATAAAACTGATTAGTAATTAATACAGATAATTACTACATGCCAGCACAGAAACCAGTGCAATTAGCATCACAATTTAATAATCAGCCCTGTAGCATCGGCTTATATTACAGGGGAAGCTCATTTTCTGCTGGATAATTAGTGACGACCCCTAAGCTTAGCTTCTCAACAGCTGCTCAGAGCCCACTGAGCATGTGAGTGTCACAGACACTTTCCAAGATGGTGACCCCCTGTGACAAGTTTGAAGTCCTGGATCATTGCTGCTATTGACAAGCTGAAACTTTAGGCTGGTGCAATAAGTTCACTGTATAACATATGCCATTTTTAGCCACATTCATTTTTAGGGTTTAGTTCTCCTTTAAGCACATCCCAACCAGAAAACAGACACAGTTATAGTAATAGACTCCTCTGTCCTTAAAAGGATTTTGTTCAATCATATTCAGATTCCTCATCAGAAATAAAGACTTTTTTTCAATTGCTTGCATGTTTTATTTTTAAAAATTTTTCCAGATTTTTTCCAGAAGTTCAAAGTTGAATGTTCCTGTCTCTGGTGATTGAGTATGGCAGCTCAGTTAATTCAGGTGCAGATTCTGAATAGTGAGGTGCGAATTTGTGGCGAATTCCTGGTGGAGAATAAATTTACAAAACCGCTACGAAAATTAGCCAGTGTTAAAAATAAGACGCTGTCGCAGTTTTGCAAATTTTTCGACGTTTCACGAATTTCACAGGAAATTTGCAAATTTTTCGGCAAACCAAAATGCCCCAAATACGCCCATTACTAATTCTTAACTGTTACAATTTGCTACATTAGTTAGCAACTATTGTATCAATAATAACAGCTGCACTTAACGAAAACCAGGGACAAAGATGTATCAATTTAGAACATTTTACAGAGTTGGTGTCCCCCCACCACCACCACCAATAGCTGCTTTAAAAAGAGTGATAAACTTCAATATTAGAAAAACAAAATAGTAATCAGAAAAAGTCTTTATTTCTGGTGTTCTATTATAAATAGCGAATTGTGCTCCCAGCAGCTGACTGTCTGTTGCCACCACATAGGACAGCTTTGACGGCACTCATTGCCTTTATGTGAGAGGTGTGTTTGGGGCCCCAATTCTTTTTATGCAAGGTATCTTTCACAAAGCTACTGAAACACATTCCGACAAGGCAGGAATAAAAGAGAGAAATAATATTGCTCAGTGAATATGCACCTTTCAGTGTTATGTAGACCTCTGGGCTTCCAGCAGGTGACAGGCTATTGCAGAAGATGGATGGTGTGCCCGTGACTGAGAAGCAGCCGTGAAACAAAAGTTACCAGAGAAATGGCCTTGAATCAAGTGCTGAGCTGCTTGGCTTCCAGTCGGGGAGCGGGGTGGGTGGGGGTCGTGTAGAACGTGTAACGGGATGAAAGAAATGGAGTCAGTACTGGTCTATCAAAGACTTCAGCATATTATTGTCTTTTATATATCGACAATGTATTCTGCATTGTATTTTTTTTTTTTTTTTTAGCATTTACATCAGTCCTTGGCCCATTGATGCTTACACACCAAGGTCAATTTTATCAGGAGACAATTTACCTGCCTGAAGTGTGGGAGGGAACCAGAGTAACCAAAGGAAACCCACCAAAACACAGGTAGAACACATTGCAGACAGAATCCAACCTACACCCCATCTCTGAAAGGTCGCAGTGCTCACCAGGCTACCATCATGTGAAATACATAGGCAGTGACTAAGACTCTTCCTTTTCACCCCTAAAACAGCAGTTCTGTCTCACTTTATGGCTGCTATTATAAGCAGCTTTGTAACAGAGCAGTAAGGCAATGGGGGTGTGACATCCTATATAGAAGCCATGTTTGCATCAATGCAAGATTCTGAACCCTAAACAGGATCAATTGGCCAAATGATAAAAATAAGAAAGCTCAGTAAGGCAAAGGAAGCAACCCCACAGCAGCTGTAAATTATGAGCTTTTAAAAACACAATATATTTAGAAAAAGGAAACTTCACAGACTGTGCAGCACTAATAAAAGCACAGGACTTTGCACTATGTATATAATAATGATATAAAGAAACCGTTACCTTTCTGTGAGAAGCCGTTCTTACAGTACATCATGCATTTCCTATGTGTAATGTTGAGATGTCATGTAGAAATAGTGGTGGTTATTTTAAAACCAGTTTACTAGCAAAGACAGAAAAGATTTGGTACAGAAATACCCATCTATTGGTCTGCCTCCCAGCAGAGAAGGTAAAATGTAAAGGGCTAGGAACGAGTTCATCTTTCAGAGGACTAAAATAGGCACCTAAACTATACAAATAAGCTAATTTTCCGGAACAGCTATGTATTATTAGAGCCATTTAAAGTGACGTATGTGGGGCCGCTCATTGCTACTAACAGGATATCCCATACTTGTTTCTCTATATCCTATCTATGTTATTCTCTATCTTACTACATTGCCCTCACTGCAGAATGCAGAGCTGACTGTACTTGGCATGCAGGATAACGTGAGGTTAAAAATTGACCTTCAGTAGGGACAATAATTAACTTATTGCCTGTAGCTGTGGGGGTGGACAGAGATATGGGGCGCAGATATAGAGATAGATGGAGATAAAGAGCTGGTACAGTGGAGCTCATTTACTAATGATGGCAAATATGCTGTGTGCAGTAACCCATAGCAACTAATCATAGAATTTTTTCATGCTTCTCTATTTTGCATTTTCTCTTTTTCTTTTCATTATTCTGTTATTATCATTATCCTGGATGATTGGTTGCTATGGTTTACTGACTGGAGCCAGTTTTTCTCATGGAGCAACCAATCTGGCTTAATTTCTGTTTGTTTGCTATGGGTTGGAGTGAAATTACTCCAGTTTTGTCAATTACCCCCTCTGTGTTAGTATTTTATGATGGGCTCATTAACTAAGACTCCCCATGGATCATAGTACAGGTATGGGATCCATTTTCTGTAAACTTGTTATCCAGAAAGCTCCATATAATGGGAAGGTTGTCTCCCGTAGACTCCATTTTATCCAAATGATTAAAATTTTTAAAGATTATTTTTTTCTCTGTAATAATAAAACAGTACCTTGTACGTTATCCCAACTAATATTGGGGCAGATGAAAAGTCCAGTGGTGGTCATTTATAAAGTTTGCGCATCGTATATTTATTCACAAATGGTTGCATTGCCCATGCTTTTTCCTGAACGCTAAAATATTGCACTGCTGTGCCCGTCTTTCCGGTTTTTGTGAGTTCACATTGCGCATACATTTTCGCAAATGGCTCGCAAATGAGACGGGTGTTTGCATCAGTGCGCCCATTATGCGAGGTTTTGGTGCGCAAGAATAGCGTTAACAGTAACTTAAATTTGCAATTTGTGAAAGTGTCTTACGAATATTTTTTTTCACCAAAGTTGTGGTGTAATTCAAACGCAGAGAGTGCGCATAAATATTCGCAATTTGCAATTTTTGCCATATTTAGAACGCTCTTATAGACATTCGCTTATATTCAGCTTTATAACTATAACCATGCACAGGGCAAATATCTTTACTGTACAAACCATTCTCATATAAATGAGCCCCACTGAGTATCCTGTTTGGCGCATCTATCTGTCTGCTGGAGCCGGAAAATGGGGTTAATGTAAAGCCGATAGAAACACCCTGTTCTATATAAAAAGTACTAACACACAAGGGCACATTTACGAATGCAAGTGCATTGTGTGCAGTACAGTATCGGGCACAAGTATGTGCATTTTAATGCATTTCAGAGATAGGTTTTGTGATAAATATTCAGTTTCAGGATCATACTGGGCCGACAGGACACCGGAAAAATATCTGGTGGGCCCCACCAACTGTGACCTGCTACCTTCCTGGGACCAGCCTACCTATTGACCTCCCCCTGGCCACAATCACGGGTGCAAGAAGAGAGGGTATGCAACGTGTGTGGGGAGGTTGCCAGAGAGGGTTTGCAGCTGAGGTGGGGCCCCTGTTGCAAAGCTCAATGGGCCCCAGCCAGGCTCGGACTGGCAATCTGTGGGTTCTGGCAAATGCCAGAGGGGCTGCATTAAGTTGCCATAGACAGACAGTCACTATTTTTGGACTGGTGGGGGCTGCTTCATCCTCTGTGTACTTGAAATGCCAGGGCCTATTGTGAATCCCAGTCCAGACCTGGCCCCAGCCCCCCAGTCCGATGCTGTCAGTATGTCATCATTTCTTTGAAATTACATCTGCACCCTGCATGTGGTTCACTCGAGCAGGCGGAGCGCTTGGTGCTTTACGCAAAGAGCGACTGTAGATGCAGGCACTGGTATGGGAAAAATTATTTGGAAACCCATTATCAAATCCAAACTAAGATA
This sequence comes from Xenopus petersii, assembly GCA_038501925.1. Taxonomy (NCBI): domain Eukaryota; kingdom Metazoa; phylum Chordata; class Amphibia; order Anura; family Pipidae; genus Xenopus; species Xenopus petersii. The sequence goes on along the minus strand of CM076680.1, from coordinate 30,677,531 downwards.
TACTTAATCCTTACTGGTGGCAAAACAATCCTTCTGGGTTTATTAGTATTTTTAGTATATTTAAGGTATGGAGATTTTACAGAGAGATCCGATATCTGGAAAACCCCAGGTCCCGAGCATTCTGGATAACAGGACCCATACCTGTACCATTAATGAATGCTTAGTGACTCCAGCACAAGTTATGTGACTGAGACTGCGGTCGCGCTTCAAAAACAAGCCCAATAGATTCCTTGTTGCCTTTCTATGTCCTGGTTCCTGTTTCACACAAAGCTCTTGACAACATTATAGCACAATATAAATATGGCACTATACTGTAGGGATGTAGCAGGGATTCGGCCTTTTTCAGCAGGATTCGAATTTGGCCAATCTTTCTGCCCGGCCGAACTGAATCCAAATCCTAATTTTTATATGAAAATTAGGGATGGAGAGGGAAATCGTGTGACTTTTTGTCACAAAACAAGGAAGTAAAAAATGTTTCCCCTTCCCAAACATAATTTGTATATGCAAATTACGATTCGGATTCAGTTTGGTGGTATTCAACTGAATTTTTTGCAAAGAATTTGGGGGTTCGGCCGAATCCAAAATAGTGGATTTGTGCATCCCTACTATACTGTATACACTTTAGTCATTGAGTTGGAGGCACAGAGCATGGTGGGTAAAAAGGGCATCTGCTCCTGTGTGTGTTCTTTATCTATGATGTGGGCTGTGCTCAGCAATGGCCTTTTTGTATGCTTCCTGCTAATTACCAATGACTTATCAGTAATCTATTAGTAGATGATTGTTTGCACAAGGAAGGCTGACTCCGAGCCCAGGCACCGCATTGCACAGCCTCCCAGCACTTCACACTGGTGTAATTGTGAGCGCCGCTTTCTGTCCTACTCCTAATTAGGGGAAGGGAACAGATGGTTGTAACAAAGGCATTCGGAATTAAAGGAAGACATTCATGAGGGAAAGGCTGCCAAATACCTAGGCATCTGTGGCCGCTCATCTTCCCGTTCCTTGTCTCCTCTGCTTTCTGGGCTCAACGCTCCTCATTTCTCTTACATTTATTCTAATATAAACCGTATTACTTTGAATTAGTGTCTGTATGTTGCCTTTGTTTAAAGGCTTTGCGCAGAAAGAATCGCAACTAAACCTTATGTTTTTGCATTTTATGTGTCTAGGTGCTTAACCGCATATTAGAGTTGCATGCATCTGTTTTATATAAAAGTATTATGCATGCGATAGGATAATAGCCCCATAATCCCCTGTAACATAAACCTGGTAATTAGTGGGATATAATTACATCCTCCGTGTGCTCTGGCTATCCATCTCTACAAAGAGTGATACATAAACACACACATCTAATTTATACACACGCACAGACCTCTAAATATACTCGCACATTAATATGCTTAAACAAATACACTTTTATACACACATGCACACACTCATCTCATGCACATACATCTCTTTATGCAAACATACTTATTCACCCAACACATGCTTGCATATCTACTTTTATGTGCAGATTAATCTCCTGACACACGCACATGTAGCGGTATGGTGGCTCGCACGCACATGCATGCACTCATGGGTGGCATGTAAGCTCAGTGTTAAAGGGGTTGTTAACTTTTAGTATGATGTAGAGAGTGACATTCTGAGACAATTTGCAATTGGTTTTAGTTTTTTTATTATTTCAGTTTTTTTAGTTATATAGCTTTTTAGTCACCTCAACTATGCAATTTCAGCAATCTGGTTGCTCTGGTCCAAAGTACCCTAGCAACCATGCACTGATTTGAACAAGAGGCTGGGATATGAGTAGCAGAGGGTCTGTATAGAAAGATGAGTATTAAAAGTAGCAATAACAATAAATGAATAGCCTTACAGAGCTTTTGTTTGTTTTTAAATGGGACCCCCATTTGAATGCTGGAAAGAGTCAGAAGCAGAAGGCAAATAATCCAAAAGCCATACAAAATAGATAATGAAAACCAATTAAAAAAGTTACTTAGAATTGGCTATTCTATAACATGCTAAAAGTTAACATAAAGGTGAACCATCCCTTCCACCTTGCTGTCCTGGGGTCCTAAGTTTAGCTTCCAAGTTAAGCATCAGTATTGTGTATTGGGGGAATGTAATAAAAGTCGCAAAGAACAAAGCAATTAAGAATAAAAATCCACATCTCGCAATTTAATATTGTTCCTTAAACTGTTATTGCATTGTGAATTGTAATTGTGCATTGCGAATTTTAATTGCGCACTCTTAAGAAGTGCTTGAAGGTGTCGTAATCTTTTGGAGCAAACATAGTGGGGCTCATTTATCAACACTGGGCAAATTTGCCCGTGGGCAGTAACCCATAGCAACCAATCGGCGCTTTGCTTTTTCCAAGCAGCTGCAAGTAGAACAATGAATGCAACAATTTGATTGGTTGCCATGGGTAACAGCCCACGGGCAAATTTGCCCAGTTTTGATAAATGACCCCCAGTGACTTATTCAGTAAGACGTTTTATTACATTTACTGCGCATTGGTGCAAACTATAAAATTCGCAAACGGTCTTCTACTGGAAGTGGTCGGAAAAGCTATATTAAATTCCCGCGAAGGCATAAGTTTTCGCATTGCGATTAGTTTTTCAGTTTTTTTATTACATGCTCCCATATATGTTCTACCTGTTTTGTGTGGGTTGTCCTGCGCTTCCATCATGGCTTTCTTTTCGTAATTTTTTATCCAGGTGACTAATATTTTTTTTTTTACAGGCAGGGGATATGAGCAAATGTAAGGGCATAATATAATCATATATTTTGTTTCCATTATCCGGAAACCTGTTATATAGAAAGCTTCCAATTATGGGAAGGCCATCTTCCACAGGATCCATTTAAAGCAAATAATTGTAATTTTAAAAAAAATATTTGCTTTTTTTCTGTGCTAATTAAACAATAGCTTGTACTTGCTGGTAGCTAAAGGTGGCCATACACCGGCCAATATAAACTACCAGCAGATTAAAGTTTGCCATACACGTAGAGATCCACTCGTTTGGCAACATCGGATCTCTCCCGGAAATGCCCACCTTGAGGTGGGCGATATCAGCCTGATCCGATCGTTGGGCCCTAGGATAAATGAGCGGTCATGTCAACAAACAGATGCGGTCCATGATCCAATGGGATTTTCAGTCCTGTCCGATCAACATCTGGCCGACTTTCGGGCAGTTATCGATCAGGGAAACCCATTGGAGGGCCCCACACACAGGCCAATAATACCTAGTACCCATGATCGGATCAGCACGATATTGCCCACTTCGAGGTGGGAATATCTGGGAGAGATCCACTCATTTGGCTACCACAAATGAATCCATATTGGTCTTAAAACAACCTTATTGCGTTTATAATGTTTAAATTGTCTTTGGCAGACGTAAGGTATGAAGATCCAAATTAAAAATACCTTATCCAGAAACCCCCAGTTTCCAAACATTCTGGATAATAGACCCTACACAGGTTTGGGATCCGTTATCTGGAAATCCAAATTACGTGATCGCCATTTCCCATAGACTCCTTTGTAGGAAATGGTTCAGATCTTTAAAAATGATTTCCTTTTTCTCTGTAATAATAAAACATTACCTTGTTCTTGATCCCAACTAAGATATAATTTATCCTTACTGGTGGCAAATTGGGTTAAATAATTGTGTAAATAAGGTTTTAGTAAGTTATAAGAATCCAAATTACTGGAGTATCCCTTATATGAAAACCCCTTGTCCCAAGCATTCTGGATGACAGGTCCTATACTAGTACTTGTCTAAGAAAACTAGGCATTTCCAGTCAATAGGAGGCGTCAGTGCAAGGCTGAGTTCAATTCCCAGGAGTAGGAAAACCAGGGCTAGCAGGAAATACGCAGTAAAGAGGCTGTTAGATATATAGAAATCATTTCTTTAAACCTTTTTCTCATCTATTAAACCATATTCATTCAGTTGTCTAAAATGCCTTTGTTTGATATGTCACAGCCCTGCAGCCTAATGACCTGTGTGAATATGGGACAGTGCATATACTGCAGGGAGCGATGGCGTCAGACACATTTCTGGGTCCATAGCCTCCCGCTGTTTGGGGAATTGCGGTTCAGCCATAGCTGGAGAGTTGCAGATTGGACCATAAATAACAGGGCTGTGCACATAATATTTTGCCCCGGGTCTTGTCACCACTATATGTATAAATATATGTGTACACAATTTATTTTCTTCTAGAAAGGAACCATCGCTTTCCTCCTTAGAGAAACAAAAATTGTGGATATAATAATAAGATACACTGGATACTCATTGTTAAACCTATGCATTTGGACAGATTGCAAGCTCCATGGGCAGTAATTAGCCAAGCTCACGACATACCCTTGTCCACTAACAGGCCTAATTGAAAGGCCAGTGAAAGACTTCCATCAGCGTTATTAATGAAAAGTGTGAGCTCCTGAGTAGGAACATGGCAGCCACGCGGGAATCTCACTCCAATCAGAGCGTGCAACTTTCCCGGCTAGTCTGATTAATGAGTCTCTTCTGCATTTCATCGTCGGCCCCTCATTAACGAAGCGAGCAATGTAATTTTACACAGGCCCTTGACCGATTCTCCCGAGTGATTGATGCAATAATGAGTGTGTGTGTATGCAGAACCTTCTATTCTTCATTGAATCTGGAGCATATACACGGGATAAATTGCCACCACCGTGGAGCAAATAGAGTTTCTTAGCATTAAACAGGGTTGCCACCTGGCCAATATTTAACTGGCCTGACCGGTAAAAATGATGCTTGACCCCAATGTTATTAATATGGAAAAAATCTAAATATTCAAGAAGGCTGGTATTTTTTTCCAAAAAAGATGGCAACCCTAGCGTTAAAGCAATACATCTTGGGTCTGCGGCTCTCCTTCGTGTGATTTCTCTCGGGCCCTAGGTGATCTGTGTTTGGAGCCATAACACAATAAAACAAATGCATGTAATATATTGATTTCCATGCTACGGTCTCAGAGGGTAGTCTTTGCAGGACAAGACTGGGAATGGAATGAAACACATTATAGATTTGTTTGCCCTTAAATCAAGCAGGGTTCTTAAAAATGCTCTTATATCATCAATATTATTACTGTATGCCACAGGGTCATATCATTGCAGTGATAATAATATGCAGTATCATCTTTATGTAAATAAGTGCACACACATCATGCTAGTACATCGCTTTCTATTGCTTTTTTACATTTAGACTAAAAAGGCACCTATTAGAAAAATGTATCCGCAGTGGAGGTGGGTGCTTATAGCAAGCTGGTGGGGGCAGCCATGTTGAGCCACTAAGGGGTTATTTATTAAAGTCCGAGTGCCAAATACTCAAAAAATTCGAATTTTTAGTGAAAACATTTTTTTCAGGATATACCCCGAAGGTGAAAAAGTCAGAATCCGAAAATCCGGCATCTCGGACCTGCCGAGGTTGTATATAAGTCAATGGAGAAGTCCCGAATATATTCTGATCTTATTAATAATCCAAAAATCTAAAAGAAATCTTATTTTTCAGGCGAAAATTTTGGACGATTCGAATTATCTTGATTTTTCGAGTTTTTTCCTGAACTGGAATTTTTCAGGAAAATGTATTTATAGATAAAGGGAAATAACCCGTGCGGATTTGGTCGGAGTATATTGCAGAAAATAATGAGATAAATTCGGATTTTGATAAATAATCCTCTAAGCATTAAAGTCCCAGCCTATTCATTTATGCACGTGACGTCACATGCGTGAGCAGAATGAGTGAGCTGGGGGAATCAGCAATCATGGCCGCCTGCCATGGGAATATAGCACTCGCTACAAGAATATTTTGGACAAGATAACATTGTTTCCCTCAACTGGAGTAAGGGTTCTGATAGCCTGCACCTCCGGTGGGGGAAAAATGTTCCCGTAATAAATGACCTTTAATGCTTTACAGCGACACTCACATCTATAATATTCCTTTGAAGGTGAACAACTGCAGGCCACAAGGTTGATGGAACTGCCCTCATGCAAAATAATCTTCTAATAGCCCTATTGCTGATAATATTGCATTTAAAGCCAATAGAATAAAAAGGCTATCTGAGTTTTTCTCAAACCTCAGTGCTGTTTTCATCACATGATCAATTTCCTTTCTTTTCAACAAGCTCTAAATGGTGCCCCGGAGCCAGAAGATCTGAGAAACAATGCGTCCATTGAGCATTAAAGAGAAGAATTGAAAGATTTCATGAGGCTGATGCTCTTAGTATCTCCTCATTGCCATGAGCTGCTCACTAGACAAGACTGCCTGCAGAATTTTCAATGGTGTACTTACCTAACATTAGGCACCCCGGTGCCCAGTATATATATATATATATATATATATATATATATATATATATATATATATATATATATGGCACCTATTTGTTATGCGTGATTCTTTATTATTCATGCCAGTTCCTGTTCCAGTAGAGCTTACAATCTAATATCTTTCTCACATTCACACACAGTAGGGTTTTATTAGTAGGCAATTAACCTGCCTTGTATCTGAAGGAAACCCATGCAAATATGAATAACTTATATTACAATTTTCTATGAATGCATTGCTGACACTGAAGTCTGTTGCTCAGGTGCATTAGGGCTGAATAATCCAGCAGCAACTATTGACTTAGTTCATGGAACCAGACTTCAATAGTCCTAAATTGTTGACCCCCATAAGGGGTGTTTAACCATGAAAGTGGCAGGGATTTGGATAGATTGGGTTGTGTTCGAATTTGTGCCACTTTTATAGTTATAGTCACATGCAGCCAAATAAGAGTTAAGGAGCCCAGACACTGGCAGCTATTTGTTGCCACATTTGGCAGTGTTGGATAAGTTTGGCAGCCAGTTAGTCCATGTAATGAAGCAAGGGCAGCTGTAAATTTTCTTTGGGCCTACTGCTTTAAATGGGGCAATGATTTAGTATAACTATGTCCTAATTGATATCTATAGTCTATTTGAGATATTGATTAGGAGGAAAATATGTATGGTTTGGGAATATGTATGGGCGTAACCAGGGCAGGTCACTGGTGTGGCCTAAAATGTCCAAAAGCTTGATTAACACTGTAATATGCTGACTAGAGCATTACAAACGTCCCTGGCTCATTTACTAATGTTGGTGCAAATTTGCTCCCTTTCAATAATCCAGGTCACAGCTAAATCATGATTAGTTGCTGTAAGTTACTTCATTTGCATTGGGTCTGATTTGCACCAAGTTGGTAAATGAGGCTGACCTTTCTTTTTACAGAATAGTGAATTAGCAATGCTTTGAATTGCAAATCGATTCTCTTAAATTGAAACCATGAAAACTGGTCTACTAACCGCTGAGTAAATCAATTACAATTGATCTGTATTTGTGAATCACGAAGGTTTGAGCAATTTTCTAATTCTAATGAAGCCATTGAGTCACCTCTAATGATCTTGATGAACCAGTGACTACATCTAGATCTTTTTGTTTTATGTGGTGTTTTGATTTAAGATTTATTTTTACTTTTAGCAGAATGTGGAGCCTTTTGCAAAGTCGTCTGTGCCAGTATTCTAAAAAAATTGTTTGTACAATATTTCCTTCTGGACCATGGACAACCGTTTACACTGGGCTTTAGACTTTAGTGTGGGTAAGAAAAGCTGTAGATTATGAGCATTGTATGGAGGATAGTAGGGATAGCAGAGCAAGATGCTGAATGTAGGACAAGACGGACTCAACAACACTTTATATAAGACATTCTTTAGATGTTGAGGTTCAACACTCAGCTGCTCAACAGCAGCTAAAAGGCCCTGGTATTTAAGTAGAAAAACCCCATAAGCTGTAGAGCATTTTGTTTGTATGAACATATACTATGGGAAATATTTTCTTGTGCTTCTCATTTTATATGGGCCATGGTATGAAAAGTCCAACTAAATAATTTTTTATATCAATAATTGGGCCCGACAAATGGTATTTACACCACTACTTAAGGCCATACCATCTCCGATGTAAGAAGAAAAAAAACTCATAAGCTAAAGAACATTTTGTTTGTCTAAACATACTCTATGGGGAATATTTTGCTTCTCATTTTATATGGTCACTAGAAGGAAGTTACCTAGAAAGTCTTATTGCTTCTCACTAATCCTTGAAACAATGATTTATAACATTAGTCACAGCAAAGAAAAGTGCATTCACCCCTAATCGTCCCATGCTAAATGCAGGCTACCTGCAGCCTGGACTGCAAAGATCATTAGGCAGTAATTAACACAATGTGCTTAATTGCTACACAGTACAAGAATTAGATTTGATTGAGAGGAATGAAAAATGACCAGTGCTGAATGTGAATGAAGAATGGTCATGCGGCTTAACATCAGTGCAACTGCCACATACTATCGGGTGGCAATAATAAAATATATAGGGGGAATTCTACAAGTCTAAATACCCCTAGCAACCAAGTATTCAAAATAGACTGGTCAGCTGATTGCTCGGGTTAACTAGGCCCAGAACTCGTTTTTATTTTTTGTGGAATGGCTTCTGGAGGATAATTTTTATTCTGCATTGAGTTGATGTGCTCGATTCCTCAAGCTGGATTGTATTAGAAACCATGGAAGAGCATCCTACTATTAATACATAGCCAGCCTTCTTTCTTGGTCATCTATGGAGATTTTTTTTAGCTATGGAAAGCAATATGGGAACGAAACATTATGTATAAAGGCAAAATGCACGTGTTTGGTCTAACTTAGTAATTAATGTATGTCTAGTATTTACAACAGGTGGCTATTTTCTTGTCTGATGTAACAACCTCCCATGTGTTTGCTGCTCTTATGTTTGAAGATAAAGGTTACTGACTTTAGCATTCTCTTATCTCATGTGATACCCATATTGATTCTCTGTGTGTAGAAAAATTACATTCATTTAAGCTTGGCCTGGCAAAGACGTACCTGTGGTGAAACCACTTCACAGATGTCCAGACTGTAACCCTGAAGCTGGCACTGAAATGCAACCGCTGGCATCTGTCAACAGCTAATGTTTTTAGGAACCTTGTTTTTAGTTTGTGTAGGCTGTAGCCAGAATTGACTGAATTGTGTTTGGGTGTCTTGCTAGAAAATAATATTTTTCAATTATTGCACTGGACTTCTGTCTGTCGCCAGACTGCTCCTTACTAGTCTTTCTGTGGTCAGATTGAAGTAGGTCCTGTTTTACTGTATCTTTCTTATACTATGTGCAGTACCGACTTTAGGTTTATTTGGAAATGGTTAGGCTCTGAACATTCTTAACACCCTCTAAACTTCCTTTGAAGGCTGAAGAACTCATTCACATACCCTGATGCAATGCAGTTTTGGACACAACTGCCATATTTTTTTCACACAATGCACCACCTTTTTCCAGAATCCATACATCATTGCATGCACAATGCGGGCATCGAATAGGAAACAATCACATTGTGTATGACCCTTGCACAACTGCCGATTTGTCAAAATAGATGCTACTGCATGTATACACTTTGCCGTGAATCAGACAAAGTTGTGACATATATTTTCAAAGTCTGCCTGGCGTTTAATTCTGGTGTTGGTTGTGCAGTTCTGCATCTAATTGTTTTTAGGTGCAACTGCGCTGTTGCAACTGCCACAAAGCTCTTAAGGAACCATGGAGCTATCTGTAAGGTATAAGCAGTCCACAAAAATCAAAAAATGGCAAGATAGAGTAAGGATGGCACCACCTAAATTGTGTTCAATAGTTTCTACAGTATATCAAGTAGAGTCAAGAGGGAGATCTCGCTGTTCACCCCAGTCCAGGGTCGGTCTGGGAGGCCTGGGGCCCCCCGGGGTTGCTGTTGCAGGGCCCCCCTCTGCCACCACGGCCTGCACTGCCAGGCCCCCCCAGTGTGCGCCGCCCAGCGCTGCATGGATGCACTGTGTTGGCCCAGTCGCTGCAGCCTGCAGGAACAGGGAGCGTTTTTTTCCCGGTGTCCCTTCAGCCCAGTCCGACCCTGCCCCAGTCCGAGGGTGAATTCCAGCAGGTAACAAAGAAATTATAGTCCATTCCCCCAAAAAAAATCATACAAAATTAATACAAATAAAAAATCATTTAGTATTTGGTGCACTTACTCATAAATTCACCCTGGAGCTACTACCTGGTCAGGAGGTTGATGGTAGCTCCAGGGTTTCCACAGTGTTGTGTGTGTCAAAAGGTGCAGGAAGAAATGGTCACTGCTGAGCGCTCTACCTCCCAACTGTCCTGTTTTCGTGGGACAGTCCCAATTTTCATAGCTCAACCCACAGTCCCGGATTGTTACTGAAATATCCCGACTTTCTCCTGCACTGAACGGTCAGAAAATGATAAAATGTTTCTAAAACTTAAGTTGGCTTTTTGTAGAGAGCCTCAGGCCCAGATTAATATATTATGCTGAGGAGTAAAATCCTATGAAATTGTGTCTCTATAAAGTTGGGATACATTCTTATTTCCAATAATCTGTACAATAATTCCACACTGCAGAATGGGGTTGTATCAAAGCTCTTAAGCTGGCCATAGACGTGCAGATTTATCTTCATATCGGACGAACCATTGCTCGGTGCCATCTCCAACCTGCCACTAATCATTCAGATCAAATAAAGTAGCAAACAGCAATCGTACAAAACTTATGTCCGACAAAAGCTGGTGACAGTCTCCCACTGATATCGGCAATACATGCAGAGATATTATCGGTAGCCAACAGAAATTGTCTAACCTGTCCGATTAATTGAACGAGCAATCAGCATCTCTCGAAAAATGTCAGGACACTCCACAAACGGCTCGAAAATCGTACAAAACGGAGATTTGTACAATCAAATCTGTGCATCTATAGCCAGCTTAATTTCTTTGTATTGCTAATGATACTGGGGGCTCAGTATAAATATGAGCACACTTGGCAGATACCATTGATAGAAGGGAGATAACAGAAAATGAGGGAGTAAAGCAAAAGAGACAGAGGTAAAAATGGAACCGATAAACAAGCAGCCATGTAAAACCCCTTATTTGTCATGCAGGAGCAGAGCTGTGTGACAGGTAAATGTTGCTTACACAAATCCCAGAGGTACCGTAGTTCTGCTCAGCCGCACACATATTAAGAGAAGAGCAATATAACAGAGCGAGGGGGGAAGGAGTAAGAGTGTGAAAAATTATCCCTGACACCCACCATGGGGGTAGATAGTAGATTCATGGATGGGGACAATTGCTCTATTGTATCTTTCAGTACGTCAGCTGTTCTGAACAATGGCTGACACCACTACTGCTGGTGGGCACAGAGTGTGCTTGTGTCAGCTCTTAGTATGCAGATGAGTTTGCTGGTCATTTAATGGTTTTACATTAACCCACAAGATGAACAGTTGATTGACAATTGACATGGCCTCCAGCTTCTTCTTGTGTGTCTCTCTGCTTCTTCCCAATGAGCCCCTGGCACATGTTGAACATTAACCAGATTGTATATATCCAACTCCGCATGAAGTCGACGTGCCCCATGTGTGTTTCAGTTTAAATCTGTTGATCTGTACTAAAGTATATAATAATTATGTATACACAAGGCTAAATTAGTATAATCAGCTTTATTTATATTACTGCTAAGTACAGCCTCAACAAGATATATATGTATATCAATGGACAGTATGATTACAAACAGACTGATAATTAACTCAGAATGAAATTAAAGGTAATAGAGCGATTTATAAAGAGGGGGGAGTCAGGGTTTAAGGCTGTCACACATCTAAGGAGGCCCAGGTTTGGGTATCTGCTTCCAGTTCCAGACTGCGCCCTACTTGTATTAAAGAAAATTACACTTTTTTTCCCTTTAACTTGTGCTTGTAACATTATGATTACAGCTATGGTATCCATTATCTGGAATATATTTAATTATATACAAGTATGGGAACTGTTATCCAGAATGACTGGGACCAAATAAGGGATCTTTCAGTAACTTGGATCTCCAAGTCTACTAAAAAATCATTTAAACATTAATGAAACCGTATAGGATTGTTTTGCATCCAATTGGGATTACTTATATCTTAGTTGGGATCAAGTACAAGGTACTGTTTTATTATTACAAAGGAAAAGAAAATCATTTAAAAAAATGTGAATTATTTGATTAAAATGGAATCTATGGGAGACGACATTTCCATAATTCTGAGCTTTCTGGATAACAAGTTTCTATATACAGTAACAGATCCTATACCTGTAGTTTAAGTTTTTTAGAAATTTCCTTTTCTCTCTGTAAAAATAAAACAGTAGCTTGTACTTGATCTTAACTAAGATGTAATTAATCCTTATTGGAGGCAAAACCATACCTGTGCTATTAACCTTTATATTTATTATAGTTAACATATTCCACAGGGCTTTGCAAAGAGTATAGATAATTCACTAAGCCCTACCTCAAAGAAGCTCTCAGTCCCTCAGGCCCTATCACATCCAAATACCATGGTCAGTTTTATCAAGAGCCAATTAATCTGTATGTTTTTGGGAGAGACCCAAAAAAGAAAGAAGCGCTCACAAGCATATAAAGAAAATGTAGACTTTTCCATTGTGATCCAGTAAAAGGTAAACTGTCTCTATCACCCCCTGTGTTTTGTTTTTATTATTTTAGTAAGGGCCAGATGGATGTTCTACCTTTATATGCATTGCTTCAAAATGGCTAAAACTAGTAACAGAGGTGTAAAATCCCTTTAGTTCTATGTTCTGCCAGAAACAACTGAGATTTTCATGCCCTTGCTTCCCCTGGGAGTTATATTAGATATTATTTTGATGTTTTTTTTTTCTCCATTTCTTGATAAATATCAGCCCTTTGTGAAGTGCAGAGTGATAATGAAATAAGAGTCACTGAACCATAATTCTCTGTTCTTCATGAGCCATAATCAAAATCCATAACTCTGCCTGCGCCTGCTTTATCAATGCATCAAACCTGACATCCCTGGACTTGCTTGTGACCTCATCCAGCAAAGACCGCTTGGCATCCTTGATTGAATAATAAAACATTATGGATCTTATTTAAGTCAAACCCTGCATTTTTATACTGTCTGTGTGTGTGTGTGTATGTGTGTATGTAACAGCAATATTCTTATTTTACTCTTTATACCAAAAGGGTTGTCGCAGCAATGTCATTATTTATGGTCATGCTTTTGCACCCCAAAATTAAACAAAGGCAAGAACTGATTTTGGACTTGAATATATATGCGGTTGCCTTATTCACTAACCTTTTTTAATTCTTAATTTACAGAGACCCTTATGGACACTCGAACGGCCACTGCTGAACTGGGATGGACGGCCAATCCTTCTTCTGGGGTGAGCATCATAAATTCTCTAAAATCTGTGATATAGGAAGGAAATTTGAGTTTTTATTTTAATTGTGTTTTTTCTCACACTGCTACAGTCATTTTGTGTGTAAGAGATGTTTTTTTTATCCTTGTACTAAAAGCTGTAGTTATCCTTGAGCAACATTTCATGAGGAATAGCTATTATAGCAGTGAACCTCAACCAGTGGCTCATGAGCAACAAGTTGCTCACCAACATCTTGGATGCTGCTCTTGTGGCCTCAAAGTTGGTGCTCATGTTTGAATTCCTGGCTTGGAGGCAACTTTTAGGTGCAAAAAATCAGATGTCCTGCCTCCTGCAGCCAGTCCACATAGGGGCTAACACATTTTTTCTACCACCCAGGAACATTTTTCATGCTTGCGTTTCTCTCCAACTCTGGGGGACCCCTAGCATGTTGAGATAGTAATAATTGATATCCGTACTTCCCAACCTGTGGTTGTTAAAAGACTCTGTACTCTTCAATATTGAAAGGGGAATGACAAGAAAATATGGGGAGCAAGTGTTACACATAGATTAATGAAAGAGGAAAGTGAAGTAGAGACTAAGGTCAGATTAATCTGTGGTTCCTCAGGTACTACAGGGACACTTCAATCATCAACCCCTCTCAAAGTCACCAAGACCTCTTACACTAGACACAGTAGACAATATTATAAAATATGACCTGCCCAGTACTTTTGAGGGTGTTGAGATATTTTAACTTATACTTTGTAGCCCTTGATTTCTTGTTCTTCTATATTTTAGTTTTTCAGATAGATGGTGGTATCTGCTGTTTCAGCTTGGACATTGATTTTAGTTCTATGAACATGCTTAGCAATGGTCCCTGTTAACAAAGGACAGACCAGAATTGTGTATCTCAAAGGAGCAGGGCTTCAAGCATATTGGGGCGTCTGAGTAGATCAGGCGATCAGGCATATTGGGGGCTTATCCTCAATTCTCATGAAACTGGGGACAATAACTGACAGAAATGCAGGTCCTCTTCCTCCTCTGCCAACATCCCACCTGCCACATTCAAACCCAAGTGTGCCTCCTAGAGCTTCCTGGTTCTACTGCCACTGCTTTATTCTCACTAGTTATATCAGGTTTTGTTTGTAAACATTAAAAGTGCTTAAACATTTAATTTAATAGGGGTGTATACCCCATTGTTAACCAGTGCAATGAATATGGCTTGGGCTGAACATACTTTTTGCTTAGTGTCTTAATTGTGAAAAATCTTGACCTTTGTTATTACTGGAGCTAACAGGACAAACAGGTAAATTAAAGCTACTCAGTTTTTGGTACTTCTTGAGAGGTAGGTTATTTAGATTACCAGTGCACAGACAATGCCTCTGCATAATCGGCTCCGAAGCAGTCACAACTAAGATTGAGGAAGAAGGCTGTATACTGGTATTCTAATTATATACCTCTTTAGGACCAATCACTAAGTGATTTCCCGTTTACCTGTTTAAATTAAGAAATTAAAAAAACACCAGGCAAAAAGTATGTTCATGTTGTATAAAGGTACTACCAGGGCTGATCCTATCAAATGTGGGGCCCAATTGGGACCATGTTGGCGGGGCCCCTAGACAAAGTGTTGCTGGCTACTGACACACCAAGTGTTTAGGAAAATAAGGGCATACAGGCACAAAATAGAAAGGAAAGGGGCAGACAAGGTAAGAAAGTGAGAGGGATGAAATAGGGGCACATAATAGGGGCACACAGGGTAAGAGAGAGAGGGAGGAAATAGGAGAGTGGACTGGGCCAATTAGTTTGGGGGAGGCTGGGCCGATTCAGCTTGGGAGCAGGCTTGGTTGGATTGGGGGCAAGCAGGGCCTATCAAGGTTGGAGGAAAGCTGGGCCTATTAGAGAGGGGGCAGGCTAGACCTATGGAGTTGGGGGATAGGCTGGCTTATCAGAGTTGAGGGTGGGCTGGACCTATGGATTTGGGGATGGGCTGGACTCTCAAAGTTGGGGGCAGGCCAGGCAGCATCATGTGCTGAGGGAAATATTATCTGTGCTGCCATGTGGTGCGGGGCCCCCAGAGGTGCGGGGCCCAATTGGGCCCAATTGGTCCAATTGGCCTAAGGCCGGCCCTGGGTACTACTTGAGCAAACTCACATTATATTGTTGTATAAATGCAAAGTGGACATAATTGAATTGTTTTCTTTGTGGCATATTATAGAGGTACGTAGTAATAATAATAACAGTAGGCTGCTGTAACGATCTGTTACCTGGGATCCCGGAGGAGGACAGCTGGTCCTAGGCAGACAGATGGCAACTGGAATTCCTCTATGGCTCCGGTCTTCACCGACGCCCTTTTGGGACCCGGACTTTCTGCGGCGGAGTCAGCAAAGGAGCCAAGCGTGTTAGCCAAAAGCGACGTATCCAGGGATCAGGCAAAGGCGTAGTCAATTACAGGCAGTGGTAGGTTTCAGGAAGCAGAGAAGCGAAGTACCAAGGGATAAGGCAAAAGCGTCGTCAAGTTCAAGCAGTGGTCGGTCCGGGCAGCGAAGGTACAAGGTTGAATTAACAGGCCAAGGGTCGAATAAACAGGAAAGCAGGCAAACGGGGCTTGAGCAGGAACTGTGGAAACAGAAGCCAGCTTGGGCAATGTGAGGAGGAAGAGGAAGGTATTTAAGGGGACAGGAACCAATCAGGAGCAGGCTGAGGAAGACAGACAGATCAGGGACCAATAGGAAGCCAGGCGCCCAATTTAGAGGTCATAGCTCCTGTGTTTTGGCGGGAGCATCCATTTTGGCGTGCACAGGTGTTTATGCGCCGGCGCCTAAATTGACGCGCTCCAGCGTTTATGCACTGGCACACTGCTGGTGTTACAGCTGCACTCTTTCTATATAATGGAGTTTTGGGTGCTGAACTAAAATACATCAGTAAAATATGTATTGGTTTAAAAGGCTGTCAGATGAAAGCCTTCTGAAATCTTAACCTTTGGCCACCTTTCTGGATTATAACAGCCTTTATAGGAGTGACATGCTTTTGATATATTGAGCTTTCTCGGAGGCCTTGACCCGAGCAGACTTTATGAGTTATTACTGGCTGTGTGCATGTGCAGTCATTCTGGGCTCTGGTGACTGCACCGCAAGATACCATTTTGCAGATTTGCACCTCCATGGGTCAGTTTCCCTATAGATTCTTTCCTACGCTCCATGAAATTTTAGTGAGGTTTTTATGATAGACATTAATGCAGAAGCAAATATCCTCTTTAATAGCATCATTCTTTGCAAAGAATCGTGTGGCAGAAACATTAGCCAGGGAGATTGATGGATATTAAAGTGAGGGTACTAGGAATGGCTCCTTAACCCTTTTAATTCAGG
Source organism: Xenopus petersii (assembly GCA_038501925.1). Taxonomy (NCBI): domain Eukaryota; kingdom Metazoa; phylum Chordata; class Amphibia; order Anura; family Pipidae; genus Xenopus; species Xenopus petersii. The sequence goes on along the minus strand of CM076680.1, from coordinate 30,660,922 downwards.
TCAGTGTGAATGAAAAGCAGTGGGGGATGAAGTTTTTATCCCTTCAATTAGAAGCGTGAACAACAAATAGAAAGATGACCTATCTTTAGTTGTATCGGACTTATGAGGCAAGATATAGTTTGTGCATTGTTTAAATAATGTTGGAATGTCACAGGTAATAAGGCAGGGAAGAATGAAGGTTGTAGAGGCCTGTTGTAGAACAGTGTCTTTGGTCAGACTATGAATGAAGTTGCAGAACAAGGTTGGATAAAACTGTTCAGGGTTAAGGATTACAGAGGGCCTGTGGGTTCCTTGACTAATGCAGTACAAGCAGCATCTTTCCCGAGGCATGGAAGGGGGCTGTAAAAATATTTTGCTATAGGGTCAATACAGATATCCATGTACTTGTTGCTACACAGCTTTAAATACCCAGAAAGTCTCAGAGTAGGGGCCTAATAAATAGAATCTCTTCACCCACAGTTGGAGCTGAGGAAAATTCCCACCATATTCCAACAGAGCCCCCTTAGCTCAACAAGGTTACAGATATAGAAATCATTGATGTTTCTCTGTCATCATAGGGGGACACAGGGACGATGGGGTTAAGCTCCATCCTCCAGGAGGCAGGACACTTACTAATAAATTTGTGGGCGTGCCTAACCGGCTTAACCCCCACACTCCAGCTTATCCAATCAGTTTTTTAAGTGTCCTGCTACCAGGAGGATGGACGTCCAGCGTCATGGATATGACTATTTCTTCCTGGGTTCTTACTCTGGCAACATTTGTTTGTCCTTAGTACAGTCCCAGTATTCTCCGCCCACCGGGGTCATTTCCTAGCCACTAAAGGCTATAACGACCACCCAGACATATCCCTGCTAAGCTTGGCGAAGGCAGATGGTCTGGCCGGGATGGGCACGAGGTGAGTACCTGCCTTGGGCATAACAGCTCACCTCACAATTCTGGCTTGGCAGCCTCCCCCCCTAGTGGGTAGCCCCCCCCTTCTCCCTCTCCTTACTGAGCGTTGAAGGGTGCAAGACGTGCTCTTGTACTGGCCAGATTCTCTCCCTCCATTCCGTTTTCTGGGCGCTCGTAAAGAGCTGGTGGAAAAGTCTGCGCCTGCTGACTAAGTGAGGAGACGGCTGAGGGGGGAGAGGGCCGGATCACGCTGCGCTGGAACGCATGCTGCGTATGCGTTCCGGCGGCCATCTTGCGTACCTTGTGCGCATGCGCGTATGCGTTCCAGCGGCCATCTTGCGCACATAGTACTCCTGCTGCGCACCGGGGGATCCACTTCTCCGCTCCTGCAAGTTTTTTAGCCGAGTTGTAAGCGGTTGGTGGCTTGCTCCACACTCCTACTTACCCAATCTCCATGGCAGAAGGTAGGCCAGAAGGGTTATTCACCAGGGCGGGGGGGAAGGCTGCCAAAACAGCGCAGATTAAATTTTTTGCCTGTGCCAATTGCAATGTTAAGCTGCCTCGAGGGCAGGGGGAGCCGCTCTGCAAATCCTGTTTAGTGGGGCAGAGTACTGCGCTCATTTCAGAAGATGTTTCAAGCCCACCAGCGGCTCAGCCAGAGAATCCTTCAAGGGAGAGTATTTCTCAAGGTCAGGGGCCCAGCTCGGATACTGATGTGCCAGCACCATTGTGGGCCATTCAATTAACACAGTCCCTTGCTTCCTTGCAGGGTCTTCCCTCTATTGCTGACAATTTAGGAAGAGTGTTAGCCAGACTTGACCAAAAGACTAGCTCTAAGCGTAAGCGGTCTGAAGAAACTAAAGTGGCCACTACGTCTGCTCATTATTTATCTGACGAATCTGCAGCTGAGCAGGCATCCTCACAATCTGAGGGAGAATTACTTCCTTCTGATGTTTCGTCTGGGGAGGAGGAAGAAACTGTGGAGGACCACAGAGATCATGATAGTCAGCATGATGTGGAGGGTATTATTAAGGGTGTTATGGATGTGTTGAATATATCACAAACGCCCAAATCCCAGGATGATTTGGGGTTATTCAAGAGGAAGCAGAAATCCGAAGTTTGTTTTCCTTCTCATGAGCATCTTCTTCACATAATACAAGAAGAGTGGAGTGTTCCAGAAAGAAAGTTTCAGACTACTAGAAAATTTTCTAAGTCTTATCCATTTTCTAAAGAGCTGGTGGAAAAGTGGACTAATCCCCCAGCAGTAGATGCACCTGTATCAAGATTGGCCAAATCAACTACATTGCCGGTCACAGATGCGGCATCCTTCAAAGACCCATCCGACCGAAGATTGGAAGGTTTTCTTAGGTCAATATACTCTTCGTCTGGGTCAGCTCTTCGCCCATGCCTGGCCTCGGCTTGGGTGGCCAGAGCAATTCAAGCGTGGTCCGAATCACTTGTCAAGGACATCCAGAATGCAGTTTCCAGATCCGATCTGTTATCGTCAGCCAATGCGATAGCAGAGGCATCGGCTTATTTGTGTGATTCTGCACTAGACACAGTTCAAGTCACGGCACGTACATCCGCTCTTTCTGTTGCAGCACGTAGAACACTGTGGCTGAAAAATTGGTCAGCAGATCTGAGTTCTAAGAAGTCCTTGACATCTCTTCCATTCAAGGGACAGCGTCTGTTTGGTGAAGAGCTTGAAAAGATTATTTCGCAGGCTACGGGAGGAAAAAGCACTTTTCTTCCACAGGCCAAAAGTAGAACAACTACATCTACCAGACGGGGAAGGTTTTTTCGTGGCTCAAGTAGACGATACACACGAAGAAACAATTCACCACAGCGGTCTCACTTTCGAGCCAAAACAAACGACAAAAGTCGCATGCACTGGAAGACCAATCGACCTATTGTCAAGCCCGCAGCAGATAAATCTTCTTCAGCCTGACGGGGCACCCCCTCCGGAGTTGGGGGAGCGTATTGGGGGCAAGTTGCTCCAATTCCGGGAGGTGTGGAACAGCCATGCGTCAGATATGTGGGTGAACGAAATCATTTCCGAAGGTTACCACATAGATTTCTCAACCATTCCTTGCAAAAGATTCATCATGTCCAGGGTTCCTGCAGACTCAGACAAAGCTGCTGCCTTTCTAAATTGCATCACAAATTTAGAACAAACTGGAGTGATTGTTCCAGTGCCACATTCAGAGAGATTTTCCGGATTCTATTCCAACATTTTCATTGTGCCAAAGAAAAACGGCTTGTTCAGGCCGGTACTAGATCTCAAACAGCTGAGCAAGTTCGTCAGATCAGTACGATTCAAAATGGAGACCTTGAGGTCAGTGATAAGAGGGATGGAGAAAAATCAACTGCTGATGTCTATCGATATCAAAGATGCGTACCTCCACGTACCAATCTGGCCGCCACATCACTCCTTCCTTCGATTCGCATTCAGGAATCATCACTACCAGTTTGTGGCTCTGCCGTTCGGACTCTCTTCAGCCCCCAGAGTGTTCACAAAACTAATGGCAGTATCGGCTGCAGCATTACGTCTACAAGGGATTTCAGTCACTCCTTATCTGGACGATCTGCTTCTGAAAGCCAGATCAGAGGAGAAGGCAGAGGAAGATCGGAGCAAAGCAATCAATCTTCTGCAGAATTTTGGCTGGACCATAAATTGGTCAAAGTCCAATTTGCGACCCAGTCATCACATGACATTCCTGGGTCTCGAGTTCAATACCATCACACAAATGGTGCATCTTCCGTTGGACAAGCAAATGAAGGTCAGGAATCAAGTCCGTCTTCTCCTCCGAGATCGGAGTCCAACTGTTCATTTAGGAATGAGAGTGCTGGGACTCATGGTTGCTACCATAGAAGCCGTTCCATTTGCACAGATTCACTTACGACCGTTGCAAGCGAACATTCTAACATCGTGGAAAGGAGGAGCTCTCACTCGCAAGCTCAATTTATCCCAGTCGACAAGGGTAGCCATTCAGTGGTGGCTGCGACCGACCAATCTCTCCAAGGGTCAATCCTGGGCGACGCTAGATTGGAAGATAATTTCCACAGATGCCAGTCTGAGAGGTTGGGGAGCAACCTGGGACAACTTGTCTGCCCAAGGCCAATGGTCTCCAGGGGAGTCCAAACTTCCCATCAACATTTTAGAGCTGAAGGCGATAAAGCTAGCTCTATCCGAGTGGACAGAGTTGTTACAAGCAAGTCCGGTTCGGTTACAGAGCGACAATGCTACCGCAGTAGCGTACATAAACCGCCAGGGAGGTACTCGCAGCAAGGCGGCGCTGTTGGAAGCTCAACAAATTCTCAGTTGGGCGGAAACCAACGAAGTACAGCTGTCCGCGATCCATATCCCAGGAGTTCTAAATACCAAAGCAGACTACCTCAGCAGAATTCGTCTAGATCCGGGAGAATGGGAACTTCACCCAGACGTGTTTGCAAAACTAGTACTCCAATGGGGACAACCACAGGTCGATCTAATGGCATCAAGAGACAACACAAAGGTGCCTCGGTTCTTTGCTCGTTACCGAGAAAGACTGGCGGCAGGGGTCGATGCCATGACACAGAAGTGGCAGTTCAACCTAGCGTACATATTCCCTCCGCTACCCATGCTTCCACGAGTCCTCAAGAAGATCAGACAGTCCGGCATCACGGTAATTGTGGTGGCTCCATACTGGCCTCGGAGGACTTGGTTTTACGACCTTCAGGAAATGTCAATAGCACAACCGATACGTCTCGGGAACAGGCCGGACCTTCTGTTCCAAGGGCCCGTTGCACATCACAACCCAGGGCTGTTCGCTTTGACGGGGTGGCTGTTGAGGCAGACATCTGGCGAAAACAAGGGTTAACAGAAGAAGTTATTGCCACATTATTGAGAGCTCGTAAGTCTTCATCTTCAAAGTCATACTACAGAGTCTGGCAGTCCTATCGGAGTTGGTGCGAGGAGTTCAATCTATCCTTTCACAAACTTAGCATCCCGAGAGTCCTGTCTTTCCTGCAGCGCGGGCTCCGGCGAGGTCTAAAACTCAGCTCTCTGAAAGTGCAAGTATCAGCTCTGTCAATCCTATTTCAGTCCAAACTAGCCTTGAATGATACAGTACGTACATTTCTGCAAGGAGTGGCACACATAGTTCCTCCGTATCAGCCTCCAGTTCCAGCATGGGATTTAAACGTTGTTCTCGAGGCCCTTCTTGACCCTCCGTTCGAACCGATGGGATCTATTTCTGATACCTGGCTTACTTGGAAGGTAGTGTTCTTATTGGCAATTACATACACTAGAAGAGTGTCAGAACTGAGTGCACTATCGGCAGATCCATCTTTTCTAGTGTTCCACAAGGATAAGGCAGTCCTACGTACAGTTCCATCTTTCCTTCCTAAGGTGGTCTCGTCATTTCACATCAACCAAGACATTGTTGTTCCCTCTCTCTGTCCGGAACCAAAAAATGATAAGGAACGTCGACTACACAGCTTAGATGTAGTTAGAGCCTTACGATGGTATATTGAAAAGTCAAGGTCTTTTCGACGGTCTCAAACTCTCTTCGTATTACCATCAGGGCCCAGGAAGGGTCATCCTGCATCTAAAGCTACCATTTCTAGATGGATCAAGGAGACCATCAGACAGGCATACATGGCCAAAGGGAAGATTCCACCGGAGGGAGTTCGAGCTCATTCTACAAGAGCAATCGGAGCTTCCTGGGCTTGGCGTAATTCGGCCTCATTGGACCAGATCTGCAGGGCGGCTACCTGGTCCTCTGTACATACTTTTACAAAATTCTATAAAGTTGATATTTTTTTCTTCAGCTGAAGCATCTTTTGGGCGCAAGGTGCTGCATTCTGTGCTGAAGTAATGGTTAGTTCTGTTTCCCGCCCTGCTGTTTTTGGGGGCTGCTTTGTTAAGTCCCCATCGTCCCTGTGTCCCCCTATGATGACAGAGAAAACAGGATTTTTTATACTTACCGTTAAATCTGTTTCTCTGTGATCAATAGGGGGACACAGGGCGGCCCGCCCTAAAACTTTTGTTTATTGACCATTTGGTCATTTCGGGATAATTCCCTGATTTACCTTCTACGTGGGCTATTATTTTGATTATTACGTTATCTTGTTACAGCATCTTTTGTGACAAACTGATTGGATAAGCTGGAGTGTGGGGGTTAAGCCGGTTAGGCACGCCCACAAATTTATTAGTAAGTGTCCTGCCTCCTGGAGGGTGGAGCTTAACCCCATCGTCCCTGTGTCCCCCTATTGATCACAGAGAAACAGATTTAACGGTAAGTATAAAAAATCCTGTTTTCAGACATACAACCATAGTTCCAAGAATATCTGGGATTTCAGATTCACTCTATATCTCTTCCTATTTGGCCTTCAAGTTGATTTGTCAGTATCGGAGATATAATAGGCTTTCTCCACAAATCTAAACATGAATCTGATCCCTCCCCACACTACTCTATACCATCACCTTACAGGGATTAAGGGCAAATTATTCCTTTCTACAGGTATTTTAGGTGCATTGAGTCTCTCTCTTTCTAGGTATTGTGAGTAGATGGTTATGTTTGTAGGTACTGCTGGTAGATCTGTCCTCTCTCTTGGTTTTGTGACTGCTTTCTTTTTCTGCAGGTATTATGGGTTTGTCCATCTCCTGTGTTACTATAGTGGCTACATTCTTCCTCTCTATGCTTTTTGTGTACATCCTTTCTTTCGATAAGTATGGTGGATAAATTCTTTCTGTCCTGGTCTCCTAACAATTAAGTCCTTTGTGTCTCCTTTCCTCACTTATTCTCTCCTTCTTTGTCCCTTGCTCTCCCCTCCCGAGTTCCCTCTTTCTCTCGTTACAGTTAAGATCTGTAATTAGGAAACATTAGCAGCCTGAAAGCAGCTTTCATACCTGAAACATCGGCAGTAAATGCACTCAGCAGTTCTCTTCCGTGGCTATTAATGTCACTTTTATGAAGTAATGAAGAACAAAACACCCTTAGGCACTTTAAACCCTTGTTTTTTTTAATACAGCGTGTGCCTTTTCTGCAGCGAACAATCTCCTTGTTTGCACGAACAATTCAAGCATTGAACAACCTGAGCGAGGGACCCTTATGATTAGTGGCTATGTGGCGCCTGTTATCATCATCCTTTATTTACGCATCAACATTTTACGCCGAACTTTGCAATGGAGAAGTGACACTTTTGACAGTATGTTCAAAACACAGTCAAAGAAATGGATTAAAGAGAAACTTTATTCAAAGAGGAGTTCTTCCTCTCTTGCCAGTGATGCAGGGTCAGTCGGCATTTATTCTCATGTTCTTTAATACTAAATAGATACTAAAATATGAATATACTACGCTGTGGATGCACCCTTGAAGAACAGTGATTTTCCTGCTGCAGTTGGGTTCCACCATATCATGACTTTTAATCTTGCCCAGATTAGGAAGCCTTGCTCGGACAACAACAAAAGAGACCATTTCACGATAAAACTTAGAACGCAAAAGTTTAACTTTGATATGGGTCTTGTAATTGATTTTATATGATTTACAACCTTGGCTCCTCTTTTCTTAGCTTTGGATGGTTACTGTGGGTGGTTATATTGCAACAGCTGATTAGAATATTTGGATGTACACATAGACATTTGTCTATAGCAAACAGTGTTATTTTAAGAGATAGAGTAGAAGGAAAATACTTCTGAGCTCCTGTCATATGCAGACATACAAATACTTTCAGTTTCTATAGTGTTTATATTATTTCTTCCCTAACTATATGTATTAATTACAACTTTATCCACGTTTCTTTTGGAAATACCAAAGGTGCTCAGCTATGATCAAGAGATCTGTCATGATTTGTATGGTGTAGTTTTTAATTCTCAGTTACACTGCAAATAATTCACTTTACCATATAATATTATATTCCTGAACCCGGCAAATATATTTTTTTAGTTGTAATATTGGTGTGTAGGCAGCTATCTCAGGCCATTTTGCCTGATTCTATGCTTTCAGAAAGAGCCAGCACTTCATGATGTAACTGCTTTCAGACAGGCTATTGTTTCCCTTACTCAGTGTAATTGAAGGAGTCACAGTGGGACTTGGATTTTTAATATTAAGCGCTATTCTCATATCTACCAGGGAGCTGTTATCGTGTGTCAGGGAACTGTTATCTGGTTACATTCCCATTGTTCTGTTAGGCCACTGGGAGAGGGAGGGGGTGATAGCACTCCAACTTGTAATGTAGCAGTAAAGAGGAAACTTCTGGGAAACAGACTACATATCTAGCCCCATGTCAGATTTTAAAATTAAATTTAAAAATATTTGTTTGTTTTTTAAAAAAAAGGAATTTCAGTGCAGAAGTCTGCTGGTGCAGCACTTTTAACTTGTGCGTTTTGAAAAAAAAAAACATGTTTTCCCATGACAGAATCCCTTTACGGCTTTCAGAAAGTGCAAACATAGCAGGCACAGGGAAACTGGTTTTAGAAAGTTTATAACGAGCATATGTGACCTCTATGTTTATTCTTCCCTTCTCTTCCTTCCTAACTATTTCTTTCCCTTGCCATGTATTACAAGCATCTATTACTATATTGTAATCCCTTTATTTTATCTTTTCCTGTCATACCCATCTTCTTCCACGCCTTCTAACCCACCTTTCCTATTCATTACTGTGAATACCTCCAACACCTTTTAAATAAACCCTTCCTTTACTTCACCGCTTGCCATATCATGTATTACAACCATCCATTTTGTCATATATCGACCCACTCCCATCCCTTGCAGTAGTCCCCAAAACTCTTAACCCTGTTATTTTGCTCCCACCACCTCTTTTTCCTTTTGTCTATTTTATTTACAATTAACAGTATTTTCTTGCCCACCTTATTGCCATATTTGCTCTATTTTTTCCTCATCTTTGTATTTCACCTTTTCTCCCTTTTGCCTTCTTCATGTCATGTTCTCCCCACCCTTCACTGTATAAAATATTTTTGCCTTTCTCCATTGTATTGGTATAAGTTGATTTTCTTTCTTCACTATCTTCCTATATTACACTATTCTTCTGTACTTGAATTTATAGCAAGCTGTACATATGGTGCCTTATATGTTTGGGCCTGTGGCTTTGATATCAGAATCCCTGCTGTAATATAACAAGCTTTCCCTGGTTAGAGATGACATCAGAGAGAACTTTATAATCAGGAGAGCAGAATGCAGATCCTTCTTTTAGAGCTTTGGAGGCTAATTAGCATTTAGAAACATATCCGCACTTATTGAAAGACTCTTCTTCCCCAGTCAGAAAACAGGCCAATCAGTGATTGGGATGTAACTGAAGAAGAGAGCTGAAAGTACTGCTGTGCAAAGGCATGCCTGATTAGTTTTATTATAGCCAACCTTTTTATTTCAACATAGAGAATTACATATATTTCTGTTGTCTTAGTTTTCATGGGCATGCTATGTTTCCTATTTATTTTGCTATTATTTCTTCTGCATCATATGTTACCTTCTTTCATTTCATGTCAGCCTATACTGTATGTCTAACTATGTGCCATACTATAGAATAAAGTTGTTTTCTGGATCAGGGAAATTGACAAACTGTTACTGGTGTTATCTGTGTTTGTAAAGTTGATATCTTGTACACTAGGTACTTTAGCAGGATAAACATGAATGTTGACTTTTGGTTCTATAAAAAGAGATGCTTATATGAAAGACAGCCTGTTGGCTATGGTAAACTCATAAAAAGTGAACTAAATAGTGGAGCAGTAGTAGTAGGTTATAACATATTTATCCAGTCTGCAATGGAAAAACAACACAAATCTTAAATATGTGCAGTTACTCCCACAATGTCTGTCAATCAGTGATTTCAATCTGCACTAGTGGTGAACTAAAGGTTCTGACCCCATTATTGAAACAACATGCCAATCCTTCAAGGTTTTTTTTCTACTGCTCGGTTCCTGAAAGACAGTCCTGCACATTTTCAGCCTCTCAGATGAAAGATTAATGCCTGCTTTTGACAAAATCCATTTCTGCTACACATTCCCCATTCACAACACTGGGGGTAATTCAATTTCAAGATTCAGAAAATTAAAGTTACTTAAAGTTTCAGTTACCAGTTTGCATTTCGAGTTCATTAGAGTCAGGTTTGGGAAGCGTTATTTTTTTTTGTTGAGCGCCACTGGTTGGAGAGACTGAAAGAATCTGAAGTCCAGTAATCTCAAAAATTGTTACATAGTTAAGTTGGGTTGAAAAAAAACTCCATTGAGTTCAACCCCTCCAAATGAATCCCAGCACACATACATACACACCCACTGAAGCTATATACCAATATCTATATTAATTGTAGATTTTAGCATCACTATAACCTTGGATATTATGTATGTCAAAGAAATCATCCAAGCCCCTCTTAAAGATGTCAACAGAATCAGCCATCACAACATCATCCGGTAGTACATTCTACAACCTCACTGTCCTCACTGTGAAGAGCCACCTATTCTGCCTGAAATTAATGTTCTTTTCCTCTAGTCTCAGGTCCGGATTGAGAATTAAAATAGGCCCTGGCATTTCAGGTACACAGAGGCCCAATCAGCCCACTCAGAGGCCCAAACAGCCCCTACCAGCCCACTGAATACTGATTTATATGGCACCTTATAGCAGCCCCTCTGGCATTTGCCAGAACCCACAGATTGCCAGTCCGGGCCTGTCTAGTCTGAAGGGATGGCCTCTGGTCAGATGATCCATTTTATGGAAAAATATATCTCCCACTAGCATCTTTTCTTTAGAGAAAATAACCCCAATCTCATAGTTTAAATCTTCCATCCCCTCAACCAGTTTCTGCACTCTCTCAAGCTTATTCATATCCTTCTTTAGGACCAGAGCTGAAAACTGCACTGTATACTTCAGGTGAGGCCTTACCAGGGACCTATAAAGAGGAAAAATTATGTTTTCATTCCTTGAATTAATGCCCCTTTTTATGCAAGACAAAACTTCATTTGCTTTAGTAGCCACAGAATGGCACTGCCTAGAATTAGACAACTTATCTTCAAAAACTCCTACATCCTTCCCATTAGTGTAAAACTTGCATTTATATTATTCTGCCAAAGTATATGCATAGTCTTGCATTTATCAACATTGAACCTCATTTTCCAGTTTGCTGCCCAGTATTCTAATCTAGTGAAATCACTCTGCAAAGTGGCAGCATCCTGCATGGAACTTCTGCACAATTTAGTATTAGCAGCAAAAACAGAAACCGTACTTTCAAATCCCACCTCCTGGTCATTAATAAACAAGTCGAAAAGAATAGGACCAAGTACAGACCCTTGTGGTGGTGGTTGCTGGACTTTTTCAGTTAAAACTTCCTTTGAAGGTCCAGCACAGTAGAATGACTATAGAGGAAGCAGACCCTGCGACCGTGTTGGGGGCCAGGGGGTCAGAACCAAGTGGTCCACTTCTTCTATAGTTTTGAGCAATCCCTCCCAGCCGCTTGCTTACCTTGGAGCAGGGACTCTGGGGAGGGAGGACAAAGAGAGGTATCAGAATTGACAGTTGGGGGAGTGGGAGAGGGCTAGCGGTGGTTAGGGAGTTGGCAGGTGAGAGGCAAGAAGTAGGCAGGCTGGGTCAGGTAGGCAATGCCATGCGCTGACTATTTTTGATGGTGGGCCTTGCGCAAGCCCGGGTACGCCACTGGTCTAACCTTCAGTCTATAACTTATTCAACCATAGTTCCCAGAACATCTAGCAGAGTATATACATTATCCCATAATGGACCCCCAAGCTGTTTTTTCAGTGATAGAAAAATATTAATTAACTCCAAATATTTTAACCTAACTGATTTTATACTACCCCACTAAAATTTACCAAAAATAATAATTTACAACAGCAAGGTAATGAGTTAGAAGATCTCAGTTAAAGTAATTTATGTTGACCGAAATTGGACTTGACACACAGAGGTTCATGAGGCTTAAAACAAAAGTTGAAGCAAGTTTACCCAAACAACCAACACCAACATCTACCATGGGCAGAATGTTTGAATGTGAAGGGGATGGAGGACGGGAACGGAGGACGGGAACACCATAATGATCAAAATGCAATGTGTGCCATAAATCTTGAATCTTAGCTATATGGCATGGCAACTGTTGTTTTTTGAGAGGAAGGAACCAGATTAAGAGTAAATATATTATTTACAATATTACTCTTCTAAGCTTTACATGTAAAAATACAATTTGATAAATAGTGGTATTACTATAATCGCTAATAATAAAGCCAACCTTTAAGTACTTTTGAAATATCAAGAAGGTACTCTTTGCCTCTCCCAGATCATGCAACCTTAGTTGTTTTCATTGTTGGATATCGAAATACACATTGCTGGAATACTGCTAAATTGACAGTTATTGTTGTTGAGAATTAAATCTATCTTTCCGCTGCTGCCTCTTCACGCACACCTTATCCTCTCTCATCTCCTGTTTATTTCATTACCAGAACAATAATATTGCTTTTTGAGATGGGGTTTTAATTAGTTGCCGAGGTGACTTCCTTCCCACAGCTTGCAGAGTGCAAATTTCTAAAGTACCATGAAGTGCTATCCAGCCAGATTAATCTTTGTGATTAATATCACTTACCTTTGTGATGCAGAAATATAGATAATGAGAAGCGGAGATAAGAGGATGCTGGGTGAGGAGCCTACCTTATGCAAGACATACTGTCCTCTGAAAATAAGTCCTGCTTGTATGGTGGGTGCTTATTAAAGGGGGAAATCTGTATAGGAAAGGAGAGAAAAAAAACTGATGTTTATGAATTAAATGAGCAAATAGGGTGTTGAGCTGCAATTGCTATAACTCTCCTCCTGCCTTTGGCGACTGAGAACCATTTACCTCTTATAGTTTTCCTTATGCCATTATTTTTAGTCAACGTAAAAATGTATCCTCTAGGTATTTCTCTTTGAGTATGATATACAGTATGCCCTGTAAGTAAGTAGCACTAACATTCCAGTTATTTCTATTCTGTAGTTCTAAAAAATACATCTTTTTTTCAAGACAGTCTTCATTTGGAGTGCAGTGTGTTTGCATCGCCAATAAATAGAAAATGTAGAAAACCTTCTGGATAAACCGAAATCATCATTTTCAGTTTTTTAAAAGCCTCAAATGAATATGGCTAGAAATGCTGTATTTTATTTGCTGAACCAGCAAGTTTCAGCAACCCGGTTACAGTAATGATCCAGCCCTTCAAAGTCCAGAGGAGCTCTCCACCATCGATCTTATTAGGCCATCTTTTGAAAGTCAGTGTGCTTTGGGCAGCAGAAAATTAGGTTTGTCTGTCCCATGTTTCTAAGATGCCATGTAATGTCAATCTCAATTAATTACTAATTAGTCGGATATTGTGAGTCTTTGCTAACATTACCCATAAGGTTTAAAACAAGAGGCACTGCCTGAGCTTTCTGTCATATTGAAGCCAAAAAGGGCTATGCTCTATCTCAAGTCAATCCTAAAATATAGTTTTTGCTAAGAGAGTCAGACCTGTTGAATGTGCCTTTGTTCCAAGCTGAGACATTGTTCTGCCTCCACTTTTGCTCCGATAACTAATCTTTTGTGTATGTATTGCAAGCACCAGGGATGTACATCAACATAATGACTATGATAATTTGGAAAGGCAGGCTGTGGAAGCCGGGCTTGTATAATTTAGCAAAATAACAATGTGCATAATAAAGGGACTATGAGCCAGTGATTAAAATTATTGCACGGAAAGAAATGACATTATTTAGAGCTGAAATTCCTATCTTAAGGTCATTGTAGCTCAGAAACAATGGTGGATTCAGAGGCATTTGTCTCAAGGATTACAAGTGGTAGGCAGAGGTAATAAAGGAGGGTGCACTTCTCCATGTGCTGAATGACATCCAAAAACCATATTTGCGGCTATGAATGCTGGGACTTGTGGATCAGTGGCAGTAGAAGTAGCCTTGCTTGCTGTATTATGTGGCTAATAACACACATGGTGCAGATGCTTAGACAGAGAAAATTCCACTACTGCCCCTGACTGCTGGAGCCTAAGGCCAGTGGTTACCATGACATCTTTCTGTCAGTCTGCACTAGTTTTCGGACAGAACATGCTCTAATGTGCATTTTTAGCCCCCAAATCTGCCCCATGTGCACCCTGATGGTCATAACATTATAGTCTATAATATTCAGCGCTGATGCTTATGGTATGTTTTGCACCAGAACAAAAATGTCACCTATGACATTAGCCTCCCTGTTTTTGAGCAAATGTCCATATTTCATTGCTCCATGTGTTCTACATATGGTTCTTTTGATTCAGTAACATTATTGGTGGCAACAGGAGGAAACTCTGTTGTTCTCTGCCAAAGGACCATGGTGGTCACAAATCCTGTGCCATGGCCATAATCCTGTGCCATAGCCATAATAGCTGCTTTGCCTATATCTGGTATATAGAATTTAACAACACCACTGCACACAATGGAGCAAGAAAGGGACAGATGGAATAAGTAGCATCAGAACATTTTTTTATCAGCTTACTTTCCTGCAACTGTTCTTTTGTAACTGGACTTTCACTGAGGCATCTATAAGTCTTTTTGCTTTCATTAATATTTCAGTATGACTGTAGGTTATCCAATGGGGACCTTAATAATGCATAGAGTGTCCAGAAAAAGAACCAAATTGAATTTTGTGGAGAAAAGTAGAGGTGTGTGTATAAAATGGCAACTATTAATATACATTATATATCAGACTGAAGTATATCCTGTGGTTTGAATTATTACAGCAATTTTATTTACTGTTTTTTAGTTGGGCCCTCTCTATTTAGGTGATTGCTTTACATGGTCTACTTTCTTATAATCAAATTCCTGTTTTTCTGCAGTGGGAAGAGGTGAGTGGCTATGATGAAAACCTCAACACAATCCGTACATACCAAGTGTGCAATGTCTTCGGTCCAAGCCAAAACAACTGGCTCCTCACTACCTTCATCCCAAGGCGTGGGGCCCATCGTGTCTATGTGGAGATGCGTTTTACTGTTCGGGACTGTAGCAGCCTCCCAAATGTCCCAGGTTCTTGTAAAGAAACATTTAATTTGTACTACTATGAGACAGACTCAAATATTGACAACAAGATATCTACATTTTGGAACGAGTCTCCCTACTTAAAGGTGGACACTATCGCTGCTGATGAGAGTTTCTCACAAGTGGACTTTGGTGGGAGACTGATGAAAGTCAACACAGAAGTTCGTAGTTTTGGCCCTCTAACCCGCAGTGGCTTTTACTTGGCATTTCAGGATTATGGAGCATGTATGTCACTCCTCTCAGTTAGGGTCTTCTTCAAGAAATGTCCCAGCGTGGTTCAGAATTTTGCAGTCTTCCCTGAAACCATGACTGGGGCAGAGAGTACCTCTTTAGTTATAGCCCGGGGAACTTGCATACCTAATGCTGAGGAGGTTGATGTTCCTATCAAACTGTACTGCAATGGGGATGGGGAATGGATGGTTCCTATTGGCAAATGCACCTGCAAGGCTGGATATGAGCCTGAAAATCATATTGTCTGCAAAGGTAAGAGTATTACAATCTTCTTATGATTTGATATCATTTGTGAATCTCTGTTACTGTGTTTAAAAGGACATATATTAGGTATGGTAAACTACATTAACCTCTTCTCCGAATGTAGAGCTTTGCTAAGGGTCACTGAAAAATTAGTACCAACTAGTGTACTAGCAAACTTGTATGACCTGTAAAATCATTTTGAACACTTGTGTACGGCCAACTTTGATAAAGCAAAGTTCCTTTGAACTTTTGTTATTTGAGTTTATCCAACGATCAACTATAAAGCTGCCCTAGGCAGCCAATAAAAGGGCTACTGAGAAATAGTAGGACATTGCTCAGAGTAATCGGCTCCTTTTTCTACTGCAAAAGAAGAACGTTACCAGGTTAAAACAACACAAGGGTGTTAAATAATTTAAAATAAGCTCTGCAAAGTCTTGAAAACTTTATGCATAAATATTTATGAATGTTACAAAAATCCTCATTCTCATAGGAACAACGTGTTCTTTAGATATAATTTCCCTTTAATCTCTTCCTGCTAGATAGCATAACTCGAGGGTGTGTTAAATTGCCCAGTTTTTCTTGTACTGAAGAGAAAACTTAATTCATCTCATTGATATTCCCTCATTTGCTGAACATTTTGTTTCTGGCAGTTATTGCCCAAGAGGCTTTAGAGGATACAGCGCTCTAACAATAATTGCTATGCACATGAGACTTCCTAAATATTTTTAGCACCCTAGATTTCTAAATTGTACTCTTCTATCTGTCTGACAGCATGTTCACCTCTTTTATTTGTGCTGTACCCAAGGGATATGGGGCAACTTGCTGTACTCTAGGTGTTCTTCAACGCCAGACAACACTGAATGGCAATTCATGCTGGAGATTTTCATTAAAATTGACCAAATTAACCACAGCCATCCATCCATCCATCAACCATCAATGAAAGAAATCAAACTTAAACCAGAAATAATGTGATTCTAATTTATTTTAGTAAAGATAAGGAACTGACTTTCTTTATATGTCTAGTAGTCCAGATAGGGCAGATAATCAGCCAATCACAGTCCTTATTTGGGACCCTCATGAACTGTGTGCTTCCCCAACATTTTCTACATGAATGCGGCTCATTGAACCAGATTTAATACACAAGGAACTGGCTTTCTGCAGTAGGCATCCATGGAGCTGCCTATGATTTATTTGGTCAAGTCATTAAGCAGCAAAGTGCTTTCTCCTCTTTTGTGGAGAATTGATTGTAGCAGGAAGTCACAAAGCGGTAGCAGCAATTGTCATTGTGACATTACCAATAAACGAGCCATAACTAATAACGGACGTCAGTCAACATCTAATGTCACCCTCTATCTTTTTCATCATTATAACCAAAGTTAAGTGAAGGAACTGCCTGTACCAGGACTGTCCTCTGGCTGCCAACTTTTCTGAACTTTCCTTTGGGCTTCCACAGTAACAAGGTATTCTCTACTTTAGTGACAGCCAAGAAGAGTTTTCCCTATACCCGTATCTTAATGTTAATGCTAGTCTGGATCAATTCATATCTAAAATGGATAAAGTAAGCAGAATTGCCTACCATGGTTCTGATAGAGACAGTGGACTGGAGTAATAGTGACAGACTGTCGTGGAATTTGTAAAGCTTGCAGATTTATAACCACCAACTGACCTAAGGGTGATATTTTTGTTTTAGTTGTACCAAGCCTTAAAGTATAAAGAGAATTGTGATTAATCAGTATCTAAGAGGAAGAAAGACATTGATAAAGGAATCACTGTTGTGGATTGTATCTTTTAACAGTGCACAAAAACCTCTTTGGAGGATGCAAAAAATGGTCAGTAGCATTTTTTCTGGAGGGCAAAGGTAAGCAGTGCTGGTAAAGGCAAGTGTGACTGAGGAGATCAAGAGGGAGTTTGGTTTTTGGCACAGTTTTTTTAGACAATTGTTGAAGCTTCTTACATTAGAGTGTATATCTGGGCTTACAATCATATCTTCATAAAGCAAATTATTAATAAGTTTGATAAAGTGAATAATTATAAAAAAATATATATCTTGGTGTCCATGGTCTGTCTGCCAGGTTCCATAACTTCTTTGTTTTTTGGCAGAATTGTGCATGTGTTCGATAGTTCTACGTCACAGATACAGCATTAATAGGAATCAGGGGTTGTTCAGAATTGCTGGATTATGTTGGTAAACACTAAAAATTACACATAGAGTGGGGAGTCCAGAGCTCGAGCCTAGGGTTATAATTAATATTGGCAAATGTGTTTCTGCTTTAATAAAATAGAACAAGAATTGCCCTATAAACAAACATGCTGTTTTTTTATTTAGGGGATCGATAAATCCCAAAGTTAACAAAGGCATCCTTGGCATACTACTATATGGTGTAGCAGCAACAGCGTGGCACTGAAGTGGTTAATCTCCAGGGATCGGGCCACAAACTGCTTTTCCAGAATGCTGGCCTCTGCAGTATGAATTCAGCATAATGCAAAGTGGTACTTTATTTCCGTGTTAAATGCACCTCTGCCTTTTGGGAAAAAACATCCAATTACTCATTGAAAGGATTAAAGAGTAGCATAAAATGGTGAGAAAGCATTTAGACAAGGTCAATACAACTGCTTCCTGGATGGAGATCACGGTGGCCCGGATCTACTAAGCTGTATTTTTCTAGACTGTGCAGTACTGGGCTTCTGAGCAAGTGAGTCAGTAATGCAGCATTGGTACCTTTTTAGCAAGGGGTGAGATGGTTATAATGCATTTATAAGAGGGTTACTAGTGATGGGTGAATAAATTCACCAGGAACAAATTTGCGTCAAATAAATAAACTGCGGCGAAAACCCACCAGTGAAAAATCCACCATGACGCGCATCAGAATAGTTGGGTGCATAAAATTGTCACGCGTCCAAATCCATTGACTTTAATGCATTTGGACAAAATAGTCGCACGTATAAAAATTGTCGCTCGCGTGAAAATTGTCACACATAAAATAATTTTGACTCCCATTGACTTCAATGCATTTCGCTAATTTTGCGGGAACAAAGAGGCCTAAGGGTTACTTGTTAAATACACCACTCAAAGGGGAGAATAAAATCAAGCAAAACAAACTGGCAATTAAGCATAAGAAAAGCCCATCCCAAAAATATATATAAAACATGCCATGTCAAGCCAAGAATTTGTTAAAATGGGAACATTATAGATTCATCTCTTTATATATAAAAAGTATTTGCAATATCTATTTGTGGACAATGCGTTACAATCCCTTTACAATCTAATGAAGGAATACTGTAGAATCTGGAAATGATGTGGTTCCCAATAGCATATCTCATATACACTAGAAGAATGAGAAGAGCTTTTAAATGCTTATGGTCTGGGTTTCTGGGTGTTGCAGTGTAGACAGAGGTGGAAGGCTGCAGGCTGGACAACCTTGATGTATTAATATATTGAATAAAAGCTTATGCTGCAGGTATTCAGGCGCACACATACTCAATGGATTTATGTGCTATTAATTGCAAGCAGGGCAGAGAAAATGGAAAATATGTTAAGCAGTGAATAAATTGGACTCCGTGGATTATCCCTGTATATAGGGCGCATTCAAGGGATAAAGGACTCAATTTTTAGATTTCTACTGTGTTGGAACAAATCTGTCTGCATAAAATAGCTGCCTGGCATTGAAAGTAAGGTTTGGAAGCAGTGATTTAGAACAGCAAATAGCAATACACTGCATAACCAGGCTTGGAATTTAATTCCCTCATAAAAAGCGTCAAGTGAAAAGAATTTCCCCGCTCCCCTCTGCTTCTCCAAATAAGATGAGTTTCAGACTCCAGCAGGAGGAATTGTATACCTCCCAACTGTCCCTTTTTCAGAGGGACAGTCCCTCTTTTGTCAGCCCAACCTGCAGTCTCTCATTTGTACTTGAAAGTCCCTATTTTCTCTGCACTGAACAGCCAGAGAAAGAAACAAAGTTTCTAACTCAATTGGCTTTTAGCAGAGAGCGCAGAACAACTAACATGTGCAAATAAGATACTTTGTAACAATTTTGAGACACAAAAGAAAAACAGTTGAGATAAGAACTTTCATAACCTGCCAAATGTTGTAAAATGAACATGGTAATTAGGGGGTGTGACCACAGAAAGGGCATGGTCAAAATATTCCGCTGTTCTACGTGCAAAAAAATTTTTTGTCCCCCTTTTTACTTCCAAAATGTTGGGGTGTATGGAATTGAACCCAGCATGTCTACAGGCATTCAATGCCCAAAACAACTCAACCTGATCAATTTAATAAGAGTAAACACTGCTGAAGGATCTGTCACAGGGCCCTGAGAGGTCCTCTCCCAAACCCAGTGGAGTGCCCTGTGCACAGTGACCTGGTGTCAGTAGGGGGGTTGTTAAGAATTGATTCATTTTTGGGTGATGAGGCAGCCTTGGTGCAGAGGAAGCATGCTCAGGACACTTATTCTCCACAGTCCAGAAAGAGGTCACTAGAAGAAAGGATGTCCACAGAAGGGATGTCTGTCTTGCAATCTCATATCAGCCTGCAACAATAGCAGGAAGGCCGGGAGTGTGCATTTTTGCTTTAATCTTGATAGTTGCTCATTTATTATTCACTCTTTGCTCCTTTTCCGTGTCACCTTATCTCCGAGACCAACTCCTGCCCCCCCCATTTCACTCATTCATAACCGCACAACTTCAAATCATATTTCCTCCTTTCAGAAATGATAAAGTGACACAAGCAAAATTCCCTTTCAACAGTTTCTGTACAGTGATTTTCCATCTATAATCTCTATTAACCAGATTTTGCCCTCAATTCCTCCAGCCCTTTCTATAACCCCTATTTATGTTCCCAGTATTGCACTGTAATTGCTTTCTCCGTGAACACGGCTCATTTCTGATAACTATTCTTTAGCTTTCTCTTCGAAGTAGTGATCGGAATGTTCCAAGTGCCAATTGCCGTGAATGTTCAAGCCCCACATGGAGGTCCAACTTATGGTCAGCGTCCACTTAGCTCGTAACTAGGTTACAGGAATGTATTGATGTATCAGCCATTCAGCCAATAATATCTAGGACAATAAATAGTGAATAAAGTACCCCCTCTTGTAAAATATAAGGATATTATAAGTTACCAAGGAGTTTCATGACCATATAAAAATACGAGGCCGAAGGCCGAGTGTTTTTATACAGGTCATGGAACTCCGAGGTAACTTCTAATATCCTCATATTTTGCAACTGGGGGTACTTTATTTATTATAATACACACGTTTCAGTGAGTCTTGTGACAGAAATGACATCAGAACTCACCGTTTATAACTGATGACATCAGAACTCACCGTTTATAAGGATATAATTTACAAGATATTCATAGCTTTTGTGTATTATATAGTTATTAACCACAATTATCACCTGTGGTCATCGACTGGCCCAGGTGCAGGATATTCTGCCCGAGATACGATTTATTGCAGCTCAGAAGGGCACCTAGGGGGCGGGCCTGTTTGCAATCACACCCCCAGTAGTTACACCACTGATTATCACACTAACTGACCTTCAAACTGGGCTTTCAGGTGAATCTAGAACAGGGGTCTTCAACCTTTGTTATATGTGAACCACATTCAAATGTAAAAAGTTGGACACCATCAAAAGCATGCAAAGAGTTCCTGGGATACCAAATATGGGCTGCGAATGGCTATTGGTAGCTCCTATGTGAACTTGCAGGAGGCTCTGGCAGTACATTTGGTTTTTATGCAACTAAAACTTCCAGGCCAAGAATTAAAAGATAAACACCTGCTTTGAGGCCACTGGGAGCAACACTCAAGATGTCGGAGAGCAACATGTTGCTCATAAGCCACTGGTTGGGAATCACTGATCTAGAAGAACAAATAGGAATTGCTTTTGTTCCCTCTCACTGCTTTTGCCCCCCCCCCCAGGTTGCATCACATCTCTAATTATTCCCCAATACTCAAATTTTTGTTCTCCTGGTGGACTTTGTTGGTGTATTTGGGACTTATAGAGGATTGAGCATCCTGATCACCTGAAGGAAAGAACACATTGCTGGCAGTTAAATCATTTGAATATTATATATAATAGTTTAATAACTTCTGGGTTTCCCTACAAAAATGATAGCACTTCATATAATTTGGATTGCATGCTCTTCTAAATGATACATCTCATCAGGTAGCAGGTCTCACAGTGCAGTCTTGCTGTATCTCCACAACCTTGCACCTCCCCGCTCACCTGCTTAGTGTTTCTGGAATAAATAATTCACTAAATACCTACAAGGAGTTAAAAAATGAACGGTATCAATCATTCCATGACTAATCATAGTCCTCTTTACACTGGCCAATTAAGCCGATACATGAAAGAGTTGTAGAATCCCTTTGAAGTGAGAGATTTCTCGCCTCTCCTGATGTAGCAGCTGTTGGCATAGTTCCATCCTTAATTTTTTTTTCTTTTTTACGTAGATTTTTTTTTTTTGCTATTTGAAATACCCTGAGCAGCAAACAAACTAATATTTCTTAATTTGCATGACTTAGCAGGGAAGTATTGAAGGTGTCCGCCATATTAATTTCCTGCCTCCTATAGAAGCTATCTGCAGATAACACCTTGTGTTTCCGGCTTCTGAATTATTTTACCAAATCCTAAGACATTTGCCAGTGTAAAATTTGATTCCGCTTAATGTTTTATTTCCCAGTTTACCACCGTCATCAGCGTCAGCTGTAAGATTCTTCTCCATACGAGTGTGAATAGAATATTTTTTTGCTCAAAGCTCCTGCATAGTATAATCCATAACAATTTTCAATATATGAATTGCCGTGAATGTTCATAATCGCCCACACTGCAGGAAGACAAATCTGTCATTGTAATGTATTCATTCTATCTTTAAGCCTTTGATTCTGAGCACAGCATTCATATTTATTGGGAGTTCCATATTGCACATGTACCTCTGCTACCCCATACCTACAGTTCTTCTTTCATTGGCTACACAAGCACACTGACTCATTATTGTCCTGCAGGGGGCGAAGGCATTGCCCATTTGGGAGCAAATAAAGGGAATAGTTTAAAAAGGGACAAAAAATATTTAAAAATTATACATTATATACCACACTACCACATTTTTTGACGTATGGACCACCTAAATTTTAAGTCTCCCTCCTGACATAAGAAAACTGACAGTTTCTACATTTTACCGATCCACGTGTTATGATTTAGAAAGCCTCCGAGGGTCTAACCCTCTAATTCTAGCATTGACAACCTAAAAAAGGGGTGTATTGGCTGGCTCCCAGGACCCACCAATATGAAGATAATGGAATATTCATTGAAATCCCTCCAACAAGGGCGAGTAACAGGCGCAGTCGATCTAAATGTTTTTTTTTTATTTCACTTTATGTTGTTGTTATGCTGATATTTGTTTAAATTGAAAAAGACAAGAGGCCTCCCACCATCGCTTTGTTAGAAGTAGTGGTGAATTTATAAATGTGACCACCACTACCCAAGATGCAATATTTCTCAAATCTTACCCTCCCACCCTGTATTATGAATATATATTACATTTACAATATCTAAGAATACACAAACAAAACTGGCATTGATCAAAATGTTTTATTCCTTAATGGATGTTCAACTTGTAACGATAATGACATTAATGCATAAATAAAACTGTGAAAAGGCTTCAATAAAAGATAATGTAAAAAAAAAATAAAAAAAAAAAAAATATATATATATATATATATATATATATATACACATTATGAAACCTACATCATTCATTTATTTGAAATGTATGCTTCCTTTATAGCTGATCGGCACCTTACTGACCCTTGTAGGTATGTCTGAAGTGTGATTGCATTTATATTAACCATAATTATCCTGTTTTACATCAACATCGCTGAATTTGTAACTTATCACTATACCCCCATTTCCTAACTTTACTGGGTTGAATGAAAACCTATGAACTTTGCCCTAGGCACTTCTATGACCCTTGTCAAAAGATGTTAGCCTAATCACCCCCCCCCCCGAGCAACCAACTCTACTGCTTATAGCAGGTGAGTTTCCAGAGGAGCATGGTGATTGTGAACTCTAGGTGCCAACAGTTTTTTAGTCATCAAGGAGACTGATGTTTTTGCTCATGTGACAGGTACTCCGTTACTTGGTCATAAAGCCTATAGACCAGCCTTATTCTCATACCTGTCAGGGGAAACCAGGAACTAGGCAGACTTTCTGCCTTCGTGCCAATCACCTTTTCATATGAAAATTGTAATGTGAAAATCTTTTATGAGTTCACAAAAGGAATCCTGAAAGATCCATGTTATGGGAATTCCATCTCCCATATACTCCATTTTATCCAAATAATCCATATTTTTTTAAAATTATTTCCTTTTTCTCTGTAATAATAAATCAGTACCTTGTACTTGATCCAAACTAAGAATGTTTAAATAGTTTTTTTAGTAGACTTAAGGTATGAAGATCCAAATTATCGAAAGACCTGTTATCCCAAAAACCCTAGGTCCCAAGCATTCTGGAATAACAGGTCCCATACCTGTGCCTTGTTGTTGGGGGTGCTCCAATTCAACAGTCTGTGGGAGGGAATTTTTATTTGCCCCCTTTACTTTCAGACACAATAACACTGTGACGTCTGACTAGGAAGTGAGAGGCATTAAATAAAATATTTTTCTATGATGTTCTGAAAAAACTCACTGGTGGAAATGTATCTGAAGTTCCCTGAGGGTAAGGGACTATTTTTTTATTCCCTGAATTTGAGAATATTCAGCAACTGCTTCATCTTGAAACAATCAGCAAAGATCTGTGGAAAGTTGAGCTATAAGAATGTTGATGCCCCTGCACAATGTATCCAAAGAGAAATGCTATCTGCATGAGCATTCCACACCATTAGCAGTAGTCAATTACATGCAACCTGACTTCCCTAACTCAATAAAAGCCAGAGTTCTTGGTAGGCTGTTTTTTGTCAATGTTGTCATCTTCTACATGTCATAACAGAGCATGGAGTTCCTTAGGGATGGAGAAAAGCATGGTTATGACATTTGTTTCTTTATGGTTTGCTTTCAGTCATGGGTAGAGTTAGTTACAGTTTTACAGTCCGAGAAAGAAAAGTCACCGGCCTGTGCTGAAAAAAGCGAAAGCAGTGATTAGAGTCGGGCTGAGGTCCCCCAGGCTCATAACTATAGTGGGAGTTGGGTAACTGTATCTGTGGCTAGGAGTAGCTGGTTGCTACTTCAAACATTTTTAGTGCTTCTTCAGGGAGGAGCAGTGCTTCAATTTAGGGAGGATGATCAGTTTCAGACACATGTATGGAAAAGACCTCCATTCTATCAACTATTGCATCTCAAACTCTGTTATCAGCATTGTTATGTGTAGTCCATTAACTTATTCTGCTGTATATTCACATACTCAGCTCCACTGGCTGCCTTCTTAGAAAAAGTGGACCATGGCCAGACCGATGAGATCAAGGTATGAGGTCCTTGATCTTTCCAGTTTCCCAGTTTAGAAACCTTCCCCAGTGTAAATGGTACTTAATCATTCTTAAATGCTAGTCCATACGAGGAGATTCGGGGAGATTTTGTCACCTGGCGACTTATCGCCTTGTCTTTTGAGCGACTATCTCCCCGAACTGCCTTGGCGTTTTTTCCCATAGGTAGCAATGCAAAGTCGCCTGCGCTACTGCACACGCAGCAATGCGTTTTCAATAGTCGCCCAAAGTTGCCTCCTGACCCGCACAGCACTTGTCTGGGGCTATGCTGCACCTCTCTTTAAAAACAATACTTTTTTCTAATTGGAGTGCCCTCCACCCACTGTTTTTTATAGACACCACACCCTAATCCCCAATTACAGGATAGAGGGTGTTAATACTGTGCCAGATCTGCAAGCTCAGAGCCAGCAGAACAATTTGATAAAGCATGACACTATTGAAGATTATTGCTCATTTTATAACCAACATTGCCATGCCTCATCAGTAAAGAATGGCCAGTTTCAAGTGGTAGCTTTATTCTTATATAGCACTATAAAAGCTGTATTTCATACTCTCTGCCCTGTAAAGCTTACAGTCTAAGTGAAAGAAACAGGGAGATCAAGTCACTGACTGGCTGCATGTATATTGACTCAGAAGTCAAACACCAGCCTCCCAAAGTCAAATGAGTCTATGTGGATGTCTGTGTGTGTGTATGAAAGTCTAGATATTATAGAATTTGAAGCCGTTTGAAATTATCTTCTCTCTGGGTAACAAATCCCCTTTTAGCACTGTCAAGTTTCAGATAATTTGTGAATGATGATCACACACTTTAGCATCTTATCAGATTATATGTGTGACTATCGCACAAGTATGACAGGATCCAGCATTCTTCTTCTATCACTAGCTGTACTGTACAGGTATGGGATTTGTTATCTGGAAACCTGTTATCCAGAAAGCTCCGAATTATAGAAAGGTTGTCTCCCATAGACTCCTTCTAATCCAAATAATCCAATTTTTAAAGCATTATTTCCTTTTTCTCTGTAATAATAAAACAGTACCTTGTACTTGAACCAAACTAAGATATAATTAATTATTGGAAGCAAAATCAGCCTGTTGGGTTTATTTAATATTTACATGATTTTTGAGTAGACTTAAGGTAAGAAGATCCAAATTACAGAACGATCTGTTATCCAGAAACCCCAGGTCCCAAGCATTCTTGATAACAGGTTCCATACCTTTATTTCCATAAACTATATTGTCAAAATGTAATATCCTAGGTTTCCATAGAATTATAACAAGTTTAGGAATGCAGCCTCCTAACATTGCATTGCCCCCTCTTATTTGCTTGTAGGAACGAAAACAATCAGACCTGTCCACCTCCCCGTGAATAAGCCCATTTTTTTCTCATCTCTCTGTGTAGCTCTTGTCAGAGCGAGAGACGTGCAGATTTGCAATCCGACCTTAGCCCAGTGTTGCACAGCCTATAGGGATCTTTTATCACACTGTATCGTATTTATTTGTCAGAATTCCCTGCTGGCTGGCCTTGTCTATACAACGCTGCCTTTTGCTTTATTTAGTGTCAGTCCTTTGAAAATAAAACCTCAGGACAGAGGGATGTGGAACACCGTGGGACGTTACAAAGCAGTCAAAGTGTGTCTAGTATTAAGGGGGGAATGCCATTAGAAGGCCCACAGGGGGTCTATACCCAGCAGGCTCTTCTGTGAATCACTGATGTGCTGCGTGAACATGTGTTAATGTACAGACAGAGCAAAGCAATAACGCCATCAACAAGTCCCATGGGCTGCTGCCTCCCTTACTGGCTGGCTCAGACACAAATAAAGGCATAGAGAGTGAGCAATGGCTGCTTCCTCCTCCAATTATCCCCCTCTCTCTGCACAATGGTGGCTCCCCCAGTAGTGCTCTCACCCCAGACAGAGATAAAGGGACAGTGTGAGAGAGAGCACGCTAACATTCCTCTCCCAATTAAATGCTCTCCATTTATTCCTGTTCCCTCTCAATTAGTTCTCTGCCATTATCTAACAATCACATTGTTTTTCGATAACCTCGTTGTCTGTTAGCATTGATATGGTAAACATAAGCATTCAGCAGCATGGGGGGGTTACACAGACACATTATTTTAAAGGCCAGAACAATTACCGCTGTTTTCACATTTTCATTAACACGGCAATAGTGCTTCCTTTTTAATACGAATTAGGGCACTCGTCTGTGTGGTACCCATGCATCCAGCAGGGCTGGACAGGTGCGCTGTTTAACTTTAGATTGTGAGCTCTTGGTGGGGCAAGACCCTGGAGTGTCCTTTAGAACTTTAGAGGCAAGTTACCAAGCTGTAACTGGAAGGCTGCCCCCCTAATAGGTAGTGATGAGCAGGTCAGGCAAAACTCAACCTGCAGCCTCTTAATAGGGTAAATGTACCCTTTAACTGGAATACCTGAGAAACTAATCCAGGATTTTCTGTTTGAAACATAACGGGGATGAAGTCGCTTGGACCTTACGAGGTTAACCGCCATTAGCACTTGTTTAAATAGTGCTGCAATGAAAACAAAAGACTAAGACCAGGCCGATCTTGACAGAGTCGAAAGGTGATGTTGACTTTATTCATTTTCCTCCATTCAGTGCTGCGGTCTGCCTTCATTCATGGAGAAATTGAATTATTTATTGATTTTGTTTCCCTCTGCTGCTACAGTAGATCAACGTAATTGCTCTTTCTTGGCCTGCGCGGCCTCCTCCCATGAATATCACGTGAAATTTTTTTTTCTTCACTTTTATATTATTTAATTTTTCACTTGTTCTTCTCACAGTATAACTTTTCTGGGCACCATAAATAATAGAAAGCAGGTAAGAGGCGATTCTCGCATGTAGAGTGAGACGGCTCCATTATGACTTGGCATCCCTTCCAGTTGCACATCCCAGTTCCCGAGGAATATACTAAGCTCTGCTTTCTGTGCAGTCATTTCTCACATAAAGCATTATAATTTATATAGCAACATTGGCATACGTTTTCCCTGTTCAGTTATCCTATAGCAATCAATCAGGATTTAGCTTTGCAAGGTCATCTGCTCCAGTGTCTTGCTTGGTGCTTTGAGATATGAGAGTTAGCACATTTTGCCCACACTACTGAAACCTTTAATGGCGTCTTCATGTTAAAGGTGAAGGAAAGGCTAAAACTAAGTAAGCTTTATCAGAAAGGTCTATATAAATACACCAGTAAACCCTCAAAGCAATGCTGCTCTGAGTCCTCTGTCAAAAGAAACATCACATTTCTTTCCTTCTATGTGTACACATGGGCTTCTGTATCAGACTTCCTGTTTTCAGCATAAACCTCCAGGGCAGGGCTTGAGCATGCTCAGTTTGCTCCTCTCCCTCCACACATCCCTGCTGTAATCTGAGCTCAGAGCTGTAAGTGAGCAGGGAGAGACTCAGGCAGGAAGTGATGTCACACCAAGGTTATATGGCAGCTTCTATCCTAAACAAATAGAGACAGTGTCTAGAGCTGTTTACTCAGGTATGGTAAAGCATTCTGCAGAATAAATATAGCATTCTTGGAGCTTTCCTTCTCCTTTAAAGGACAAAACACGCTAAAATCACTGGGGGTGCCAGATGTTAGTTAGGCACTCCCAGTGATTATAAAAGCTTATCTGATACCCCTCCAAAAGGGTGGCTTTTTCCTTAATGTTTGGCTTTCCACTCTACTGCATATGCACAACTAATGAGAAATAGAAGAAGCAAAGAAGATCACACTGTGGTGCTCCCTGGGCCGGCACAGTTTTCTGCTAAAGGGAGCATTGGCCAGGGCTATCAGGTAAGCAGTTTTAATCAGGGGGATGGGGGTGGTAACAATTGGCACGCCCAGTGATTATAACTTTCTTTTCCTTTAAGCTCTTGACACCTGGTGAGACCTCAGCAGTCAAAACATGGTGTGTAGAATACCCTGCCACCGTTATCTGGGTCATTCTTTTACAAGAGCCCAATTTCCTCATCTTTCCTCTCCATATTTCTTCTCTTTTCTTTATACCCCCTTGTCTGCTCCCCCCTTGTCTCTCTTTCTTCATCTGCATTTCTCTGTTTCCCTTCTCCACCTTTTTCCCAAGTTTGTAATTCCTGTTTAACATTTTTAAAACTTTTTTGGTCTAACTTACATTTAGTGCTTTACAGTTTTTTGATATGCCCTATTCTTCTAGTCTCTTTATTTTTTGGAGCTGTAAAGAACTATTATTTACAGCTGTCCAGTAAAATTTTGGGGCGTACTTGAGTGGCCTTTGTGTGCTAATGATGGCCATGCTCATAAGGTGGTCTAACTCAGAAAGTTGTGAATTGTCCTAGGCTGTGAGCCAGTCATAGGGTCTGGCCACACAGGCAGATTCCGGGAGATTAGTCGCCCCAGCGACAAATTTACCCTTCTTCAGGGTGACTAATCTCCCCAAATCTGCTTTTGTGGCCTGACCCTTATAGTAGCAGAGGGTAGCACTAAGTTTAGCACGAAGTTAGCCATTGATCAAAGGGAAAATGTAGAGTACAAATCAGGAAAATGAGTAATCTGTATGTACCATTTACTGGCCAACTAACTAGAATTCAAAATGCAAGTTTTTGAGACTCCTTAGGTTGCTTGTATTTTGTAATTTACTAAATTATCCAATTAAGGCTGTCATCTATTCTACATTTTCCTGCTTTTGGTCAATGGCTACTCTCTGTTGCATTCAGATTGACCCAACCAAAAGATCTCCCAGTTGTCCTAAATTCCTGACCATTATTGTAGCTCTTCTCCATTTCTTTTCCTCCAGGGGCCAGTCTGATGCCACTTGTGTCAGTGAGCATATTATTAGCTGATTAAGATGGATATTAAGTTGAATATTGATATGAGGTGTGCTTTTTTTCTCCACCTTTAAATTACCTTCTCTGTCTCAATATTAATTTAACAAAAGAAAAATTTAATAGATATCATCTTCTCCTTTTGGAGACACTCCAGTAAATTAGCGTGAATCATCACAATTAAAGTGATTAAACCTCTGAGAGGTTAATATCTAATGCGAATGAAGGTGCTAATATTATTATGTCCACTAAGTGTGCTGTGCGTTTATTATATTCATTAAATAAAGATAGCCTCCATTCCCTCTTTTGCCACCTCAGCTAAATAGACTCCAGAATTGATCGGGCAGGGAAGATAAAAATGAGAATGTTGTAGTAGAAAAATAACTCTCTTTACTTCATTGTAATGCATATGTGTGTAACCCTTTTCCTCCTTGATAATCATGTTCAGCCAACATCTGTATTTTTAATATTATTATCATTTATTTATATAGTGCCACCGTTATTCACATCAGCCACAGCCCTATCGGAGCTTGCAATCTAATATAGCTATCGTTTGTATTGTACCTTGCACAGTCAGCTGGAGATTAAACTGTCGACTATAGGGAAGTGCAGGTTTTCTAATGTCCCACCATATTCCACATGAGTGGGAGAAACCAGTAAAAGAAACAGTTTCAGACACACTGTTGTTCATTAATTCAATCATTTTAATCTTCTTTTGTTCTGAATGACAAATACCTTCTAAAATTAAGGATGTCTACAAGTAAACTAGAAATTAAAGGATACCGGTAATAGGAAAGGACAGAGTGTTTGTCCCTCCTCATGATTGGCTGCCAGTAACGCATTTGTTTATACTGGTAAATACTGCCTATTATTAAGGGGTGTTCCCAAAACGCATTAGGCGTCCTTTATGCAGCACCCACCTGTTTTTTAATGTTATAAAACAGTGGTTTTTACTTTGAGTTGGTGTGCCCTCCATTTTTTAATTTTTTGGTACTGGTTAATACAGGCAACTTTTATTTTTTACTTTATATTGGTTACTTACTTTAAAAATAATCTTCCAGTATGTTGCTATTGGCCTTGGCTTTTACTAGTCAGCTGTTTGAACCTCTGGTTATTATGGGTTAACAGATCTGTGCAAACTTTGAACCTTTTGTTACATAGATATACGGTAGATATATAGCATACACTATATACCTCTTTCTGTTGGGGTTCCTCAGGGCTCTGTCCTGGACCCCTTATTAGTTTCCCTCTATACTTCCTCCCTCGGCAAACTAATCAACCTCCTGCCTGTCCACTATCTCCACTTGGATGTCGCAATACTACCTTAAATTAAGCCAGGCGACAAAATCTCCCCGAATCTCCTCATGTGGCCTTACCCTAAAACGGAAATGATTCTCTTTTATCCAACTAACACCAATAACATCCCGAAAGTATCCATCATGAAAAGATGATAAAGGGCCTGGTAGGCTCGAAACGTTGCCTTCTTGCATATGGGCTTAATAAATTTTTATCTTTGAACACTACTGCAACCAGAGTCAGTGTGCTGCTGGCATTTTTCTGGATATTGATTTGACCCGGTGACAGGAATGGGTCTCACAGTACAGCACCTGGCACTGCAAAAGTGTGATTTGGGGAGGTGAGTGCTCCACACAAGTAAGCCTGAAAGTATCCATCATAGCTAACAATTTCACAATCACCCCATCTCCCCAGGCCCGATGCCTCGGGTTATCCTAGATTCTGCCCTGTCCTTCACTCTTCATATCCAGTCACTTACTAAATCATGCCACTTCCACCTAAGGCACATATGCCAAAATTCTTATTCACTCACTCGTCATATGACGTCTTGACTACTGTAATGCTCTTTAATTGGCCTTCCCCTCCAAAGACTGTGACCTCTCCAGTCCATAATGAACACTGCCACAAGGCTTATAAACCTCAGCCACTGCTCCTCCTCTGCCATGCAACTCTGTCAATCCTTGCACTGGCTTCTACTAAATTTGGGAATAAAATTCAAACTAATGACCCTGACATTCAAAGCACTTCATAATTCTGCTCCAACCTACATCTCTGAACTCATCTCTAGATAGTCACCCAACCGCTTACTACGCTCCTCTACTGACCTGCTCCTCAACTCTTCTCTCATTACCTCCTCACATGCTCGCATTCAAGACTTTGCAAGGGCTGCACCCCTCCTCTGGAACTCTCTCCCACGGTCTGTCCGACATTCTTCCAACCTTTCTGCTTTCAAAAGATCTCTTAAAACACATTTATTTAGAGAAGCCTACCCTCACTCTGCTTAACTACCAAATACAATAATACATACAGTACTACATCTCTCACTTCACTTAGTTGTATAAACACATTTACTTTACAGCCATGCAAAATATGTTGGTGCTTTATAAAAACATGTTAATAATAATATTAATAATAAAATAGAAAATCTAGGATATAAAACAGGTGCTAAAATGGGGAATGTCTTGTTTCCCAACCCCTTGCATGCCTGCTGGTGGAACCCCATGGTTTAACATAATAATCATTTGTCAGATAAATGTGGCTTTAAAGAAGGAGAGGGAAAAATAAACGGCAAAAGATTTTTTTTTAATTAAGATTTCCATTAACTGCTGTCATAATTTCACAAGGCAGACGTCCAAGAAAAAGCGTTTTTTTTTTACCAGTTTGAAAGGAGAGCAATGAACTTTTAATGGAGGTTTTTAATTACCAATTATGGGCAGAACACAATTAGGTTTGAGCAGATGTACTAACGTGAGCTGTTAACCCTTCCCCTTGCTCTGCAAGCCACCTCTGCTCGTGAGTATGAATCCACAGTTTTTCATATCATATTCTAGATGCTTCTGAGCCTATCTCCTTAAATGTGTTGCCTACAGATATCTGGTCTATTGTTTTTTTCCAGGAGTGCTGCAGTAAAGTGCTCCTGTATTTTTGGACCATGGATGTGTTGGCCTGTAAAGGATCTCAAGCAATGGGCCCATTCTCTCTGCTTGATAACATCTACCCACTGATTAGTTCTTATTGAGGTAATGTACCGGCAGATGCAACCAATTAAAACAAAGCATTTTCTAGACTTTAGTCTGAAAGCACTTGGAGCAAACTTTGTATCACCTCCTCAGGCACTGTATCCCAAATTAAGTTGTATGTTGAGTTGTTGATATTTTAAGACTTGGGTTTCTTCTTATTGATATTGAAAAAATTGCTTGTTGTTGAATAGGGCATGCTAGATTTGACTGATTTTGATAACCAGGCTTGAGCTTGTATGATCTCCTTGTGTTTGAGAGGTTTCAGCTTAGTGCTACATTGTCCCAAGAGAAATAAAACATCACAGACACCTATTTAGGTGCAAAGGGATTGCAGCCTCAGAATTTATTGGAGCATAAAAATGACCCTAGGGTGAGTTGTGTGAATGTAATAGATTTCCTTGTAAGCTTCACTAGGGGAGGGACTGATGTGAATGTGGAAGAAATAAATGATGTTGAACCTGGTGGAGAAGTGCCGATCTCGGTACATATTAATGTATGCACGTATGATATACAGGTATGGGACCTGTTATCCAGAATTCTCAGAACCTAGGGTTTTCTGGATATCTTCATATCATAAGTCTACTAGAAAATCATGTAAACATTAAATAAACTCAATAGGCTGGTTTTGCTTCCAATAAGGATTAATTATATCCTAGTTTGGATCACGTACAAGGTACTGCTTTATTATTAGAGAGAACAAGGAAATCATTTTTAAAAGTTTGGATTATTTGGATAAAATGGAGTCTATGGGTAGACTCTAATGTATGAGTCTATAATGTAGAGCTTTCTGGATAAGGGAATTCCGGATAACGGATTCTATACCTGTACTTAGTTTTGTACGGTTTTCAGACCAAATGTGGGCTCCAAATAATCGTTCCGACAGTTTTCACATGGCTATCGGTGGTTTCATAGATTGGCCAAGTTAGAAAATTTCTGTTGAAACGATATGGGTGACTGTCACTGGGATAAAATTATTGTCTTTCAATTAATGGCCAGAGCATCGTCTGATTTATCTTTCCTACTTTAATCCTAGAATCTAAATCTGAATGTTTAATATTGTTGCACTAAAACTCACGACCGATATCCATACGACAAAAAAAATCTGAACGTATATGGTCAGCTTTATCCTCCAGTTCCCCTGTGTCTGTATAGAGGGCAGATGCTAATTTGCTTCTTTGCATATAAAAGATCAGCCAGAATGCTAGCCTAAGGTTGAAAGCAGCAGGCTGGGGGACACCTGGATGATTGACATCGATGTCCAGGACAGACCATTATACTTCTTTATCTGCCATGCTTGTGATTATTGAGTCCTTTTGTTTTCATACTGCAATGCAAGTATGTAGCCAGCAGCTGAGGGCAAGATGATGCACAGAATCATTTGGAGACCAAAGGCCCAATGCACTCAATACACAGAATAAAGAGAGGTTGGAAGCTTCTTGCTATTTTTAGACTGCCTTTATATTTTTCCATGATATTTTGCCCTGGTGGTGTTAATGCATCATGTACTAAGTGTGATGGAGAGTGCTGGATCACATTAGTGCACAGGCATTTGCTCTGTGTCCTATGGAATTCAACCAACAGTTAACCAATTACTGGTTTAATGCAGCCTGAATAATACAATCTGAGCTGCTGCTTTAAGTTGCTAGCCTTGGCAAACCGATCTAAAATATTTAATATATTGGAAAAGGCAGATTTGTCCTGGTCTGCCAACCTTTGAGAGGGTCCCATGTCAAGAAACACTTCTCATAAACTTTACATATCATTGTTTAATTTCTTGTTTAGAATAAAAATGATGGACTTTATCCCCTAGCCCACCAGCCCAGGGCCCCTTTTCTTTTTATAAACCTGGTGCTTTTTCTTGAATTTTCCAGTACATACAGAGACAGAATTACAGAACTATGACTCATAGTTGGTTGCCTAGCTGTGTTCTGTTCCATGATCTAAAAACTGTACATATGGAGGCACATCAAGGGTCGAATTTTGAATTCATGTGAGTTTTTTAAAAGTCCCTTAAATTCTAAATTTGAATTATATATATAAAATTAAATTGGTACAACTTAGTCAAATTTTACTGATCTGAAAACTTGAATCAAATTCAAGTTTTCTCTCTAAAAAAAAAAAAAAGAAAAACTTTTCTAAAAAAACATGAATGTCAGGAAGGCTGCAAACATCACCAAATTGATCCCTGGACCTATCCCATTGACTTATACAGTAATTCGGCAGGTTTAAGGTGGCAAATAATGGAATTTGAATTCTTAGAGGGTCAGAGAATGATATATCTCGAAAATCTAATTTTTTTTTAGAAAACTCAAATTGAGTCGAATAATAATTCCCTAGTCGACTTTGACAGTTTTGACCATGAAAAAAAATTTGAAAATTTTAATTTTCTATTTGACCCTTAATAATTCTGCCCCCTAGTGAATGGTTTGGAAAAGTTTTTAAAGTCAAAAATGTAATTTTTTTCTAGGCTGTACACTTGCCAGATGATACCCATTGTTGCAGGTTAGCTGCTATTGTCTGTCTTGCAGAAGAGCTGCGAATGCGAGAAAACTGTTGCTAGAAAAAATCAATATTTATTTATATCCTATCTGTCAAACTAGCGTTGGTGTTCATCCAGCGCCCAGATGTACAGAACATGTCTGCTCTTAATGCACATAAATATATTTTATACTTTAGAGCGCAGACTCTATATACAGTGAGTCATATCATCATCATTTATTTATATAGCGGTAATCATAAGGTATTAGACAGGACGACACATATAAGAGGTGGCATGCATCTAATGTAGCACAATAAAAGGGTATTCAAAGTTAATTATCTATTAAGGTCTGTTCAAATATTTATGTATCAATTCACTTAAGGCTGCTGAGAGAGAATATGGTGAAGGCTTGTGGCCTGCAAAGTAGAAGCTACTGGGAAACTAGGGTAGGTGGAAAGGAATAAATCCGACTGTGTGGCATGTTTGGGTAGAATTGCCACCTCTGCACTTTTCCCATTAAACTTGTTAATTGGCGTCACAGTGACAGGGAGAAGATCTGACAGCGTTCAGGAGAGAAGTTAAGTGGAGAGCAGCTGGTCAGTAGGGGGAAGAGTCTGGATACCATATGTAGGCTGCCAGCTGATAAGACTGCACTCGTGTCCCTCACCCTCCCAGCTGATCTTTCAGAACTGTCACATCCAATCTATCTCCTAGGATTACCATGGCACCCAAGCTAGCTTGTAAGATTTGAATTTTCATCCTCAAGACAAGGTTAACTGTGCCGAGTCAGTGAAATAACCAAGGGGTGCTTAGGTAGCAAACCATGGGATGGAGAGTGGCAAATATTCCCAGTGATGCAATTGTCTAAAAAGTGTTAAAATAAAAATGAAATCCAAACCAAATGTATATCAGTCAGTGCCAACTAGGTGCTGGGGCAAAATAAAGAGATATATATAGGCTAGAAGTCACGTAAGATGAGCTATTCCCGCTGATAAAGTAAACAAAAAAGCAGTAAATTAAAAAAAGCTGAATAAGCAGTATCTCAGCATCTGTACTACCCTCTTCAATAATGCAACAGCTATAATGAAGAACCATATCTAAGGGGGCTGTACTATATTAATGATGGATAAGTCACCATGTGTAGGTCTAAAGCACTGTCTCTTCAATGGCTTATAAAATATGCAGTGTTTCATACATAACTGTAGGGGCTCTATTCTCAAAGGGATGGGATATACTGCATTGCTTCTTATTTTCTAGCCTTTCTGTCATCACTCCCAAGCATTGCATCATCACAATATTTTTAGTACATATGACATCATGCTGCAGCATTCTGCAAGCACCTGTTTGGCCCTATGTCCATTCACTGTATTGGCCATAAAAAAAATCCTAAAACTGAAAATCTGTCTGAAATCCACATCTAATATTTCTGGACAATTTTGGAGTACATTAAAGAATGTGTTTCAACAGCAGCCAAAGTGTTAAGTTGGCCATACATGACCGATAAAAGCTGGTATCAGGCCAATGTCGGCAGCCTATTGGACAGTGCACGGGCCCCCCAACCAATACCTGGATGAAAATCAGCAAGATGTCAGTTGGGCAGGTTTAAAAATCATTTCAGATCAAGGGCTACATCGTTTCATTGAGGTGGTCCTCCCACCATAGCCTCCTTTACTAAAAATTGTCAGATCAGCCCAATATCACCCGCTCAAGGTGGGCATATCGGTGCAAAATCCACTTGTATGGCGACCTCTCCAAACGAGAGGATCTTCACATGTGTGGCCGCCTTTAGAATGTGAAGGAATTCACTGGCACACAAGACGTGCTTTAGCAGGGCAAGCCCTTGCAGTTTTATTAATGCAATGTGCATTTGGGAGTGTCCCCAAAATGTCAAATATGACAGCGGGTCCAACTTTCCTATCTGCTGTCTCTGTCTCCAGTCTTTCTTCCATGTATCCCTTATTAAATAGAAATAAAGAAGACATGACTCTGGATGGCGTGGTAGTCTACTGTGTGAGTTGTAGCCTAGACAGATGGGCTTGCTTGGAGACACCCAAAAATCACTTGCACATATCTCAGTGTGCAGGTGTTTCTTAATACGGCTGTCCATCCATGGGTGCCGAAGGTCATCCAATGCTCAGCATCTGTCTCTTATTCCAGTCCCTGTAGCCCAGAGGAGATGCAGTGCATATGTGAAGGAAGCATTGATTTACAGACAAGTGAGTTGCTGGCACTGCAGGTCGTGATTTATGGCTGCAGAGATCCAGGCTCTGGGGAAGAAGAGAAAGAGAAGGATACAACCAGTGCTCCACTGTGCAGACTCCTTCATTTTCCTCTTAACTTCGCTTTCTGTATCTCCATTTCTACTTTACTCAAACTCTCTTGATCTTCTGTTCTGTTTATCCTACAACAGTAGTAGTTATTCTACTGCAGGGGTGCCCAAAAGGTAGCCCGGGATCTACCAATACACCTGCTGGTGATCAGTAGATCTCAAGACTCTTGTCAACAAACAGCTTGTCTAAATCATCCTTCTGTTTTATTCTTTTGATTCAGATATTTATCATAATAATATAATAATAATAATATTAATAATACATGTTAAATGATTAAAAAACGATTAAAAAAATAGCAATATAACTTCCCATAAATCAATATAATATTTAAGTAATACAAAATGCTAATGCTTTTAAGGATATAGATCATAATATGACAACATCACTAAAAGTAGACCCTGCATTAGTAAAGTATGGGCACTCCTGTTCTACTGCAATGAACTGACTTGCATTCCGTTAGCAAAATCTGCAATCTGTTCATAATCATCACTTGTGAATTATAACGATGAACATAAGATGCCAGTGGCACAATTTTGATTCGAAGGTATATGGTACTAACGAATAAGGAAGGTCTGTGTTTTGCCTCTATTTCCAGACCTGTTGCACAAGGTGTAGACAACAGAGGCCAGGATCACAGACCGCACACCTGACACCAACACTTATCTGCAGCGTAAATATCAAATTGTTGCATTCATTGAAAAAATTCAAGCACTGATTGGTTGCTATGGGTTACTGCATAGGGGCAAATATGCCCAGTGTTGATAAATAAGCCCCATTGACTCTTGGATCAGCTACTATTAGCCCCTATACAGTCCTAAAACAAATCCCTTCCACCATATATTGATCACACAATGGACACTGCTGTCTGACAGGGGTTATTTCAGGACATTGGCCACCTAAATAATCTGATCCCTGGCCAGGAGTCTCTTATTTATTATATTAACTTGAGTTTTATAACATCAGAGACTGAAAGTCATTCCAGGACCTAACTTATATCCTACACCCCCACTGTGCATTTTTTGCTACAGTTCCTTCTTTATTTGCTCACTCTTCTCATCCTCTTAGTTACTTGTAGCACATGTCCAAATATAGTAGGGTTCAGGTATATTTACTACTTTTTGACTGAATGTGATTTAGATAATTTATTGTCCCGCTGCTGTGACACCTTCATTTAAAAGGAACAGTTACACCAAAAAATTAATTAAAGTAATTAAAACATAGTGTATTGTTCCCTGCACTGGTAAAACTGGTGTGTTTGCTTCAGCAAGTCTATTATAGTTTATATAAACCAGGTGCTGTGTGTCCATGGGGGCAGCCATTCAAGGCCCAGGTTACAAAGCAGATACTAGATGCACTTTGTAGAATCCCAATGTATTCTATTACAGAGCTTATTTGTTATCTGTTAAGTAACCTGTGCCTTGTCTCCTTTTTCATCTTAAATGGCTGCCCCCATGGCTACACAGCAGCTTGTTTATATAAACTATAGTAGTCTATCTAAAGCAAACACATAGCTTTTATCAGTGCAGGGCAGCAGTACATTATATTCAAATTATTTTAAAATGCTTTAATGTTTTGGTGTTACTGTTCCTTTAATCCATTTGTTGGCTTGAGTTTATACATTTATTTCACCCCGTGTGCTGCCTGTAATCCTGACGACAGTCTCAGCAGGGGCTAAATATATGTGATTAATTTCACTAGACGTATGAGTGGGCTCTTTATATTACTCGTCAGTTCTATTAATGTGGCTGTTCTTACGCCTCAGTCTGTTTTAATGCAAAAAGGGAGCTTTTTATATTACTCGTCAAATCTGCTAATGCGGCAGTGCTTACGCCTCAGTCTGTTTTTAATGCAATGGTAAATTCTTTACATTGTGACCATCACAGCCTGCTATATTTTACATACTAGAATATAGAGAAGGAATTTTTTTCCACCAGATAAACTGCCCATGCTTGGAAATTTCTTATACAGGTATGGCATCCGTTTTTCAGAAACTCAAGCCATCTTCCATAGAAGCCATTTTATCCAAATAATTCAGATTTAAAAAAAAAAAAAAAAAAAAAAAGATTACCTTTTTCTCTGTAATAATTAAACAGTACCTTGTACTTGATCCCAACTAAGATATAATTATGCCTTATTGAAGGCAAAACCAGCCAATTGGGTGTATTTAATATTTAAATGATTTTTTAGTAGATTTAAGGTATGAGGATCCAAATTACAGAAAGATCCATTATCCAAAAAATCCCAGTTCCAGAGCATTCTGGATAACAGATCCCATACCTGTAATCCCATTCAAGGTCCAGAAATTTGAAACCTCAATTTTATATCCCCTGATTTTAAGTTTTCCCTTATTTGACATTGTTGTTTTATGGTCCCACCTATATATTATGCATAATGCACTTCCCTGATTTTATATTTTCCTGGATTTTACACCATTTTTTTCTGGTCCCCTGAAAATTGTAAAATGGGGGTTCTACTGTATACATCTAAGTGTTACATCATGCTCATTAGCCTTGGAATAATTAGCATTTTAGCACTGGGGTCCTTCAAGTCAGCCCTACAGACCTAGAAAAGTTGGCCTAAGGCAATGCGGGGAGCCTGAAACCTCCATTTGGACAAAATTCTTTATAAAACAAAGATGTCCAGCCTATGGCCCGCTAGCTGTTATCCTACAGATTCTAGATGTTTTATGTAACACAGATATATGTGCCCTGAACACTAAAATATAGGTTTATACTTATGAAAACATCTCAGTTCTGCTGGGCCCAGGAGAATGGAACAGGCTTGGAATTACGTTATAGCAAGATCTACTGCCAGGGAACCCACAGTCTGCAACCTTTTCAGATGTCATCAGGGTGACGGAAAACAAGATGAGGTGTCAATGTGCCCAGCCTGCAGGGCACTGATATAGAAAAGCACTTGATGAAGGGGCTTGTCCCGAAATGTTTGCTGAGATCTCACCATGAATTAAATGAAAAGCCTTGAAGTTTTTGCAGAAGCATTGAAGTGAGTGTGCCTTTGTACCTATTGTTGTGTGTATGTACGGCTATGGCAGGAAATCTATGTGGCACTATATACTCTATGTATGTATGTATATATATTTAGGGGGTATTTGTTTGCTAAGCAGCACACTATGCTCTAAATATAGCTCTGTTTGTGTCCATGTACATCTATGTCTGGCATTCTGTGTTAATAAATAGAATATAGAACAATATCTTGGTGCCTGTGGGTAACACAATGCACGTAGGGAGTGTGTGCCAGAATCCTGATGTCTCTGATGATGGTGTGAGCTGTGGGGGGGGGGGGAGATGAAGGCTCATTAGTCTGGCAAATGTTGGAATACTTCTCCTGTGTGACTTGCTGTCTGAATTCATTGCACTGGTGATATGTGTTTTTTTCCCCTGTGCGGTGCAAATGTGTTGAGATTCTCTTTATGATTTATTATTATAAGTTGGAATTCGAAGGTGTCCAACCACGGATGGATCCCTGGAGTGAAGCAGCTTCTAATATTGCCCCTGCTGACATGTCTATCTGGAAATGCTCTGTGTGACGTCCCTGCAAAGCCTTTTCTTTGGATCTCCAGTCCAGCTAGGCACAAGGATGCCTGTGATTCCGCCTCGGACAGCTCACATTTATATTCAGCAGAATGTAAACAAGGTTCTCTCTGCTTGAGATTCAACATGACAAAGTTCCATTGTTTATTTTCAACAGCCACATCCCTGTAGGAGCACAGAGACATGAAGACACAGCTTTAAATACACAGGAGCACTAACATACTAAATAGGAGGCTTTTTGTTCTGGAAGAGGCATTATTCTATAGCTTAAAGGGATACTGTCATAGGAAATGTTATCAAAACACATCAGTTAATAGTGCTGCTCCAGCAGAATTCTGCACTGAAATCTGTTTTTCAAAAGGGCTAACTGATTTTTTTGTTGAAATCTGACATGGGGCTAGACATATTGTCAGTATCCCAGGTGCCCCCAGTCATGTGACCTGTGCTCTGATAAATTTCAGTACTGCTGTACTGCAATTTGAAGTGATATCACCCCTCCCTTCCCCCTCAGCAGTCTAACAACAGAACAATGGGAAGATAACCAGATAACTGCTCCCTGGTAGATATAAGAACAGCAGGCAATCGTACATATCCAGGTCCCACTGCAACACCTTCAGTTACCCTGAGTAGAAGAAACAATAACCTGTAAGAAAGCAGTTCCATAGTGCAGCACTGGCTCTTTCTGAAACCACATGACCAGGCAAAAGAACCTGCCCACACACCAATATTACAACTAAAAAGAATACACTTGCTGGATTAGGAATTACATTTTATATGGTAGAGTGAATTATTTGCAGTGTAAACTGTGTATTTTAGGAATAACAA
This sequence comes from Xenopus petersii, assembly GCA_038501925.1. Taxonomy (NCBI): domain Eukaryota; kingdom Metazoa; phylum Chordata; class Amphibia; order Anura; family Pipidae; genus Xenopus; species Xenopus petersii. The sequence goes on along the minus strand of CM076680.1, from coordinate 30,619,035 downwards.
CTACACCATAAAAATCATAACAGAATCCCTTTAATGGAACATGTAGGATGGATGTCTGGCTTTTTGCATGGTATTACATAGCATAGCCAGCAAGTAAAATGATCATAAAAGTGAAATCAAATTTCATATATGATTCAAAACACACTAGAAATTTATAAATTATGTTTCTCATTTAACAAAAATAGATAAGGACTAATACCTCTGCTGCCGTTGGTTGTATCTAATTACTGGTTGAGGCAGAGAACCTGTTTTTTTTTGCTAGAATTATTGTGAATTTTTTAAGTGCAAATTGCCAGCAGATATACAGGATATGATCAGTTGAAAACCTGAAGTTACTAGCAAGAGATTAAAAAAACTAAATTAACTACATAGGCATCAATTACTGGGACCCATATGAACTATGTCTCTTAATATAATTGAATAGCAATCATAATTTAATGATTTTTTAATGATCAAAAATCTTTAATCTATAATCTATAACTCCAGTAGAATCATACATATACAGCCCCCCTGTAGAGACTTTTTTGACAATAAACTCTGTTCTCCAGACCTTCTTATTCATTTTGGCGCTAGATAATCACAATGTAAAATATTTCATGTAGCGTTATATATGCAGAGGCAATTTTTATGGCAGAAAATTCACAATTAGAGAAATATTTGGTGTGAAATTAAGCCATGGGCAACATAAATCTTATACAGGGCAGTTGCAACATTAAAGGGCTGGTTCCCCTTTAAGTTAACTTTTAGTATGTATAGAATTGCTAATTCTAAGCAATTTTTCAATTGGTCTTTTTTTTTAGTTTTTTTTTTTATTAATGACCCAGTTACTATCACTGAACCCATCTAAAGACAAAAGTTTTTAAGGCTCCACATTTAGGGACATATTTATCAAGGGTCGAATTTCGAATTGAAAAAACTTCAAATTCGAATAGGTCCGTATTTGGCCGAATTAGAATAGTACGAATCGAAGGAATAGCGCATTCAATGTAATTTGATTTTTCACAGTCCACCATTGACTCCAAATAGGTTCTAGGAGATCCACCATAGGCTAAAACAGCAATTTGGCCGGTTTTAGATAGAGAATGGTCGGTCGAATTTTTAAAGAGACAGTACATTATAAATTTCAAATTTTTAAATTTTATTCAATTTCTAATCGAATTTGGACTATTCCCTAGTTGAAGTACACAAAATACAGCTCGAAAATTGATTTTTTTTTTTCATTCGAAAATTCACCTCGACTTTTGATAAGTCTGCCCCTTATTGTTATTGCTACTTTTTATTCCTCGTCTTTCAATTCAGGCCCTCTTCTATTCATATCCCAGTCTCTTATTCAAATTGTTGCTTGGTTGCTAGGGTAATTTGAACCCTAGCAACCAGTTTGCTGACATTGCATCCAGGAGAGCTGCTGGATAAAAACCTAAATAACTCAAAAACCACAAATAATAAAAAATGAAAACGAATTGCAAAATGGCTCAGAATATCACTCTCTACACCATACTAAAATTTAATTTAAAGGTGAACAACCCCTTTAATAAAATAATGAATGTAGGCAAATGTGGTTGGCACATGGCATGCCAAGATACTGTATTTCTTTTCAGTTGCTGTTGGTGACCACATCCATACAATATAAAGGCACGTTTTGCATAAGGAAAGGCTCCAGGCAGAACTGTTTAAGTTTTTTTGTTTTCCAAAAAACTGGATTTAATGAAATGAAGATGGTACCATCACCTGAGGACAGTAACCTTCTAACCCAGTCTGTGGTTTGACTGTTAAAGGGATTCTCATGACACCTGGAGAGTAAGTTGTAATGTTTCTTGGCCTCAGGGATTGTACCCTTGTTTAGGCGCTGGCTCTGTGCATTCACAGTCTACTCCTCGTTGCTCGGTGCCGCAGTTGGGTGCTTCCTCCGTTTGTTGAAAAGAGAGACTCCTTCATTAACACTTTGAATCTCTTCCCACTTGGGTCTTTTCCAATCCCACTTATTGGCCATTTTCCCAGTCAACAAGCAAAGTGACTTTTCCCATTTTGTAGGCGAGTGCGTTCCCTGTGATATAGTTGGGAGTCTTCCAGGCGCAATCCCATTAACATAATTATGTAATAATACCACGGAATAACGTTTGTTTATGCAGCTCAGTCAGCACCAAGCTTAGACTGTTCAGCAGCTACACACATCTGTGTTACCTTAATGACAGCATATGCAATAAAATTCACATGGTATAAATGTAACAATGTACTGTAGTTCCAGGGAATGATTGAAGAATATTACAGATAAATATTACTTCCCTGTAGCTGCGCAATACACTGGCTGGGAGAGCAGCTGACTGAATTAATACTTAAAATATTTGCAGAGGAGTATGGAAAGTTTAAGTATTTATAAGTAGAGATAATGTTTAAGCAGACCATGATCAAGTGCTCACATATGGAATAAATAATACAGTTGGATCAAGAATCATTGAAGTCCTCAAGCAAGTTCCTTGAAGTCGTGTTGGGTATATAGAACTCATGTTTTAACCATGTAGACCAGAAATAATGTCTCTAGCACCGTCTCCTTGTTCAGTGTATTTCACATAGTGGTACCTTCCCTAAAGAAATGCAATGATCCTGTGGCACAGCCGGAGTAGTTTCATCTGTGAGTTTTAATCTATACAGAAGGGCACATAGAGGTTATCTTCAAAGGAGGGGTCTCTGCAGAGTGTCAAGAAATCAACACTTGAATTACATTTCTAAGCAAGAAAATGTCAGCAAGGACGATCCGCTTCATCATGTCATTGATCCCATTCTGGCACATAACCAACTGTCATTTCTGTGAAGTCTGTATAAAAATAGTGTTAAATGTACTTTAATGTCAGTTAGAATATATTTTTTGAATAATAATTGTATTATGGTGATCAGAGCTGTCTTTAGTGAAGTTCAATGAAAGGTGACTGCTTGAGCACTGGCATGCAATATTTACTGGTAGGGAGAGGCTTTTGACTGTGCAGGAAGGGTAATCCCTACAGAAGATAATATTTTGTAGGAAAGGACTGTGACTGTGGGATAGCAGGTATAGTAGGGAGAGTTGGTGCCTATAGTAGCAGTGGGATAATAGTCTCTGGGAAGGGAGTGTGACTGTGGGATAGCAGGTATAGTAGGGAGAGATGGTGCCTATAGTAACAGTGGGATAATAGTCTCTGGGAAGGGAGTGTGACTGTGGGATAGCAGGTATAGTAGGGAGAGATGGTGCCTATAGTAACAGTGGGATAATAGTCTCTGGGAAGGGAGTGTGACTGAGGGATAGCAGGTATAGTAGGGAGAGATGGTGCCTATAGTAACAGTGGGATAATAGTCTCTGGGAAGGGAGTGTGACTGTGGGATAGCAGGTATAGTAGGGAGAGATGGTGCCTATAGTAACAGTGGGATAATAGTCTCTGGGAAGGGAGTGTGACTGTGGGATAGCAGGTATAGTAGGGAGAGATGGTGTCTATAGTAACAGTGGGATAATAGTCTCTGGGAAGGGAGTGTGACTGTGGGATAGCAGGTATAGTAGGGAGACATGGTGTCTATAGTAACAGTGGGATAATAGTCTCTGGAAGGGAGGGTGGCTGTGGGTTAGCAGGTATAGTAGGGAGAGATGGCGCCTATAGTAGCATAGGGATAATAGTCTCTGGGAAGGGCCTGTGACTGTGGGATAGCAGGTATAGTAGGGAGAGATGGTGCCTATAGTAGCAGTGGGATAGCAGGTATAGTAGGGAGAGATGGTGCCTATAGCAGCAGTGGGATAATAGTCTCTGGGAAAGGACTGTGACTGTGGGATAGCAGGTATAGTAGGGAGAGATGGTACCTATAGTAGCAGTGGGATAATAGTTTCTGGAAGGGAGGGTGGCTGTGGGATAGCAGGTATAGTAGGGAGAGATGGTGCCTATAGTAACAGTGGGATAATAGTTTCTGGAAGGGAGGGTGGCTGTGGGATAGCAGGTATAGTAGGGAGAGATGGTGCCAACGTTTACGAATACAGACTGCTAATCTTTACAATAGAATTCTGGACATGAGGCATGTGTGATTTGCCTTTATTTCCTAGGGGATGCTACCTAATGTCATTTGTGATGCTATGTGTGATGTAATATGTCATACTGAATACATTTCACTGATGATGACATTAAACTCTGTCTGCCTTTTGGATGCTGAAGTGAAACAGGCAAACCTTCCTTTCAGATTCTGTCTATTTTGAAATGCAAACATTATCTTTAGTGTACTTTTGCATGAGGTGTTTGACTAATAAATACATGCAAATATATTTTGGCGCAGACAGAGAGGGGAACACTTACAATGTGTTACGTGCGCTGCCTGCATAAGTGACGCTTTTGCATAACAGACTTGTAGACACTAGAATCCTGCTTTGTGCAGCCAAGAAAGATACAAAGAGACAAGGATATAAGGAGACAAAACCCAAGGGCATTTGGTCCTATAATTGGAAAAATCACATTACATGACTCCTACAACCAATTAGTTAAAAAATTGATTAATCATTTTTTTACGGTACATTCTTCATTAACACATACAAAACTGTAATATTAATTAGCAGCCTAACTAATGTGTCAGGGTGGCATAATTAAAAAAAAAATTAAGTAAGGGCCTGGAAGTAAGTTAAGTAAATCTAGTATTTTGTATATGGAGGCCTACAGCTGGAATCTCATTTGCTTGACTCTTAGGCTTTGTATGTATGTTGTATTGACTTTTTTGATCCAAACCCCATTTTAGGTCCAATATTTGTTCCTTATTTCCGACTGTCTTGTTTTTTTATGGGACAGTCCCAATTTTGACAGCTCAACCCGCAGTCCCGGATTGCTACTGAAATGTCCCAGCTTTCTCTTTGATCTCCTGTACTGAACAGCCAGAAAAAGATACAATGTTTCTAACTTAATTGGCTTTTGGCAGAGAGCCCACAATATGTGGCAGGTGCACTTATAGATACTTTTGTAACAATTTAAGATAAGCATAGAAACTATTGTAATATTTTAAGATAAGCAGGTCTCTTGGGGAAACTGTGACTTGCAGCTTAAGGGTTGATTCACACGGGAAGATTTATTGCCCGCGTCTTTAAAAAGCGAGCCTCGTCGACAAGTCGTTTGTTTTGTCGTAACATAGAAATTCCAGGAAATCGTCAGGTACCATGCACATAATGCTATTAGCCTGAAATCGCACAGAGACACTTTTCGGAGAGATAGATCAGAAATAGCATAAATTTAGAGTATAGAAAAAACGTCGGTAACAAATAGACGAGGAGACAAGTAGTCGCGATAATATGCAAAACGTAGTACACAAGGCATGACGTGAGTGGAAATGCGTATGGAAGATTCGGTAGATACGGTAGATTCTACGGCGTCAAGCCGTGAGTACTTAGCAAGTAATAATAGAAGTATATAAGAAATAATAAAATAGCCAAATCATTATTTGTCATATCATATATATGTCAAATCATATATTCCATATATAGTGCTCAGGAATTTTCGCCTGTAAAATAAGCAGACGACTTGTCGCCGAGACTCACTTTTTAAAAACGCAGGTGACAAATCTTCCCATTTGAACCAACCCTAAAGGGCAAATTATCTTCATTAGCAAAACTGTAATAACTGAAAAAAAAACACAGAAATGTGTTCAAACTTTGATAACCTGCCAAATTTTATAAAATGAACATGGTAATTAGGGCTGTCGCCACAAAATGGGCATGGTCAAAATTTTTTGCCAATCTCCGCACGCCAAATCTTTTTGTACCTCTTTCCTATTTCCAAAATGTTGGGAGGTATGCTTACAGTTTTGCGACCTCTCCTTTATAAGGGAAAGTATACCCTACATATCGCCAGGAGTTATCTTCTATATTGTTTTTAAAAATGGATATACAGTAGCTTGCTGTGTACATAGAACACAATTTATGTGTATATCTGTTTTCATACACACAAGGTGGGGCTGCTGCAGCAAATACATTCGTCTCCAAATGACCTTAAGGGGTGCTATTGTTGCTTGCACTCCATTAATGTATTGCATTATGTAATCTCTGCATTATAATTTTAGATTCTGCTACAATTGGAAGGAACCCCCAACTGTACACTAGTTACTGGGTTCATTTCTGGCTTTTGGTGGCCTTCCCTTACTGCATTTTCTCCGGCTTCCCTCACCTTAAAATCTGTATTTAATTTGTGTGCTCGTGCAGCTTATCTTAATTCTCCTCTCCAGTTCCTTGGTAATATTCCTTATATCTCCCTTCAACATTTTCTCTTTCTACATTAACCTCCCATTCACCTATTTGAGATCATTTCCATATCTCTTACTATTTGTCTGTTGCTTCATCAGCTTAATTGCCGAAATGAGATATTGATAGCCCTGTAATTGTGTGGGGGTTGGGGCGGGGGGTAGGCAAAGTATTTTTCCAAATTACTGTCTGCAATTCACAATCAAGCAGGATTCAGTGGATGTATCTGCTACTGAAATCTTTGGTGGCAATTTAAAAAACATTAGTGTCTTTAGTAAGTCAAGCTTCAGAAAAAGGAAACTTTTCAGGATCATTTTAGATGCTTGGTTGATAGACCCACCTGATCCATTATACTTCTTAGAAAAGCAGTGATTGTATACTGTATCTATCAGCATGCATGTTCTATCTAGGTTGTATGGACTGATCAGTCATACTTGCTCACAATGATGGGATATGGGTGAACAATGATTGGGTGAAACACCAACTGGTGACAACGATGGTGGGTTATGAATGTAGTCGAGTGATGTCCTTAAATGGCAGGTACATCCTCCATAGCCCTGCTGATTTATATATGTACAGGTGAAATTTAATAGACGTTAGAATTTCACTTTGTGTGCACTATCCCTGTCCTTATCTCAACAGATGGAGGTGTCACAGATGCTGGGCATGTAAGGAACGCTACAGGTGACAGCTGGGAGATGTACAGTAAACATACATACAGGGAAATAGCAGAATGTCACATGGGAAGTGCAGTGTGTAAAGATGTAGACAGTAAAATGGGCTATTTATTAAGCTGTCCCTGCTCAGTGACGTAGAACAATGCAGAGTAGTTATACATGGGAAAGTAACATTAGTACTGAAATGCTAAAGGGAATATGCCCTTAAATACATAATACAGATATGGGACCTGTTATCCTGAATGCTCGGGACCTGGGGTATTCCGGATAATGGATCTTTCCATAATTTGGATCTACTAGAAAAGCATGTAAACAAATAAATTCAGTAGGCTGGTTTTGCTTCCAATCAGGATTAATTAAATCTTAGTTGGGATTAAATACAAGGTACTACAATGAAAAAGAAAATAATTTCTAAAAATTTGAATTATTTGGATAAAATGGAGTCTAATGAAGATGGCCATCCAGTAACTTGGTGCTTTCCAGATAACTGGTCCCATACCGGTAAAGAATATTCTTTTATTTACATTTATTGCTGGGAGCTGCCATATTGCTATGCTCAGTGTAGGCCTTCTCCATTGACTGTAACAGGACAAATAAAACCATTTCTAGCCAGCGATCTCTTACAGCAGGAGAAATGGTCAAAAAAAGATCTCATGCAGGAATGGATTGACTGACTGGTGGGAACAATTTGATTGGCTACAGATGTATTAAAGGAGGTGGGGCAGTTTGGAGGAAAGAAAAATATGATTGGTGGATGGGAATAGAGGGGCTGGAGATAAAGGTTTAAGGAACAGCTAAATATGGCCCATACTTTATCAGATCATCTTATGCACAGAACACTCTTATTCATTTAATTGGGGGAAAGGATGTGGCTATAGGGCGTAGGGCGTACTTAACAGGAAAATTACCTGGAACACCAATCAAGCCTCTATGGTGCTAAAATGTTATAATATGTTGCAAATGCTAGTCTTTGTAAGTATATGTCTATAGAACAGCTTCCCTAATACACAGGACTCTGCATGTCCCTGCTCACAAAAACCTACAACATTTACAAGTGATACTACAGAAGAATAATTGTGTATTAATATTGCCTGAATGAATAATGCATTTGCAAATGCTGCAGCGTATTCCCTTTCCACCAGCTCTTTCCATCCTTAACCGTTGCTTGGCTTCCAGCAAAGAGCCCAGACTGAACGCAGTACATCGAGGCACTACAGGGATAGGGTTAACTGTCAAGCACTTATATGTTGCTGATTAGGATGAAGTAGAAAGAGGCTACACTCCTCATCTTGTGTGTGTCTCCTTGAGGTTACCCGCAGAAAGGAAATTAATAGAAACAGAAGGAATAACCACTTTTTCCTGCAATTTCCTTCAGAGATATGGCTTCTCTAATCTTTATTGAAACCCTTTAACCTGTCACTCTCTGCCCCTTTCCAGATAGTATAGGAGAGCATGAAGGGGTGGAGGAGGGATTGATTGTGTTGTTCTGGAATGGGTGCTGCTTTATTTAGTTATTTTTCATTTGCGTGCTTTGTTTTTATGGCCGGAGTCATTCCTTTGATGCCCTTTTCTGTTCCACCAAGGTCAAAGGGGGCACATTTACTATTGGTCGAATATCAAGGGTTAATTAACCCTTGATATTCGACCGTCAAAGTAAAATCCTTCGACTTTGAATATCGAAGTTCGAAATTCCTGCGAATGATCGAAGGAAAAATCGGTCAAACTATTAAATCCTTCGATCAAACGATTTTCCTTCAATCCCAAATTGGTAGGAAAGCCGATGGGGACCTTCCCCATAGGCTAACATTGGTACTCGGTAGGTTTTAGGTGGCGAAGTAGGTGGTCAAAGTTTTTTTTAAAGAGACAGTACTTCGACTATCGAATGGCCAAATAGTCGAATGATTTTAAGTTCGAAGTCGTAGTCGAAGGTCGAAGTAGCAAAAAAAAAAAACCTTCGAAATTCGAAGTATTTTTTATTTTAATCCTTCACTTGAGCTAAGTAAATGTGCCCCTAGCTGTTCTGTAAAACCCAGGAACATCATTACAAACATTTGCAAGCTGAGGGTCCAGAGTTTTGAGCTAGGAGCATTCCATGCAGATACACTTTCGACTTTATAGGCAGGCCACATTATTCTCTAACTGAAATATCAGCTGTTGTTCCATAGTCCACATGGCTGAGGTCTATCACAGGGAAGTTAATACTTGATCTGTTCAGTAGGTTAGGAAGAAGAAATGACCATGGCACAAACCACTGCACCTACCAAATGAATCAGAAATACATGCATTGTATGCTCCATAATTCACTGATAAAATCTGAAACTGAGTTCCATCAAAACTTACCATTAAATTAGCTCCTGATACACTCTGTACTCACACATATAGGGCACTGACATATACATTACTCTACCCCTAAGTCTAGGAACTCACTCAATCATAACATCAATGAGATATTGTCTGCAACTGCTACATTTCTAGTAAAGCTTTGCTGTTCTCTGTGGGGTCCTCCTTCACTTCAGCCCTAATACTAATAAAAGAAGACTAGTCCTAGCAAGTGCACTTTCCTGTGCTGGGTAGAATTAAATGAAGAACATGCTTGAGGCTAGTTGCACAGGACAAATTAGGGTGATGTTGAAATACGACAAAGAGCCATGAGCAGTCAGTGGCTTGTTCCCTTCCTCTGCTATTAGGCATGGGGGGTTATGAAACACTGTAAAGTCACAAGACACGTCTAGTGGTGCCTCTTGTGTTGACTTAAGCAGTGAAGTGGAAATCAATAGCAACACAAAGTAAATATACCGTTTGCACAGCTTGTCAGAAGCACCTGCATTTCATTCTGATGCTCTCACTGTGAGGGGGGCCTGGGCTGACGGTGTTATCCTTGTTCACAAGCTTCCATGTGGAGTTTGCAAATGTCATCTACTAATATTAATCCACCCCCCCTCCCGTAGCTGCCACTTCTGACTATGGCTTCATTTAAGGTCCCTTCTTTATCTGTATTGAAATGTTTTTGACCTATAAGCAAAGCAAAATTGTGTTGGTTACACTATAGTCCTAATCTTACCATCTATCTCGGTTTGTGTGAGCCAAGTCAAGGAGCCTGGCAAGTACAGTACCTACAAAAGAAGATGTCGCAATTCTTCTTACAAATAATAACGCTGCAGTGCTTCAGCATGTTGCACTTTGATGAAATCTCAGAGGATCTGCTTTGCTGACACTTGTAGAGCTCACAGTCCCTTGCTCTTTGCAGTATAACTAAGTTTGATTTTTTTTCTCTTTCTCTCCAGCCTGCCCAGCTGCCATGTTTAAAGCAAATCAAGGCATGGGAATATGTGCACCGTGCCCCGCTAACAGTCGTTCCACTTCTGAGGCTTCTCCCATCTGCATCTGCCGCAATGGGTACTACCGAGCTGACTTTGATACACCGGAGGCCCCATGCACCAGTAAGTGTGATGCACTACTTAAAATTGCATTATTTTATATGATATTATTTATTTTTTTAAAAAAAACCTTGTATATCTAACAACACCCACAGGTGTAACTAAACGTTTTTGCTCCTCAAAACCATTGGGAAGATAATTTATTTCACAAATATTAAAATCGTTTTAGGTGGTCATTGGCCTGATTCCCTGGTGGAACAATGCATCTCTTTCCCTTTAACTATAGCAGATAAGGGTCTTGTGACAAAAAGGGAAAGGTTATTTTCCTGGTCGAGAATGCACACCTTCAATCCCCAAGGTCCTATTGAGGATAAATTACAATGTGCAAAAAGCAGATAGAAGGTGGATTACAAAGCCAGTATATTCAAAATGTACAATTTATTACTTATATATAATCTCTAAAACACTGGCCGGCCAGGAAACACAATGAATAATTTAAGAATAAATATACATAAAAACAATTATAGATTCAATCCAGGTGGATAATCACTATTCCTGTCGAGAAAAATCAAGTAACTGTTCCTTGGTTAGGGTGTATGCTTGTAGTTTAAAAAACAAGAAAAAAGTTGTGAGTTGTAGTTCAACAAGAAGGATAAGTTATTTCAATTGGATTTGTGACCAAGATTTTTTTCTCCCAATATGGCGAAGCAATGAGGTATGCTTTACTGAGTGGATAAGCAGGCAGATCGATGAATGGCTAAATGTAGAGAGCAACATTTTCCTAGGGGATGTATTGGGGTGTCCCCCACTCCCCCCTCTTGCCAGTTGTTAAAGCCCCCCAAAATAGATTTGAATAGTCTCACCAGATTCTAAGTTCCAGAATTCCTCGAGGGCACAGCCGGGTTTGAACTCTCAGCAGCCTCAATCCTGTTTCACAAATTCACCTCTCTGCAGATGTCATTCCCTTTAACTGTTACACCCACTAAATGAAGATCTTATACAAAGACCTGGGTAAGGTGAAATGTATGCCATTCAAATGAAACTGTACTAAAGGTACTTGTGCCCACCAATATTTGATGCAAAACATCTTGGACTGGTTCTCATGCTGAAATACCATAATAATATAAATAAGGGTATGGGAGTGGATGCATGGCCACCTTGTGCTATTCTGCTAAAGCACTGCGATTGATATAATATATATATGTATATATATATAGATATCTAGATATAGATATATATATCGATGGTATATAGATGGTTGATGGTGCTATATTCTAGTACAGGTATCGGATCCATTATCGGGGTTATCCAGAATGCTCCAAATTACTGAATGACCGTCTCCCATAGACTCCTTTTTATCCAGATAATCCAAATTATAAAAATGATTTCCATTTTCTCTGCAATAATTAAACAATAGTTTGTAGTTGATCCCAGCTAAGATATAACTAATCCTTATTGGAGGCAAAACCAGCCTATTGGTTTTATTTAATGTTTACATTATTTTCTAGTAGACTTCAGATATGAAGATCCAAATTACGGAAAGATCCATTATCCGGAAAGCCCCAGGTCCCGAGCATTCTGGATAACATGTGTCATGCCTGTACCACTAACAAGATTGTATAATGGGACAAGCCTGTGATATACTCATACCAAGAACTAATTTGTGCAGCAAATAAGACACTCAGACTGGAAATGGAACAACTTTTGAAGGAATCAGCTAGCAGCAGTACAGAGCCTTCATTTTAATCAGCCAGAAGAGCTCTACAGCATATCATTTTTCATGAAAAAGGTTATACAACTCCTTTAATGTCGTGCAAAGCTTTGATTACGGATTGGCTCCTGAAGACAAGCAAATGGGTTGAAGTTAGATTTGCTTTTAAATGGATTAGAATAATATAGGTTTGCCGACTATTTTAATCTGCACAAAGAAGGGGGAAAAGAAGATTTCCACCCATTTGCCTTTGCTTCCAAGCCAATTAATTATATGCCAGGGCAATTCTATGATGAGAGATGTAATGTACGGTAGGTGTTGTGGGTCATCTCATAAAGAGAGAGAACTCATGTACATCTATAGCAACCTACACCTCCTGCTAGATACCTCCCTAGTAGCCCGTCTATATGATACTTCCACTTACATTCTCCCTTATTCCCAGAACCTCTTTCTATAGTAATGTTGGACATGTTACTCCTTAACCCCTTCTTTTTGTTGTCATGGACAATATTCCTTGCTATGTGTCCCATCTCATAATGACCAGGTTCCTCTCCAGTGTGATATTTGCCCTAAACGTTAATGTAGAGTTTTTATTCCACAAAATAACAATCGCCAGCACGTCAAGCAAAGTAAATCCTTTGCCCTTTCAGGTTATATTAAAAACAAAAACATTTACAGCCACAGAAGCACTTGAGCCGTTGTGCTATTACTGCATCGATCCACATCACCGATGCACTTGCAATTCCGCACAAGCTTTTCACGGAGTGATGGAAATATCTGCTTCATTCTTCTGTCACATCTGCTTTCATGCACTAATATATCCATATTTCTATAGTGATGTGATTACTCTGAGGATATTGAGTATGTGTCACTCCTGGAATACCATATCTCTGTGGATGCATATTATTGTGCATGCTGTGGGTTGGATGTGGCCCCAACAGCATTTGAGTTCGGACACGAGTTGATGCTGTATTTTAGCATGTTGTGGGCCAGTAATCCATTATGCCTTGATTCTATTAAAGTGATGATAGCATACAATTAAGTATTTGCACAGATGCTGTAGGATATTCTGTTCTCCGGGCCATTATTTCTTATACTTATCAACAAGTCACTTTAATGTCATATGCATGTAATTCTGTTCTCCAAAACCATTGAAAACAAATTCTATTCTGTTTGATATATAGCTCTTAAATGTGCTAAGTAGTTTTAGACATCTTGCTCTGATTCAGTTTTCTTGTAGGATGTGTGAGGCTTCCCACCTGTAAATGCGAGGCTGTAGGAGGATCAGCTTGGCTTTGGCATGTAAGCACTCGTGAGCCCTGGGTTAAGAGGTCAGCACAAATGAAGTGTTTAAAAGAGCAACCTTTGCTTCCAGAACGGTCTCCAGACCACTGAACAGTAATGAATTGCAGAGCACCTGGTAGTAGAGCAATGCAGATTATTGACTGCCAATGAACTGCAGAGCAGTCAATGTTGGTTCATTGCAATGTCAATGCCTCGAGAGCCTAGGCATCAAATAGAACCGAGCGGAAATGTCCCGAAGAGCATTATATGGGCAAGTAATTGCACAAATTAAGAGCCAATGGGAGACAAGAATAGAGTGGCTGTGTGTTGATGAGTATTGAACATACATTTGGCATTCTTAGCTCTGATCTATTGCAGAATATTGAGTGCCATTTTATTGCACTGTTGGTGCGTTTAGAGTGAATGCACTGCCGAATATTGGGTGTCAGGTTGTTGTAGAACACCTAATTATTAACATGTATTTATATAGCGCCAACATATTGCATAGCACTGTATGCTAGAGAACTGTGATTTGCAGAAAATTGCTATTGGCTGTTGAACATCAACATCCATTCCTGGAAAGTCTATGCTTTTTATTTCACTTAGAGCCAATAGACTGCAGTTACAGTAAATGAATGTCTCACACAGTCAATGCAGTGACGCACAATGCACTACTACATGATGTTATACTTTTATGCAAAGTTACTAGCGCTGATAGACAATACATATGGTAGCGCTGGATTGGTATGGAAACAGCTTGAGAGTGCTTGAGAGAACAATACAAACTCATAAACATGAGCTTGCTGTATAAGCACTTCATGAAAGAACATACAATGGGGGAATGTAATAAAAGGTGCTGTTTTTTTTACTGGTCTAGTTACTAATAGCAGCCATTCTGCAGATAACATTTACTGGTCAGCTGTTTGAAGGCTTTGCTATGGGTTAGTAGACCTAGGCAAACTTTATTTACTTTATCCCCTTAGTTTCAGTCCATTGTTGACTACTGCATAATGTTGCAACCATCAAGCACCACTGCATTTAAGAGTTTATGGCAGTTTTTAAGATGCTCAAACAGAATGTAGATCATTAATCATGGAGGCCCTTTGTTTAGCTCTTCACGACCCCCATTGTGTTCCAGATTCGGGCTGATATCGATCGGGGAAGCCCATCGGAGGGCCTCATACACGGGCCAATAAGCTGCCGGCAACTTTTATCCGCCTGTGTATGGCCACCTTTAATGAAAATTGACGTTAAAAAACAGCTGAAGGACACAGGTTGCACAGCCCCCTAATATAATGTCTCTGTCTTAAATATATTGATATATATATATATGTATGTATGTATGTATGTATATGTATATATATATATATATATATATATATATATATATATATATATATATATATATATATATATATATATATATAACCAAAGGAATGGTGCACTCCGTAGACAAAATTAATACCTGGGTGCCAGCATGGGAAATAAGCAGTGAAAAAGGATTGCGGCACTCACAGGGTTTTAGTGAAAAAACAAAAAAAATTTATTATTAAGCCTCAACGTTTCGATCCCCCACAGGGATCTTTGTTTGTTTTTTAAAACCCTGTGAGTGCCGCAATCCTTTTTCCATATATATATATATATATATATATATATATATATATATATATATATATATATATATATATAATCAAACAGAATGGAATGCACAGCCATTAGTATGCAGAAACCTGGGTGCTAGTCTGAGAAGTATGTAGACAAAATGCAGGGATTGACAGCACTCCAAGGAAATACGTCAAGCCAATAATTCAAATGAAAGTGGAGATTTATTGGTGATCCAACGTTTCAGCTCCAGCACCAAGGGTCTTTGCAAAAAACTTGTATTATGGTATGCACAAATGCATAGATTTTTGCAAAGACCCTTGATGCTGTTTTTTGTTTCTTATTTTATATATATATATATATATATATATATATATATATGTAGCACACCCTTGAGTGAGACTAATATATATATATATATATATATATATATATATATATATATATATATATATATATATATATATATATATATATGGGTAACTCCAGCACACTCAGTGACACCCCATTGACGGACCACAATAATGATAAACAGTGATATCCCTTTTTTTATTAAGCGTAACAAATAATCAGCAGGGATCTGACTACGATTTAAATTATTAAAGCAAGATATATATGTATAACAATACACCAACAAACAATGACACCATTTAAATTGCTAATACAAAGTATGCAGAAAGTATATGTACTAAATGTTGTAACTCAATTTCCCTGTCACAGTCCCAGATAATTTGTGCACGTTGGGGCCCTTATTGAGTTTAGCTTATTGGCCAATAGCACTGATCCTTTCCTCTGTCGGTTAGCAGTATAACTCTATAAACTTAGTGAAGAAACACTTTCCTCCCAGATGAGAAATGACTTGGCAGAGTGTATAGTTCAGCAACAGATGGATTAGCTCCTATTGTTTGATAATACACAGTTCCCCAATAGTGTGTGGTGTTGCAGGTTACTCACAGTCTCTGCTCCAAACTCTGTATCACCTTTAGTAACAGACCTCAGATGGGATGCAGGCAGCTCTGTTCTCTAGCAGCTGAAATCACCGGGGCCTCTCTGCAGCATGTCAGCCTAGGACTCTCCCACCAACCGCAGGCCGTCTACCCCTGCTCCCTTTCTGGCTAGCACTGATAGCTCTTTTACAGGTGCTAGTCTAGGACTGGGATAGCAAGGTCAGCTTCTCCTAGTAGCAGCTTCTCCTGGGGCAGGATCCCTGCAGATGTCTCTCCCTTCTGGCAGCTCTCCCACGCAGGGCAGGTACAGCAGGTAGGCAGCAGTCAGCAGTTTCCTTCTCTCCAGGCACACACTTCTCTCCCTTTTTTATAGTCCAGCAGTGTGGTCCTCAAAACATTTTGCGCCCTTTCTTATCATTGGTGGATTAAAGCCCCAGCCAGGTCCTCAGCTCTGAGGCATGCTGGGATATGTAGTCCTGTAGACTGTCTATGCAGCACTTGTTCATGTTTCTTGCTTTAGATAGGGGTGTTACACTTATATATATATATATATATATATATATATATATATATACACCAAAATCCAAGAACATGTGCGCACTCCGTCAAAAATTGAAGTCTTTATTGCGAAAAAAAGACTTGGGTGAACATTTTGAAAAAGGTTCGAGACCAGAACCGAAACGTCAATGTAATCGTTTGAATTTCGCAATAAAGACTTCAATTTTTGACAGAGTGCGCACATCTTCTTGGATTTTGGTGTGAATATACAACTAAGTGCAGCACCCGACATTATCTGAGAGATATTTGGGAGAGTGCGGCCTATGTGTGCTTATATATATATATATATATATATATATATATATATATATATATATATATATATACATATATACACCCATACTATACCCATGGATTGTTTGTACTACGGGTTAATAGGCCTGGAGCAAACTGTGCTCCTTTTATTACATTACTTCCAATATTTAACACAACACTGAATTTGATGCTTTTTCTTGAGTTATTGCATTGAAAGACAATAGGGGAATGACCTTATCTGCCCCTGCAGTGCTCTGCAGGGTGTGCATAATATGCCAACCACCAACTCTTCATTCCAAGAGCCCTGGCTGTGCTGCCCACACACTGGGATCCCACTCACTGTGTAATGGAACTCATTTATTCCAATGAGTTACTATGCAGCCACAGCTGCATTATACATTCTAGTTGGTCAGGACAAGCAGGACCTCTGTATGAATATTGTACATTGAGGAAAACTGAGCATCAGAGCACTTTGGATTCATGGCACTGAGCAGCACATTAAAGAATCCTGGCCAGCAGTGTCTGATAGAATAATGCATTAAGTGCAGGACAGAGCTGAATGTTTAGGCCAGTGCGTTGTAGGGAGCCGGTCATTAGGTAGCAGTTGGCAGCTCAGAATGGAGCAGCGCTTACTGCTGTTCAGATGTAGGGAAAGCAGCTAGTCTTTTACAATGAAACACATTTATTATCTTGCCGAATGCTCCCCCCTGACCTCGTTCCACAGCATTGTGCAATTATCTGAGAGAAGAATTTACAAATTTGCTGTCTCGTGTTGCGCTACCTCCACCCCTTCACTTTCCATCCCGAAAGGTTACGCTGCTGCTTTCATGTAATATTAACAATATTATTATTACTTGGGGAGGTGGAGGAGCACGTTTCAGCTTAACCCTGATGGCACTGGAAAGGCCACGGAAGTTTTAATGAGAACATAAGCACAAAATGCCTTATACCTGCCACAGAAACGCCTACTGTCTGCCGGTTGGAGATGATCGCTGCCTTCAGGCAGCCAGGGCGGATATATTCCTGTTTATTTCATGTCTCTGATTCAAAACAGACATTAATAAGGAACTGGCTCAAATCTTGACCATTAAAGATGTAATGCCAGCTGCCAACATGCACTTTACCCAATCTGATCACCACATTTTGCCCCTGGTGTGGATCTGGAGTTTTGTATGGAAATCTCACAAAAGGGTATAACATTGGTGCAATGAAGCCAGCAAACCTCCATTGTTAAAAAACAACAATTCATGGCAGATGTGTCCATGTACTGTTCATTCCCATACATTAAACACTGTATAACCAATCTGCTCATTGTGCTCAAGGTCCAGATTATTAGATCACAGGGGCCCCTTCCAGCCTATAAAATGCTTGTGCTTATCAATGGAGTCATGGAAAGCTGAAATTTGTTTGAATTCAAAACTCACTGGGGCAAATTTATTTAGGGGTGAATTTTCGCTTCAGGAATCAAAAGGTGGCCATACACGGGCAGATAAAGCTGCCGATATCGGTCGTTTGGACCGATTTGACAGCTTATCTGCACGTGTATGGAGGCTTCCGACGGGACATCCCGATCGATATCTGGCCACAATATAGATCGGGAAGGTTTGATTTTTTACCGACCCACCAGTCGGAGCCCCTTGGCGCATCGTAATTCGATCGTTCGGCCATATGGCCGAATGTTCGAATTACCCCCGATATAGCTATGCCGTTAGTGGCATATCGGGGAAAGATCCACTCATTTGGCGATGTCACCAAATGAGCGGATCTTTGAGTCTATGGCCACCTTTAGGCATACTTCTCACAACTTAGTCAGACTTTATTTTGCACATTGATAAATTTGCAGGGTATTGTTTGAGCAAAAATTCACCTTGTGACGTGGCGCAAAATTTCATTAGCACTGAGCTTTTTCGCTAGCGAATTGTCCTCATTGCCTTTTAGTAAATTGGTGATGTCCTTGTGAATTGTGTTTTTGCCATTTTTTTTGCTTGAACTAATTGCCTGCTATGTTGGAACCGCCTGCTATGTTGGAACCTTTATTTTAAGTAGCTCTGAAACCATAACCAGTAAGGCTAATACCAAAATGCATACTCCCACATTTCCCCACTGAACCCAGACTGACATAGTGGTTCTTTTTATAGATATAAATATCACTATTTGTTTAAAATTTTTCCAGTGCCATAATCTAGAACTAACACTCTACAGTTAGCTTTGAGTGAACTTCAGCTGTTTTTGGGTGCTATGTTTTACTGTATTGGAGCAAATCAGCACATTAATTAATAAGCCTGCTGTCCTTGGTGCTGAACATAGGAAAAATACATATAACATATAATATCCCATCTGGCTCACCAATATTCAGTGTTGCAATGAATAGAGAACCACACCTGTCTTGTGTGCTAGATGCACATATATATAATGTATCATGAAAATTCCATTTCTCATTGAAAACCTTCAGGTATTGGTTATAGAGGAACCATCGGGTGCTGAAGTCACCCCTGTGTGAACTCTGCTGTTTTAGAACAGTACGTTTTAGTGGCAGTTGTTCCTCTTTCTATTGCTTAATTTGGGGTGCAGATGGTCATAATGAGATGGACAAGTCTGCTCTTCTAAGCACAATGGCACTTCCAACTGGTTTGTAGTGAGTAGACTGGTAGGTAGATACATGGTCACATGTCACAGATGGGGTCAGGAACACAAGGTCAGCAAGGTCTTTAAAATGGCAAGATTGGAACATGCTGGAGTTGAGAGCTAACATGGGTGATAGGCAAGGGGAGGTAAGCACGGAAAATACTATGGTCCAGAAATGTAAAAATTAAAAGGAGAACCAAAGAATACTGTGACCTAACAAACACATTACAAGTACATTAGAGGACATTATAGACAAATAGCAGGGGACCTTTTTTACCCATAAAGTGGATCACCGTACCAGAGGCCACCCCTTTAGACTAGAAGAAAAGAACTTTCATTTGAAGCAACGTAGGGGGTTCTTCACAGTCAGGACAGTGAGGTTGTGGAATGCACTGCCGGGTGATGTTGTGATGCTGATTCAGTTAATGCCTTTAAGAATGGCTTGGATGATTTTTTGGACAGACATAATATCAAAGGCTATTGTGATACTAAGCTCTATAGTTAGTATAGATATGGGTATATAGAATTTAATTAAAAGAAGAGAGGGGTATGTGTATGGATGCTGGGTTTTCATTTGGAGGGGTTGAACTTGATGGACTTTGTCTTTTTTCAACCCAATTTAACTATGTAACTATGTAACTATGTAACACAACAAGGGGATCTCACAGGCCCCTGTGATTAAACAAATGCCATAGTCAGTATCTATTGATGGAGCCAGCATAGAGAGGGTGCTTATCCTCTTCAATTCATGGCAGTCTTATAGTGGGCCAGGAGAAAAGGGAATGAAGTTAGTTTGAACAATGCAATACTAACCATCTTATAAGCATCAGAATCCCTCCTTTGCCTGCATTGCGCTCCAGTCAGTGTCCTCATTCATCACAAAGAATTGCCCTGTTGGCTCCACTAGCAGCTTCTTTCCCCATAAACATCAACCATAATGGCGTTCGCTTTGTCTCAGGTTGTACGAAGTCATTTTGGTGCTTGATAAATAATAAACAGGCAATGTAGATCTCCTCCGCCGACTTTGCAATTTACTTGGTGTGAGACACAGCAAAAAGCTTTATTTTTATTTTTTTAAAGAACCTAGATTGAGAAGTATGGAAAGTGTGAGAAATTGCTGCAATCCACAAGGCATCAACACTTTTAGGTGAGGGCTTTTAGATTTGTATATATATTTGTGTGTATGTATTTCCCTGGTGCATTCCATCTACCCGATAACAAGCTGCTCAGGGCGGTTACTGTTATGTGATCAATCAAATTAGCCTGATGTCTCTGTAAATCCTCCATAAATTTAACTTTTCTCAATAAACCGGCCTGACAGTGTTCCAGTAGGATGTGCTGATTATAGCCACGCAGCACACACAAACACCCAATAAAAGTGTAACCGCAATTTATGTCCTTGTTCTTTGCCGTTATTGATCTTGATTTGAGAAGCTCCCTCAAAACCCGTCTCCTCAGACTCACTGACTTACAGGCTAAAATTGTACCTATGAACGTTTTGAGGATTATATTTCAGCTGTCTCAGCTCCCCCACCCTCTGTGCTGCTAACCTCATCTGTCTTGTGCTGCTCATGAGCCCAGTCGTCTTAGTGAAGCCCCTGAAGGCAAGTTCTGCAGAACATTCGTGTGGGTATATTCCATGGTAAATTGGTTGAAACTTTAAAAATAAAAATGTAATTCTTTTGACAAATGGAGTAATGGAGGTTTGGCTGTGAATGCAAAGATTACTAGAAGTCACAGAGCAGATGTCTTGCCAGGGCTCCCAGAGACATAGACATCCCTCTTCTTGCCCCATGCCCGTGCCCTAAATTGCATGTAAAAGTGGCCCAGCCCTAACCGTTGCCCTATGTCAAGCAGTAAGAACAGGGATGCATTGTTCCCTACACCATGTGTATTATTCAGCACAATATGCACAGTACACCCCAATAACCAATGCTGGTGTTCTTTAAATTAGTTCTATCATTATTATTGTTATCACTTTCCACCAACGGAATAATTGCAGCATAAATTTCATGATTGAACAAATGGCGCAGACCACAAGTTTCCCAGTTTGCTGGGGGTTGTAACCCACCCAAATACTGAAAAATGTCCACCTACAATATAAAATAGTTATTAAAACTAGTACATAAAACAATCATTGGATCTCAAAGCGCCAACATATGTGGGCACCTTGAAAATAAATACTGTGGGGTACATACTGATAACAGCAAATACATTAATGTTATATAAAGTGCACTATATAATGTAATGTAATTAAAGGCACGTTTGCTTCCCTATTAGCCCTAATCAGTTAAAATCTAGACACTGACTGGTGTTGAGCCTTTTTTCAATAGACTTTGCATTCTTCTAGTACTGATACTCTTTATTCTGGTAGTTACAGCTTTATCTAAATCTTGACCCCAGTGGCTTTACTGTGACCCACAGCACAGCAAATTCAATTTAGGGCCCCAAAGTATTGGTAAGTTGACCTATTATACAATATTTTAGAATTGAGCATTAATTAGAGGCTGAATGGGCCCCCTACACTCCTGCCCCCGCCCCCACATGAGGTCATTTCCTGTTTGGGGTTTTAAATAACCGTTAATATCCTTAACGACGTATCATGTATACGAAACGCGTCAGGATTTCGGATGTTTTTAAACTGTTAAAATAAAGCTCATATTTTATCTATTGAGTGGCTTCTGGAAGTTCTTGCCAAACTTTTGGATTCTGATTTCACTCTCCGCTACGGGTTCGGGGCAATGCACACGGACCACTCGTCAAATTTGGTGAGTGCGCTTTTTTCCCAGTTGGTATACATGCTCTGTTGAAGTGTTTGGGAACCTCATAACATGGGGCATGGGGTATACACACCCAGGCCAGTCAAGAAAGAGGGTGAGCTGTTTGCACTATATTTGGAATTTTAGGAGCTACTATATTGTTTGTATTTAGATTACTGATTAATTTAAATAGCTCTCTAGGATATTTAATCTAAAACATGAACAATGCTGTATACAAATTTATTTTTAGGGCAGAGACAGACGAGAAGATTTGGGGAGATTTAGTCGCCCTGTGACAAATTGCCTCTTCTTCAGGCTACTTATGTCCCTGAACTGCCTCCCCGCCGGCTAGAATCGAAATCACCGGCGGGATGGTACTCGGAGAGCTTTGTTTTCCAGCTAAAGAAGAGGAGACTAATCTCCTCAAATCTCCACATGTGTCTCTGCCCTTATATACACCCCTGCTTGACCCATATTTGTCCTTTCCTACTTTACATCCGAACTGTAAAAATGGAATTTTGATTTAAAACATAAATGACGTTTTTCTTCGGTGATGAGATTTTGTTCTAATCTTTCAGATATTAGAGCAAGAAAACAGGCAAGGCTGACCTCATATCCTTGAGATTAACAGACAATCAGCTAGTTAAGTCCACTTTAGCCCTGTAGCTGTGACTTCCACCAGTCTGATCTCAGTGTACAAGGGGTTTCTGGGAGAAGAGTGTAGGGCTGGAGTGCAGAAGGTCTGCCATCGGAAAAAATACAGATAAGATCTCTCAAGAGAAGAGAAAGAAATATAAAATGTTAACGTGCGTGGCCTCTCAAACGGCAGGGATGCGGCTCTGTAGTACACGGTAACTGTGGAAACAGATTCTAGAGTCGCTTACAAAGTGTCTGCTATAACATGTTTAAATGGTACTCAAACGCTATAACTCTGTTAACCCTTGATGGTCTCTAATGTGCAGGGTCACCTTGAACTATCAGCACAAATGTACATTCTCATGTGTGTTTATGTGGTTGGGATATTATTATTATTTTTATCATTGCTGATATGCATCACTTATTGTGGTAGTTGGAATCACCCTGAGAAGTCCCCCATATCTCCAGTATTGTGGGTTTCTATTAGCACTTTTAACAGAGTTGAACTGGTAATGTCTGCGAATGGTAATATCATTGCAGTCTCAATATTATATTTTTAATGTGTATACACTGTGAATGCTCAGCATGGCTCTAGAGTGGTTAGATAATATGTTTCTTAGTACAGAAATGTCATGAAAGATAAAATATTCCACATGAGACCAAAAGCCAAGAAGGAATAAGAAGGTCTATGGCATACCATAAGACATGGGTCCCCAACCTTGAACAAAAGTTCCCGGGGGGGGGGAAATAAGGGCTGTTATTGGCCATATGGTAGCCCTATGTGGACGGAAGGCTCTGTTTGGCAGTACACCTAGTTTTTATGCAACTTAATCATGCCTCCAATCCAGGAATTTGAAAATAAACACCTGCTTTGAGGCCACTGGGATCAACATTAAAGGGGGTGGAGAACAACATGTGATTGGGATTGGTGATCCCTGCCTTAATGCTTGATTGATGGAAAGTGATGTCAAGATGTGTCAAGATGCTAGAAAATGGATTTATTTATTTCTTTATCACTATTGGTGTTCCACAAAATGCCAAAGCTGGCAACAAGTCTTGCCCTTCCATGACATTTTCCATTCATCCATCAATCTAGCAGAACCAACCTTTTCAGTTCAACAAGTAAAGATGGCACAGATTGGGGTCCTTACATTATTTCAGATCATCTTGTGCAAATTTTGGGGGGATGGGTTCTAGGTTGGTTACCATAGGCCATAGACCAAGGTAGCATCTAGTTACCCCATGGATTTTTAAAAGTCCCCCTTTTAAACTTCTTTTCTTTTCTTCACTTCTCTCTCCTCTGTATTGGTCTCATGTTCTGAGATGGGAAACATGGGAATAAACATCGAGAAGACCTTGTGTAGCAAAGCTATATTCTAAGAGACTGTATAAATAAAAGTAAGGTAGCCTCAATTATAGATGTACATATGTCACACATGGATAACTGTCACTCAAAAAACAGACCTGTGCAGTTTTGGGAGTTGATTGCACGTGCCATAACCTACCTCTTGATGTCTCTTCTTACCATGAGCCTGATAGAATTAAAACATAGACCATTATTAATGCTGATGCATCCATGTAATCCTGGAGTTATATAATGTATACATGGATTGTTTTTATAAGACAAGCTAAAAAATACTAACGCTTTTGTCACCTCCCCTCCTCCCTTAAAGACTTAATAAGCCGAATACAATTGTAGGTTTCACTGAAATGTTTTATTTTGTCTTGTAGGTGTTCCCTCTGGTCCACGCAATGTGATCTCCATAGTCAATGAGACAGCCATCACTTTAGAGTGGCACCCTCCACGGGAAACAGGAGGAAGAGATGATGTCATCTACAACATTATCTGCAAGAAGTGCCAGTCTGATCGGCGCGGCTGTTCTCGCTGTGATGACAATGTTGACTTTGTTCCACGGCAGATGGGTTTGACTGATACCCGAGTCTTTATCAGCAATTTGTGGGCTCACACTCCCTACACCTTTGAAATCCATTCAGTTAATGGAGTGACAAACAAAAGCCCTTTTCCACCCCAGCATGTATCTGTTAATATCACTACCAACCAAGCAGGTGAGTTCTAGATCCTAGATTCAGTTTTTACCTGCTATCCCACAGCCACAGTCCCTACCCAGAGACTATTATCCCACAGTTACTATAGGCACCATCTCTCCCTACTATACCTGCTATCCCATAGTCACACTCCCTTCCCTGAGACTATTATTCCACTACTACTATTGGCACTATCTCTCCCTACTATACCTGCTACATTTATCTCTCCCTACTATACCTGCTACATTTGCCCCAGTAACTTACTGCCCTTGTTGAGATGTTTGATATTATTATTTCAGTAGACTGGCAAAATCTTCCTGATACTTGTTTTGTTATGGGTTACTTGGCCAGGACAGACCTTGTACATATAACTCCATTACATCCTTTATAGTAAGATGTAATACTAATGACATTGTTGTGTATTATCAGAAACATATTGTTGTGTCCCTTCAATTGTATTGATTTTGCTAAGTGTCATTTGGATCAGCCCTGGCACTACCCCTCCTCCATTCTCTACATTCCAAACTCCTTCTACTTCTTTATTATTTACCATCCTTCAACCCATATGTTTCACTCCAACATCCATCCACATTACCTTAAACTGTGTCTTTTCCCCATATTTCTGTTTGCCACATACATAACTACTTTCAATATCCATTAATGCACATGCGTTCATCATACCTATTTCAGCTGTCTTGGCACAGCTATAGATCTGCATTTACTTTGAAGTCGTACACACTGATTGTTCATTCTGAACCCATTTATTTATTAAATGTCTGGGCTTCTCTGTCATCTAATTCACCTTGTATCACCTATTATTCTTCTAACCAGACGTAATGACTCAGCCTGCTCATACTTAAAACAAATCAGATTTATGACGGCCCTTTAATTAAAACATTGATTTTTTTCAAACTCATTTCAATTTTTTTTTACTCATTTGTTTTATTCTAAAGATGGAAAATTAGTCTAGATGTATCCTTGATCCTTTTCCCTGTTGTTTATTTGAAAATCATGAGCATTCATCAGAAAACATTCTAAACACAAATGTAAATACACTCAGCAAGTTAGAGTCCATCTAAAACTAATAGGGATGCACCAAATCCAGGAATCTGTTCAGGATTCAGCCTTTTTCAGCAGGATTCGTATTCGGCCAAATCCTTCTGCAGGATGAACCAAATCCGAATCCTAATTTGCATATGAAAATTAGTGATGGGGATGGAAATCCTGTGACTTTTTGTCACTAAACAAGGAAAGTAAAAACGTTTCCCCCTGCCCATCCCTAATTTGTATATGCAAATTAGGACTCGATTTGTTTCGGTATTCGGCCGGATCTTTTGCGAAGGATTTGTGGGATCGGACGAATACAAAATAGTGGTTTTGGTGTATCCCTACTTTCTTCACAGGCTGCCAACATATGAGTCCTCAGCAGGTGGCAGTAAAAGGGTCTACACAATATGGCCAGAGGTTTAGTGATGGGCGAATCTGACCCATTTCTCTTTGCTGAAAATTCACAAAAATGCATTTAAGTCTATGGGCGTCAACCTATGGGTGTCATTTTTGCAGAGAAACTTGCCAAAAAATGTTGCTCATTACTTGGCAACAGTAGTAGCAAATTACGTATTCCAAACAGGGAAAAGTGATGTTTGTGGGACTCTCCGCTATTAAGTGCTATAACCATGTTCACCTAGTTCCGACTTCCAGTTTACTGTCAAACCCCAAACAAATGCGATATTCCATGCAGTAGCTGGCTGTACAAGGGAAGAAACATTTTTTGAGTAGAGACCACATTTTGACGTAATATCTGTAAGGTTTAAACATATCAATAAATCATGTCCCCACTGCCATTTAGTAAACTTCAATGCACCCTACACAGTTTAGCTGCACCTCACCTCTGTTGTGTCCACTTAAAAATCTTGGATGCCCTTTAGAAAGTAGCGGCACCTATCACTGATGCCAGCATACAGCGCCTCCTGGATTCCTGCTACATTATCCATGCTAATCATGCAACAGTGCCAAAGCTATGAAGCCTGCAATTAACAAAACAGCAATCAAGTTAAGTGCTTAATTTCAGGAAATTAACATCCTCCTCCAAAAGGATGGGAATAGAAAACAAAAAAGGCGGATTAGAGAAGCGGTGGGTAAACAGAAGAACGTCAGCTTTCTGCCTTCTGTGTGTACTTGAGATAGAGGCTCGGCATCGGGGAGGTAAACAGAGCTGACCTCAAAAAATGAAGCATTATGCAAAACTGGGTGGAATAAGATGAGAGAGAAGAGGATTCTTTTGGCTAGTAGATGCGGCTGCTGGAAAGAGTCAGTTAGCTTGTTTTAGAGCAGATTAACAGTCCCTCATGCTTCATGCAGAATGAAGTATATAAACTGTTTAAATAAAAAAAGAGGCATAGACAAATTAAAAGGTCTCATTTATGTTCCTGGCAAGCAGCAGGGCTCAAATAATGAATGAATTGTTGCTTTTCCACATCGATATAGTTTTCCAGCTCTCCCTAATTCTCAGGGACAATCTTTATTTTTCAATGGCTTGATATGTTTAAGGCCCAGGACAGAACTGTTTCACGGTGTCCTGGATAGAATTCTCAGTGTCTACCTTCAGTTATCATTCATGAAATGGGCTGCTTAAAATAACGTTAATCTAATAATGTTACCCATATAAATGACACTTATGGAAAGTTTGGAGCAAGAAGCTTGGTCTGATACCCCAGTAACTAAAATGGTTTAGAGGTAATTTACAACTGCAAGCGCAGTTGCACTCTTGCACTTTTTCACGCAGTGAGTTGCGCCTTAAACCTCATTTATCAAAGGTACTTGGATCAAAATGTGTTTTCTTTCTACTGTGTGCGCTGAAATGAGCATTACTGCACCTAATGACGCAGGAGAACCCTGGCACTACCTTCTAACCAGGCGGTAGCTCCAAGGTTCTCTTCATGCCCAGCATCAATAGGCACAGTGAACTTGCATCCAAAGAATCAAGCTCAGACACACTCACAAGCCAAATACCAGCAATGATGCATGATTTGCAATGCATTCAATTTGCAACACAATGTTTATGATGGTTCTTATGGATGTTAAACTGAACATTTCCTGCAGTGACGTAGGAGTAAGTGCTGGGTATTAATTGAGAGGTACATGGTGGTTGTTGCACTGACTGATTAAAGGGTAGATGTTGACATTTAACATGAAAGTTCTTCATTTGGTAATGTATGATTACAACGTACATGCCCTGGTATTAAAGGAGAGGTCCAAGGGACTTTTGTAGGCCATACACTTGAAGATCTTCTCGTGTGGCAGGGGATCTTTCCCAATATGCCCACATTGAGAACCATATCAGTGATTGGTCCTCTCTCTAATGGGGTGTTTACACCTGTCTGATCAATATATTTTTGGACATATATCGGCCAGGGAAGGCCGCCAGATAACCTCATACAGGGGCCAGTAAGCTGCAGTTTCAGTTTGTCAGGAGCTTTTTTTGGATGGCCCCAGTATGACCACCAAAAGTCTCTATCACTAAAATCAATATGGAAAGACACTGGTCCATGAAGTAAAGATTGCCAAACACTGATCTGAAGGGTAGGCATACTAATGCTATATATCATTTTATATGATATAAGTAGGCCATCAATGATAGGAAAGAACATCAGGAAAGAGCATCCCTTGCATCACTGGAGCAGAGATGGCAGAGCACAAGTAAAGTTCCTCTCCTGAATGTGACACCATCATTCAGGAGAGGAATTTGTCATTAAGAGAAACATCCAAAGATCAGCAAAGGAATAGAATCCATAAAGGAAAAGCAAACAGAATTTGCTTTATTTGCTGGAGATGTTAAGATAATAAGGTCAAGATAAGGCCAGTTAGGGCCAAAGAAAAAAAAACGGAATTATCAGTGTGTCTGTGTTTATTTTTAAAGAGATGGAATGGTACAATCAATCCATCAAACCCAGCAAGGGGGATAACAAAGCAGTACCATAAACAGAGTGGAAATGGATACCTCTGTTATGTGACGAGTGTGTATGTAGCAAACACAGATGAGCTAGTGGGGACATGGTCTGGCATCTATTAACTGTGACATGACAAAGGGTTGTGAACCCGGCATTATGTCAGAAGGTAGAGTGATGGCACAAGGCATAACAAGGCCAACAGAAGGTGACAGCCCATCCAAAACAATGCTTTGATTATGATACCGGCACTTACCAGCACTTGTGGATACAGCTTATGTTATTTCTATATTGGAGCTGGTAAGAAAACACCCCAGTCACACAGTGATATTGATTCCCCTTCTTTCTCCCTTTTTAACCAGATGGCAGCCCAGCTGAAGCATCTCTGGCAGAGTGGGGGGTTTCCTCATCTCCTTCTTCATCCATCACTAATTATAGGGCAAATATCCTTTATTTATCAGCATTGTTTACCTTTGTGTCATTTGTATTAAACTAACACTAAAAGTCTGAGGGCGTAGTTCATTTGTCCCACAGAATTCAACAGATGTGAATGTGAAAACATTTCTTATAAGGCTTTACAAATGTTGGAATGATATCAATAAAGGATAATTATAGTATGAAAAGCCTGGGGCAAAACAGACTTTGTGAGGCTCTGTTATTTATATAGGGATTGACTGTCTAACCAATGGCCCTTTTGCTAAAGTTTAAAGTTCAACTCCCAGAACCCCTGCCTTTTATTGTTGTAGTTCTATGTAACTGAAGAGGTGTAACCACATATGTTGGGCAGAGAGTTATTCTTACCATTTTACCCAGCTGCTGCCTTCTTGCCCTTCTGTTACCCATCATGCCTTGTGCCGGCTAATCACTCTTCCTGCATACAACTGCTATTGTTGAGATTCAGGACAGTCCCTGAATCTTTCACCCCCTAAAGTGAGCTCTGCATGGGGTACTGTACAGTATAGACACAGGACAAAACACGATTTATGATAACACTGTTCTTTGGTAGGTGCTTGCTATGTACCCTGATATTATTATGGCAGATTTTCCTTCCTCTCCATACATGGGAGTTCATTTGCATAAAGTCATGTAATTCTTCAAACCCAACGCTGCACAAATATTGGGGTAAATGTTGCACAAGAGTTTAGCTGTACTTGTCCATTCTGTGTGCAAACTCTATACAGGTATGGGATCCATAATAAAACAGTACCATGTACTTGATCCCAACTAAGATATAATTAATCCTTATTGGAAGCAAAACCAGCCTATTGGTTTTATTTAATGTTTATATGATTTTCTATTAGACTTAAGGTATGAAGATCCAAATTACGGAAAGACCCGTTATCTGGAAACCCCCAGGTCCTGAGCAATCTGGATAACCGGTCCCGTACATGTATTATACAATCTGTTATGAAGATACATTCACAGTTCATTTATTTGGTGTCTTCTCTCTGCAGCTCCATCTTCTGTTCCCATAATGCACCAAGTAAAAGCCACCATGAAGAGCATCACATTATCCTGGCCTCAGCCAGAACAACCCAATGGGATCATCCTGGATTATGAGATCCGATACTATGAAAAGGTAAGGCAGGAAGCATTGCGTTAAATGTGCTAATATTGAGTCACTATAGCAGTGGTCCCCAACCAGTGGCTCATGAGCAACATTTTGCTCACCAACTCTTTGGATGTTGCTCCCAGTGGCCTCAAAGCAGGTGCTTATTTTTGAATTCCTGCTTTGGAGGCAAGTTTTGGTTGTATAAAAAACAGGTGAACTGCCAAACAGAGCCTCCTACAGGCTGCCAATCCAAATAGCCAATCACAGCCCTTATTTGGCACTCCCAGGAACTTTTGTCATGCTTGCATTGAATGTGCCTCACTGTTAAAAAAAAAAAAATTAAAGGTTGGGAACCCTCACACTATAGGAAAGCTATGGCAAAAGAAAAGAAAGGTTGTGGCCAGACAGCTATTGAATAACGGAGTCATATATAAAGCGGAAAGTGCAAGTTGAGTCAACAACTCCATATAAGTGAGAGAGAACAATGCTAGAGAAAAATATTTTATCTTCATCTTGTAGTATGCCCATTAAACCCATAGAAAATATAATATGACATGATGGTGGCCCTTTAAATTAGTTTCTTCAATTCTGTCTACAGAAATTTGAATAAACTGCAGTAAGCATCATGGCTGCCTGCACATTCATCAGAAAAGCAGGGCTAAGAGCATATTTTACGGCTAATAAACCAAATATGAAATCTTGCTAATGCTGGCTGGAACTTCATGCTTTGTATATTAGCGCTAGTCTAAGTGAATATTTATGTGTTTATTATGTGTCGGCTTCTTTTGACTTCTCTGTGCAAATTGCTGCTTAAGGAGAGATGAACAGCAGCTTAATTAGCAAGTATTCCAATCACCTGCTGTATTATTGCCTATATTAATGACTATTGGTAATAATATCATTTGTACACTCTGAAATATAACTCCCCCTCGGTATCATTGACATATCTATTAAACATCAGCCCTGCAGTATTCATAAAGACTCTGATTCTATGTACTGCCGAGCTCTGATTCTGTAGTGATGGTTCTGATCATGAGATATTCGTGAATGAAGAATCTGACAGCTTTTCGTTCACTTGATTTGGTAAAATAATGCTAATATAAGGCAAAAGGCAAAAAATCCTTCTCATCTGTATTAGAAGAGGAATTCAAGATTTCATGCTCTTTCACATGTGTCTAAGGTCTATTTTTTTCAGATCTGTTATCCGGAAGCCCGTTGTCCAGAAAGCTATTCATTATGGGAAGGCCATCTCCCATAGACTCAAAGCAAATACTTTTACTTTTGATGATTTCCTTTTTCTCTGTAAAAATAAAACATTACCTTGTACTTGATCCCAACTAAGATATAATTAATCCTTATTGGAAGCAAACAATAGTACAGGTATGGGATCCATTATTCGAAAACCCGACCATCCAGAAAGTTCCGAATTACGGAATGAACATCTCCCATAGACTCCATTATAAGCAAATAATCCAGATTTTTTACAAATGATTTCCTTTTTCTTTTTAATAATAAAACAGTACCTTGTACATGATCCCAACTAAGATATAAGTAATCCTTATTGGAAGCAGAACCAGCCTATTGGGTTTATTTAATATTTCATGATTTTCTAGTAGACTGAAGGTATGAAGATCCAAATTATAGAAAAATCCATGATCCGGAAAACCCCAGGTCCCGAGCATTCTGGATATCGAATCCCATACCTGTATTCAGTTTATTTTAAATTTAAATGATTTTTAGTAGACTTATGAATGGAGATTCAAATTATGGAAAGATCCATTATCTGGAAAACCCCAGGTCCTGAGCATTCTGGATAATAGGTGCCATACCTGTACTCACATCATTATGGTTTTTTTACGTCGAAAATACAAGGCCTACCTAGGCCAATAATTAGGCTATTATCTTCTTAATCTCTCCATCTTTCTGATTCTATTTGTTATTTATGGTCTTAATTTAAAATGCAGCATTAAATGAGACACCTTTTTCTCTATCCCCATGACCTTTTTGATCTGCCTTCACTCAGAATGTAAATTCGATGCATTACAAGGCAACAGTCGATATGTATGTTCTTGCATCAGATTATCAGCATGCGCTTCCCTCCTGGGTCAATATTTGTCTGACGTCCTATTGATAAACATTATCTGCGCATCCCAATATAAATAAGTAGAAAAATAATAAGTGACTGATTAGTAGCATGTAGATTGTCAATAGATTAAATGCAAATTATAGGGATACTGTGGTCATATATCACAATAGTGCTCTGTTATTTTCTGCTTGCCATAAACCAAGGAGGAAAGATATAATTTCTTTCAGTTTTTGGTGGTCAGAAGCCCTAATATTAAAGGAGTATTTCACCTTTGCGTTAACTTTTAGTATGATGAAGAGAGTGATTTTCTGAGACAATTTGCAATTGGTTTTAATTTATTATTATTTGTGGGTTTTTTTTTTAGTTATTTAGCTTTTTATTAAGCAGCTCTCCTGTTTGCAATTTCAGAAATCTGGTTGCTAGGGTCCAAATTACCCTAGCAACCATGCATCCATTTGAATAAGAGGCTGGAATATGGAATATGAATAGAAAGAAAAAAGTAGCAATAACTATACATTTGTAGCCTTACAGAGCATTTATTTTTAGATGGGGTCAGTGACTCCCATTTGAAAGCTGGGAAGAATCAGAAGAAGAAGAAGGCAAATCATTTAAAAACTATAGAAAATAAATAATGAAGACCAATTGAAACTTGTTTCGAACTGGCCATTCCATAACATACGTGGAGGCACATCTATCAAAGGTCGAATTTCTAATTCATGATTTTAAAAACTCCCATAAATTCGACCAATCAAAATTTATTTTAAAAAATTAAATTTTTAGAACTCGGGCGAATTAAAGCGACCAAAAACTCAAATCGAATTTGAATAACTTCCTAGTCTAATTTGACAGTTTTGACCATAAAAAAAAAATCAAAAATGTAAAATTACAAATTCCAATTTTCAATTTTGACCCTTGATAAATCTGTCCTTAAATGTTATCCTAAAGATGAAGCACCCCTTTAACATTTTTGCAGACTTTCATGTGATTACTACAGGCAAGGCTGATCATTGTTATTCTCTTTGTCATTACCAGGATCATCATGAATTTAACTCTTCTCTAGCCAGAAGCCAAACCAACACAGCTAGTATAGAAGGCCTGAGGCCGGGAATGGTGTATGTGGTGCAGGTCCGAGCGCGCACAGTCGCTGGCTATGGAAAATTTAGTAGCAAAATGTGCTTCCAGACTCTGACGGCGGGTAAGTGAAGGGTTTATGGATTAAATGAGTTAATGAATGTATAGGGTATAAAGGAATTCTTCTTAAAGGAAAACTATACCCCCAAAATGAATACTTAAGCAACAGATAGTTTATATCAAATTGAATGACATATTAAAGAATCTTACCAAACTGGAATATATATTTACATAAATATTGCCCTTTTACATCTCTTGCCTTGAACCACCATTTCGTGACTCTATCTGTGCTGCCTCAGAGATCACCTGACCAGAAATACTACAACACTAACTGTAACAGGAAGAAGTGAGGAAGCAAAAGACACAACTCTGTCTGTTAATTGGCTCATGTGACCTTACATGTGGTTTGTATGTGTGCACAGCGAATCTTACAATCTCAGGGGGCGGCCCTTATTTTTTAAAATGGCAATTTTCTATTTATGATTACCCAATGGCACATACTACTAAAAAAGTATATTATTATGATAATGGTTCATTTACATGAAGCAGGGTTTTACACATGAGCTGTTTTACTGAGTGTCTTTTAATAGAGACCTACATTGTTTGGGGGGTATAGTTTTCCTTTAAACTTTTTGTGAAGCTCTTGTCCCTAAATATGACACGGAGGGTGGCGTGGGTTGAATATTAGATGTCCTTCTGGTTTATATAACTGTGTCCGATCCAACCCTTCTCTGACATCCCCAGAGGGGGCACCAGTATATAAAAAACAATGGCAATCCAAGTTGGATTGGGGCAGAGTGGGGAGTTTATTGTGTAAATTTAGGGCTTGAGGCATTGGTTGATATGCCCCGGGGTATGTTACCCCCAGCCAAGTATAGAGTTAAAATTAGAAGAAGAAGAAGCAATATATATAGTCAATTCCAAGCAGCCGCACTCAAATCCGGACTTCTTTTAGATGAATCTGGGTGCAGGGTCAAAAGTAGTGTATATAAGTCTGTTCAAAGACCTGCACTCCATTCTGTGATAAATTAAATTGCTTTTATTTTGTACATATCATACATCCAACTTTCGCCTCTTTCATGGATGTTATATATATATATATTTGAACAACAATGTCCGCAGTCTCAGGTCTTAGAAAGTGAAAGGCTAAAACATAAGTTATTATTAATAATTTCTTTTTTTCACTTTCTAAGAACTGAAAGTGTGGAAATTGTCGTTCGATTATTTTATGACTGCACCCAGACAATTTGATTATATATATATATATATATATATATATATATATATATATATATATATAATATAATAATATATAATTCCTAAAGAGCAAAGCCAGTGTACTAAATAGATCAGTTTATCCGAGATGCATAGCACTTCATGTTTCTGATATCAAGGATCATTCTTCCTCAGGTGCAATATATGCTCCTTTATAACAACGACCCTATCTATTATATTTTCCCCAATAACTAATAAATGCAAGGCAGTTTCTTCTAGTTGCAGATGGTTTTTAGGGCAGTGCATCATAGACAGAAATATCCCTTAGGACATGTTGTGTTGACTTTCTCCAGTGTTGCCTGAAGAACAATAGCTTTTATTGGAGATTCCCTGATAGCATGAGATAATGAGAGATTCTGCACTATCCTTCTCCAGAGAATTCCTCACTATAACAAGATAGAAAAGGGGAGAGCTAATGACCAATCCAATAGTGCAGAGGAGAAGCACTTTAAATTCATTCTCTGGCAAATACTTGTTTATCCACTTTCTCTGGTCTCTCATATACAAAATGAATGCTGGCTATAGACATGCGGAGCACCCAGGTAGTCAAGTTGTTCCTGCTTAGATATTCTGTTCCAAAATGCCTCATGTCATTTCATGTAAGCAGAACCTTTTACTCGCCTTGGCTAACGGTACAGTCTGAGATGTCAAGTAGCCCCATGTCATTAAGGTCATAATGACCCAATAATTTCACATAATTTCTTGTTAGGCTTAATTCGGCTTTTAGAAAAATGAAGGATTGGATCATTATGATCCTAATGACGTAGGGCTATTTGACATACAGAGCCAGAGCAGTGGACATTTACAGCTAGAGTTGCTAAGCTTTGCTAGAGTCTCCACGTTGTGCTCTCTTCTTCTGTGTGTTTCTTACTTATAAAGGACATGTCTAACAAAGGATTAGGGTTCAGATATGTCCCTAATGCACTGGTATTGTGTAACAGCCCATAGGTTCTGTTAAATGATGACAATTATACAACCCCCAAGCTGCAGGGCTGATTGCATCATTTGGTTGGTGCATCATTTAATTTAAGATGGTCATCTTTAAAGTGAAAATGCTGATCATATTTTATACATTAGGTTTTATGGTGTATTATTAGGCCCATTGCAGACCATGATTTACATGTGCCTTAAAGGGCACCAGTCACCACACCCTGAATTTTTAACCACCAGAGGTGGAGTCTAATATGGTCCGGGGGATAAAATATTATTTTCTCAAAAGTTACCATCAGGACTAGGTCACCTGCTCCCAGTGTAGGCTGCCATGTTATATAGTGAGCATAATGAGTGAATCTCACAAGCTGACATCACATGCCTGCACATAATGAGCGAATTGTGGCACTCGCTTATTATGTGCATATGTGTGCCTCAACATGGCCAACCACCCTGGGAGCACCCTCCTGGTGCAGATGGCCTAGTGCTGGTGGGGACAATTTTATATTAACCCGCACCTCTGGTGGGGTTAATATGCCATGGTCATCAAACCAGTAGTTCTTTGCCCAATAACCAATTTACTAGCCCAAATCAGACAGATCTGGTCACTTGGTCCTGGGCCAACAATTGCATCATAACAAAGGCCAACGCAGACTTATCAAAAGAAAACCACATCTATCCAATTGTTGGCCAGCTATCTTATGCAGAGGGCTCATACATGCCTTCTCAGTTAGGCCTATAATCTGCCTATATATATGATGAGTATTAAAGAATTGAAATCAAAGTCTGGAAAATGTGCAACACTTTAGTTTTGTTAATTATATCCCTCCCTTTAAACTTGTTGCTTGTAACTGAGCGAAATGCAACACGTCCGAAATTATCTTCCAAGAAAATCTAATTTACTCAGTTACTATTGCAAACAAGGCCTAGGGCCGACATACTTCAACCTGTAAGAAAAATCTCCTGGCAGAAAACCTTCGAATCGGGCCTGGAACTTATTAGAAGCTTTAAATCTCCCAGAATGACATATGGATGGAAGAGTTTTCAATTGAACTAAAGCGATTTCTCAGCACTTAATGCATTTGCTAAAGTGTGATAGCCATCTTCATTGTTAGCAGTTGTCAACAACCAATAATTAACGACGAGGTTCACAGCTTCCAACCGTAGAGAAATTGAACAGGCCATGATTAACATATCCTCGTCTGAGCACAGGTGGGCCAGGGAGAGGAACATTAGCCGCAAAGTTTCTGTTAAATGAATTCATTTGTTGTTGTAACATCTGCAGCTGAAAAGGGAAACATTTTCTAAACTGCGCCGAGGAAAACACAAATCCTTTGTACCCAGTCACTAATGGGCCATCAGCTTAGTCAATGCTATGAGCAGCGTAGGAGTATTCATATATCAGAACATGCATTACTACCAAACACTGTCATAACATTACAAGGGCCACTTATGGACATGGAGCTACTGTCACCCTTAACATGATGGTAATTCCAGAGCTCCCACAGTGGGTTATATCAACAGGCAAACCAAACTTGCACCAAAAGAATTGCACACTAATAATATTTTTAAGGGACAGTGGAAGTGACACAATTCCGCTTCTAAAAATGTTAGCAATCTGATTCATGGAAAAATGCAAATGCAATTGCAAATGCCCACAAATATCCTGACATTCTGAATGAAAAGCAGCATTATGGGTAAAAAATACCCCTTGCACACTGCAACTGCGTATGTGAATTCCAATTTAGCAGCGTCAGACTTAGCGTTGCCACCCAGCCGGTATTTTACCTGCCTAGCCGGTAAAACACGTGCCAAGGCCGGGGCTGGTATTACAAAATTACCAGCAATGTAGTTTAGAAAGTAATACACTTAAAAAAAGTCCTTGGCCCACCCCTAATTCGCTCAGAACTTACATTTCATTTCAGGCTTCTGGCCAGTGCGCGTGTTGATCTGCCCCTTTTTGCGTCACTGTGCATGGCCACGCCCCCTTTTGCATCATGGACCGCCCCCTTTTGTTCCCGCCCCCCACCGGCCGGTAACATTTTTTAGAAAAGATGGCAACCCTTGTCAGACTGGGGGGGGGTCCAGGTTCACCGGGGCTGCTGCATCAGGCCCCCACCCCCAAGGGCCCCAGCCACAAACCCCTTCCAGCCCTCCTTATCCTCCCTCTTGTGAAACCACACAACCACAGGTGGCCATGGCTAGTGGTTCTTGGCTGGCAGGGCCCACCAGGTTTTTTTCTGGTGTCCCGTCAGCCCAAATCATCTGAGAACATTTACTAGTTTGGTGCAAATTTCCATTTTTATTATTCCATAATGGTGCATTCTTAACCAGCTCTATTGCACATAACCCACCATGTAGCATGCGGTGTAACTTGCCCTTGATTTACCAAAGCCAGTGGCACTGCTGCCATGAGGCATGTTGAGTATCTTGCCTCCTGCAACAATGTCCCACTGGTTACTAGGGGTGGCAAAAAGTTGTTCCTGGTAACTTTAAAAGC
Source organism: Xenopus petersii (assembly GCA_038501925.1). NCBI lineage: Eukaryota > Metazoa > Chordata > Amphibia > Anura > Pipidae > Xenopus > Xenopus petersii. The sequence continues at coordinate 30,580,911 of CM076680.1, read as the reverse complement.
CAAAATTTAGTTTTTTTTTTTTTTTTAAAATTCTAATCCCTGCTCTTTTAGTATAGAGAGTACAGCGACTCTAAAAATGTAAGCATGGAAGGTGAGGGGGGGTCATTGAGAAGGTGCCTTAAGCCTAGACTCTACCCTGAGCAAAGCAGAAACTCATTTCTGTCTGTATTGGTGTATCACGGGCAACACGCATTTGCCTCTGTCAATGGAATATGAATTGCTTTATTTCCAGTGAACAAAATCCATGCAAACATTATATTAACATGCAATTCATTAGGTGCAACTTATGTAGCTGCAACATGAAAATTGAACCTGGAAGTAACACGTCCTCAAGTGAGTTTAGGGCTCTCTTGTGTCTGGGCCCCCCAACTCTCCAGTATAATAGAATCAGCTTTATAGTGCAAAACACAGTGCTTTCTCCTCTGTCTCCCACGTTTTAGCCTCTGCACGTTTCTGTGTTCTTCCTCTTTGTCCTTGAGCTGACACTTGTGAATTGATCATTTTTCTAGACTTAAATGCTCCTGAAAAGAAGAAAGGAAAAAAAACAATTTTGTCCAGATCAAACCTGGCTCTGGTCCCACGCTGGATGATTGAAGTGTTTTATTATTTCTCTGCAGGATGCACATTTAGGAACATTACATTTTCTTACCTTACACAGAGTTCCTTACCCTTTAGCTGCCAGAGAGGTCAGCACTAAATTCAATTGCCAGAAGATCAATTGGCCAAAGTGGAATTGGGAATATAGAATGGTTTCATGCTCCCAGTCAACCTAATAGCCCCTAATGCCATTTAGAGGTTTAAAAGAACCTTCTTCGTAGTCATATGGTAGTATTATTTCTGGAGTGCAGTATCTTTGTTTATTACTCTTAAGGGATGCATTACATTTGGTATGATAAAGAAGGACCAGTTCTAAGCAACTTTCCAAGATCTCTTTATTTTGTATGGGTTTTTTATCATTAGCCTTCCTGTTCTGCTTCTTTTCCAGTGCTAAAAACTGGTGCAAACCACCATTTTTTTGTCTCTGCATCTGCCCCATGAATACAGCACCGCATTTGGCAGCAATGTATTCATAAGGGAGATGCAAGGGAAGCATGAAGGCATTCCTTCTTAATCCCACTCCTTAACTTGCACATCATTCAGATTGTTGAAACATTACCTTTTAGCCAATATCTAAATGATTTGAGTTTGACAAAGTAACGTGGTAAGTTGGGCTGAAGATAACTCCACTGAGTTCAACCCTTCAAAATAAGTTATTAGTATTGGGTGAACAAAACCCCCAAATATTATGGTAGGGAAAATTCCCTATTATGGCATTCATGCTTTGCCTAGTTCAATTGTTTATATATTTATATGGCTTCCTCCTCTACAATGACATCCAACCTTGTTTTTAACCTTATCAAAATTCACTTATTACCTCCGCTCTTCATAGAGAATACCTTCTGGGGAAACCTCCTTGTATGTAGTCTTATTATGGGATGGATAGCGCATTTGGTAGACCCAACAGAATGGTATTAACAAGATACATTGCTATAATACAGTTGTACTTGGAGGCACTGTGCTGTTTACCTTTCCAAACTTGTAATATTTCTTTATTTTAGAGGATTACAAGTCAGAGCTGAGGGAACAGCTTCCTCTCATCGCAGGCTCAGCTGCCGCAGGAGTGGTCTTCATTGTGTCCCTGGTGGCCATCTCCATAGTATGCAGCAGGTAAATACATCACTCTTATCATTCTTATTCTTCATTTCCCTAAAATCTCCCTGTAAATAAATACAGACTTTACTTGTTATACATGTAATAGTTAGAGAGGGCTTCCCTGCATATCATCATTATCATTGCTATCATGTGTCTTAGGGCAATGGGTGCCAAGAATTCGATGTACTATGCAAAAAACATTTTTATGCTACGTCTACAAAAGTTCCTCATAGGAGATACAGGAAGCTTTCATTCAAGGAAGACAAAATCCCATTGTACCATTTCCAGTTGGCCAATTGGGGGCACATTATCATTCATGTTTGCATTCAACCCTTGTACGACAGCTAAAAATTGAATTTTGTAAAAGAAAAAAGTTTGTGGATTGCTCTCTGGGCAACTTGCTACTGGGCAACTTGCTTTGGGTTAACTATAATGACTTTTTAGAGATGGGACACAGACCTCAGTATTGTAAAAGCCTCCTAGAGAGTCACCATTTGTAGGTCTCCACACGGTTTCCTCCTTTGTTGTTAAATCTCCTTGTAGTGAGCAAGTTCCATTAGGCATAACTCAAGGAAAAACACCTTACAGTCTTTATGAGCCGTTTGACATTTTTACAGCTGTCCGTTTTGACAGTTCACAATCAGGTTCTTCCCTCCCAGTAAAACTAATGGACTTCACAAAGCAATAACTAATTGTATGCACTTGTGTAGTTAGGTAATCTTCCTAGATGTGTCGGCTGTGGGAGGCGGAAAGCCATCTTTTTATTGCTTGTAAAGCTCTACCTAGGCCAAGGGATGGAATGGCAAATGGAAAAAATATTTATAGAGAGAGAAATAGGGACATAAGCTTTTTCAACCTCACTTTGTACAATAGAATAGGCTGATTGTTATAGGAAGCCCTCAAAAATTAAATTAGCTTTAACCACAAATTGGTTTGGAGGTGCCATTAAAATTATATTGATGAGAACTATCAGAGCACCCTACCTCCCCTCTTGCATATATACAGTACAGGAGGTGCACTGCAGTGGTGAACAGAAGCTGCCATCCTGTTGGCTGTAGGGTGGTTCATCCTAAACCACATGAGCCAAGTAGAGAGAGAAAATCTCTAAAGAAGTATTATAGTATGTTGCCTTAAGGTGGCCATACACGGAGAAATCCGCTCGTTTGGCATGTCGCCAAATGAGCGGATCTCTCTCCGATATGCCCACCTTGAGTTGGGCAATATCGGGCTGATCCGATCGTGGGCCCAACGATCGGATCCTAACGCACGGGAAACAGGAGTCGGATCGCGGGACTGCATCAACGAACAGATGCGGCTGTGATCCGACGGAATTTTTTGTCCCATCCGATCGAGATCTGCCCGACTTTCGGCCAGATCTCGATCGGGGAAGGCCGTCGGGGGGCCCATACACGGGCCAATAAGCTGCCGACTTGGTCTTTAGACTTTTTCCATTGATTTTTCCCATCCTCATTTATTGCCAAGAGATAATCTCCTCCTAATGTGAAACAGCTTATTAAACCTAAAATGCTTTTAAATTGGCTGCTTCTGACACCAGTGTAACCGAAATAAAGAGTTGGTATCCACTATCAGGCATATGCTCATTACATCTCACTCCTTGATTGGTTGGAGATTGATGACAAGATGATGTAATTTCTCTTAAAGCTTAAGTGCTTCTGTATGTCACACTGACCTCTCATTTGAACTTCTCCATCTGCACCCTGTTGCCGCTACCTATAATGGATGGATTGACCCAGCACTCATTACCTTTGTCATTTTCAATCAATCTGTTCTCATGAGCTGTTTCCCAAAAAAGGCTTCATTGGTCTCTCTCTGTTTTGAGCTGGAAGTGTATGTCTCTAGTAATGTGTCTTGTACCAGGACTGAAGTGGAAAGAATAAAAAATGGTGGAAACTTATTATAGCTTTTGTAACTGTAAATGTTTTTGTGTTTAAGGAAAAGAACTTACAGCAAGGAAGCCGTTTACAGTGACAAACTGCAACATTACAGCACTGGCAGAGGTAAAGGAGGCACAGAACCCTGAAAGATTTAATTCAACTTTTGATCTGTTAAATTCTATTTCTATCCTTGTTTAGGATTTAGAATGTGTATATATGAGCTTTCAGGTTAGTTGTATGATATTTTTGTATGCATTTTTTAGCTATCATCTTTTTCCTTCCTCTATATGCGCTAACAATCTTGTGCAAAGCTCTAATTCATAGCAGAGGTTCAGCACTACTCTTTTTCCCATGCATCTTTGCCTTTTGTAGGCAAATTGTTGCATTCTCTTCTTTTTTACTTTCAGTTTCTCTATATTTGGAGTTGCTTTTGAACCTAGATATTACTAACCCAACCCCAGTATCTAATTCACTTATTTTCAATCAATAGGGCCATTGCTAACTTTTTCTGGGCATAGCCTCTTTTTCCACCCCACTCTTTTGTTTCCCTACCCCTCACTTTACATCTGTAATGAGACATTGCCCTCTTATATGCTTTACCTCCTGCCCCTGTCATGCAGACATTATTTGTCCAAATTACATGTAGTCAGGGTTGGACTGGGTTTGGATGACACCGGGGACCAGACCCACATGATTAATTGCCGGCGCTGCCCCCTGATCTCACCCCTCGGTTCCCGACCCGCAACTACAGGGCAGGTACACATGAGGGCCCAGAGGGGGAAGGGTTGTGACTAGGGTTGTCACCTTTTCTGGGAAAAAATACCGGCCTTCCTATGTATTTATCTTTTTTCCATGTTATTAACATTGGGATCAGCCATCATTTTTACTGGCCAGGCCGGTAGAAGATTCTTCCTCTCGTCTTCTGATACCAAGCATCATCTTAACCGGAGAAATGAGCTCTAGCAGCTCTGCCAGGCTGTAAATATCTCTTGTAGCGGCTGGATTCTAATTGGACCATTTTGGATTGACACTGAGCAAAACAATAGGCAGTCAACTATAATTACCTATTTTCATTTCTTGCCTATTTTTTTTTTATAATTGTTAAACTTAAGCCATGTATACATTACATAAATGCTTTATATATTATAGCCTATGATTCTGCTCTGTTTATGCATATTGACATTATTCTGTGCCTATTTGTCACTTTGTTTGAAGTTCACAGACAAACAAGAACAAAAGCAAAATATTTGCAGCCTGTAGGGTTGCTGTTGTTGTTATAACGGCCAAGTGAAATGGCAGCTTAACACAGTCAGTTCAGAGCCCACAATATTCTATTCTATACCCTAAATTCCACTAAAGGGAAATAAAATATATGGCTTTCAATATGTTCCATTTACTGGAAGTGAAAGTATAAAGAATAGGCCAAAGGCTGTTATGTGGCTGTAGGGTATAGTGGCGGAGAGAAAGCATGATAGATGATTCTGATAATGCAACACAATCCCATATCCATATAAAGACCATTTTCTTTCTGTAAATGCTTGTGTTTACCTCTGTCCTTACTCCTCTGTCTCTCCCTCCATTACTCCTTATCGGTCCCTGGCCCCCTTGTCCATTACTCAGAGGCTGCCGCTGCCTATCCTCACCTTAGCTGTGGCCTCCAATCGCAGGCCCTTGTCACATGTGATGAATCTTGATTTCTTTTTAGAGTTCTCCCTTCATTTATCTGCTAATAGGTTTCTTATGACAGTAAATAATAGTCAGGCTGCAGGTAGTAGTCAGTGCTTCTCTGTCCCCAATCTGTCAGTCTCTACCCATGCCCCACATTCCCCCAGCAGACTGTACTTGAAAAATTGGACGGGAGGGGGGAGATGTGATAGAAGAAGCAAAGACAATCCTGCTGCGAGGCAAGTCACCAGAAAGGAAAAGTCAAGGGTGATTTAGTCTGACTTTCATGCTAGTCATTATATTTAAGAATAAATATATTTGTTGGCTTGGAATTCTATGGGTTTTACATTGTGTTGGACTGGCCCACCGGGATACCAGGAAAACTCGTGGTGGGCCCAGGTGTCAGTGGGTCCTAATGCTGCAAAATATTTGGCATATTTCATGGCCATTCCCTATTTATATGAAAACAAAGAGACTAAATAGATAGAATAATAGATTATAGCATGTAAAGAAAAGAGACTAGGAGAATACAGGTTGCGTGTTGAGAGTGGGCCCCTGATCTAAGATTTTTCGGTGGGCCCCTGGTGTCCCAGTCATGGTTTTACACCATGTGACCAGGTCTATGGAAATATATTGAAAAGTGATTAAGACATGGCAGTGATTTAATTAGAGGAATAAATTGTCAGTCTATCAATGGACTGCAATACCCAGCAGCCTCCAATTGGAAGTGATGGACGGGATGCTGGACAAAGGTCCAACCATTGCATTCTGGAATGTATTCCTGTCCCTATCTGAAAGGAATCTAATAAGAATCCAAATAACCTGGCACAGTATCAAAATCCCAGGGATTTCCAGGAAACGCAGATCAAAAGAAAATGTACTTAATTCAATTTCGAATTTATTTCTCTTAAACAAAGTGCGAGTTATTGACAGTGCAGAAAGAACAACTTGAGAAGTAGGGAACAGGGTTTCTCTTACCTGGGGACACAGAGATACAGTAACTGTAGGGATAATGGAAAGATGATTTCATTATACACTGAAGATAAAGCAGGAGAAACCTATGCGCCAGGGGTGATGAACGGCAGAGAAAGGAGATTTTCTGTAAAGAGAGATGCAAGATAGAATTAAGGAGATGGGTGCCGAATGAGAGGGTGTTGAGTGGACTGAAAGACGAAGAGGGAAGTATAGAGATTAATGGTATGATAGTGAAATGGAAGGTAAGATACACCTGTGGGTGGGTAGGGAACCACCTAGCATCTAGTAACACAGCAATATCATTTCTTTACTTCTTCCCTTGCAAGGTAATATTCTCAATATAGTGTTCTTATTGCCAGTCTCAGCAAGGCTGTCTTTAGAGTGCAGATATACAAGTATGGGACCTGCTATCCAGAATGCTGGGGACCTGGGGCTTTCCAAATAACGTATCTTTCCGTAATTTGGATCTTCATAAGTCTACTAGAAAATCATGTAAACATGAAATAAACCCAAATAGGCTGGTTTTGGTTTTAATAAGGATTAATTATATCTTAGTTGGGATCAAGTACAAGGTACTACTATTTTATTATTACAGAGAAAAAGAAAATCCTTTAAAAAATATTTGATTATTTGGATAAAACAGAGTCCACGGGAGATGGCCTGTCCGTAATTTGGATAAAGGGTTTCTAGATAATGAATCCCATACCTGTACCTTGTTTATAAGGGGGAAGTTTCAGAGAATGAGTGTATCCATGACTTGGTACATTAATTGGCTTGATTAGGACATTTTCCATAAATAACAATAGCAAAAGGAAAATTGATATGACCTCTAGGGGCACTGTTAACTTCACAGTATAGAATGCTGCTGGCAAGGGAAGCAAAACAGTGGCTCCAACTTGTAAATGCCGGGAGAGTATATGCTGCATGAATTTCACTTCCGCTGCGCACTCATTCCCTATGTTCACCTGCCCCAATGTTTTTCAGGCTCCCCAGGAATGAAAATTTATATTGATCCCTTCACTTATGAGGACCCCAATGAAGCAGTAAGAGAGTTTGCCAAGGAGATCGATGTCTCATTTGTGAAGATCGAGGAAGTGATTGGAGCAGGTGGGTCTGCTGAAAAGTTTATCTGCATCTTCGACCAGGGCTGAGGAGCCATCATACCTCCAGTATTTTTTACTTGTGCCTTCAGTTCCCCAGGGCCGATTTCAACTAATTAGGAATATAATGCACCCCCTACAATACACGCACATAAACGAATTAGGCATATAATGCACCCCCTACAATACACACACATAAAATAACTTTATAATATACAAACAATATATGATGGATCCTTATATACACATGTATAGATGGCAGCCCTCCAATTTGTTAATCTGTAATTCCCAGTATCCCACAGATACCCAAAGGCCTGGGAGTCTTCAATAACATCAGGAATGCTTATTTTAGACAGCCGGACTTGCATTGTTATTGAATATGGTATCTGGCATCCTTTCTCTTTAATCCTTTAAGTACGTTATTTTTTATGTGATGTATCCTTCTGTCGAGGTTGACATCTGTTGTAGCTTTCAGTACATTTACAAGCATTGACCCTTTAAGAATTCTCTTATTAAATAGGTGCTTAATGAACTCTTATCTCCACTCACAGGAGAATTCGGAGAAGTCTACAAAGGGCGTCTGAAACTCCCTAGCAAGAGGGAAATCTATGTGGCTATCAAAACCCTCAAGGCCGGGTACTCCGAAAAGCAGAGGAGAGACTTCCTGAGTGAAGCGAGCATCATGGGCCAGTTTGATCACCCCAATATCATTCGCCTGGAAGGTGTGGTTACCAAAAGCAGGCCTGTTATGATTATCACAGAGTTCATGGAGAATGGAGCCCTGGATTCTTTTCTACGGGTAAGGTTCACTAGGCACATACGGTATCTACAGTGCTTTGTATTGTAATGGAAACTCACATAGACTCCCCAAGTTAGGAGAGCAAAGCTGGGGATTTCAGCTACTCATCCTGTCATCCGAGTGATGGATTAACACCCGATCTGCTTTATTTAAATGTCACACATCAGCGCTGCCTGCTAATCTTGCTCTTACCCTGATAAAGCCAATGCTGCAATATATTTTCATTATAGTCTGTCAGATTAAGTGTTGTATCTATTATTACTCTTGCCGCGTGTGTTGCACACCTGTTTGTTCCGTACATACTCTGAGAGCATAAGTACAAGGCGCCTACGCTTGCAAAGTGTGAGCTTGACTTGATATTAACATTACTATTATTATTGCAGCTTTAGAGGCTGAATGAAGAAAGCTGTGACCTAACACATACAAACTGCTAAAAACTTCGCTGCCGTGCGGGGGTCGTTGATACAATATGGGATCAGTTATCCAGAAACCCGCTATCCAGAAAGCTCTGAATTACGGAAAGGCCATCTCCCATAGACTCAATTTTAATGAAATAATTTGAATTTTTAAATGTCCCTTTTCTTTGTTTTAATAAAACATTGCCTATTGGATTTATTTAATGTTTCAATGATTTTTTTAGTAGGCTTAAGATATGGAGATCCAAATTACAGAAAGACTCCTTATCTGCAAAACCCCAAGTCCCGAGCATTCTGGATAACAGATCCCATACCTGCAATAGGAAAAATCAGAACCACCTCTAGAAATTTCCGCTAGAAGGGTTTTTGAGTTACTTAGCTTTTTATTCAGCAGCTCTCCAGTTTGCAATTTCAGCAGTCTGGTTGCTAGGGTTCAAATTATCCTAGCAACCAAGCACTGATTTGAATAAGAGACTAAATATGAATATGAGAGGCACAAATAGAGAGACGAACAATAAAAGTAGCAATCGTAATACATTTGTAGTTTTACAGAGCTGTTGTTTTTTTAGATGGGGTCAGTGACTCCATTGGAAAGCTAGAAAGAGTGAAATAAAAAAAGCAAATAATTAAAATAAAACTATAAAAAAATGAGTTTGTTAGAATTGGCCATTCTATAACATACTAAAATTGAACTGAAAGGTGAACCACCCCTTTAAGCAGAAAATAGTGGTGGTGAGTCATTCGATTTAGCGTTTCAGAATATGTTGGACTTTAATGTCCAAGTAATCATGCTACCACCCTGATTCATATTATAATTATTATATAATGAACCTCTTGGCTTCAACCATTGTGTTATTAATTGTTACACAAAGCCTACAGGATAGGGGGTAAGTGTTGCTATAGAGTCCTAGGTTTTAATTCTGTATCCCTCTGCACTTGAGCAGGGCTTGTAGGTATCTATAGACTCTAACAATGATTAATGTCTATCACCATGCCAGGCCCATATACAGTAAACATATTGTTATGTAGGCTTATCTCTTACACTTACATCCTATGATGTTGCATGGGAAGCAGGTAGATACTAGATACAGGTAGATACTAGATACTGGTAGATATTAGATACAGGTAGATACTAGATACAGGTAGATACGAGCAGCAGATAATCAGTGCGTATAATTGGCAGACGGTTATGTGGAAACACAGCCGCTTTTGTCCAAACTCATAGAATATTAAAATGCTGTATGTTACCTGCCTATTGTGATTGCATTTTACCTAAGGCTTAGTTTGCAGCACTGCCTGCGGGTATGGAATGTGCTATATACATATTGGGCAGTTAGATACAAGAAATGGCTCAAGTGTAAACATTGTTGCTATTTTTTTTATTATGGTTCGCTTATTTACAGCAAAAAAAAAAAAAAAGGTAGCACACTGCTTCAGGACTGGTAGCAAGCTACTAAAGAGTAAGAATAGTGACCATATCTATCACAGATACAGAAGAGCACAATGGGGGAATTCAGTGTGAATGTGTATTTTTATAATCTTATTAAAGGGAAAATATTATTGCAGTAAAATGTCATTAAAGTGAACTCTCACACGTTAAGGGTAATTTTTTATTCCAAAACTCCTTTTTTGGAGAGGTGGCAGTCGGGCAGCCAAGAAATGACCCCAGTCACGTAAATATTGGCTTTTTGCCGCCCCTGGAAACCTCTCCAGCGTGCCGCCTGAGGCGAGTTTCTCAACTTGCCTCGTTGGCAGTGCGCCCCTGACTATAACAAAACAAGGGAAAGTTGTGCTCACCACTAATTTTTAAAAACATTAACATGCATTAACATTATATATATTCAATCATTGCTATACAAAGCTGTAACTAGAAAAAAATGACCATACTGTTGAGAAAACTGGTTTTACAGGTATGGGATTAGTTATCCAGACACCTGTTATCCAGAAAGCTCTGAATTATGGAAAGGCCCTTTCCCATAGACTCCGTTTTATCCAAATAATCCAAATTTTTTAAAAATGATTTCCTTTTTCTTTGTAATAATAAGGGTAGGACTACACAGACGTTTTCGGCGTGTTCTGACGCGCTGCGACAAAACGCATGCGACGGAAATAAGGTAAGTCAATGCATTGTTGGATGAAGTCGCAGCGTTGATGCGATGCAACACCACTGTCGGATGCAGACGCAGCGTCGGATTGTGCCGAAAATGTCCATGTAGTCCTACCATACAACAGTACTATGTACTTGATCATCATTATCATCATTTATTTATATAGCGCTGTCAAGATACGCAGTGCTTTCCAAACTAAGATATAATTAATCCTTATTGGAAGCAAAACCAGTCTATTGGGTTTATTTAATGTTTACATGATTTTTCGAGTAGATCCAAATTACAGAAAGATCTGTTATCCGGAAAACACCAGGACCTGAGCATTCTGGATAACAGGTCCCATACCTGTATTTAAGATTCAGTAGCGGGGCTTTGAGGTAATGGATCTGGGTCAGCTGCCCAACTAGACCTGTGCAGGTGTCAGACAAGGGGAACTGATATTTCTAGAGGTGCAGAATGAGTAGTGAAAACAAGTGTTGCAGCACACACAGACACCATAGACTTGATAAGCCCTGTATAAGGAACATTTTTTTTCATATGACAATGCAGCGTGGTTGCGAAGATAAAGCACCAACAACATGCAAGCTGCATATGACCTAAAAATCTAATTTCAGCCCATGGATAAAAATAGGGACATTAATTGGTGCCACAGTTTCTGCAGAAAGTAGGTTATGGGATCCAATCCTTCGAGACCTCTTATGTCTGAGCAGAATTACAAGACAAAGGAAAGCAAGGCCAGTTCTGGGAGAGCGGGAATCAGTTCCCTAAGATGAAACCGAAGCAAGGCTTAGCTCACTCTTCCCCCGGCTTCTCTAATGTATAGGAGGCCATATTCTAGGCTCATTTATCATGTTTATCCTTAGTTCAGTGATGTGCAACTTCTATATTGATTGATACCATTTTATAACATCCACTGCCTGGAGGGCAACAGATATGAGCTTTTCTGTGAAGTGTCACTCCGGGATTAAGTTACAGTTTTTTTAGAATGTTTGGGTTTAAGCTCCTTTTTGTGCAGAACTATGAAATCAATGTCTACTAATGATCCTGATGAAGTTCCAGGATTATCTCAGACTGGCCTACCATCTTGTACTGTGAGCCCCATAGATGGAATATTTAGGACACAGCTGATGGGGAATACTTTTTAAATGTCAAACGTCCGCACGATTGTAATGGATAGGTTTGCAGACTCCAAGGGAAATGATTCTAGTGATAGGATGATGGCTTACTTTTCTTTTTTCCTTCATATGCAGCAAAACGATGGGCAGTTTACAGTGATTCAGCTGGTGGGAATGCTTCGAGGCATTGCAGCTGGCATGAAGTACCTTTCTGAAATGAACTATGTGCACCGAGACTTGGCGGCAAGAAATATCTTGGTGAATAGCAACTTGGTCTGTAAAGTGTCAGATTTTGGCTTATCCAGGTATCTGCAGGATGACACTTCAGATCCCACATACACCAGTTCCCTGGTAAGTCTCCTTGTGGTTTTATTGTATATATCTGAACCTGGTTTGTGAAGATTCTCATTCACCCAGGTCATGTTATATCTGTAGAAATAATCAAATCAACTGGACTTGCTGTGTTTTTTTCTGGAAGACATTTCACCAGTCATCCAACTGGCTTTCTCAATTCAGAGTAACTTGAGTTATTCTTGAGTTGAGTCACAAGTTGTTCTGAATTGAAAAAAACAGTTGGATGACTGTTGGAATGTCTTCAAGGAAAAAAACACACAGCAAGTCCAGTTGATTTGACTTATTTCTACAGATATATCTGAACCTTGTGTAATGGTTCTTGAAAACTACTTGGGCCTTCAAAGATTTTTTAAGTGACCAAACTGAGTGTTCCTCCAATATGTAATAAATGTCATGAACCCAAAGCCTGATATGTTTTACCACTTTTAAAAATGCAGAACTGTGCCTAGTGCAGGGCAATACCAGCTGCTAGTGTGGGTTGTGGTCTGTTTATTGGCAAAACATGACTGTAGTGAAATCATGCCATCACCCCCAGTTACTAGGCCATGCCTAATTTTGGATTCCTTAAAATGGGATAAATAGAGAATTTTTTTTTATCACTCTCATCCGCTGGGTAATAATACATAATACATGTGCCTGATTTAATTTGGGCTAAAAAGGATCATTACCTTAATCAAAAAAATCACACCTTTTTGGAGTTCCCTATAATCATCTCTGTTCCACGTCTGGGTTCCAAATGAGTGGGGGACGTTTCCTTCCCCAGCAAAGTCAGTCTGATACACCCTCATGCAACCTGGGAGAAAAAACAATAGGAAAATCATGTGTTTACCATATTATATTGGACTAATGCAAAAAGGAAATATTGTGGCCATTTAAAATAAACAAAAGATGTAATATGTTTTAGTACATTGTGTGCTAGTAGGGCGCAGGATGTTATTTTGAGATATTTTATGCACCTTCTATAATCTGATTGGAGGAGGTGGATAGTATGTATAAAGTAGTACAGGTATGGGACCTGTTATCCAGAATGCTCGGGACCCGGGGTTTTCTGGATAACTGATCTTTCTGTAATCTTTACACCGTAACTCTACTACAAAATCATGTAAACATTAAATAAACCCAATAGGCTGGTTTTGCTTCCAACAAGGATTACTTATATCTTAGTTTGGATCAAGTACAAGCCACTGTTTGATTATTACAGAGAAAAAGAAAATTATTTAATTTGTATCCATGATTTAGGCTAGTTTTGCTTAATATAATGGTTGATTATATCTAAGTTTAGACTTTTTAAAAATGTGAATTATTTATCGATAAAATGGCTGGCCTTTCCATAATTCAGACCCTTCCGGATAACTGGTTACCGTATAACGGATCCCATACCTGTATCAGTACATTCTATGAAGCCGGGCCAGTTAAGAGCCTTGTTAAATAAAGCTGCATTTTAGTAAGAATTTCCCCATTTTTTTCCTACCATTTTTCACTTGACTATAAGTGAGGCAGACTGTACCAATGGAAACCATTTATCTCTGGTCACCTTGTCACTGGTATTTATTCTTTAGTTTCTCCCCCCACCCCATTTGATTTTTTTTCCTCTTGCCACCTTTAATCCCAGCCACAATCTATCCATAATGCATACCTTGTTTCCTGCAAATGATGGCGTAAGACTTATTACTTAAGTTAGTAGGAACCATTCATCACCCACGAGATAAGACACAGGTCTCGAATAGGTTATCTTCATCACAAGAGCTGCCTTTATTCCGTTCTTGGAATAATCATTAATATTCATAAAAAGCAGGTTGCTATTCTTGAGGCAGTATTTGCCCGGATCTAGGAACCAGTATTGACCAATTAGAATTTGATTTCAGAGTTGCATCGGCAGTATTTTGCCTCTATTTCTACATCGCCCCATACATCATGGCCCAGGCATCGCAGTGGAAAAATGAATTATGGTTCTGAGTACAAGTATGGGATCCGTTATCCGGAAACCCATTATCCAGAAAGCTCGGAATTATGGAAAGGCTGTCTCCCATTCTCCATTTTATCCAAATAATCGGAAATTGTAAAAATGATTTCCTTTTTGTCTGTAATGATAAAACAGTACCTTGTACTTGATACCAACTAAGATATAATTAATCCTTATTGGAAGTAACACCAGCCTGTTGGGTTTATTTAATGTTTGCATGATTTTCTAGTATACTTATGGTATGAATATCCAAATTACAGAAAGATCTGTTATCTGGAAAACCCCAGATATCGAGCATTCTGGATAATAGGTCCAATACCTATCCTAGAATGAGCAGGCCCACTTCTCACCGTTATGGACGACTTTATTTTTTAAAGCATACTGAGAAATCCTTGCAGATCAAATTTTTAAAGCAACATAGGGCCATATGTGTACAATATGGTTCTTTAGAATTTTTACAACTCAACATTGGGCCTTTACAGACATAAACCCCCTGATTCCCGCAAGGACATTAGCATTAAAACTCATCTCCCATCCGGTCTGTGTTTGTGTAGAGTAAAGATGGTTCCCATTGTATAAACATCTGTGTCACATTCCAAAGGCTTCTATTCGTGGACGAGATTGCTTGGCTGGGGCACAGATTTCTACTTTCACTACATGGTATATAACGGTTGTAAGATTTCTCTATCGGTGGAAACATATTTCCTTTACAGAGGAGCCTTTGCAAAGAGTATCCTTCTGTTACCTCTTTATACTCCGCACCAGTTTGAGGGTTGTGCAGACAGGGTATTTGTCTTGTTCTCCAGCTTCACAAAGGTCCCCTCAGTGTAGTGTTTATGATGGATGTTCAACAAAAGACCCCACGACCCACACCTAAATTAAATAGATGTCTATCAGTAAAGTCTCATTTATGTATATGCGCCCATTTCCGTGCCATAGACTTTCCATGTAATCCTCTAAATCTTCTACTGCCTTGTATTTTAAAGCTGTAAATGTCAACTCAACATGCAGGAATCTAGGAGACCCATATTAGGTAACATCCATTGTAATAATGTAATTATGTTTTGGTGATCTTTGAGTGTTAAGCTCAAGATGCCCTACGTTGTATTTTTCATGACCTCCTGTTCATGTGGGTGACCCTTCTGTCCTGCCAATACCGTAAATTTTTCATGTGATTATTTTTGCAGGGTGGTAAAATCCCAGTCAGATGGACAGCTCCAGAAGCCATTGCATACCGCAAATTTACTTCAGCTAGCGATGTATGGAGTTATGGTATCGTCATGTGGGAAGTGATGTCGTATGGGGAACGGCCATATTGGGACATGTCCAACCAGGATGTAAGTATCACTAGATCATGCAGAGCATGGCTCACAATGACTATTTCTAGTCCAATATGACATTTTACAGACATATATAGCATAAATTTGTGTCCTAAAAAAACATTGTGGAAGGCCTTTATTCTGTATTAAATCAAGGGATGCACCGAATCCAGAATTCGGTTCGGGATTCGGCCAGTATTTAGCCATTCTATAACATACTAAAAGTTAACTTAAAGGTGAACCACCCCTTTAATACCCCCTTGTCATCTCCAAACTGTAGAGGAAAAAACATCATAAATCATTCAAATCACATTTTACATTTATTTGTTACATAGTTAAGTTGAGTTGAAAAAAGACCAAAGTCTATCAAGTTCAAGCCCTTCAAATGAACCCCAGTTCACACTCTTACCGACCTAGCTATACACTCACAGTCACATATATAAACACTATATACCAATATCTATATGAATTGTAGATTTTGGTTACACTGGACTCACAACTGGTCTGTATATGGTTTCTTTCATATAGTAGTATCTAAAACGCAGTTTCCAGATTGTTGTTCCCATCTAGCAGCCTCTTTCCATGCAGAAAGCAGTGCCACTGCCTCAGAACATCTCTTTACATAAAGTGACTTGTTTGCAGAGTTCTCATGATCTCCTTGAAAACAAATGCACTTTCCGTTTCAGCATTGCTTCTTGTACACAGACATCTGCCATCACTGGACACATCAGCTTTTCATCTATAAGTGTTTGCAGAGTAAACATGGCCCCTTATCACCTACCTGCCTTTGCTGGCTGTGAACAGTGTATTTTTCATTAGTTCACTGGACATATATACACAAGGCATTGTTAGCCTGCAGTTAAACTCAGATCCTCGTTAGCATGGTGCAATGAGACACTACCACATTTTATGTTTTTAGGCCCTTGCACCTTACTGGAATTGTGTTAAGGGTCAGGGCACACGCTCAGATTCAGGGAGATAAGTCGCCCGACAAATCTCCTCTTCTTTGGGGCGACTAATCTCCCTGAACTGGCACTCAGAGCACTTTGTTTTCCCGGAAAACAAAGTGCTTTGAGTGCTATCCCGCCGGCGATTTCAATTCTAGCCGGCGGGAGGCAGTTCAGGGTGATTAGTTGCCCGAAGAAGAGGAGATTAATCTCCCCAAATCTGAGCGTGTGTCCTGACCCTAAAGGATCTTAAAGTGTTCAAATATACAATGTATATATATATATATATATATATATGTATATATATATACTTACTTAAGGCCTATGACAATCATGGAACTTTAATCTCCATAATGTTGTTGATGGACTATAGGCAGAGCATATTATACTCTTTTAATATGAAACACTGACAGCAAGCAATCTATCTATATCTCCTCAGTTCTCCATAACATTACTGAGACGTTCTTGACGGGTTTGTGATCCATTCTCTGGAAACCCGTGATCCAGAAAGCTCTGAATTACAGAAAGGTTGTCTCCCATAGACCCCATTTAATCCAAATAATCCAAATTTTTAAAAATGATTTCCTTTTTCTCTGTAATAATAAAACAGTACCTTGTACTTGAGCCAAACTAAGATATAATTAATCCTTATTGGAAGCAAAAGCTGCCTATTGGGTTTATTTAATGTTTACATGATTTTCTAGTAGACGTAAGGTACGAAGATCTAAATTACAGAAAGATCCGTTATCTGGAAAACCCCAGGTCCTGAGCATTCTGCATAACAGGTCCCATACCTGTATAGAGTTTTAGAAGCTCTAACATTTAATTCTGTGCACTTGGTCAGTTTTCAGACACAATGGGACAGGTATTTATTTTCAGGTACAGAGAGCAAAAAACAGTGACTGTACCTATTTGTAAGGTTCAGATATGGGGTCCTTGTTCTGGAAACCCATTATCCAGAAAGCTAAAAAAAAATGTAAAGGAAGGCCATTTCCAATTAAATGAATCATTATTCTCTGATTGTAACTGAGGTATTATAAATCTATGCTGATGGCAAAACAATATATCCCTGCTATTCCCCACTCTTCCTAAGTCCAAATAATGGTCACCAAATAAAGACCACTGTGCTAGTGTCCATAGGGTGAGAGGGGACTATGGAACTTCTGCACAGAGGTCTATTCAGATAGCACAGAATGAAAGCCGCAAAGAAAGGAAAGGGAGGGCTGACTGATGGGCGAGCACTGAAACTGCTGCTGTGTCAGATGGATCAGGCTGAAAAAGAAGAAAAGAATCCACATAAAGCAAGAAAATTGGAAAGTGCAGCCAGTGCGCCGGGAAGTAATTGGACTTGAAGAAGCTTTGAACATGTGTCAGGCTGGTGGAGATGCTCCGCTCTTACAGTAATGCAGTGAGCGGTGGATATAATGAAGGGGAGAGCAGAACAATGCTCTCAACAGTGAGCGGCTTTGATTAACCTGCCGCAGCCCAGGATCTATGGCTGCCCTTACTCTCTGAGCCTCTAATCATGGGGGGGGGGGGGGGAATGGCCACTCTAAGGAGTAATTAAACCAAACCCAGTGCAGTGGTGAGAAGCTTAAAGTGCTGTATAACCTGAACATACACAGCAGGACAGGATCGTGTGCCTGTGATTAGACAATACCTTCAATCGACTGCAATTACATGGACCGTGTAAATGAGAAGAGGCCCCTCTTGCAGTTGTGTCTATCACACCATCCCTGCTGTCGACTAGCACTGCCTCTAATCATGGGCTTAATCGATTTGTAGTTTTGTAGTAGTTGTAATTGGAAGTAGCATAAATCATAAACCCATCCCTGCATGTACTGCACCTCCATCTATATGTATGTAAAACTGTTGTTATAGGCCCTTTCTCCTCCCTTTCCCTACAAACTCTTGACATCTAAGGTCTCATTCAGAAGAGAAAATTAAATGGGTTTTATAAACGTTTGTATTTTTTGATGGAGTAAATTGCGTTTCATTTCTGCTGCAATTTTTGGAACGATTATAATGCCTTGGTGACTCTGATGGTTAGTCCCGTTTGGATTAACACCTCATTTTTATGTGATTGGGTGTGTGCTTTCTAGCCCCCTTTTTTCGTATCTAAGGTCTCATTAGCTGTTAGATTTGGAGTGAATATTCATAAGTGGCTCTCATCCCACAGGTCATAAATGCCATCGAGCAAGATTATCGCCTTCCTCCACCCATGGACTGTCCAGCTGCCCTTCACCAACTTATGTTGGACTGCTGGCAGAAAGATCGCAACAGCCGTCCACGCTTTGGAGAGATTGTCAACACCTTAGACAAGATGATCCGGAACCCTGCCAGTCTGAAGACAGTGGCTACTATCCCTGCTGTGTGAGTCTGCATTCTTGTTGCAGTGGGGAAAAAAAGGAAAATATATGTTAACTATATTGTAGACTGGGCCTCTGTATAGAGCCAGGTTGGGAGGCGGAAACATTGATGTAAACCAACAAGATTACTAGTTACACCAATGTTTCAAGGCACAGTAACGATCAGGCTATTTTGCTTTATGTGCATTAAAGTGCTTAAGCCTCTGCTGGAGGTCCATATTCCATATTAGAGGACTCACAGTAATGGAGGAAGACAAGGGTCATGGATTAGTAAACAAGGCTTTAAAGCCTATAGGTATTCATTGACCTTGTTGGAAGCTCCAGCAGTAATGCTTACTCTTGCCTTAAAGGGGTGGTTCACCCTTTAAGTTAAATTTTAGTATGTTAGAGAATGGCCAATTCTAAGCAACTTTTTAATTGGTCTTATTTATTTATTTTTAAAGTTTTTTTTTAAGTATTTGCCTTCTACTTACTCTTTCCAGCTTTCAGATTGGGGTCACTCACCTCATCTTAAAACAAATACTCTTTAAGGCTACACAATTTTTATTGATACTTTGTATTACTCATCTTTCTATTCAGGCCTCTCTTATTCATATTCCAGTCTCGTATTCAAATCAGTGCTTGGTTGACTGGGTTATTAGGACCATAGCAATCAGAAATTAAATACATAACAAATTAAATACATAAATAACTCAGTCACAAATAATAAAAAATTAAAACCAATTGCAAATTGTATATCACTCTCTACATCATACTAAAAGTTAATTCAAAGGTGAACAACCCCTTTAAAGCTTGGTTCTGTCTCTTACCCACCAGGCCTTCCCAGCCACTGCTCGACCGCTCCATCCCGGACATTTCAGCCTTTACCTCAGTAGATGACTGGCTGAGTGCTATCAAGATGGGACAATACAGAGACAACTTCTTGAGCTCCGGTTTCACCTCCCTGCAGCTTGTTGCTCAGATGACCTCAGAGTATGTATTTCGGCACAAGAGAACTTGAATATAATTAAATATTATCGTTTTTAATGGTATAATAGTGATTCTTATATACAGTGTTCTTGCTCTGTGTTTTTGCTCTTATATCATGGTTTTGTGTCCATTTCAACTCCCATAATATCAAGGCTTAGTATTTATCTGTCGGCTGCTTTCTCCCAAACTGGTCTATAACCTATACCACCTCCTATGTAGACCTCGGGGGTTATTTATGAATTCTTCCAAATTTAATGTAAGTTGTTTCCAAAAATGCTCCTGTACCTCCATTTAGTTGCCAAGGCATCCAGGCTCTTCTGATAAATAGCAACTGTGCCTTTTGACATTGGAAAAACCCTGGAACTTCTGTCACTCTGGACCAGAGTTGCACCTGACCTCAAAAGGCAACTGCATCCATGTTGGAATTGTGGGTAAAAAAAAAAATACTGCATTATGGGTAAAAACATATCAACTTAAGTCCAAAATTGCACTTTCCACACTGTGTGTTCATATCTGACCTCTCTGCTATGGTATACTTTCCTCTATCCTACTTTGTACCGTACTGCCATAAGAGATCCACAGAGCTCTGATGTTCTTCTGATGCCCTTTCAGATCTTTACTTTTTATGTCCTGTATTTTTGGTCCAGTGGTTTTTCTTAATAACTTCTTTAATTTTTATATGTTTTACATAAAGGAGTATTTACTATTGCAATAATACCCTGTACTGTTGGGCAGATAGACCCAAGCAGGGGAGAGTAGGGTGGGAGAAACAAACACGGTGCTAATAATATAAGGACTACAATTTAGGTCCTAAGTTAGATTATAGTGAACATTAATAAAGGTGACTTTGTTCATAAAGCTAATGTATAAATAATGTATTATTGAATGACTGCACTCCAATACTCACAGTATATATCAAAACGATTTCACCAACTCATGACATGTTTTTCTCTTTTTTGCAGGGATCTCCTCAGGATAGGGATAACGTTAGCGGGGCACCAGAAAAAAATCCTGAACTCTATTCAATCCATGAGGGTCCAAATAAGCCAGTCTCCCACCTCTATAGCATGAGACTTTGGGGACATTGAGGGTCGGGGAGTACGCACGGGTGGGTAGGGGAAATGTAGAGGTCAAAAGGAGGAATGGATTATGCAGTGGGGAAACAGAACTTTGCAATTCAGGTGACAACATTTTATCAAGCATGGAACTCCCATCAAAAGCATAAGGCCCTTGCAGTGAGGGTCTCTCGCAGCACTGGGAAGTTGCATTGTTTCAGTTGTTACACTATGTCTGTAGTGTCATCAGAAGAAAATCACTTTTTTGGAAAAATTTGTGGGAAATTACTGGAAAAATCTAAGCATTATAGTTGGAGACACTGTCTGGAAATAAAGGTGCTTACTTTTACCATACTACCAATTGCAAAGGGATTATGGACCTCATGCTCCATCAGCTTCATCTGTTGCGTGGATGCCCTGTGTCCCCTCATTTCCGACACAACTGCTGCTTCAGGGAAAGAGGCCGTCTGCACACTTCCATCTACTCTTTTATTTGTTTTGTCTTCATATTGAAGATGAAGTTGTATGGAAGAACCAACATTTTTTTTCTTCTTCTTTTGCTTGCATTTTTTGGCAAAAAAAGGAAACTGTATGAAAAAAACATTTAAAAAAAGGATCAGGAAGAAAACCTGATGATGTGTCTACCTTTGTGTCCTATATGTTAAAAATAAAAAAATGAGCTGCAAATTCAGTGTTTGTATATAAAGGGAAAGGCATTGGTACCTCTAACGGATCAGAGATGACCCTGTTGTGTTTTCTTCCTTATGGAGCTATACTGGATCATTAACTTTGTCTTGGAAACTCAATACAGAAAAAAGGTGGCGCTAGGGATAACAGGGACAACTGCTATGGCTGGTACATGTGGATTATGGAGCGTACTATATGGCATAGACATCACTGGGCTTGTTTGGGTTCCTTTATGGTCATCTTCATGAAATTTAGTACTGAATTTGGCAGCACCTTCTTTTGGATTAAAAGGTAAGATGTAGACTATGTACAGTTTTAGTTCCACCTTGCAAACGCCTGTCTTACTGAGTAACATATGGAGAAGTCAATAAAAACCTACTTTGATGTAATGAAGAGAGAGATGGCAAATTGTTGACTTCACCTCAGAGTTGTCACTTATTTCTTGTGTTAATCAATGGGACATGTTTTCCATCCCAGAGATAAATCCATTCAGGGTTGAACCCTTCAAGGCTTGAAAAAAGAGGACGGTCTGAAATTATTTGGGGTCAGAACCCATGTCCTAATAAAGGCATTTTAAGAAAAGAAACTACCAACTGGTGCTGTCGATAACTAATGTGATTAGTTATTCAGCAACAGTTCCAAGAATATCTACAGGCCCAGATTTGTGGAAAGGCCACCTAGGTCTGGGCCTAGGGCGGCAGGATTTTAGGGGGCGGCATGCTGCCCAACCACATCCATATTGGTTCAAAACACTGAGATTGCGCTGGAGATACAATTATTTTTTAAATTTCCAATGAGCCAATCCCCGGTGCTCTGGTCCAGATGATGAAGATTTGCACGAATAAGGGAGAGGGGACAGGGGCGACAAACGGCAGTGGGCCTAGGGGTGACCACTATGTAAATCCGGCCCTGAATATCTAGGTTGGAATATATTTCTCAAAATATGGGCAGCAGCACATAAAATAAAGACGGCAGCAAATACTCCAAAAAAGATAAAGTAATAGCTTTTATTGGCGTCACTTAAAAATAGGCAGGATGATCGAAAAGCCTTATTCTAAGTGTAGCCAGTAAAGACTATTACTTTAACTTTTTTGGAGTACGTGCTGCTGTCTATATTTTGAGAAATATGTCGGAAAATTTTGGGAATGCTTGAGGACTGTGCAGTCTCTCCAAACACTAATGGTGAGCTTGGGGTGGCTACATTTTTATTGTTTATCATCTTAGGTTAGAATACAGGTATGGAATCCATCATCTGTAAGCTCCAAATTTTATCCAAATAAGTTGATCCAAACTAAGATATAATTAATCCTTATAGGAAGCAAAAGCAGCCTATTGGGTTTACTTAAACAGGAGGTCTTGAGCATTCTGGATAACAGGTCCCATACCTGTTTTCACCCCAATACCCCCCAAGTGACATTCAAGTTGGAGGCAGAAATACTGATCCCTATATAGTTTTCTCACATTAGAACAATGCCGTAGCAATGTTGATAGTGAATCTTAATGTTTCCAAAGGTGCACAATAGTGATGAGCAAAATTTTTTGCCAAGTTTCACCGCAAAAATTACGCCCATAGACTCTAATGGTTGAAGAAATTTGTTGCGCATCAAAAAAACTTTTGTCGCCCATAGACATCAATGGTTTTCGGCAAATTTTCGCCATTTCGCGAATTTTTGGTGAACTGAAACGGGTCAGATTCGCCCACCACTAGTGCACAATAAAGGAGGGCTGGTCGTTGGCAAATTATATGATCTGCTGTTTCTCCAAAGGGAGATTGTAGATCATAACTCCCAGAATTCTAAAATAAAACAATTATCAATAAAAATGAAATTTAATTTGACCTAATATACTATGTATCTCTCCCCTGTACATGTTCAAATATTTTATTTGAATTAGAAGTCCTGGTCTTTATTGCAAAATGTTTATCAGCCATCTTTCATATAAACAAAGCCTCACTCTGGTCTATTGTGTTCAATGGAGCCTTAGGTAATTCATGTTGCTGTTCCTCCTCCAAAATCCGTACTTGAAAACCTACATGTATTTTCAAATAAAAATATCATGTTGTTTTGTACTCGCATTGCCTATTCAAAGTACAGGCTAAAGAAACAATATGTAAATGCTTTTATGAACTTTCCATTCCCTGTTATTACAGTAGGTTATATATGTTAACAGTGAATGTGCTGCAGATGTGAGTATGACTATATAGCTGAACAATAAATGAAAAATACATTATAGACAGAATGGTGCTCAATTAAGGGACTTGGACATGGGACTTATGATGAGCCTATTCAGGTGACCATATGGGAATCATGATAAGTTTTTCTTTTGTTGTCATATCAGGCCCCGCAATTCTTGCCTTACCTTTTGTCAAATATGGGTTTGTTCTGATAGGTCCATTTGTGCCAATTGGTCTGGTGCGTCAGGACAAGAGTCTTTGCTTAAAGGGGACCTGTCACCCAGACATAAAAAGAGGTATAATAAAAGATATTTTCAAATTAAACATGAAACCAAAATTCTTTTTTTTATTAAAACATCCATAAATGTTATAAATGCTTTTAAAAATCTCAGCTGTCAATCATATATTGTCTGCCCCTCCTCTATACTGTATGCATAGGGGCGGGGCAGGTAATTACTTTCACTTTCAATTCCAAGACAAAAAAAAACAATATGTAAATAATTTTTAAAGTGAAGTTTATTTTTCTTGACCAACATCATAAAATCGGATTTGGAATTATTTCTTTAGGTGACAGGCCCCCTTTAAAGGGTTTTGTGCAACATAGTTATTAAATGGTTAGCATGTTGATTTTACACCATGAGTTCAGTTCTGGGCTGGACACTACCTTCAAAAAGGATATAATCAGCTTTTATGTCAGTAAAGGTATGATGAAGAGATCCAACTTGCTCAAAGGTTTTGCAGAAGAGATGCGTTTAGTCACATAATGGGGTTCTTTTACCAACATGGGGCAAATTTGCAACCTAAGCAGTAATCTACTGCAGGTAGAACAATAAAAGAAAACATTTGATTGGTTGCAATGGGTTACTGTCCATTTACAGATTTGCCCAGTGTTGATAACGTTATGTTATGATCAAACGGAACGGTGGGTATAACCCCATCATACACCATCAAAAGTGGAGGAAACAAACGTTGTCCACCAACCCAGTTCCACTACCTGCTATCTCAACTGCAACAAGCTATGATTGTATTCAAATGGCGTTAATCGGCAAGGGTGAGGTCTCATTTTTAGGGTTTCTGATATCACCTCTGTGTGCAGTTATCTGCCTGGGGCCTTTCAACATAGACGTTAAGCACTAGATGTATCTCATGTCACTTAATATCTTCATGTTGTTCCCCTGATGGAACTGGTGCACAAATTTACCTCTAAACAACAACAGTTCTGACAATGAAAAGGGCCCAAATTAGGGTGATCTTGTAAAATTTTCTCTGATTGCATTGTTCTGTTTTCTTTGAGTTGTGTCTTCCACTGGCTAAATATTTAGGTATTTTTATATTTATCAAAGGTTGAATGTTATAGTTTTTTTAATACCTCGAATGAACTCACAACTCAAATATTTAGGTATTTTTATATTTATCAAAGGTTTAATGTTATAGTTTTTTTAATACCTCGAATGAACTCACAACTCAAATATTTAGGTATTTTTATATTTATCAAAGGTTTAATGTTATAGTTTTTTTAATACCTCGAATGAACTCACAACTCAAATATTTAGGTATTTTTATATTTATCAAAGGTTGAATGTTATAGTTTTTTTTTATACCTCAAATGAACTCACACTCTTATTTAAGAAAAAAACTCAAATTGCAAAAAAACTTGATTCTGCAAGTTTGAGTTGTGAAACCCAAAAACTCGAATTGATTGAATTTTTTGCCAAAAAAAACTCAATTCAATTGAATCATTACATTTTTCGGGCCAAACCCTCCGAAACAAACGTAAACATCATGGAGGCTACAAACATCTTCAAATGGTTCAAGGGGCATCTGCCATTGACTTCTACAAACCTATTTGCAGGGCCGGGATATAATAAATCTCGAATATTTTTTAGCCCAAAAATGTTTTGTCCAAACAACACACATTGGTCCTTAATAAATAACCCTTTACTGTAGAATGCAAGGAAAGTGGTATTTAGATAATTTCCGGTCCGTTGGTGACCTCACAAAAGCATCAGCCGGTGGTATCAGTGGATGCCCTACCACCCACCCCACACTGAGCTCTAGTGTGTGTGGCCTGGATCGAGGAACAGAGGTTTTCACTGGTGTAGAGATTGTGTTTCATGCTCTACTCGTAAACAGTCTCATTTCCTGATTAAAAACTGAAAATCTGGCTCAAACTTTCCATGGGAGGAGGTAGTTTTGTAGTCCCCTGGTAAAGTTCCAGCTGAAATGGCACTGATAGAGAATTTTCAATACAGACTGTGAAACTGCACAGTAATCTCCCCATTCATATGATCACTATGCCAAAAATGCTTTAGACCTATTGAACTATTTAGTGCTCTGTATGAAAATATGCAGATTTTTCTATTTATACACAAATACGTGTTGCTTCTCTAATGCTCCACATACGGAAAAGCAGCATTTGTTCTGGTGCATCAAGTAAAACCAATGATCCAAGAGCTGCCTATCTCTGTGATGGTGACCTGTGTTACACTGTGACATTGCTCCTCACATTCAGACGTGTTTCTGGAGCAAACTACAATTACAGCTGCTCTTGTCTAAATTGGTAATTAATTGGACTTTTCTGTCTCGGCAAGTCAGTTCCTAGCCCTGGTGCTCTGTAACATGGTAAATCTTTTCATTTAGCTGGCTGCCATCCTAATTAGCGATGAGAATGGATCACCAAGATTCCATATTTCACATTTAGTGGTGAAGAAAATTGTGAATATAAATGTAAAGTTTATACCCAGGAAGGAAAGGAAAGGGAGATTCCAGGTACATTGAAAAGGGGTAAACGTTGGATGGCTTTACTCTGTCACCACAGTAGGAATTGGCAGCACTAGATGGATATCTAAAATCTACTCTCTGATGGTTTTATTTTTGTGCTGCTAAGTACCATTAAGTCAATAAAATATAGAAGTAGCATGATCTGGGTCTTCAAAACCTGTT
Source organism: Xenopus petersii (assembly GCA_038501925.1). Lineage (NCBI taxonomy): Eukaryota > Metazoa > Chordata > Amphibia > Anura > Pipidae > Xenopus > Xenopus petersii. The sequence continues at coordinate 30,554,367 of CM076680.1, read as the reverse complement.
CTCTGCATAATTAACCCATTCTTAATATGGTCTTCTGTCTATACCAGACTTATTTGACTTCAGTATGTGTCCCCTGCTAATCTGGTGTCTGTCTGTTATATGGATGCAACCAGGACTGTGTCAGATTCACTACATTGCCATCAGGGTATCTATTGTAGATGTCCACTTGTGGAATGGATGAAGATGGTAGAAGACTAGGTCAGGCCAGGTCAAGGCAGGAAGATGATCAGAATCAGAACCAGTAGCTACCTATCATATACAAGAGCCCTCTACTGGACTGCAGAGAGCAGACAATAAACCTCACCTAAGCCGAGTCTGGTCGGGGAAGTGTAGGGCATAGAAAGTGACTACAGACAGTGATTTGTGCAGTTTGTATCTGTAGCACAGTGGCAAGTTCATAGAACCCCCAGGGCCGCAATTCAAGATCCTGCACCTCTAGGCCCCACCACCATTTACCCCCCCAACATCCCCCTCCCAACTCTCTTCACAATCCTCACACAACTGATTCCTCTCTGCTTCTTCCACTGTGGACTGGGTGGCCAAAAGATTTAAACCAATATCAAAATCTCCCATCCAGTCACCAGTGGTGATGTGGCCAATTTTTGCTGCCCTAGGCCTGGACCTTTATGGCCTGTCCATAAATCTGGGCCTGAAAATCGCTCTATGTGCCAAGGTTCACACCAGATCGCTGGCTGCATTTTGCAAGGTATGGGCTAAAAACCTCAATATTCCCCAAAGACTATGTGATAACTTTGAGGAAAGGTTCACTGTGTTGACATAAGATGAGCTAACAATCATTTTCCCAGTGCGTGAGACATGTCCATCTACAAGTAGTTCAAACATAACCAGGGTCATTTTCTCAACCCTCATAAAAAGTGCTAGAGCACTTAAGGGGTGCAAGAGAGGGTTACCTAGAATTAATCACATTCCCCCTAAGTTTTTATGTTTTTTGATCATGGAGCAGCAGTGACACACATTCCTCATATGCCTAAAGTTGGGGCAAATAAACCAGTACTGTAACATTATTACATAAGCTCTAAGTCATCCCATGCTTAAGGCTCTTATAAATGTAGTAGAAACTGAAAGTCAGCAGTGGTTAGGTAATCTGGCACCTTGTGCTTTTCCGTAGCCGCATTTTTCTGTCTCCTCTGTATTATTTGTCCCTGTGTTTTATGGCAATAATTCTGTCTCTTTCATTGTCACCGCCAAGTACAAGATGCTTCTCAATTGTCACTTTCATCACGACATTTCTATGGCAACAGTAAAATCCCAGCTTAGTTCCCCCCCCCCCCCCCGCTTGCTTTCGATTTGCTCAGCGCCTTCTAACAGCCCTTTTCTGCTCATTTCTGGTCTTGTTAATCAGCTTGGCCCAGAGTTTTGGGCAGGGAACTGGAGGGCACAAAACTCATGGGATGCTAAGGGCAGTTAACTTAATGCATTCAAAGATTTGTCTTATTCTATATATAAACTTTTGCAAATGTACTTGTCTGCTGTTAACAGGTAAGAAAAATCTTAAAATGGCAATGCCCCGAATTGATTGGCCATACACAGGCAGAGTAAAGCTGACAATATTGGTTGTTTAGACCGATTTGGCAGCGTATCTGCACGTGTGTGTGGGGGCTCCCGACTGGACCCCAATCAATATCAGGCCAAAAATTGTCCAGATATCGATCAGGCAAGTTCGATTTTTTTCTTCTATCCAGGACCACATCGGTTGAAGCATCGGTTGATGCGGTCCTGTGACCCATCGGTGCCCATTCGTGATCCAATCATTCGGCCCCAAGGTCGAAAGTTCGAATTAACCCTATATCGCCCAGCAGTTAGTGGGCAATGCATTGATAGGCAAAACTGCACAAAATTACAAACGAGGCAGAAAGGACTGATTGGTGTTGAGTAGATGATGTGTAAGGATCACATGCTGACACAAGTCCCTTAATGAATTGGATTTTTCACGCAGTCGTAAACACCCTTGTGCTTTCAATCTTTGTTGTGCGCACTGGACTTGCATCACTTTGTTCATCTGATACGTCTCTTTTTTTAATCCTAATCTTGCAAAGAGAAACACAATCACAAATTTGAGAATTTTAAGAAATATGGGAAAAAATACAAATACACTTTGACATGATTATGTGAGCCCCCCCCCCTTGAAAATGTTATGAATTTTATTATGTAACTCTAATAATAGACTTTCAATACAAGGAAAGATGTGTACCTACTGGTTTTCTACCATGAGATGTCTATTATATTCCTAGGGAAGAAGAAAAGGAACATTATGTTAAATTCGATTTTCATATACTGTATTAACATAACTTGACCTAATTGAGTTCAGGGGTGTAAGTAAAGCTCTACTCTGTTTCTATAGATATGTTGGTAGAATACAGTAAGTACATTTACCAGTGTTTTTGGTCCCTAAATTGAATGTGCTGTGGGGCCCAGTAACAGTTACACCACTGAGTAGAAACAGAGCTGAACAGAGAATTCTAGGAAAGACTTTTCCTTTGGTGAATTCAGTGTGGCATCAGGAAATCCACAGTCACCAACCTCGTCCTGCTTCCTGATACAAAGAAGCATTCTATGATGTATGCCCAAGATCAATGTGTTTGTTAAATACAGGCAGAATGGTTTATGAGGCTAATTCTGAGCAAGCGCGGCAGAGATTTTAATTTTTAAATGCTGCCGAGAGAAAGCTTGTAAAAAAAGGCAGCGAGCTCAGCAGGATCCCAGCGCTTAAATAACAGCCAGTCAGGATGATTATTTGTATGAAGGAGCAGTAAGAGACAGCAGCCTCGATACAGAAGCAGCAAAACTTCTGTCTTTGTCTGATACCTGAAAACTTAATCATTAATATCAACCCCCCTCCAACACGCATAAACTTTTTTAGGACATGTCTTGGCCTTTGATTTTTCAGCAACCGAAGGCTGTAGTGACTATGAGAGAACCTCTGCTTTCATTGGCAGGTCTGGAATATGATTGGCTCAGTCTCAAGGTGTGATGTTATTGTACTGATGTCACCTGTGCGCTTGGATATATCTCTGTGTGATGATGTCACCAAAGTGATGGAATATCTGGAGCCCATGGCGGTAACATTTCCACTGGTTGGTGGTAGGACAATCTTTCTTTGGGGGGGGGGATCCTCCGTTCAGCTTTTCCCTGTTGTTTTTCTTGACTTAAAGTGGACCTGTCACCCAGAGATAAAAAACTGTATAAAAGTCCTTTTCAAATTAAACATGAAATCCAAATTCTTTTTTTTATTAAAGCATTCATAGCTATTGTAAACTAATTTAAAATTCTCAGCTGTCAATCAAATATTTCCTGCCCCTCTTCTATGCTTAGAGGCGAAGCAGACAATTACTTTTACTTTCCATTCAGCCCTTCCTAGATGTCACTGCCCTTCCCACATTCTTCACCATTTACAGTAATTGTGTAACCAGGGCTCGGGGATGGACATCAGGTCCCCCATTCTGGTGCACAAACAAGATTCTGAGATGATGCAAGGCTTGTCTTAATAACAGTGTCCACAAAATGGCTCCTGCCTGCTTGTTATAATTATGAATTCCCAGAATGAAGGAAACAGGATTCATGTAGTTTAATTAAAGTTTATTTTGCTTAACTAACTTTATAAAATAGGATTTGGAATATTTTTTCGGGTGACAGGTCCCCTTTAAAATATAGAATAAATTAAAGGATACTATCATAAGTAACCCTACTAGCGGTTGTGTTGCCCTCTCCATTAATGGCAGCAGAGACAGAGATGGTTTCCATATCTCAAATCCATATTGCAATCAGCCTTGAAGATCCTTCCAGTTACAGAGTCGCTGGTGAGCCTGTAGTCTGTCACCTTGTTATACAAAGTGATTAGTTACAGCAAAAAACTCTTGTGGGGTCTTTTGGGAGTTCAGTAGCCTGCAGTGTGTTTTCCTGCTGAGAACTTAATACCTCTCTATGAAGCTCTGCTTTACCTAAAGGCTGGAAACTTGCGTTAGTGCTCATCTGGAGAAATGTCCTTGCTCTCTTTCCAGTGGTGCACAATCGCTGATTACATTTGGATTGCTCCATAACAACACTTGCTATCGCTGGCAGAAAAGCCACAGGCGACCCCCTGCTCTGCTGCTGAGACATAAGCAATGGAGGACAATAATTTATTTAGGAATATGGAATCTCTGTATACACACAGAAACTGGTGATCATTGTCCAAAGGTTTCCCAGTATGACTTAAAAGTTGAGTTATATAAGAATAAGTTGAAAGCCGTTACACCTATCCATATTTGCCTCAAAGTGAGGTAGTGACCTGCTGCTTAATGTCTATTACCTTTGTTGTTGTCCAATGTGTCACATGACAATGAATGACAATGCCACTAAGATTGCATCTGCCTTACCTCCCCTCCATCAACTAGTAGACTTTTTGTGTAGCTACTGTAGACACATCCCTATACAGCCATCCTTGTTCCCTTCTTTGGGAGTTCATATACAGTGATCTAAAGGCCCCGTACATGGGCCGATAAAAGCTGCCGACAGACTGAGACGTCCAACGGGCTTCCCCGATCGATATCTGGCCAAAAGTTGGCCATATCTCGATCGTGCAGGTTAAAAAATCCCATCGTATTGCGCCCGCATCTGTGCATCTATTTGGCTCCCGCGATCCGACCACCCGTATCGGATCTATTCTGATCCGATCGTTGGACCCTACGGCCCACGATCAGATCAGCCCGATATCGGCCACTTCAATGTGGGTATATCAGGGAGAGATCTGCTCATTTGGTAACATCGCCAAATGAGCAGATCTCTACGTCTATGGTCACCTTAACTCCCACTCCTTCTGCAGAACCATGTGGAGGAAATCCCATGCAAAAGGTGACTTCCCTCAGTGTACATTTCAAATCATGTCCCAATTCTGCTCTTTCCCAGACCAAACAAGACTACTCTAATATGCCCATAAACAGTAACACATCCAGTCCATGACACTTGTTCCTCATATGTAATACCATTTTACATTTCTCTCCTACAAAATACCATCTCAGTAAATTCCATCCACAGATTTATGACCTCTAGTATCTAAACTCCTGCAACAGCTTGGATTCTTTGGTTCTACTAACTTGTTTACACCCATAATCTGCTGGACCCTTTGCAGCAGTCTGATTTTCTAGTAGACTGAAGGTATGAAGATCCAAGTTATGGAAAAATCCATTATCCTGAAAGCCCCAGGTCCCGAGCATTCTGGATAACAGGTCCCATACCTATACAATATACTGTTTTATCATTACAGAGAAAAGCAAATAAGTAATTGTAACAAAATAAGATAACAGGTCCCTTGGGAAAAGTTAGTCTCACAGCTTAAAGGGCAATTCACCTTCATAAGCAAAACTGGAATAACTGAATAAACCACAGAAATCTGTTCAAACTTTAATAACCAGCCAAATTTTGTGAAATGAACATGGTAATTAGGAGGTGTGGCCACAAAAACAGGTGTGGTCAAAAAAAATTCACCGTGCTACACGCGGCAACTTTTTTGTCCCTCTTTTTATTTCCAAAATGTTGGGAGGTATGCTATGCTGTATTGGCATTCACAATGGGACTGGATTGTCCCGGGTTTGATTTTCCTTCTCAGCCACGATTCTTAATAAATTTCTTCTATAATCCTTTTGTAAGTGAGTGAGCAAATAAGTCTGTTTGAAGGCTGTGTCCTTGCTCTGATGCTATGCCTCGTGTTTATGCATACATCATCCTCCAATCTGGATGCTTTATTAATTCACATTATTATTCAGACTGTGCACATCTGTTTGTGATCAGCCCTACAGGTGTTAAACACCTAAGCAGCACCCAGTGGAGAAGCAGCTTTCTTTCTCCAGTCTCAGCACTTAAACTGCTATACTACAAAAACTCTAATTGGAAATTTTGTTCAGGCAGTACTGTCCTTTTTAAATGAACAGAACTACAGCACTCTACCTGTAGTCAGCTACAAACACATCCTCGTATTCATAAAATGATATCAAGCACTGTAACTTGCAACTAATATAATCTTTCTTAGTGTGAGACAATGGGGTGCCTCAACTAAAAGCAAGATTTAAAAAATGACAACAAAATAAATTGGTGCATAATGTCAGTGTAGGCACTACCACAGTGGATGTGAATTGAATAGGTAAAGCACAAACATTATATAATGTTGAGAGGAGGATATGCTCACAGTTTACCCAGTCCGTGGGTGCATATACATGGAAAAACAGCAATAGTTGTGAGTTCCTCCAAAAAGTCAACCAAGGTTAGTTAAAAATAGGGATGCTCCGAATCCAAGATTCAGTTTGGGATTCGGCCTTTTTCAGCAGGATTCAGATTCGCCCGAATCCTTCTGCCCAGCTGAACCGAATCCTAATTTGCATATGCAAATTAGGACGGGGGAAATCACGTGACTTTTTGTCACAAAACAAGGAAGTAAAAAATTTTTCCCCCTTCGGATTTGGTTCGGTATTTGGCCGAATTTCGCAAAGGATTCAGGGGTTCGGCCGAATTCAAAATACTGGATTTGGTGCATCCCTAGTTAAAAATACAAAAGCATTTAATGGGACTCATAACGAGCAAGTGCCCCGACAGGCATGAAATGCGTTAGGCTTTATTAATAATGTCCCAATAAATGCTTTTGTATTTTTAACTACTCTTGGTTGACTTTTTGGAGGAACTCACAACTATTGCTATCATTTAAGACGTAAGAGTGCCTTATAAATACAGTGCTGCCTGCGTTTGCTATGCGTCCCCCATCCCCTAATCAGTGCATCATTCAGTCATGCAATTTATCAAGCCCCAGTGGGTGCAGGATGGTAGGAGCCCCGTACAGGTAGTTAGGACAGGGCTGCTTTATACCCACCAGCAATGTGCTCTCCACTTATCAACAGATTTCCAACCTGATGAAAGGTCCAGACAGACCCCTTACTCTTTGAATAAACACTAAGGGGCACCCGTTTGTACTTACATCACAAATGACCCCTAAGAGCCCTAGATATCAGTCAGTTGCACAAGCTGCACATTCCTTCGGCAACAAAGGGGTGTTATAACAAAGGAGACTGACTAGCTGTCAAACACTAGCTGTCAATAGCAGAAAATTACAGCAATACACAGACAACTGCAGATATGGGGAAAAAGCAATTAAAACAATGACAGAGGCAAAGACAATTACCCTTCTCATCAGTTACATAAGCGGTAAAACCTGGAACAGCTGAACAATTCAAAGAACCTGGTTGGGGGGGGGGGTTCATGCTGTAAAGGCAGTTGAGAAGGGATTGAAAGAAATTGTAAGCTCTCGTGATTAGGGCCCTGCCATTTTTATCCTGGAACCTGGCTACTATTGTAAGTCCCCCCCTCATTGGTGTTGAATTAATGTAAAGATAAAAGATAAGTAAATGATATTAGAGAATAACTTCTTGAAAAGTGATGGGCGAATTTGTCCCGTATGCTTCGCCAAAAAATTAGTTAATTTCCTGCGCAATTCGCAAAATTACGAAAATTCACGAAACGCGAACTTCGACGGCCGCCTCAGTTTTGACGCTCATGTCAATTCGCATCAATTTTGATGCCCGCATTAAAGTCAATGGGTGTCCGCACGGCAGTTTTGACGCGTATGACTATTCCCACGCATGTCCAAATTTCTTTGACGCTGGCAAATTTTCGCCACAGTTTTGCGTGTTTATTTACCCATCACTATTCTTGAATAAAGATCTTCCGAATGTCTGTATGCTTAGTGCTTCTCTCTATGGTTCTGCACCTGGTGTGAAAATACAGCTCCAACCAGCAAATCACAGTCAGTTTCCCTCTTGAAATACGTTATCTTTCTATGTGTTCAGTGCTAGAGATGCAGAGATAGGGGCCACACATATAAGAACAGTCTTTGTCAATCACAGACTGATTTTCTAATGGAAATAGGAATTGGAGCTCAGAGAGCTGGAGAACAACAGAAAAGAACACCAAAAGATATTACGATTTTTGCATTTGGGTTAAAAGATAAGAATTCTAGGAACTGAACTTTGGGCGTATAGTAGAGCTTCCCAAACTGTAGGTCTGGACCCATTGGGGCAGTTGGAGCATGTGTGGTTGGGGTTAGGGGCATCAGCATCAAGGACATTTAGAGAGATTTAGGAAGAATGTGTATTACTGACTTAGATACACCTGAAAGACCAACCTAAAGGTCAGTTTGGTTTTTGGGGTGAAAACATATCTGATGTCCTACATATTTTTCTAACTGTAGATGAAAGTCTGATAAACCAATGTTACCTTGTTATGAGCTAAGAGAGACCCTGATTAAGCGGCCCGATTCACTAACTTCGAGTGAAGGATTCGAAGTAAAAAAAACTTCGGAATTTCGAAGTTTTTTTTGGGCTACTTCGACCTTCGACTACGACTTCGAATCAAAGGATTCGAAGTAAAAATCATTCGACTATTCGATAGTCGAAGTACTGTCTCTTTAATAAAAACTTCGACCCCCTAGTTCGCCATCTAAAAGCTACTGAACTCAATGTTAGCCTACGGGGAAGGTCCCCATAGGCTTGGCTAACTTTTTTTGATCGAAGGATATTCCTTCGATCGTTGGATTTAAATCCTTCGAATCGTTCGATCAAAGGAATAATCCTTTGATCGTTGGATCGTACTATCTGCGCTAAATCCTTCGATATTCAAAGTCGAAGGATTTCAATTCCCAGTCGAATATTGAGGGTTAATTAACCCTCGATATTCGACCCTTAGAACTTTAACTTTAGGAGAACTTTAACTTTAAGAAAATCAGACAACCATTGCCTTATGGGAGCAGCAGCTACTGTACGAGAATCCCCGGGAATTACATTTATTTTCTCTTTGTCTGGACTTTTACTCCAATTCAATTCCAGGCTTAAGAATAAATCATGATATTTGAATATTTACAATTAAATGTTGTAACACATTTCTTGATGCCTAAAGGTATTTTAATTTAGCATTTTCTACCACTTATATATTGATGCCGTGCCGATATGTAGTGAATGCCAATGAGGAGAGCTACGTGCTGCTCAAACACATTCCCCTTGACTGTGTGCGTTACAGAAACAAAGTTATAATTCCATTTAAATCACAGTCGTTCAATGAACTTGATCTTTACATTTCTAGCAACTAAATCCATTATTAAATGGTAATTATGACTTAAACCATCTGTAATCTTCCATATGTTTCACTACATACATGACTAAGGGATCTTATCCATTGCTTGTGCTTAACAACCTAAGGTACATGCTATTTTTATTTTAATATTATAGGGAACCAATTAACCCACCTGTATATTTAGGAGAGTAGCCAGAAGAAAACTTGGCCCAAGAACCAGGTATGCATCTTGCTTTAAATGAGTCCAGTAGAAGGCAATTTCACTTTATGCCAGTGATTCATTGAGACTACCCTAAAAAGCATGGGGACCTATTTTTGGGTCCAGACTATGGTTGCCACCTTTTCTTCCTTTGGAAACTGGGCAGGGGTGGGGCCAGTGACAGAGGCGGGGCTGGTGAGGCAAAGGGATGGGTCAGTGATGCAAAGGGGCGGGCCAGTGACATGGCAGCCTGTGATTGGCCATAACGCTCAGGAAGCAGGAAACAGGCTTGAAAACCAGGCAGGTATTTTCAGAATTGGACAGCAGGTGTAAAAACCTGACTGGTTCAAAACTGGTTCATTTTGACCCTAGCAACCGGACCGCTGAAGTTACAAACTGGAAATCTGCTGAATGAAAAGCTAAATAACTCAAAAACTACAAATAATAAAAAATTAAAAAGAATTGCAAATTATCTCAGAATATCACTCTCTACATCATACTAAAGGTTAATTTAAAGGTGAACAACCCCTTTAATAGCAATGTCTGTAGTGATATCTTATCTGGATGAGGCATTAGTGATGGGCGAATTTGGGGCGTTTCGCCGAAAAATTAGTGAATTTCCCGCGAAACAGCGAAAAATTCTTGAAATAGCGCTGGCGTCTCGTTTTTGATGCTGGCGAATTTTCGCTGCGGTTTCGTGAATTTATTTGCCGGCAGCGAGGCATGTGTTTGGCCCTATGTCAAACTTTCCCTGCGAGTCAGTGTGGCTGATATAGAAGCCTAGTCTATTATATTTATATAGAACTGGGAAATGCAAACTGAGGATTATGTGTCACTGGCAGGGAGTCAGTTCAACTGGATCATCCGTAGCAATTTTGCTCCACCCAAAGGCTGCTTAACTAGAACTTCAACATATTTCCAAGGATTAAAGCATATTTCAAGTATATTCTTTCTAGCTCCATAAACCTAAAGAGCACTACTTAATTAGTGTGTTTGGATTACAGTATGATCTGCTAATGGTAATCCCTGATGTTATATGATCAAAGTAGTGCTAGTAGGGATATTCATTTTATCTATAACTAAGGTTGAGCAGCCTACTTTGGAAAGAGTTTAGAAAAGGTTTATTTATTTTGCACTACTCCTAGCATCCTATCCCAGTCACAGGCCTTACTGACTGTTGTGAGTTGTAGTTTAACCATACCTGCCAACATTTTGGAAATAAAAAGAGGGACAAAAAGATTTGCTGCACCACCCCATTTGGTGGCCTCACCCCGCTAATTACCATGTTCAATTTACAAAATTTGGCAGGTTATGAAAGTTTGAACACATTTTTATGTTTTTATGTGTTATTACATTTTTGTTCATTAAAAAGGAATTGCCCTTTAGGAAGGGGCACACAGTCGATTCGGGGAGATTAATCGCCCGGCGACAAATCTCCTCTTCTTGAGGCGACTAATCTCTCCGAACTGCCTCCCGCCAGCTAGAATGTAAATCGCCAGCTGGATGGAACTCGGAGCCCTTTGTTTTCCAAAATCGCCCGAAGTTTCCTCGTGAGTCAACTTCGGTAAATGAAGTGTACCGATTGCCATCCCACCAGCGATATACATTCGAGCCGTCTGCAGTTCGGGGAGATTAGTTGCTCCGAAGAAGAGGAGATTTGTCGACGGGTGACTAATCTCCCCAAATCTGACCGTGTGTCTCTGCCCTTAAGCGGCAAGTCACAGTTTCCCCAAGAGACCTGCTTATCTTAAATTGTTACAATTGCTTATTTGTTTATCTAAAATTGTTACAAAAGAATTGACGTGCACCTGCCACGTATTCTGGGCTCTCTGCCAAAAGCCAATTAAGTTTTAGAAACTTTTTATATTTATTTTGGCTGTTCAGTGCCGGAGATCAAAGAGAAAGTCAAGACATTTCAGTAACAATCCGGGACTGTAGGTTGAGACATCAAAATCAGGACTGTCCTGCGAAAAACGGGACAGTTGGGAGGTATGGTTAACACCAGCTGGAGGGCACCTTTTTACATTGATATTCCTGGCTTGTATCTAATACATACAGCTCCTTTAAATCAGCCCCCCCCCATACCAAGATTCCCAGTGATATACGGCTTTTCCCCAACAGTAACCAGTAAACTGATTAAATTCCACAAGTCGTGTATACATATTATCTACTCGGAAGTGTTTTTCAAGAGTAATTGCTTCGGAAATATGGAAGCACCGATAAATCTTTCTCTCACTCCTGGAAAGATAATCTTGCGGAGATAAATCCTTAGTCCCAGAAATGATGAGCTTTTGAAGAGAACTGCACTTAATTCATAATAAAAGAGAAACTAATTTAGGAGGAGATTAATCTTTTATTGCTTGGCAAATGAGATCTATAAGAACTGTGCATGTTTTCTATTTTTTTTTTCATATTTAAAGGTGAATAGTTATTAAAAGTTGCTGAGAATAACCCCTGGATAGTGTTAAAGGCTGTTGTCAAACCACGTTTGAGTGACTACAATTCGAATGTTTTGATAACATATTACAGAGTGGGATCTATTATATGGAACCCTGTTATACACAGCCATCTTAAATCCAGGAGTATTTAGTAAATCAAAAAGTCTGAACATTTCAGGCCACGCCCACAAGCCCATCTGATGATGCTCACATGCATTGAGACACTCCCCCAATCTGCCTCCAACACTTCCCATATTTTTCTAGGTCTTCCTCCTTTTGGGTCCACAGTTTGGCATTGTCCCACCTAAACCGTGTCTATTCAAAGGTATTACTCTGTGTTATGTATTACAAGTTCACTAAATATTTCTAGCCTTTATTTCATCTATGGGAGCTGCATTCTGAGCAGTTGGCTATAGGAGCAAACTGGGAGAGGTGCAGGAGGTGTTTTCTAGTTTCAACATTGACTGCCCTGGTCCTTTAAGAAATTAAATGGGTTGTGTACCTTTAAATTAACCTACACTATCATGTAGATAATTTGCAATTGGTTTTAATTTTTTATTATTTGTGGTTCATAAACTCACTCTGGACACTTGATTTAGCTTTTTATTTTGCATCGCTCAAGTTTGCAGTATAAGCAATCTGGTTGCTATTGTCCAAACCATGACTGCCCTGGTCCTTTAAGAAATGTAAGGGGTTGTGTACCTTTAAATTAACTTTAAGTATGATGTAGATAATTTGCTATTGGTTTTCATTTTTTATTAGTAATGGTTGATGAATTATCTAGCTTTTTATTCGTCAGTAGTGATGGGCGAATTTATTTGCTAGGTGCGAATTTGCTGTGAATTTGCGCGATTCGGCCAGCGAATAAATTTGTGAAACGGGCGCAAAAATTCACCGATGTTAAAAAAAAAATGGATGCTGGCGAATTTTTCCCCGATCTGCGTATTTTGCACATTTTTCGGCGAAGCGAAATGACGCAAATTCGCCCATCACTATTCGTCAGCTCTCATGTTTGCAGTATCAGCAATCTGGTTGCTAGGGTCCAAATGACCCAAGCAACCATGCATTTATTCGAATAAGAGAATATGGATAGGAGAGGGCCTGAATTGAAATATGTGCAATAACAATACATTTGTAGCCGTACAAAGCATGTGTTTTTTAGATGGGGTCAGTGACCACATTTCAAAGTTGGAAATAGTCAGAAGAAGGTTCCAAGTAATTAAAAAATATAAAAAAAATGAAAGCCAATCAAAAAGTTGCTTAGAATTGGCCTTTCTATAACATACTAAAAGTGAACCACCCATTTACGGCTGACAAAGGACCTTGTATAGGGCTGAAACGTTGCCACTGCTTTTGAGCAAATAAAACCCTAATCACCTTCTTCAAAGCATCAGAAATGCCATTGGTGTTTTTGTTACTGATTTTTTGGCCCCTGACAGTATGGGGCCCTACACCAACTGACAAGCGGGTGTTTTTATATTGGTGGTAGCACCTCATTCTACGACTTCAATAAGCTTTTACCCTGCTTCACTCACAATTTCAGACATTTTAGCTGCCACATTTTTTTCTCCGCATTGAAAACGATGTGGCAGAAACCACCATTGCTGTCCTTGAAAATTGCAGGAATGTTTTTTAGGAGGGGTAATTTTGCGTGGACTGGTCCTTCTCTTTATAGAAGTTCCCCCAGTAGATCCTCTCGGTACTGGCTCAGTAACTCCCCTATCAGTAAAACTATTGTTTTCCAAAAACTACAGTTTCATAGAAGTACATGTTGCATTAATTATAGGTTATTGCTTTGTAAGCTCTTTTTGTGTCTTTGCTCCTCTTCCTTTTAGAATTATCTCCAAATAACGTTCAGTAATACTTGGCATTTCTGCTCCTCTTTGCAGCTCATCACCCGCCCAGTAATGTATTTATACCTGAGCCATAAGCCAGGAGAGATATGTATTAATTGGGATTTCCTCCCCTCATATATTTAGCAGAGTTTGCAGGAGACCCGAGGTTAATTTCCTACAAAAGACAGCACCTGCAGTTTTCTTGTGGCAATTTGCTAGCGAGTTCCTATTACATTTTAATAGCACAGAAATGTCAGAACTCTACAGGAGTTAGCAATATGACTAAAGAGCAAAACTGACTAAGTGCTATTATGGGCCTAAATATTCTGCAACCACACCCCGCGTGCATCACACTTAACCTTTCCTTTAATCCCATTTATTTCTCGGCTTCAACTTTACAGTTTTGAGAGAAATGATAAAAGGCTCATTTTCATTCAGGCCTTAAAGGATAATGTTCCCTGATGGAATTACAGTTCCTCCAGTCAGTTATCAGTGGTGCCAATTCCTTTATTTGGCAGATCAATAACCTTGTGTTTTTAATACTCAGGTAAAATGACAGAGGAGAAAGTATAACATTTTACCAGTAAGTCCTCAGATAAATACCTATTTCTCTTTCATTGTAGATGCCATGTTTTATGAGACCAATGAAAAAAGAGAATTACCTTTTCTAGGCAACACTTTATTGATACGTTTTTTCATTATTAACAATAATAATAATAATTTGTCTAACAATTCGGCCTGATTCTAAAAAACACCGAGCAGTTGAAATTTCAACCCTGAGAATTAAAAAAAATGTAATATTAATCACAAAACCACAAAATAATTCAAAATGAGAGCTAATTGCAAACTGTCACAGAATACTTTTATTTACATCATCATAATGGTTAAGTTAGGTGAGCCACAACATTGGGCTTTGTGCTACTTGACAATACTTTAGTACTTTTCCTGACCTAAAATTAATCCCTCTGTACTTTGTTGAGTGTTTTTGTTTACTTCCTTCTTACCCTTGTTTTTGTTTACATTTTTGTGCTTTTTTCTCTCTTTCTTATTAAACAGTAGCTAATTTCCTTCTTTCTTTTCCATTCTCCGTTATCCATTTTTCAGTTTCCTTCCCTCGTTTTACTGCTCTTTTTTCTATGCTTGTGGGATGTATGAGATGGTCTGATACTCACTGCACCTGAAGGCTGGGTAGGTTTAGGTGTATCTACATAGGGTTCAGGGTGGTGCACGTTGCTATGGACCAGCTACAACACAGCTGGGTGCATGTAGTTTATGTACTCCTCAATCTCCCAGGTAAAGCAAGGGTTGAAAGGAGATGGATAGGTTTGACAAATGTTGGAAAGGGTGAGATTGGGTGGGCAGGGGTTGGAAAGGGCTGATAGTGTGGGCAGGGTTTGGAAAGGGTGGGGTATGGTGGGCAGGGGTTGGAAAGGACGAGAAAGGGTGGGCAAGAGTTGTAAAGGGTGGGATAGGGTAGGCAGGGGTTGGAAAGGTTTGGATAGGGTGGACAGGCATTGGAAAGAGTGGGATAAGGTGACAGGTTTGGAAAGGATGGGATAGGGTGGGCAGGAGTTGAAAAGGGTGGGATAGGGTGGGCAGGAGTTGAAAAGGGTGGGATAGGGTGGGCAGGGGTTGAAAAGGGTCGGATAGGGTGGGCAGGAGTTGGAAAGGGTGGGATAGGGTGGACAGGCATTGGAAAGAGTGGGATAAGGTGCAAGGTTTGGAAAGGACGGGATAGGGTGGGCAGGAGTTGGAAAGGGTGGGCAGGAGTTGGAAAGGGTGGGATAAGGTGGCAGGGTTGGAAAGGACTGGATAGGGTCGGTAGGAGTTGCAAAGGGTGGGATAGGGTGTCCAGTGGTTGGAAAGGACTGAATAGGGTGGGCAGGAGTTGGAATGGGGGGATACGGTGGCCTGGGGTTGGAAAGGGTGGGATAAGGTTGCAGGATTGGAAAGGACTGGATAGGGTGGGCAAGAATTGGAAAATAGTGGTATAGGGTAGGCAGTAGTTTAAAATGAGCATGGGTTTGGAAATACATAACCCAAGCATTATTACTTCTCAGTACATAGTAAGAAATTATTGTATTACACATGTGCATCTATGTGCAACCCTGTTATGGGGTTCACTGAAGTTTCTGTAGAGTATGTTTAGGACCAGAACTGTCAGTCCCCAATGCTTCTGGCAGTTATTTGAGAGTCCCAGTTATGTTTCTGAAGAGTTTTTCCATTAGCCTCTGCATGTCAGCTCTGCTTCGGTTCTGCAGCTTCATTGTTGTCATGCACAGATTTGTCAGTATGTAACCGTGTGTTCATTGTTCCTGTCTTTCCTTTCTTTTCACTCTCCTCACCATGAGCATTTATTCTGCCGCAGCTCAGATCCATCAATATAAAACAGTTCTTCAAAGATTTTCAGACCAATCCAAATAGCGATGATTTTTTTTCTCCCTATTTAACTCGATTCGCTCTCTCTCACTTGGCTAAATATGTTTAACATAGATGCAAAAATATATACTACGCTCACTGTAATTAACATAATAACACCCTAAGCCTCACGCAGTATTATATATAACTCAGCTGGTACAGAGACCTAAGGAATCATGGGAGAATAATGGATTTGTGTGATTAGAAGGAGAGAAAGATTTCATGGTATAAAGGGTGAATATTGGAGAGTCCTGATATAGAATATGGGTGGAATAAGTAATTCCTGGAACCAAGCTCCTTTCCCAGTTATGAAGCTTGGGCAGATATTGCCTTTGATATTACATTAGGCCGTGTATGTTCTATGTATGTTTGCTTTAGTGCTGCTTCTGCTATAAGGCAAGGTGAAATCGCTCCATCGATTCTCTGCAACTAACTGGTACCTAATCATTTCCTGAATTGCAACATAATTAACCGCTGCTCGGCATGTTCCATATTCCTCTTGGTTATCCGATGCTCTAGTTACTCCAACGCGAAGAAAGAAATGTTATATTGCATTCAAAATGCTCGAGGCACCGGTTCGTGGCTCTGGATCTTTGGAGTCAGCTCCCTGATTTGGTTTTTGCATTTGCTCACGGTGCCTGGCGGAAATAAGTTAATAAAACTATTTACAATTGTGTTGTATATTAAATATTATTTTATTGCATAATTCTGGATGTGATGCTCTGCTAGGGAATAAAAACAATTTCCACGGTTGTAATTTTAGAGGTGTTTCATTGTGACTCTGCTGAGCTCAATCGAGAGGAAAAATGACCTGTGATAAGTGGAGTTGCAAGGAAAGCTACTCTTCCGCAACTCCCTAAGGCTGTCACATCCTCTTGTAGGAACAGCCACAATCCTATTTTTGAAATGTGTGAATAGCATCTCATCTGCAAAGATTGAGCAGCTTGTTACTATCTAAAGGTGGCCATAGAAGTAGAGATCCTCTTGTTTGCCAATGTCGCCAAACAATCGTATGTCTCCCTGATATGTCCACATTGAAGTGGGCGATATCGGGCCTTAGGGCCCACGCTTGGATCAGAACTGTCAGGGAGCCGGGAGATCCCTCCAGGGAGGTAGACAGGATGGAGGAGGAAGCCCTCTTGAGGGAGCAAGGTCGCAGTGTCCAAAGGGTTAAACCAAAGAGTAGTCAGAATCCAGGCATGAGTTCAGATAACAGCAAAGTCCAAAGTCCAGGCAGGGGTCAAGATAAGAAATCAGGAACAGGATTAGCAATAACAGCTCACAAGAAACCCAGGAAACACTTAGGAAATGTTTTCCTATACTTGGGCACCATTCTGGCGTCTAGATGGTGTTTTTATTTTGAATTTGGCACCATAGTGACGTCATTGGCGTCCTTGCGCCGATGTCGGGGCGCTGACGTCATCGCGCCAGCGCCGCTACCCACGTGGTGGCCATGGGCGCCGCCATTTTGGGAGCGACGCCGGCAAGGGAGGACGCGCCGCCCGGAGCTCCAGGACCTGCTCTGGGCGGCGATCGTGACAAGAACAAGGCCAAACAAGCAGTCAACGAAAATATGCAGCCACGATCCGATGGGATTTTCTAACCTGCCAGATCGGCATCTGGCCAACTTTTGGCCAGACATCGATCAGGAAAGCCCGTCGGGGGTTTTACACACGGGCCTATAAGCTGCCGACTTAGTATGTCGGCAGCTTTTATCGGCCGTTGCTCATGCCTATCATTAAACACATTCCAAGCCTGTACATCTTTCCACATTGTGGACCATTAAAGGGTATTGTATTTGTGCTGATCTCGAGCTTTACTTGGTGGAGTAGGACCAGGGAAATGTGGGAAAGGGCTGCCTGTAGAGAAAATAGCTCCCAACAATGGGCCAGATTAAATGCAGTGAAAAAAATGTCACGTGAAAAGTCATGGACAAGATTCAATTTGGGATGCAACTCAATTCAGAATAAAATCTCATTAGTTATCACGTGAAAAATCTACTGAAGTCTATGGAAGTGACTCAGGAAAACAGTTTTTTCTCCT
This sequence comes from Xenopus petersii, assembly GCA_038501925.1. Taxonomy (NCBI): domain Eukaryota; kingdom Metazoa; phylum Chordata; class Amphibia; order Anura; family Pipidae; genus Xenopus; species Xenopus petersii. The sequence goes on along the minus strand of CM076680.1, from coordinate 30,536,326 downwards.
TGAATTAAATCTCGTCCATGAATTTTCACGCGATGAACCGTGACATAACGTTTTCTCACTGAATTGAATCTGACCCAATGGGCCTCATGGTTTAACACATAAACTCATGGACGAGATTCAGTTTGAGGAAAACTTTGCTCCTAATTCACCTCTAGTTTTTTTCCCATCGACTTCGAAAGAGTTTTGACGGGATACCCTGTGAGATAAGTTTTATGAATTGAATTGCATCTCAAATTATCACATGATGATCATTTTCTCACTGAAAGGAATCTGGCCCAAAATGTGGAAAATTTGCTTCACAAATAATTCTGTTCCGTTCTGACTGGGAAACTACAAAAACCCTCCACTTTTGTTTATATTGTACAGTACATACACCCATAGTAGGGGAACTCTAACATATTTTGCTTTGAGGCAGTTGTACCACTACGTTTCTTTTCTCTTTACATCTCTTATGGTTCTTTTACTATAATTCTTCCATTTATTCTTCCTTTTCCTCTGGCTTTTCTTCCCTTCCCTTATACACCTCTTCCTTAATGAGTGTATGTGTGTGTGTGTAAAATTAACTGTTAGTGTTAATGTGTGTAAGGGCAACTGTGTGTAAGAAGGTCTGACAAACTCTATGTGTGAGTTATAGAGACTATAATGTACTGGTGTATAACTGTGTAATTATTGAATCTTATAGGTACAGGTTGCCTGTGGGATTTGCCTACAACCATTCTCTCAGTGCATTTGCCACAAAGCACATTAAACCCTACAGTAACGTGCCCCGCTTCTCCTCTTTTACCCTTTCCCTTCTCATTCTGCTGAGTTACCCCCACACGCAACTCGCTGGGACAAATTCACTAAGCCGCGAAGCGCCGAACGCTAGCGTTAATTCGCTAGCATTTGGCATTTTCGCTACTGCACAAATTCACTAACGAACGCTGGCATAGTTTCGCTAGTGTTACTTCGCACCCTTACGCCAGGCGAATTTTTGTTAGCAACCTACTACGCAATTTCACTAACTTGCTCAGTGTACTGAACGCTACCTTTTACGCTAGACTTCCTTCGCCACCTCAGACCTGGCGAAGCACAATAGAGTAGATAGGGATTGTTTCCAAAAAAGTCAAAAAATTTTCTAAGTCCCAAAAAACGCTGGCGTGTTTTCTACATGATGGGTGATAGGCTGAAAAAGATCAAAAATATTTTTGAGGCTCCCCTCCTTCCCCCCTACATTTCCTGACTCATGGCAACTTACCTAGATAGTGGGCACATGTGTAGGGCAAAATAACATTTTTATTTGCAGATTTGAAGGTTTTCTTGGCATTTGTAGTGCTGATACGTATTCCTCCATTGAAATTTGAATTTCGCGCCGTATGCAAATTAGCCTTCACTAGCGTAACTTCGCTTTACATAGCGAATCAACGCTAGCGCAACTTCGCAACCTTACGCTACCCCAGAGCACAACTTCGGATTTTAGTGAATTTGCGGAGCGCTGGCAAAACTACGCCTGGCGAAGTGCGGCGAAGCTCGGCGAAGTTGCGCCTGGCGCAACTTCGCATCTTAGTGAATTTGCCCCTCTGTCTCTAATAACCCTCTGCCTCACTCTATATTTCTGAATAGATAGAAATATCTGTAATATTATAATATTTTTTTTTTACGCCTCACCCCCCTCTCCTGCTCTTGTCCTGTATCCACCTCATTATTTCTTTTTGGGTGCCTCTTATCTTTTAACCCTTCTGCCTCTCTGGGAACAAAGCAGTTTCCCCATAGACTGAAATAGAATGTATAAACATAGATTCTATGCTAGTGACATTTTGTTGTGCGCAACCTGTTCCTGCTGGTGTTATTCTACTTTATGTACAGTGAACCCCCATTTTAAATTTTTCAGGGGACCAGAAAAAATGGTGTAAAGTCAGGGAAATGTATTATGCATTATATATTGATGGCACCACGAAATATGGTATAACATATGGAAAAACTTAAAATGAGGGAATGTAAAATGGAGTCTTCACTGTAAGTATCCAGCTGGAACTCCTGAGGGAATAACATTTTAAAAACCACTGGCTAGTAATTGTGCTAAGAAATTAGAAAATACCAAGTGCTGTTCTGGCAAACAAGGAGTTTGTGTCACTAATAGAATGACAATGCTATACATGTGCAACACTTACTACTTTATATATTTATAGAAAAGCTTTGTGTGGAAACCAAAATAGGGGTACAAGTCATTTGTGTAATATGTTATCTTCCTTGATCCCCCTGGAAAATTTTCTACTGACGCCAGGGTTGAACTGGGGGGGCTTGGGGCCAGCTGGTCCCTTTCTGGCACCATATACAGAATAGCACAATTGCTGCAACTCTCCACATTGTAAAGAAACTTAGGGTCAGGGTCAAACCCCTTTATCAAGACTTAGCCAAGACTCGATAATGTTTACATTTTGTGTGTTGTAAAATATACTGTAATTCCAACCACTAACAAATATTTGTCTTTTCCATTTCCTCACAGAGTTTGGCCCAGTGACTGATCATTGCCAATAGAAATCACCCACTGAAGAGTTAACCTGTCCATGGAAAAGTTGAATTAACAGTCCCCTTCCTGTTGCCTCTCTACCCTCGACCCTCTTCTGCTTCCATGACAACCACATAGCTGTATATTTCTGTAAGTTCCTGCATTGTGCAATTCCCCCTTTCTCTGATTTGTCACGTGTTCAAAATGTTGAAGTTTGTAACAGTAATTTCAAAGAAGAGAATACAAAAATATTGTACTAAAAAAATTTTAAAAACTAAATTGCACTCAATAAAAAATGAATCAAATGAAGGCTCGTTATGTTTCCTTATCTGAAATCCGTCAAAATCCACGAAGGCCCCAAATAAGTGATAATGCCAGATTGTGACCTTTACCTGGGAATTGAGATGTGCATCTCTTGCAGCACTTCTGAAGGCATCAGAAGTGAGAGTAAGGGCAAGGCCAGACGTGGCGTTTTGTCTGCGTTTTTACGTTGCGTTTTTAAAAAAGAACAGCCAGGCGTAAATACGCTACTGAAACCACATGTGACCATCAACATGCGTTTTTCATGTGTTTTTCAGCACGTAGGATTCTTTTCCCAACATGCACTTTCATTGTTCTCATTGAATTTGGACACCATATTTAAAATACGCTGCGTATTTACGTAAAGTGTGGTTTCACAAGTGCAGATCCCATAGAGTCTATTGATTTGGTAGTTTCTTGACATATTGGCGTTTCTGCTAAAAAACGCCAATACTGGCGTCCTGTGGTGGATTTATATTGCAAGCGCCCTGTGAGAATTGCCATAGTGCGTTTTCCATTCGTTTCAGTGGTAGTGCAGTTTATGCGTATTTACGCCTGGTTTTTCTTTTTTAAAAACGCAGCGTAAAAACGCAGCAAAAACACCACGTCTGGCCTTGCCCTTAACTATCACATTCCCTATTTAAGTATGATGTAGAGAGTGATATTCTGAGACAATTTGCAATTGGTTTTCATTTTTTATTATTTGTGATTTTTGAGTTATTTAGCTTTTTTAAGCAGCTCTCAATTTGCATCCTAACCAATCTGGTAACTAGGGTCCAAATTACCCTAGCAAGCATGCATTGATTTGAATAAGAGACTGGAATATGAATAGGAGAGGCCTGAATAGAAGGATGAGTAATAAAAAGTAACAATAACAATACATTTGTAGCCTTACAGATAGGGTTGCCACCTGTTTTGACAGCCTGGTATTTTGAAGGGCTGCCCGGGTCAAAACTTCCTGCCCAGTTTTCCAAATAAGGAAAACTGGGCAGGATTCCCTTGAATGACACGGCGATCGGTCAATCGTCGATCACTGCATCATAGACCCGCCACCTGATACAACCACTCCCACCTACGTCATTGTCCCGCCCATTGATAACACGGCCCGCCCCCCTGCCCGATCTCAGCCTTATGGAAAGGTGGTAACCCTACTTACAGAGCACTTGTTTTTTAGAAGGGAGTCAACAACGTCCATTTCAAAGCTGCAAAGAGTCAGAAGAAAAAGGCAAATAAGTATAAAACTATAAAAAATAAATAATGAAAACCAATTGAATGTTGCTTAGAATTGTCCGTTCTATAAAATAATAACAGTTACCTTAAAGGTGAACCAGCCGGAAAAGTCCACAGTCCACTGGGCAGAATTGTACATAAAAACACACAAGCGCTTGCTGCATCATACTTAGCAGCACAACCAATCACTGTGAGTTTTCCTGTAACATCAGTAGTAAAGTAGTTGGGGATCACCTACCTTTACCATCCCTAGAAAACAAACCCAGTGAGAATGTATCTAGCCCTGGTTCACAGCTAAATACTTCAGATAAGGCCAAACTTTGTACATGGCACAGTAAAGCTACACTAGCTCTTAAACAATATCATTTCAAGTACAGGTATGGGACCTGTTATCCTGTATGCTTGGGACCTGGGGGTTTCCGGATAATGTATCTTTCTGTTATTTGAATCTTCGTACCTTAAAGCTGGCCATACAGGGTCCGATAAAAGCTGCCAACAGACCGAGTCGGCAGTTTATTGGCCCGTGTGCGGGGTTCTCCGATCGATATCTTGCCGAAAGTCAACCAGATGTCAATCAGGCAGGGGTAAAAATCCGACCGCATTGGGCCCAGCATCGGATCAGCCCGATATCGCCCACCTCAAGGTGAACATATCAGGGAGAGATCCGCTCGTTTTACCGAATTTGCCAAATGAGTGGATCTCTACTGTATGTGTATGGCCACCTTAAGTCTACTAGAAAATAATGTAAACATTAAATAAACTCAATAGGCTGGTTTTGCCTCAAATAAGGATTAATTATATCTTAGTTTGGAGCAAGCACAAGGAACTGATTTATTATTACAGAGCAAAAAGGAAATCTTTTTTAAAAAATTTGGATTATTTGGATAAAAAGGAGTCTATGGGGGATAGCCTTTCCATAATTCAGAGCTTTGGGTTTCTGGATAACGGATCCCATACCTGTACAACTTTGTAGCTTCTCCCATATTCCTTGAAGGAAAGTCCTGTCCACCCTCCTACACCAAGAAGTCCTAAGTCAGTGGTCGCCAACCGGTGGCTTGCAAGCAACATGTTGCTCCCCAATCTCTTGGATGTTGCTCCCAGTGGTCTCAAAGCAGGTTCTTATTTCTAAATTCCTGGCTTGGAGGCAAGTTTTGGTTGCATAAAGCAGGTTTACAACCAATCAGAGCCTCCTATAGGATGCCAGTCCACATAGGAGCTACCAGACAGCCAATCACAACCCTTATTTGGCATCCCCAGGAACTTATATCATGCTTGTGTTGCTCCTCAAGTTTCTTCACATTTAAATGTGACTTATGGGTAAAAAAGGTTGGAAAATACCTCTTGCTTGTGTTTGGGAATTAATCAAAGGGCAAAAAGATTGATAACCCTCACCGTTTTCTAATAATAATTTCATAATGTCTTGGGGAAGCACCACACTCTTACTTTGCGCCCATATACCACTCTTCAGTTGTTGAACTGACTGTGTTGTAAAGTCAGTGGGGATCATTTATAAACACTGGGCAAATTTGCACCTGGGCAGTTACCCATAGCAACCAATCAGCTTTTGTTCAGTCACCTGCAGATTGAACGCTGAAAGAAATAATCTGATTGGTTGCCATTGGTTACTGCCCAGGAGCAAATTTGCCCAGTGTTTGTAAATGAGCCCCAGTGTGCCTGACTCACTTACATTGATATCTGTTTGTTGGCTATGTTTTAAGATAAAATTCCCAGCAGCTTCACATTTATGAACACATTACTAACGGTCAGAAAACATTTACAAATGTGAATTTTGATCAATTCATCAATTTGTCAGGATACTTTGAGAACTTTATTCTGTTCCACGGGGAGTGATAAATGCAAACATTGAATCTTTATATTGCAGGAAATTAATGACCATTGGGTTAAATATAATGTTTTTTCCGAAAGATTATTAAATCTTTTAGAATTGCATGTTTAGTTACAGAGTAACTGTCATTACCACCTGGTAGGCCAATACTAAATAATTAAACATCATCCCCAATATTTTAAAGATTACCTCTTAGTGAATGCAATGACAGCCCAAAAAAAAAACAAAACGCAGAGGTGGAGACAACCCCATCACTGTTCTGAATGTGAAGCAATTATCTGGAAATAGGTAACTACAACTAATTCATGAATACTACTGACATACAGGTGTGGGATCCGTTATCCGGAAACTCATTATCCAGAAAGCTCCGAATTATGGAAAGGCTGCCTCCCAAGGTCTCTATTTAATCCCAACAATTCAAATTTTCAAAAACAATTGGGTTTTTCTCTGTAATAATAAAACAGTATCTTATACTTGATCTAAACTAAAATATAATTAATCCTTATTGAAAGCAAAACCAGCCTATTGGGTTTATTTAGTGTTTACATGATTTTCTAGTAGACTTAAGGTATGAAGATCCAAATTACCAAAAGATCTGTTACCAGGAAACCCCAGGTACCGAGCATTCTGGATAACAGGTCACCTACCTGTACTGATTTCTTGACTTGCTGTAAATACTTCTACCACCACCGCACTTGCACTGAAACTTCCACCATTATTCCATACCTTCCTTATACCCTCCTAAAATGTTTAATTAATATTTAAATTATGGAAAGATCTGTTATACGGAAACCCTATGTCCTGAGAATTCTGAATAACAGGTCCCATACCTGTACTAGATAAGCCTCAAGACAAATGAACCAGTAAACACATGACGCACCTTGCTTTATAAAGTAAGAGAATATCATTTTTATCTGAAGGTTATGATGGGATTAGAGCTTGTCAGTAAGGTAATTTGCTAAGAGGAAAAACATTCCTTTCTTTTAATGAGTGCAGATGTATTCAGAGAAGATTATTTTATCCCACGGTCAATAAAGGCTTCATCCCTGTTCTCTATAATCCTGGTCTAATTCAAGGGCATCCCACCCAATTTCCATAAATGTAGATAAGCGTATAAAGAACTCTTGTGGATGCAGGGTATTAAACAAATAAGTCATTAACTGTTTCAACTTGTAGTTTCTTATGGGAAGATTCCAGAACTGCTGTTCCGTTTTTTTGTTGTTTTTTTTTTCAATTCATTTATACACCAAAACCAAATAGTTAGTGACGCATTAACAGGTATGTGCAATGTATTAATATTTTATTAGTGTCAGATTGTGTATATGTTCTTCCAGAGTTTATAGAGACATAATAAAACATACATGGAATGTCTATATACAATGGACAAAATCTGTGATCATGTAGTTAATACGGTCACTATGGACTCGGTCACGGAAAGATCTGTTATCCGGATAACAGGTCCAATACACGTATTGTGGGGACTGGGGACTCACTGGAGGTCAAAAACATCACATAAATAGTTCATGTTCAGCACTTGGCTTTGGCTCTAGTCATGTGATCCCCAACCAGTAGCTTGTGAACAACATGTTGCTCTCCAACCCCATGAATGTTGCTCCCAGTGGCCTCAAAGCTGATGATTATTTTTGAATTCCAGGCTTGGAGGCAAGTTGTGGTTACTAAAAAACTTGATTTACAGCCAAATACGGTCTCCTGTAGACTGTCAGTCCACATAGGGGCTACCAATAGCCAATCACAGCCCTTAATTGGCACCACCCAGTAACATTTTCCGCGCTGCTGTTGCTCCCCAACTCTTTTTAAATCTGAAAGTTTCTCATGGGTGGAAAAGTTTGGGGATTCCTGCTCTAGTCTATTACATGAATTATAATCACTATTTAATCCCCCATTTCCTCTTATGCAGCTACATATGAATGTCTAGGACAGGGGTCCCCAACCTTTTGAACCCATGAGCAACATTCAGAAGAAAAAGGAGTTGGGAGCAACACAAGTATGAAAAATGTTCTTGGGATGCCAAATAAGTGTTGTGATTGGCCAATTGGTAGCCCCTATGTGGATTGTCGACCTACATTGAGACTCTGTTGACAGTACACCTGGTTTTTATACAACCAAAACTTGCCTCCAAGCCAGGAATTCCAAAATAAGCTCCTGCTTTGAGGCCACTGGGAGCAACATCCAAGGGTTTGGAGAGCAACATGTTGCTCACGAGCTACTGGTTGGGGATCACTGGTCTAGGAGAATGACATAACACACCCCAACTCATTTCACAAGACATTTTTCGCATAAGGTGCCTTTTAATTTACTTCTCTCTGTTCCGGAAACCTCTGCCAGAAAAATATGAGAACAAGACGTCCCTTTAAACAATGACATTGTCAGAGACAGGTAATTTTTATGGCTGTTGCCTGGTTACTGACTAAAAACAACAATCATAAGGCAATTCACGCAACGCATAAAATAAACAATCCCTCGATAAATATATTAATCGTAATTACCCTTCAGAAATAAACAGCAGCGCTCTGTCCTTCACGTGACATTAATTCCAATAAAGCAAGAGTGGAGTGGAGAAAATCTCTTGTATAAATAAATAAGCACTAAATGGATAATAGAGATGAAAGAAGAGAATGCCGTTAGCCATCAGTCAGTTTACATAGGAACAAATACGTCAAGGAAAAACACTTCACTGGTCTGGATAAACAAACCGAAAAATAAGGGCAGACACACGCTGCGATTCGGGGAAATTAGTCGCCCGGTGACAAATCTCCTCTTATTTGGGCCGACAATCTCACCAAACTGCCTCCCCAGCCGGCTAGAATGTAAATCACCGACGGGATGGCACTTGGAGCGATTTGTTTTCCGAAATCGCCCAAAGTTTCCTTATGAGGCAACTTCGTGCGACCTCGGAAAATGAAACGCTTCGAGTGCCATCCAGATCCCGATGAAATTCGAATTCAAAAAGACCAACTGAAATTAAAGTGATACTGACACTAAAAAATGAATTTTTAGCATATGAATGTACATTAAATGTTACCTGTAGGTCATGTTGATCATTTTATGCTGAGAGGTTTGTTTTTGTATATAATTATTAGTTGAAGTTCCTAAGCCTGACTCTCTGACTTTGCCAACCTGACTGTCCCATCTCAGCCTGTTAGTTCCAGTTTCTAATACTAACGGACTCCTGCTGCACAAATATGGCAGCCCCCTCATACAGGAACATGGGGGATCAGACAGGTAATGTAAAAGCTTCATGCAAATACTTTATGGCAAAGTTAGAAGTAGCTTGCAAACCCAATATTATAATAGATGTAAAAAAAAGTTTAATTTCAGGTGTCAGTATCTCTTTAAGTCGAAATTTTGTTTGGTTGAAAAGGTCCGTTTTCGATTGAATAGGTCCGTAATCAGCCGAATTCGAATCGTACGGATCTAAGGAATAGAGCATTCGATCGAATTCGATACAACGTTTTTCCCCAAAAGAAACTTTTTTTTTCAAGGTATAACAATTGACTCCAAGTGGATTCTAGGAGGTCACCTATAGACTAAAACAGCAATTCGGCAGGTTTTAGATGGTGATTGGTCGAAGTCACATTTTTAAAGAGATATTAATTTCAATATTCACATTTTTTTTAAAATTGAAATCGAATTTGGACTATTCCCTAGGCGAAGTACACAAACATAGCTGGAAATTAGAATTTCTTTCATTCGAAAATTCACCTCGACCTTTGATAAATCTGCCCCTAAGGGTTAGGGCGTATCTGAAAATTAAACGGTTAGAGTTTACAGAAAGAAATGTATCTAGAATAACTACATGTTCTCCTCAATTTAGTAAATGGCACATTTATAAGCTGATAGCCAGCACACGGCAATAAAAAGAGGCCTTTGGTTTTTTTTCAAGTTACTGGTCCTTTAACTCACATTCAAAAAGCATTGCTGCTTCACTCTCCATTGCTCCCAAAGGCATCCAAGAGATGAGGAATAATTTTAATAGGGTAATCACAAAGCCATGAAATCGTTAGCGCAGTTAAGATTTTTTTCTGGGAAGAAGACTAAAAACCTCTCATTTTACTGCACCTTAAATAACAACAATAAAAAATGCAGGCATAAATACTTTATATGTTTATGTTTATTATTTGTACTAGTTAATATTTTTCTGTCATTTCCTCGAACTGTTACAGATTTAGTTGCAAGACATACAGAGGCAGAAAAGCGATGCATCACATGACTAACCCAGTCGTCAATAGAAATCAAACCTTTCCAACGTGTGAAAAATGTCAAAAAAATACCATGCCCATTTTATAAAATTTGGCAGGAAAGTTTGGACACATTTCTGGGGGTTTTAGGGCCATGTTTCATGTGTTATATTAAAGTTTTGTAAATTAAGGCAAATTTGCCCTTTAAGCTGCCAGTCACAGTTCCCCCAGAGACCTGCTTAGCTTATTAGTTACAAATGTATCTAAGTGCAGGTGCTAATGGGCTCTCTGCCAAGAGCCTCTTTTTTAATTAAGATTCAGAAACATTGTACCTTTTCTTTGTGTTCAGGGCAGGATAAAATGAAAGAGAAATGTGGGACATTTTTAAACTTAAGTGTTAAAGGGGTCGTTCATCTTTGTGTTAACTTTTAGTATGATGTAGCCAGAGAGTGATATTCGGAGACAATTTGCAATTGGTTTTCATTTTTTATTATTCACGTTTTTTTGAGTTATTTATGTTTTTATTCAGCTCTCCAGTTTGCAGTTTCATCTGGTTGCTAGAGGCCTAAATAGAAAGATGAACAATAAAAAGTAGCAACAACAACAATACATTTGTAGCCTTGCAGAGCCTTTGTGTTTTAGATGGGGGTCAGTGACCCCATTTGAAAGCTGGAAGAAAAAGGCAAATAATTAAAAAGGCGATAAAAAATTAAAAATGAAGACCAATTGAAAAGCTGCTTAGAATTGGCCATTCTATAACATACTAGCACTTAACTTAAAAGGGGAACTTAATTGTGTTTCTTATGGTTTAAACACAGGATAACTTATCACCTACCTAGTTTTGGATTAACTATAAGTAATAATTGATTTTTTGATATATATATTTTTGTCCTTATATAGATTAGTGCATTGTGCTATACCAGTACAGTTTTGCTGCCTTAAAAGAATCAATTCAGAGCCATTACCATAGGAAAGTTTAGCACGGCAGGTTATTAAAAATAAAATATTTTGAGGGTTATTTAGTAAAATCTGAATTTATCTCATTATTTAAATAAAAGAACCATGACCAAACTCCCATACCCAATTTTACCTTATTTATTATAATAAAAGCTCAATGTAATCAGTTCAGGTAAAAACTCGATAAAACCAATCGAAAACCCGAATCATACAACGTTTCATGAGTTTTTTCCCACATTGTTAGATTTTTTTCTAGCTTTTTCCCTAAAAGTCTGAATTTTTGGGGTTTTTGTCTGAAAAGTCAGAAATGGTCGGCTAATTCCATAAACGTCAAAATAGGAGTGGGACCTCTGCAATTGACTTACAGTATACACAACCTCGGTAGGTCTGAGATGGTGGATTTTCGGATTCAGGCTTTTTGCTGCATCGCTTTGCCCCAAAAAGCCTGACTAGAATTAGAATAACCCCCTTAATATGAGGAATTAATTTGTAATCCCTATTCTGAATGATAATATACAAAGACTACAAAGGAGTCAGAAAATCCAGGACTATATTATATATATATATCTAATCCCCTAGTTCCCCTAGTGAAAGTTCCAGGTTATACTGACACACAGGAACATTAATTGCTACACATTCTGCATGCTTCCCTACCAGTGTGTACTCCAAGGGCATAATTGGAAATAAAAACACATAACTTTTAATAGGTTTTTAATTAGCTGTTCAGGTGAACTGTAATTAGGGAGAAGTCCAACAATTTATGCTTCTTAAATAATAATAAAAAATCGGATTCAAGGAATGCAATTTTAAAGTAATTAGCGTTTAAGAAAAATATGCAACTTTAATGTTCGGTCAAAGCACTCAGCACGGCGCATCAATGAGGAGCAATGGGAAAGCAACTCCTCTTTTATCCTGCTAATACGGATTCCATAGTGGTGGACAGAGCTCTGACCCAATGGCTAGGAACCCATGGAGCTTGAATATTTTATCACTATCACAGCTCTTATGGAACCAACTTCCACTGATGTGTTAAAAATTACAGTTTTGTTATAATTGCCAAGTGCAGGCCAACTGAATAATTGCAAAGCTCATTAAGTAGGACACATAGGGCATTTGGTTGGACAACCAACTACATAAAGTAAAACAGAGATCAAACAGATATATTTTTTCTCCAATATACTTTAATTAAAAAATGTGTACCGTTTTTATAAGAAACCTGACTGTATGCAGTGAAATTCTCCCTTCATTTACTGCTATGGATAGGAATTGTCAGATGGTCCCTAACTGCTGAGCAGGGAAACAATCATACTTATGAACAGCAGGGGGAGCCCCCGCCTTACTTCCCAGCCATGCAGAACTCAAGCAGCTTTGTTTATGATGATCCATAAGCAGCCCAGACCACACTGAGCATGTGCACAGTCTTAGTCTTGCAAAGATGTTTAACAAAGTTACAAGATGGTGACCCCCTGTAGCCAACTTTGAAAGCATAAATTATTTGTTTGATTAGGCTTGTGATGCAGTAAGTTCATGTTTATATTTAGATTACAAAATACAGCATTTCTAGCCTTATTCTATTTTAGACTTTATATGCCCTTTAAGCTTTTTATACAGCAGTTCTTCAATTTGCATTTTTAGCAATCTGGTAACTAGGGCCCAAATTACCCTAGCAACCATGCATTGATTTAAATAAGGGACTAGAGTCCTACAGTGGGCCGGGTACCCGCGGGTTACCCGCAAAAACCTGCAGTACCATGCGGGTTTTTCGTTGAAGTTCAAGGTGCGGGTATACCCGCGGGTCGGCGGTTCTGTGGGTTTGCGGGTTGCGGGTCGGGCTGCGGGTCTTCTCAATATCAACATTTGCTCCTTTTTTCTGGTCACGTCCACTTCCAATGATGTCATTTCCGGTACACAATGACAGCACTTCCGGTTTTACGCCCTTTTTTCTGATCATATCTACTTCCGATGATGTCACTTCCGGTTTATAATGACAGCACTTCCTGATTCTTGATGGTCAGCGGGTCGCGGGTCCCGGTTGCAGAGAAGGTACTTGCAGGTCGGGTCGGGTTGCGGGTCCAAGCTGGTAAGAATGCGGGTTGTGGGTGCGGGTTGCGGATTGCAGGTTGCGGTACGGGTCGGGTTCGGGTCCCAAAAAATGGACCCGCGCAGGACTCTATAAGGGACTGGAATATGAGAGGAGAGGGTCTGAATAGAAGGATCAGTAATAAAAAGTAGAAATAACAAATCATTTGTAGCCTTACAAAGCATTTGTCAGAGTCAGCGACGCCCATTTGAAAGCTACAAAGAATCAGAATAAAAAGACAAATAACTATAAAACTATAAGAAATAAATAATGAAAACCAATTGAAAAGTTGCTTAGAATTGGTCACTCTATAACATAATACAAGTTACTTTAAAGGTGAACCACCCCCTTTAATAACAGGGTCCACAAAATGGCAGCTGCCTGCTTGCTGGGACTGTGTAATTCCAAAACTAAAGGAAACAAAATTTAAATAATAAATATAATGTAAGTAAAGTTTAGGAATTATTTCTTAGAGTGGCAGGTCCCCTGTAAGCTTAATAGTCATTTATTTATTTTTTAAGCTTTTTTTTTTTTAATCACATTCTCTCGTTTCTATAAATATCTGGCGAATAACATTTTTGATCTGCGAATGAACTGACATTTTTCCCTCTCACTTCCTTCAAAAGCCCAATAAGCGAGATTTTTATCTGTTTCTTTATTATCCACCTAGAAATGTTGTTGTGAGCATTCAATATCTAGATATATATATCAAATATATCGTTCCTACCTTTTCTATATACCAAGCTTTGCATCTCCGTGATCCTTTCTAACTCCTTGTTTACCCAGCTCCAATATTAGCTTTCTTCCAATTTATTATCTTCCAAACTCATTTCCTGTTCACATCCATTTCCCCTCAACGGCACCACACAACCCTATATTGTGAGTCTGTAAGGTTCAGCTCAGTTATTACAAAAAACCCTATGTAACTGCCTTACCATAAAAGAGAAAGCTACAGCTTGTGTATTCACTGCCCATTTATGAGGTAGCGCTTATAATAATTTATGTAAAAGTTCCCTGGCCTTTGCAAAACACTGTACTTTGCTGCTTTCACACTGACTTTATATATAATATAAGATTCCTTGGGCTAACATGAGACAATGAATATTCTAAAAGTCAGGTTAGTGGTACATTTTAGTGTTGGAGGAGAACTGCAACAGATACAGAATTATACATTTTTGGATATTTCCATTAAGAAAATTTGTAGGCAAAACTGTTCAATGTAATCTTGAATGTAAAATGTGTGTGGACTTTTTCACCATCTGGGTGGGGACAGACTTCTGTGCACTGATGTTTTATAGTTGTTTTGAATTCATGAAATACAGTGGCACCATATTGGGTTGCCAGGGGCCTATGAAACCCTAAACTAAGGGGCAAATTTACTTAGGGTTGAATATCAAGGGTTAATTAACCCTCGATATTCGACTGTCGAAGTTAAATCCTTCGACTTCGAATATTGAAGTCGAAGGATTTAGCGATATTCGTTCAATCGAAAGATTAAATCCTTAGAATCGTTCGATTTGAACGATTTTAATCCATTGATCGAACGATTTTTCTTCGACCTAAAAAAGCTACCTAAGCCTAAGGGGACCTTCCCCATAGGCTAACATTGACTTTGATAGCTTTTAGGTGGCGAACTAGGGGGTCGAAGTTTTTTCTTAAAGAGACAGTACTTCGACTGTCGAATGGTCGAATAGTCGAACGATTTTTAGATCAATTCAAAGTCGAAGTCGTAGTCAAAGGTCAAAGTAGCCCATTCGATGGTCGAAGTAGCCAAAAAAAACATTCGAAATTCGAAGTATTTTTTCTTCTATTCCTTCACTCGAGCTAAGTAAATGGGCCCTTATGTGGTTTGTCATTTTATAATCTGCCCTTGCTTCTTTATATTATGGCTTCTCTGAGGGGGTTATTTACTAAACTACGAATGCAAAAATCACGAAAAATTTGTGATTTTTTTTTTTTATAAAATCGGACTTTTAAAATAATCACGAATTTATTAAACCCCAAGGATGGGAAAAGTCAGAATCTGAAAATTGATGAAAATCTGAAAAAGGTTGCATATAAGTCAATGGGAGAAGTCCCAATGATTTTTTTTTATGTGTGCTGGGTTTTTGGCGATACCTTGAAGTTTTCAGGCAAAATTCTGAGTTTTAGGGTGAAAAATCCAGAAAAATCGGATGTAAAATCAGGAAAAATTGTGAAAATTGGATTTTTCACGTTTTTTCCCCCCAATAAATAAGCCCAAAAAACCTGTGCGGATTTGGTTGGAGTTTTTTTTCAGAAAATATTGAGAAAAATTTGGACTTTGAAAAACAACCCCTTTAGAGGTACATTTATCAAAGGTCGAATTTCGAAATCATGTGAATTTTTTTAAAGCTCCCCTAAACTTCCATACATTCGAAATTTGTCCAATCGAAAATTTATTATTAAAATCATTTTTCAACTTGGACGAATTGAAAAAATTTGAATAAAATTTGAATCAAATTTAATCAAACTCAATTCGAGTTTTTTCTCTGAAAAAATTTCTATTTGGATAGCTACCTAGTCGAATTTGACAGTTTTGACCATAAAAAAATGTAAAAATTAGAATTGGAATTTTCACTTCGACCCTTAATAGATCTGCCCCTTAACTTCTATTTTCATGTTACTTGTGACAACGTGGTCTTTGCATTTCCGTATGGTTGTGCTTTGAACTGCTGCCCAGAATACTTGGGACCTGAGGTTTTCCGGATAAGGAGTCTTTCTGTAATTTGTATCTCTGTAGTTTAAGTATACTAAAAATAATTTAAATATTAAATAAACTGATAGGATTGTTTTGTCTTCAGTAAGGATTAAGTATATCTTAGTTTGGATTAAGTACAGGTATGGGAACTGTTATGCAGAATGCTTGGGACCTAGGGTTTTCCAGATAACAGATCTTTCCGTAATTTGGAATTTTATACCTAAAAAATCATGTAAATATTAAATAAACCCAATAGGCTGGTTTTGCCTCAAAAAAAGATTAATTATATCTTAGTTGGAATCCAGTACAAGCTACTGTTTTATTATTACAGAGAAAAAGGAAATTATTGAAAAAAAAATTGGATTATTTGGATAAAATGGAGTCTATGGGAGACAGCCTTTCCATAACTCAGAGCATTCTGAATAACAGGTTTCCGGGTTAACGAACCCTATAGGCATACAAGGTACAGTTTTATTATAACAGAGAAAAAGGATATAATTTTTAAAAACGTGAATTATTTCTTAAAAATGTAGTCTATTGGCAACGGTCTTCCTTCAAAGCTTTCTGGATAACCGCTTTCCATATTTGTAGTACAAAAATGTAAAATATAGATTGTTTTGATGCATTGTTAGATGTCATTTGTTATGACTTCAGACCATGACTACTCAAAACTTGTCTATGATTAAAAACAAACACAACATTTCTCGTAAAATATGTGAATATTTGAAGTCACCTTGGAGTCCAATGACCTGAATAAAAGCCTTTACATGGTCACTAAATTCCTTTGTGACTTGCAATAGAGATTGTTCCAGTAAGATAATGATTTGCACATACACAAAGCTACTAATTGTAAATGATCTTCGCTATGTAATAAGGACTGTGAGATTGATGTATGTGACTGAAGGTCTCCATGCTTAAATATTCATATATATTGATTGACTATATTAGCATGATCTATACATTGAATTTTAATTCCATGTTCATTTAATAGCTTCCTTTTGTGAAAGTAAGCTGGACCCTGTAACTCATAGTTTAATTTAGGCTCAAAAAAGACACATGCCCATTAAGTTAAATTTTTTTAGCTAAAATACATTTTTCTAACTGCTATTTTATCCCGAGGAAGGTGAAAACCCCTTTCTGAAGCACAGGAGCATAACTATAGAGGAAGCAGACCGTGCAGGTGCAGGGGGGCTCATGAGTTATAGAGGTCCTGTTTCATACACAATTTCAATAAATATTGGTAAAACAGGTCAACCTTTAGATATTTTGGGTGCCTGAAAAATAATTTGCTGTTGGGTCCAGCAATATATAGTTACACCACTGCTCAAGCCTTGCTTCAGACTCCTGATTCCCAGAGGGCAATTAGATTAGTCCTTGGAACAGTTTCTAGTAAGAATTTGTTTTAGGGGGTTACTTATCAAAGTCCGAATTTATCTCAATATTTTCTGCTACAAACTGGGGTTTTTTACTCTTATTTATTATTACATTATCCATAAAATTTGCTTTGTTGGAAAAAATCATATCTTCACTAATTTTTCAGGTGTTTTCATCAGGTTTTCACGATTTTTTCGTAATCTTCACCCGAAAACTCCAAAAACTTGAGGGTATTACACGAAACAGAATAGGGACCGCACACGCTCACCGTTTTTCCCCTCCAGTTCAGGTGCTCAGTCTCACAGTGTCCCCACTGTGGATACAGCAAAGATTCAAGGAAGCATAGGTACCTATGATTAAGGGATAACTCCCGAAACGCGTTAGGTGTTACCAGCAGGTACTCCAATAAACCCCATTTTCAGAAGTGCCGTCTGCTTCCTTGAATCTTTGCTATTACACGAAACCCAGCGCATATCAAAAAATCATTGGGACTTCTCCCAATGACTTATATGCAACCTCGACAGGTCTGAAATTTTCAGATTTGGACTTTTCCATCCTCTGGGTTTAATAAATTTCAACTTTATATAAAAAAATCACAAATTTTTCTTGATTTTTGCATTCGGAGTTTAGTTAATAACCCCCGTAGTCTACTAAAAAATATTTAAACAAACCCCATAGGATTGTTTTGCCTCCAATAAGTATTAATTATATCATATATTATGATCAAGTACAAGGTACTACTTTATTATTACAGAGAAAAAGGAAATCATTTTTAAAATTTGGAATTATTTGATTAAAATTGAGCCTGTGGGAGATGGCCTTTATATAATTTTCTGGATAATGGATCCCATACCTGTATCTATAACATTCTTGGTGGAAAACAGAGACATATCTTTGTAAAGAAAACTGTTATGGAATGTATGCAGACAATTTGTAATATTTGTGCACATATAGGGGCACATTTACCTAGGATTGAATATCGAGGGTTAATTAACCCTCGATATTCGACCGTCAAAGTAAAATCCTTCGATTTCACATATCGAAGTCGAAGGATTTTGCACTATTCCTACGATCGAACGATCGAAGAAATAATCGTTCGATCGAATGATTAAATCCTTCGAATCGAACAATTCGAAGGATTTTAATCCATCGATCGAAGGATATTCCTTCGATCAGGAAATTGTTAGGAAGCCTATGGGGACCTTCCCCATAGGCTAATATTGGCCTCGGTAGGTTTTAGGTGGCGAACTAGGGGGTCGAAGAAATTTTTAAAGAGACAGTACTTCGACTATCGAATGGTCGAATAGTCGTAGGATTTTTAGTTTGAATCGTTCAATTCAAAGTCGAAGGTCGAAGTAGCCCATTCGATGGTAGAAGTAGCCATATTCGACCATTCGAAATTCGAACTATTTTTCCTTTATTCCTTCACTCAAACTAAGTAAATGGGCCCCATACTGTATCGCACAAAATAATTTTCCTCATTTTTTCAGCACATTAGACTTAAAGAGGCAATATAGCTACTCTAGTTTGATGTATAATTCATTGGGACACATTCAGTAAGATTTGTGCACACGTCTTGTAAAACGTCACTGTCCTTCTTTTGTGCACAAAAACTTTGACACAAAAACAAAACAAAAACTATGGAACATTGCCTGGGACCACACTTTATTCTCTCATTAGAAACCTGGGCTTGTGAACTAAATGACCAATAGTATACGATTGCTGAGCTATTCAATATGCAGCAGTTTTATGGTGCTTACATTACAATGTATGTATCTGTTACTGATCTTCCCCATACCTACTCCATCTGAAAGAACATTGTTCATTCATCATTCATTAGTAGGCAAGCACACAGGTAGTCTGCCCCCTTAGCTTGTGGCAAGGTTACAGATATAAGAAAACATTAACATACTAGTCCCCCTGCTATAATTATAGGCATATGTACAGAATCAATTCAGCACGCATGCCATATTTCTCACTTAAAGGGATACTGTCATGGGAAAACATGTTTTTTTTAAAAAAAATTGCATCAGTTAATAGTGCTGCTCCAGCAGAATTCTGCATTGAAATCCATTTCTCAAAAGAGCAAACAGATTTTTATATTTAAATTTTGAAATCTGACATGGGGCTAGACATATTGTCAGTTTCCCAGCTGCCCCCAGTCATGTGACTTGTGCTCTGATAAACTTCAGTCCCTCTTTACTAGGGATGCACCGAATCCAGGATTTGGTTCGGGATTCGGCCATGATTCAACCTTTTTCAGCAGGATTTGGATTAAGCCAAATCCTCTGCCCGGCTGAACTGAATCCTAATTTGCATTTGCAAGTTAGGGGCAAAGAGGGAAATTACGTGACTTTTCGTTCACAAACCAAGGAAGTAAAACATTTTTTCCCCTTCCCACCCCTAATTTGCATATAGGATTCAGATTCAGTTCAGTATTCAACCAAATCTTTTGCAAAGGATTCGGGGGTCCGACCGATTCCAAAATAGTGGATTCGGTGCATCCCTACTCTTTACTGCTGCACTGCAAGTTGGAGTGATATCACCCCCTCCCCCCACCCCAGCAGCCTATCAGTAGAACAATAGAAAGGTAACTAGATAACAGCTCCCTGGTAGCTCAATAGAAAAAAATCCATGTCCCACTGCGACTCCTTCAGTTACATTGAGTAGGAGACACAATAGCCTGTCTGAAAGCACATGACCAGGCAAAATGACCTGAGATACACTTGTTGGCTCAGGATAAAATTTTATGTGGCAGTGTAAACAGTGTAATTTAGAAATAACAACTACACCATAATAATCATGACAGAATCCCTTTAAGCTGGTCACTCATATCCTTAGCTTTAAGGGGGTCTGTCCAATAGTAGGGAAACTTTTAGTTCATCACAATGACGGTTTACGTCTCTATGGCACTAGGGGAATAGCTAAACTAAAACTCAATCATTTTGATCACATACATTACTATGGGAAAATGAAGCGCATACAAACATTCTGATTTTAAACACATGTGCAACAGTGGGCAATAAATCCAAGTGAACAATTCCATCATTTGAGTCGCATTAACATATCAATATGCAAACACCGACTATTTGTTTCTGTCTGATATTGTCTCATTAATATTCATCAGAATTTCAACAGCAATATTACTAGTTCCCGAATCAGTGGGTTATTAGCATATTAATAGAAATTAGCACGGCTACATAATGTACAAGTGTCTGTGTATGACATTCGCTACGTCAATAAACACCCACATTACATTTTACCTACTACTAAAAGTACATGTCTATGTTTACCAAAAGGGGGAATTTAACATTTTTGAATACAATGTTTATTCACTGCTGTAAAGTAGGTAATAAAACCATGAGCTAATAATAAAAGCTATTAATCGTATTGTGTGTGTAATTTCAATGAGCTCACCCTGATGCTCCAAATGATGAGTAGAACTGCAAAAATATCAACAGAACAATTTTTTTTCAGCAACACCGAGTGCATTATGTTACAGTGTAACTTTAAGGCAGAAAGGCAGGCTGGGTAGGAGCTCTTTTGCCACCCCCTGTTAAGGTTAAGGTTTTCATCTTGCCTCATGGTAGGTGCACCCCTTGCTAAGAGCTTTAATGCTTTAAATGAGAATCTGTACTTATAGATTGACCGTTTACACCACCTCTCAGAATAGAGTGCTAAACTGGGCACTATTTTGTGGGCTACAATTTCCAGTGTAAATATAGTTAGATCAGCGTCTTACATTTCATCTAGTATTAGTATGGTATCTCCCATAGGGGCAAATTCACTAAGATTCGTAGTTGCGCCAGGCGTAACTTTGCCGCACTTCACCACACTTCGCCAGGCGTAGTTTCGCCAGGGCTCCGCAAATTCACTAAAATCCGAAAGTTGCGCTCAGGGGTAGCATAAGGTTGCGAAGTTGCGCAAGCATTGATTCGCTAAGCGAAGCGAAGTTACGCTAGCGAAGGTTAATTTGCATACGGCGCCACATTCAGATGTCAATGGAGGAATATGTAGCAGCACTACAAATGCCTGGGAAACCTTCAAAACATCAAATAAATTTTTTATTTTGCCCTACACATGTGGCCACTGTATAGATAGGTTGCCATAAGTTAGGAAATGTAGGGGGGAAGGAGGGAAGCCCCAAAAAAAAAATTCGATCTTTTTCAGTCTATCACCCATAATATAGAAAAAACGCCAGCGTTTTTTGGGACTTAGAAAAAATGTGAACTTTTTTTGAAGCAATCCCTATCTACTTTATTGCGCTTCGCCTGGTCTGAGGTGGTGAAGGAAGTCTAGCGTAAAAGTTAGCGTTCAGTACAATGCGCGCGTTAGTGAATTTGCGTAGTTACATCCGTTGCGCAAATTCGTCAGGCGTGTGCGAAGTAACACTAGTGAAGTTACGCAAGCGTTCGTTAGTCAATTTGCGAATTGACGCTAGCGTTAGGCGCTTCGGCGCTTATTGAATTTGCCCCATAGACTCCAAATGAATCAAATAATTCAAAGATTTTCAATTATTTTACTTTTGCTCAATAATAATATAACAGTTCCTTGTACTTGAGCCTAACTAAAATATGATTAACCCTTATTGGAGGCAAAACACTCCTATTGGTTTTATTTAATGTTTAAATTATTTTTGTATGGAGAGACAAAATTACAGAAATATCCCTTATACAGAACCCCCCAGGTCCTGAGCATTCTGGATAAAAAAATCCCATAGTTGTAATATTATTATTTACATCCCAGAACCATTCATCTTAGTAGCTATTGCTAAGCATTGCTTTGCCTCTCTGCCAGATAAGGGGTTAAAGAGCAGAGGAATAAAAAAAACCTCGGGCATATGGCGAGCTGTAGAGAAATGTAGGCATTTCTAGCTGTTTCCCAGTCAGATCATCATTAGCCGCACACAGATGTTGAGTTTCATATCATTTAAAATACTCCTGCCATTAATTGTTAATAGCATTTCTGGGCCAACTCGTTACAGTAAACAAGGAATGGCATGGCATTTAAAAATACAATAATCTTGCATCTCCGCCAGTAAAATACTGTACTTCATTTTTAGGATAGCACAAGGCAAGTTTATGAGATGTAGTCATGTATCTAAGTGTTGGATCCTTATCTCACATATGGACAAGAATCCACAACCTGCTGCAGAAAAAGACTGACAGCGCAGAATACAATAAGGGAAATGATTTGTACAAGGCATTGCCCAAGTCCAATGGTCACAACAGGCTTTTAAAGGGGTGGTTCACCTTTAAGGTAACTTTTAGTATGTTATAGAGTGGCTAATTCTAAGAGACTTTTCAATTGGTTTTAATTATTTCTTTATAGTTTTATAGTTATTTTCCTTTTTCTTTTGACTCTTTGCAGGTTTCAAATGGTTGTCATCTTTCTATTCAGCCCCTCTCCTATTCATATTCCAGTCTCTTATTCAAATCAATGCATGGTTGCTAGGGTAATTTGGACCCTAGCAACCGGATTGCTAAAATTGCAAACCAGAGAGCTGCTGAATCAAAAGCTATGTAACTAAAAACACACAAATCATAAAAAATGAAAACCAATTACAAATTGTCTCAGAATATCACTCTCTATATCAGGGATCCCCAACCTTTTGAACTTGTGAACAACATTCAGAAGTAAAAGGAGTTGGAGAGCAACACTAGCATGAAAAATGTTCTTGGGGTGCCAAATAAATGCTGTGATTGGCCATTTGGTAGCCCCTATGTGGATTGTCAACCTACATTGAGGCTCTGTTTGGCAGTACTCTGGTTTTTATACAGCTTAAACTTGCCTTTGAGGCCACTGGAAACAACATCCAAGGGGTTGGAGAGCAACATGTTGTTCACGAGCTATTGGTTCGGGATCACTGCTCTACATCATTCTAAAAGTTATCTCAAAGGTGAACAACCCCTTTAAAGGGCATGTAAAGGCAAAAAAATTAAATCCCATCTCCAAAATACTTTAATTAAAAAATGTGCACCGTTTTTATAAGAAACCTGACTGTATGCAGTGAAAGTCTCCCTTCATTTACTGCTGTGGATAGGAATTGTCAGATGGTCCCTAATTGCTGAGCAGGGAAACAATCATACTTATGAACAGCAGGGGGAGCCCCCGCCTTACTTCCCAGCCATGCAGAACTCAAGCAGCTTTGTTTATGACGATCCCTAAGCAGCCCAGACCACACTGAGCATGTGCACAGTCTTAGTCTTGCAAAGATGTTTAACAAAGTTACAAGATGTTGACCCCCTGTAGCCAATTTTGAAGGCATAAATTATTTGTTTGATTAGGCCTGTGGTGCAGTAAGTTCATGTTTATATTTAGTATACAAAATACAGAATTTCTAGCCTTATTCTATTTTAGACTTTACATGCCCTTTAAGTGGGGAAAGGATTGGAGAGCTGTAAATTAGTCATTTAGGGGGTAATGGGTTATATTAAATGTGTTATTTGTTTAGTAATCCATAGAAACCAATCAACAGGTAGCATTTACTGGTCAGCTGTTTGAAAAGAAAGATCTGATTGCTTGCTATAGTTACATAGTTACATAGTTAAATTGGGTTGAAAAAATACAAAGTCCATCAAGTTCAACCCCTCCAAATGAAAACCCAGCATCCATACACACACCCTTCTTTACTTTTAATTAAATTTTATATACCCATACCTATACTAACTATAGAGCTTAGTATCACAATAGCCTTGGATATTATGTCTGTGCAAAAAATCATCCAAGCCATTCTTAAAGGCATTAACTGAATCAGCATCACAACATCACCCAGCAGTGCATTCCACAACCTCACTGTCCTGACTGTGAAGAACCCCCTACGTTGCTTCAAATGAAAGTTCTTTTCTTCTAGTCTAAAGGGCTATGGCTTACTAGAAGTGGGCTAAGTACCACTGAGAGGCCAATTTGAATGATTTTAGAGGTTTTTGAAACCACGACTAAACTCAATTTCTCTGAAAACCACGAATGTCATAAAATTCATTAAAAAATCTGAACAAAAAAAAAGCACGAGCGGGAAAAGTTGCGTAAAAGTCGAGAAAACAACAACTTTTTCATATTGTCACACAAAAGTCAGCGTCAAAAACTCCCGAAATCCTCTAAAACCACGAATCAAAAAAAAATCTTCCAGTTGCAAAAGGGAATTGACTTCTACATGTTTTTGACAGGCATTAGAGTATTTTCGTAGTCAGAATTGTCACAGTTTTGTAACATAATAAATCTCGTAAAAGTTGCACTATTTTTCTGAGACTTTTTCGGATTTTTGGTGTAAAAAAAAAAGTCAGTACCTTATTATTGTATTATTCAATTATCGCTTTGTCCTGTGGTCAGTGCCTGTAGATGCAGGTCCTTGTGAACCAGGGTGCTAAGGATGCAAAGGTACTGTACCATCGGCCCTATGGCAGGTAAAAACATGCTGCCGCCACTTTATGCTGAATTTCTAATCCAAGAGATCAGAAACACTGCAGACGCAAGTGTTTTTTGAATCAGCACTAAAGATCACAATATTTCTGCTAGTGCTGTAACTCACTAACTCACAGCAAATTATTTTCCAGGCCCCCAAAATGTCTAGAAGTTCACTTGTTTAACCAATATTTATTGAAATGGTATATGAATTAGAGCCTCATGGGGCCCCTATACCTCCTGGGCCCCCTGTCTGCTTCCTCTGTCGTTATGCCCCTGATTTGTGCCCCTTGGTGTCCCCTCTATTATGGCCTCTCATTCCTTTTCCTCTTGTATGTGTCATTCTTTCATAAAATGAATATTGAACCCTGTCAAATGTCTCTGTCAAATAACATACCATTAAAGTGTATTTAGGAAAGAATAGAGTTGTTTTTCTGTTTCTGTTTAGTAGGAAAGTTGCTGACAGATCCTCCCCACAGACAGGAACAGCATGAACGTCAAAACAAAAGAAAATGTTGTGAAACAGACTTCACACATCCTCGCCAAAAAAAAAAAAAAAAACATTTTAAGCTGAAATAGTTGTAATTCAGGCATCTCCTGGCAGTGCCGGGTGCGTCCCACCTTCTACTCAAACACATTGGCGTACATATGCCTGAAACAAAGGGCACGTATGTTTTCAGGTGTTGCTATGCCAATCTCCCCAAACCATTTGTTTAGCAGGTGGTGTCACAATTGATTCATGTGTGTGGCGGTAACAGCAGGGAAATTAGACAGTCATCTACATATGTCCTATATGGAAAACTATTTCACTAGGTAGCTTGTAGCAATAGCCTGCAATGTGTTTTGTGTTCATTTCAACGTTAATAAGGTAACTGCTAAAAGAAAAAAAAAATATAGGCATTAAATATATTTATATAGTCTGCCCATTGTAATTATAATCTGTGATGAAATGAAAACAACAGACTGGCAGCAGTTTCAGACTCCAGCAGCCATTTTGTTTGTACCTCTGAGAGCACTTCCTGGGACTGAAAGGAATTGCTGCATTGCATCATGGGAGCTCAGAAATGAAAGGCTGGACTGATATGCAAGTTCCTGTGAGGAGCTTTTGTATATAGCAATGCCAATATTTTATTCAAGAGGGTTGTCTGCAAATGTATGAACTGTGTTAAATCTCACTTATCAGGAGGAGCAGTAAACCTCTTCTTGTTCTGAGAAATCTCTCTGCCTCACTCAGGCCTCGCATGTACAATATATATATACAGTATATATATCATGAGGAAAAAAATACAAACTAGATCTGTACCTGTCTAATCTGCCTTTTACTTCCCTTGTTAGAGACAAGCTTAGCAAAAGACCTGCATTGACCCCCAAAAGAAATATAACCAATTGCATGACAAAAGAAATTACTTCACAGGAGTCAATAGTTTTGTGAAAAAGCACCGCCACAAAGCAACCTCACAATAACTGGGTGCTGCTGAGCCTGATGCTGATTTAAACATATAAAGAAGCATTCATATCCAAGCGTTAATTATTATCACTTCATAAACCTCGCCCCATTAACAAAGCTCACCAAACTAAACTGATGGTTTGGGCCTGTCTCTTGGAAAAATTAATACAGCTGCATACAAAACAGGGTCACTCAATACTCCTACTTGGTGACCCAAGTGCAGTGTCCCAAACCCACATCAAGAGGAGAGACCAAACGACAGATGCCATTAAATTTCTTGTGTATACACATGGCCGCCTATGACTATGTGAAATAAAAGTTTTATTGCTACTTCTAGTCTGTGGAGTGTGCACTCTTTTTATGGTGTCCATAGTAAGCAATATACCAGGAAGAAAATATCAAGACATAGGAAAAGGAAGGATCTGTGGTGGGTTTTATATCTTTGTGGTGCCCACTAAGCTTTTCAGTCCACATTAAGATTGCCGCCATTTTGTGAAAATGAAATAATATACTGGCATCCCAATATTTGATAAGTTTCTTCCCTATTAATGACTGGCATCAAGTATTATTTTTAACAGATTGGCATGAGAGGGACCAGATGGTAATCTTACATCCTTTGGTGTTCTTGGCAGCCCAGTCTGGGTGTATATCAAAACTGAGATTGAAAGTAGGCCTTGATATTTCAAGTACACAAAGGACCACACAGACCACCCAATATATAAAAGCTTATTGCAGCCAGCCCCCATGGCATTCATCAGAGTATCCAGACAGGATAAAATAGGACGCATGCTGGCACATGCCATGGATAAGCATTACTTATATATTTATTAAGGGATAATTACATGCAATACATAGAAATTAGGTGCATAAATTAATGACATAACCTAACCTAAGGTATAGATCTACCAAGGAGTTTGCAGTCTAAAGGCATTATGTAATAAAAGGTTTAAAGTTTGCTGCATTAAATCTAATCACCTATATCAACCAATCAGCAAGAACATGTAGTGGACACCTGTTCAAAACTAAATATGTGATTGGTTGTCATGGGTTACTACACCTGGGCAAATAATGGAGAGATCATTTACTATACCACGGGGTGCCAGTGCTAGATCAATAAAGTGTGCAAGTGCACAATCTTATCGCTCACTTTATCTGTGCCCATAGTAATGTGCCGGCTGGCCCGATACCCGAGGGGCCGACCTCGCACCCCCATTTGTGGGTCCACGTTTTCTTCCCTGCTCTCCACACCCGCCACCTTACACTGCCAACTTCCGGGTTACAGTGTTATAGCTGCGCGCCAGCTCGCCCCACTCCTTTCATGACATCATCAGTGGGGCAGGGTCAAGAAAAACCCGACCCGCACATCACTAGTGCCCCATGGTAAGTTGGCTCTACTCCTACCAGATTCCTACCAGATTGACCTACATGCCTAATACAGGCAGCTCTTTTAAGGGTCATGACATAGGTCTATGTGCCCCCAAAAGATGTAATACAGGCGAGGCACCATGTAGTGTAGCCTGGTAAATTACCCCTTGTGCCATTTATTACATATGGGAATGAATTGTTTCTGAGGGAAGTAACATCAAGAAACAGTAATACTTTAATAAGTAATACTTTATTTTCAGTTCATGTAAGCTTGGTGGAAAAAGATATATTTGTAGAAATACTTTGTTCATGTGAACATTTTGGTTTGTTATATATTGGATGCTGTTTTGTAAAGAAAGAAATCAGGAATAACTAAAAACAAAATGATTTTTGAACCTGGGGGGAGGGATCATATCAGGTCAGGCTGCTGCAGAGTTCTGATGGGGGTCACAGCAAAATGTGTTGCATCCCTGTGCCACTAGCACAGAAAGTTATTATTTGCATGCAAGTGCTGTGTACCTGCCGAAATACTGTGTTCGGCCTGATCTCTGCATGAAGAAATATCCATTTGATGTACCAGGCAGAGACATCATCACTCCCAGTAGCTAACACATATATAAAAATGCACTGTTAAATCTAAAACCCCCAGCAATGTATTTACCAAGTGATAACTGTGCTATATCGACCCAAAATCTTATTTGTAGCCAGCTACAGGTACCAGCTATTTATCTTAAAACCATAAAAGAAAAATGAAACAAGCAAACCCCATCTCTAAAAAAACATAAGTATAAGAGCAATTTTTATTTCCCAATTTTTTTGAAACGGGACAAATTCGCTCATTACTACTACAGGGCTCAAAATCTAACCTAAAGTGCAAAGGTAAAGGCCCCATTAAATGCTCCATGCTTATGCCACATTGTTGGTTGCTTCTTGGCCTTGATTTGTGTAAAAGCCGTCAAATGAGAAGATCTTTCAGTGTATGATCAGGTTAACACAGATGCAACCACTCTGTGAAAAAATATGTAAAAAATGTGTAAAACACTATACATAAACATAGATATTTGCACGTTTCATGGGATCTTCAGACTTTCAACAGAATCAACAGGATCTTCGGTGCTTGTGTGCCTTTAAATCTGTAAGAGTCAAGATGTTGTGTGTAATTCTTTTATTTAACCAGTTCCAGAGGCTTGTTAATGTTCATTGAATGTGTTTTTAATATTCTTTCAGTTCTGCCAATAGATTCCAATTAACATTCACAATCTGAGGAAGCTGTTAATTGTGGCATTTACCTTGCATGTTTTATCATTGCTATTAAAATGGAGCCTCTTTTTTTACATTGATTTAGTGCAAAATGATGTTCGTTTTTTTTCTATTATTAGGACAGGGTCTGCTCCAAGTATTTTTTTTTTTTAAAGAAATAACATTTTCCCTTCCCCTGCACACCAAATGACACTTTATTAGAGCTGTTCACGTGGGTGAATAAACTCAAAATTTAGGGTAAATCATACAATTCATCAACTGTTGCATCTTTGATGGATATGGATTGTGCCCCAGTGTTATATTATAACAGAGCTAAAAGTTTTGAGGTGAAAAAAAACAGAAAAATAGCCAGAAAAAAGATTTTACTCCAAAGCTGTCAAATCCTGGACCAGTATTGCCAGTTAATTGGGCAAGGCATGGCACAAAGTGAGAAATGGAATGCAGAGACGTGTTCCCCTATATATAAAGCAACAGCGCTGTATTCACAATGTAAGACCCCCAACTTCATGGAAGAATGAAATTCACTGGCACACAAGGTAAATGCTGGCAGGATGAGCCCTTGCAAATTTTTTGTGGCATGCAACATTTCGGGGTAAAACCCCTTTCTCAAGCATACAGGATATTAATCTACATAGCATTTAAAGGTTAAGCAATTAACATAACATAATGAGTGGGTGCGGCAGAAGGTGCATAGCAAAGGTAGAATACAAAATAAAGAATGTGCAAAGGCTAATTAAAGTCCACATTATGAAGTCCATGTGCCTCATATAAAGTCCATAATCAATAGTAAAAAACAAGTGAAAATTAATAAAAATAAACAAAAATAAATGTCCTTTGGGGTGAAAAACGTCAGAGGCATATCATATCAACATGTATCCATAGAGGATCAGAGTATTAAAAAAAAGTTGATTTCAAAGTACATCCAAGGAAAGTCAAAATACAGTAGCAAAAACAGTAGCTAAAAAGTAGAATTTCGATTGGCTAAATTTGTA
Source organism: Xenopus petersii (assembly GCA_038501925.1). NCBI lineage: Eukaryota > Metazoa > Chordata > Amphibia > Anura > Pipidae > Xenopus > Xenopus petersii. The sequence continues at coordinate 30,506,668 of CM076680.1, read as the reverse complement.
ACAATACAAGTTGCAAATAGCAGAAGTTGGATACAAAAAAGGAAACATTCAAAATAGTAAACTTTCTTTCTGTTTATCTATGCCAGGTTTAAAAGAAACTTTCTCTAATATCTGCCATCAAAGTTGTGATAGCCATGGGTGTGAGGTCGCCGATTCCTCCTTCATAGTGCACCAGGGATTCCTATTAAATGGAGAGCCAGGGTGTATGAGTGTATTTGGAATTTAGACCCCCCATACTTCTCCCCTATCTTGTGCTTCTGAATGATTAGGGAGCACAGTGATGGAGGCCTGTACTAAACGCCTGCCTACAGCATGAGGTGCAGACCTCAACCAGACACTAGACACCAGTGTTCTTTGAGAGAGCATTAAAGGTTATGGACTTGCTCTTGCATCTGGGATCTCTATAACTGACCCCTTAATCCCCTTACTTAACTAGATTTGGGATCAAACTGATTTTGGCCAGGGTAGCAGGTTGATGCTCCCTGTATGTGCCATACTCTGCCTGCCCTATGCTCCCTGTGTGTGCAATATTCTGTCTGCCCTATGCTCCCAGGTGAGGAGGAGGCATATGGATTTCTAGGTATATTTTAATATGACTTAAAGTTTTCATGTATGAGTAATACACCTGCAGTGTGCTACCACCATTAATGTGGACATGGTCTGAAAAGTTGTTATGGTAACATGGGGGTGGGTTTTAAAAAGGGTTGTGGTCAACACTGGCTTCCATTATCGACCCTCCACAACATCGATCAGACAAATGCCATCTCTCAGAAGTTGGACATCACTGCTTTGGATCAAAACAGTATCTACAGTGTAGACAAATACAAGAGTCCTCTGCACTCAACCCATTATCAATATATTTAAGACAGAGACATTTTGTGCATACTGCTACTGAAAAATGCCTTACCCTTTAAACAAACCAGGGATTGTTTGTCCATATATTGCAATATATTTAAGCTGGCCAATTACGTCAAAGTCATCCCATGTCTGGCCAGTCCTACACTCAATTTTATCTGATTCATTAAGAATTCTATTGCTTCATTATACATTTTACAAAAGGACTAAGTTTTACCTGCAACTTACTCGCTGCTTTCAAAGTAAACCCCCATACTTGGCTGCCCTTTTATTAGACACCAGTGGGATCACGTGACTATAGTTGTCACTGCTCCTGTATAACTATAACAAACAAAGAAAAGTTGTGCTCACCACTAATTTTTAAAAACATTAGGCGGGGGTGCAATGAAGGGGTGCAGGGTAAGGCATTTTTCAGTAGCAGTATGCACAAAATGTCTCTGTCTTAAATATATTGATAATGGGTTGAGTGCAGAGGATTCTTGTATTTGTCTATATGTATTTTGTGGTCACAGCCTCATTGCACCCCCGCCTAATGTTTTTAAAAATTAGTGGTGAGCACAACTTTTACTTGTTTGTTATAGTATCTACAGTGTTTTTGGAAGGACTGAACTCTATGGACTTATGTTTTCAATACTAATACTATAAAGGTATGGTACATGTTAGTCAGAATGCTCAGGATGTGGCGTTTTCTGGATAAGGGATAAGGGATCTTTCCATCATTTAGATCTCCATTCCTTAAATCTACTAAAGGATCATTTAAACATTGAATACAATAAGATTATTTTGCATCCATTAAGGATTAATTATATCTTAGCTGGGATCAAGTAGTAACAGCTACTGTTTTACTATCCCAGAGAAAAGGGAAACACGTTTTAAAAATTGAAATGATTTCCTTAAAATGGGCTCAATGGGGGATGGCCATCCTGGGTTTTCAGATAAGGGATCCCATACCTGTATTATCTTCACAAATGAAAAACAAAATGCCCATAATTGTAGATATTAGTACACACTTTCTCCCTGTCTGTCCGTATTGCTTTTATCATTACATGTCAGTGAATAGCCAAAGTCAAAGATATTGTCCAAAAATATCAGCATTCTAGAATGTATCAATTTCTATTTTTTATTGAAAAGATTATTTTATGCTTTAAACTATGACTTTATTTCTGACTTTAGCTTTAGAAATATTGATGGGCTGCAAATCCCTTTATCCTCAGGTATATCATCAGAGGATAATATCACCCACTGCCTGGGTATGAAAACTTTAGAAAGTATGCTAAACCACTGACACTCAAATAATACAAGAAATGCCATAAGCATTTTGGCCAAGGTGCAACTTTATAAATCATAAATGAATAAAAAAGAGACAGTGCAACATGTAAGCAGATGTATCAGGAATGGTAAACAGACCCAATAAGGATTTACTCAGGAGCAATTTATTACAAGGACATGAAAGTCTACCTGAAGAATCATATTAATAGTGCTATTACAGATCCTTGGAGTGAAGCTTGAGAGGTCTCCTGAGTGATGGGATGCACTTCAAACCCCAAATGTGAATGGCTGATTGAAGAGAGAGGGGGGACGAGCCTTGAGAAGAGCAATCTCATTAATGAGCTCCTTAAATCAGATTTGTTCTGATGAAATTGTGGCTGTTTTCCAAACCCCCTGAAACTGTCAAAGTCAAAATACTTCAGAATTCAGAAGAGCTCAGGCAATAGAAGAGTTACTACATATGGAATGGAGGAGACTCAGAGACTGCTATTTCATGGGAAAGGTTTTTTTTTTCCAACGTCTTAGGGAACTTTGTAAGAATGCTTAGTTCAATACTCAGGGATTAGGAAGGGATTATTTATATAATAGTGCTTGTGTGCAATACGGAGGCTGCACAACCAATACAAATTTGGACAACTGTGCCTGACACGTTCATAGAATTTTTATATGTTCTGATTTTTATGTGGAGGTATGTGCACCTTTCCTATGAGTATATATATATATAGCCATGAAATTTTCTTTGATTCCAGCCATACCTAGAGGACATCAGGCTAATTACTAGAACACACATCAGGGTCATTTATACTGCCTTTGGGCACTCAGTAAGGAAAGGTCCCTGATGTAGGCTGCATTTATTGTTGCTCCAATCTTGTACCTCAGAATGATGTGTATTCGATTGCTACCTAAAGCAGGGACCAATTCAATTCATAGTTCAACTGCAAGTCTCTGTGCTCCTAAATGGATCATAGAGGCCTGTGACTATTGGCACAATGCAGGCAGTGGGCAAAGGGGGAAAAAAAAACATTTTTGCACTTTGCACACCAAGTGGGGCATTCTGAACGAGTCCTATAATGAATTATAAACATGTATAAAAATCATTATCCAGAAACCAGTTATCAAGTTCCAGATTAATCAAATAATTTTAATACATTTTAAATAGTTTTTTATTTATGTAATAATAAAACAGTACCTTATTCTTGAGCTCAACTAATGTATCATTAATTCTTACTGGAGGCATAACAATCCTATTGGGTTTATTTAATATTTAAATGAGTTTTTAGTGGACTTGAGATATGGAGATCCAAATTATGGAAAGACCCCTTATCCAGAAAACCCCAGTACCGAACATTCTGGCTAATAGTTCACATACCCATTGTACTGTATGGTTATTACAAATGGCCAATCCAGAAACTACTGGACCTTCAACATGACAAAACTTTGAGGGTTCACTAGGTTTGCTGCATCAATAGGTACAGTAGGTTTGCTCGGAAAGGGTCACATGTTAACACTGATTATTGATTAATGCAAAGTGCTGGAAGTGATGCCCTCCCCACTACTAGCATTTTAGCCCCACCTTGCCCTTGTCTTGCATAAAAATTAAATTAATTTTTATGTATCTAGTTCAACTCCGCAGGTGGCCATGCTTTAATTAATTTAATTAATTTTTATGTATTTAGTTCAACTCCGCAGGTGGCCACGCTGGATTTCTGGGATAAATGGTGTTACGAATTCAAAATTGCACTTTACGTGCTGCTGTAACTCACCCCTAAAGCTAAGAGAAAGTTAAATCTATAAATCCAAAGGAAACCCCAGAAACAAAGTCATAACTATGCTACATTTTATTTCACTCGAAAAATGAAAAATAAAAATAACAAAGGGACCATTATGGTCAGATTTACCACCTTTATTGAGCCAGAGGAATTGAGTAATAAATAAGTAAATAAATAAAACTGAGTTATTTAGAACATACTCATCTGCTTTGCAAAGTTCAAGGAACTTTTATCTGTATAGTTACCCTTTAATTTCGTAAAGCACTTTACACCTTATAGCTGTTTTATTGGTGACCATGGAAAGAGACAAAAGTAGACAAAAGTACACATTTAATCCAATGAGTTTTTCTTTGATGATCTAAACAATAGGCCCACATTGTCAAATGAGCGCTTCCAAGGAAGAATGCAATTACACAGTGCTGAAGACATTCCATGAAATTCCTTCCTGTTTGTTTAGAATGAAACATTAGCCTGCGTGCCCCTAACTCTATAATTTAATATAAAAGTGATACTGTATGGTAATTACACATAATACGGATGGATTACACGGCAGCAAACTCTCAGAAAGAAGCAGAGTGGAGTTAAATGCCCTTAACGCAAGAGCTTAACTACAATAAATTCACTTTTAATAACCATTTAGTGCACACTCAACATATATGCTCTGGCTGATTAAAACAAAATTGAAAGCGTGTTTACGAAAATGGGTTCCTGACAAACTGGTACACTTTGGACATAAATTGCAGATTTAATTTGAACTACGGGAAGCGTACAGTCATTCACTGCTAAATCAAATTAGTGGACAATGCTAAAACTGTGTTTCACTTTTATGAACATCCATTTGCTTCAAACTCCATCACATTCTCCGACAATTAGTTTGAGCTATGGGGCTCGGTACATTGTCACTCTAGTCTATAATGTATGGGAGACTGTGCCAAAATATTCACCAAGGGACACAGGGAACTGGTCTGATATAATTGGTTACGGCTGCTTCAGCTGCTTGTTTATAGGTATAAATCAAATAAAGTAACAGTGGTTGGAGTTACCAACTGGGGGACACATTAAGAAGATATGCCAAGCTTATGGCCCCCCAGCATAGGGGAAAGAGGTGTTGGGAGCAGTAATGACACGTCTACTGGGGGTCTGTAACTAGGACATTCCTAATGTATACATTGAAAACTATTACACAATATTGTATCTTTTTATCCTACAGGAGCCCCTCTGATACTGGGAGCTCAGGTAAAATATGTATGTTATTGGATATATACCTTCCATAAGACCTTATTCATGCTACTGCCTTTAAGTCAATGTATTCAGTTTGAGCCCAGTGGTCTGCCATGGGCAGTTCCAGAAGCCCCTAGATGTTTATATGCAGGGCTGCCATAAGAAATCACGAGGCCCCTACATCAAAATTTTTGGCCCCCTGGGCCCGCCCATTTTACCCCCCAAGCCCCACCTGGGTCTTTTCGCAGCTTTGCGGCTTCTGGACTTCAAGTTATTTGTGTTTTTTATAGTTAATTGTTTTTTTTTACTGAGGAGCTCTCCAGTTTGCAGTTTCAGCAATCGGATTGCTAGGGTCCAAACTAGCCTAGCAACCATGGTTTGATTTGAATAAGAAACTATAATATGAATAGTAGAGGGCCTGAATAGAAAGATGAGTAATAAAAAGTAGCAATAACAATAAATGTGTAGTCTTACAGAGCATTTGTTTTTATATGGGGTCAGTGACCCTCATTTGAAAGCTGAGGAGAATCCAAAGAAAACGACAAATAACTCAAAAACTATAAAAAATAAATAATGAAGACCAATTATAAAGTTGCTTAGAATTCTATAACATACTAAAAGTTACTTTAAAGGTGAACCACCCCTTTAACAATTTTTCGGTTTAAGAAATGTCTGTTGAACTGTATGTTTTGCAATTGAATTATTAGAAGTTACTGGGCCCAAAAGCAAACCTTAGAGATAAGGTTGCCACCTGGCCTTTATTTTACTGGCCTGGCCGGTAAAAATGATGGTTGATCCCAATGTTATTAATGGGGAAAAAAGATAAATATATAGGAAGGCTGGTATTTTGTTTCCAGAAAAGGCGGCAACCCAACTTGGGGAAGAAGTTGTGTTTTACAGACATATAGTGACATTGTGTATCAACACAGACCCAACTGGACCTTCTATACTTTTTGTCCCTGCCAGCGGCCACTGGCTCTGCCATCTCTGTAATTCTGCAGGAGCTGGCTTAATGTACAAAATATTATTTCCATCTCATCCGTACACTGAATGGTCACAAAACTTGTACAGACCAATCCGTCTTTACTGTTATATCTACAGCTAAACAGAGTCTGCAGTCCCAGGAGAAAGGTTGCTTTCTAGCAAACCAATTAACTGTGCTTGTATTGTGTATGGTTTCTTTAGTTTGAATGTTGCTAAACCCTCTCATATGCGGCACTGGGGGCACAAGGCACAGTTTTTCCATACAGTGCATTGGCACATATTCTACATAAGGTAATGCTTGGCAGCACACTGAACAGCCATTTAACTGAAGCAATGGAGGGGTTAATGAAAGCTTACATTCCAGCAAGGTTTGAATATTAAGACACAATACAAAATAGAATAAAAGGAGATGGATTCACCGCGTTCGTTGTTTATATTTGGCAGAGATTTTAATTAGTCCCTGGGCACAGTGATGCATGATGGGGAAGGGGGGACAAACCTGAAAATGCTCACCCAGTTTTAATGAGATAAAAGCCTGAGGGTACACAGGAGATCTGTTTAGCAGTGAATGAGTTAAGAAATCTCTATATTTATATAAGAAATCCTGCCTACTTAAAAAGCAACTCAGGCATGGCCCTTGGGCAATTCAGCATCTCCCGATGTCTCAGAGATACTTTTTTATTATTTATATTTTCCTGGTCTTTGCTGGGTTATAGCAAATAAGCAAGTGTTATTACTTAAAGGAAAATTTACATTCCTTACACAGATCCTTATAAACAATTTGAGGCGGAAATACAAATACAAATCAGCAGAAGGTTTTTATGCCCTTTATTCCTGTAAGTCTTGACACATAGCTTATGATCTTTGGGGCATGACTGGTGGCAAGTATTCATTCTCAGGAGCTGAGGGTCTGTAGCAACTCTCCTTAATTCCGCCATGATGAGAATGACTGATTGCCATGACTGTAAGCTTGCTCGGATTTGTGGAAAGGTCACCACGGCCCAGGCCTAGAGCAGCAGGATTTTAATTGGATGGCATGCTGGCTAACCACACCCACATTGGTTCAGAAAAACTAGGGATGCGCAGGACATATTTCTAATTCCTGTGCGCCAATCCCCTTTGCTCCTGTCCCGATGATGAAAATTTGTATGAATAAAGGGGAGGGGAAGGAGCCGACGGATTTCAGCGGACCTAGGAGCACCAATTATGTAAATCTGCCCCTGACTGTAAAGCCAAAGGGTGATCTTTATTCACCCTATATGACTCCCTGACTTACCATGTACAGGTATGAGACCTGTTATGCAGAATGCTTGGTACCTGGGGTATTCTGGATAACAGATCTTTCCATAATTTGGATCTTCATACCTTAAGTCTACTAGAAAATCAGGAGAGAAAAAGGAAATCGTTTTAAAAAAATTTTGATTCTTTGGATAAAATGGAGTCTATGGGAGATGGCCTTTCTGTAATTTGGAACTTTCTGGATAATGGATTTCCGGATAACGGATCCCATCCCTGTACTATAGATACTTGTCACTTTGGAAATTGGGCAGGATTGAAAACGTCATCTGCTGATGCATCAAGTCATTGCATGGTACATTGGCAGATGAAGAAGTGAAGAGCCGTCTGCTACAAAAGAGTTCTGGAATGGTCCACCTCTGCAGAGCAGATCAGTGCCTTGAAAGATGAAAAAAACATATACAGTTCACATCTACATGAAATATTTGCTATGTCTGTGTATCCATAATGTTTGGACATGAAGATATAATATCAGTATCGGTGTACATGCATGTATACAATTCCGTACATTTTTGTGTAACTGCACTTGGGGCTGTGATTGTAAGGGGGCTCGTTTACAATAACAAAATTAAAATTTTGTGTCTTTGTCTGACTTTTGCCCTAAATCTGACCAATTGTCGTGCATGTTGCTTGACAGTAATTTGCATACCAGTGAAAGAGATCAATTTCTGCTCACCCATTCGTGTCCCTACCTGTGAGCTTGATCACACAAGGGTGCTAATCCCAACTACTCTCCTTGTTGAAGCCAAAAAGCTACTCACTAAATACACTGACTCTAACTTTCACTCCTAGAGCGACTATTACAGAACTTCTGAAACTAAATAAAACGCACCCTAACCAGGGTCTGTAACCATCTCAGACCCAGTCCTGTACCCACATCCCTGCAAGGTGGGATACTGTAAGAGAGCCCAGAGCACATGTGTGCTTTACCTTTTATACTTTTAAACACCGCCACCTACTGGCCAAGCAATGGACCCAGGATAAGAGACAATAGCTGCCTGGGTGTCCAAATATATAGTCCACATATATAAGAGAAACTGCCTGAGTAAAACACTTAACCCTCAGGGTCTCTACATTTATTTCAGAAAACCTGTTTATACAACAAACAATTTATTTTGCTTCACCAAACTGACCTACTATGTTATTGTCCAACCAACTAATTGATACAGTGCTAGACTAAACCTTTATATGCCCAGTATTTTGGAAGATTTCATCGAGATGGCACCTTTTGTGATTATTATCAATGTTTCTTTATGTTTGGATGGTATTTACAAAACTCATCCGAGGGCTGCTCTCCTGACTTTTGATTATATTACCTACTAACAGGCCCGGACTGGCAATCTGCCTCTTCGGGCATTTGCCCGTGGGGCCGCTCGATATTTTGTTTTAGTGGGCCGCTTCTCACCTGAAATAAGTGGTGAAGTTTTTTCAGTAAATCCGATGGGCTCTAGGACCGCTCCTCCGTCCTATCTCCCATCCTGGCTCTGCCCCTCCCACTCCTCTCCTCGGCTCTCGCGCTGATGCTGCTGCTGCTGCCTCCTGCTGTGTGAATGTCCCAGCTCATGGAGTACACTGTCTGTTGTACATAGTGAGGTAATCAAGGGCCCTGCATTGGGGTGGGGGCAGTCCAGTCCGGTCCTGAAGGGGGGGGGCAGTCCGGTCCTGTAGGGGGGCAGTCTGGTCCTTTAGGGGGGGCAGTCCAGTCCTGAAGGGGGAGCAGTCCAGTCCTGTAGGGGAGCAGTCCAGTCCTGTAGGGGGGCAGTCCAGTCCTGAAGGGGGAGCAGTCCAGTCCTGTAGGGGAGCAGTCCAGTCCTGTAGGGGGGGCAGTCCAGTCCTGAAGGGGGAGCAGGCCAGTCCTGTAAGGGGGCAGTCCAGTCCTGTAGGGGGGGCAGTCCAGTCCTGAAGGGGAGCAGTCCAGTCCTGTAGGGGGGGAAGTCCAGTCCTGAAGGGGAGCAGTCCAGTCCTGTAGGGGGGGCAATCCAGTCCTGTAGGGGGGGGCAGTCCAGTCTTGAAGGGGGAGCAGGCCAGTCCTGTAGGGGGGGCAGTCCAGTCCTGTAGGGGGGGCAGTCCGGTCCTGTAGGGGGGCAGTCCGGTCCTTTAGGGGGGTCAGTCCGGTCCTGAAGGGGGAGCAGGCCAGTCCTGTAGGGGGGCAATCCAGTCTTTAGGGGGGCAGGCCAGTCCTGAAGGGGGAGCAGGCCAGTCCTGAAGGGGGGCAGTCCAGTCCTGTAGGGGGGGCAGTCCAGTCCTGAAGGGGGGGCAGTCCAGTCCTGTAGGGGGGGCAGTCCAGTCCTGTAGGGGGAGCAGGCCAGTCCAATGCCCAAGACCACCTTCGCATTGCAGAGTCACCAGGTGGCTTCTTTACACCACTGCTCAGTGCCCTTCTAGCGGCTCACACGACACCTATAATCTTCTAGCTCAGCCCAGGATACAAACAGTGCGCAGGAAAACTGGGGCTTCACTTATTATATATAATGTACCCCACTGTGTGCTGCCTGGCCCACTCCCCCTGGGGACTTTAAGAGAGAATCTGTTCTATTTAAAAAATTTTAATATGGTTTCTTATTTATGAAGACACAATTTTGTAAATTCCATGCTAACCGTTATTTATTTAATGTACTATACTGTGTTCACTGTATCTTTATATTGAATATATTAAAAGATTTTCATGTAACCCTACCCCACCTTTCTTCCAGAGCTGACAGAGTGTCGAGCTTCTTGGTTTCCAAAAGCCAGAATGGAGCACATACATGTGGCTTCACTCATTGTATATATAATGTACCACACTGTCTGCTGCCTGCCCCACTCCTGTTGCCTCCTATCCCATCAAATTGTTCCTCATGGCCCCTGGCACTCTATGCACATGCCACTTGGAGGTAGGGGTAACATGCTGCTTAGCTCAGGCTTTTACTGACTGCACAGCAAGGCCCTCTTTCCGGCTGATCCTACTGAGGACTGTCCCCTTCACCCAAGACACAAGCCAAGTAACTCCCTAAAGCAGAAGCAACAGCCAGGATGGAGGGTGAGCAACAAGCTATGTGGGGCCTGGGTGAGGGATTATGGCATGATGTTCCCCTGGGCACATGAGAGTGAGCTGGGGTGGAATGTGCCACACTGAGTTCGGGGAGAGTTACTGGAGGTGAAAAGGCCAAGGAGAAAGGCCCTGACAGAAGCCTGCAGTTTTCTCTGCTAGACTTTCCCATAACTTACTTACTCTTACTGACAATTACAGGGTCTTTACCGAGTCCCATATTAACTGCGACTGTCCTGGGGCCCATCTGAGGTGAAGTTATGGGTAGGACAAGTGGCAAATCTCCTAATGAGGTACAATGAGTGAGAAGCAAATACGCACAAATATGCATTTGCATGCAGAGTTTATAATAGCATATCAACACCTTTAAAGGGGTTGTTCACCTTTGTGATAACTTCGTATGCTGTAGAAAGTGATATTCAAAGCAATTTCCAATTGGTTTTCATTTTTTATTATTTGTAGTTTTTGAGTTATTTAGCTTTTTGTTCAGCAGCTCTTCAGTTTGCATTTTAAGCAATCTGGTAACTAGGGTCCAGATTCCCCTAGCAACCATGCATTGATTTGAATAAGAGACTGGAATATGAATAGGAGAGAGTCTGAATAGAAGGATCAGCAATAAAAAGTAGCAATAACAATACATTTGTAGCCTTACAGAGTATTTGTTTTTTTAGAAGGGGTCAGCGACACCCATTTGAAAACTAAAGAATCAGAAGAAAAAGACAAATAACTATAAATTTATTTAAAAAAAAAATGAAAAACAATTGAAAAAGTTGCTTAGCATTAGTCATTCTATAACATAATGAAAGTTACCTTAAAGGTGAACCACCCCTTTAATAGCAATGGAAATAATGGCTCCTCCTGGATAAAGTCTCATTTTTGTGTTTTGTGAGGCGGGTCTTGAGACATTTAATTTAATTCCATTAATTAAAAATTACACTATAGTGCTAATGTTGCTTTACTGTAATATAAGGATATTAGAAGTCACTGAGGGGTTGTTCTGTGACCATATAAAGGCACAAGGCTGCAGGCTGAGTTATACAGGGAACTCTGAGTATCACTCATGTATTATAAGGGATAATGTACCCCCTACTGTAAATGATAAGGATATTAGAAGTCACTGAGGGGTTGTTCTGTGACCATATAAAGGCACAAGGCTGCAGGCTGAGTTATACAGGGAACTCTGAGTATCACTCATGTATTATAAGGGATAATGTACCCCCTACTGTAAATGATAAGGATATTAGAAGTCACTGAGGGGTTCTGTGACCATATAAAGGCACAAGGCTGCAGGCTGAGTTATACAGGGAACTCTGAGTATCACTTATGTATTATAAGGCATAATGTACCCCCTACTGTAAATGATAAGGATATTAGAAGTCACTGAGGGGTTGTTCTGTGACCATATAAAGGCACAAGGCTGCAGGCTGAGTTATACAGGGAACTCTGAGTATCACTCATGTATTATAAGGGATAATGTACCCCCTACTGTAAATGATAAGGATATTAGAAGTTACTGAGGGGTTGTTCTGTGACCATATAAAGTCACAAGGCTGCAGGCTGAGTTATACAGGGAACTCTGAGTATCACTCATGTATTATAAGGGATAATGTACCCCCTACTGTAAATGATAAGGATATTAGAAGTCACTGAGGGGTTGTTCTGTGACCATATAAAGGCACAAGGCTGCAGAATCTTTTACATATTTTACATTAATTACACTTAAGTGAGAAACCAGCTCTATATGCACATATTTGTATGTGTGTACAAGATCATCACACGTTTACATGTGGGCTGCTTAGTTTTTTTTGCCCGGGCTGCTTTTTACTCCCAGTCCGGCCCTGCCTACTAACACACAAAACCATCTTGGGTCAGTTGGAAAAATGTGTTTTGCTCTAGTACCAAATGGCCAGATGTTTTGAACATAGTCTAGGTATTTCTAAGTCAAATCCAAAAAATATATTCCAAAACATTCTCTCAAAGTTAAAAAATTACTCTTTATTCAGCATAAATATTTAAAAAGTAGGCATACAGACCAATTGATGCTCCGCCTCCACCTCAGCAGAGCATCAATTGGTCTGTATGCCTACTTTTTAAATATTTATGCTGAATAAAGAGTAATTTTTTAACTTTGAGAGAATGTTTTGGAATATATTTTTTTGGACTTGACTTATGTGCCCTTTTGAGCTGGGGGTTATTTTCCAGTGTTTTTGGCCCTTTTTGACAGGCTTATATAGATTGCAGCAGTTGACTAATAATTCTAGGTATTTCTAACCCCCAGATTTAAATGAAGCGGCTTCCTCATATACTTGAAGGAGAAGATTTGGTGAAATTGTATCAGCTGCTTCCACCATTGCTGAAGAGCACACTTCTACAGAAATAAAAATATAATAGAACAGCATCAAGCTATAAGATTCACTTTAACAAAGACCACTGTAAATTTTATCTGGCATATGGAAGCTACTGTATGTATGTTACTAAATTCAGAATAATATGTGATTTTCTATACTTCAATATATAACACTAACATATCCAGCAAAACAAAAAAAACACACCCTGTCTATATGCCTGAGGGTTAGAGGTGGGGCAGGCAAGATATTATTGACAGCTGGGTGACAAGTCCCCTTTAAATAGGTGATCTCCAAGTCACGGCAGGAGCCGTTTAGAACAGAGCACATGGTACAAGCAGCACAAAATGGTAGTTGCTCATTCTGCATTAGAACACAAGTCCTTGGCTCCCAACACATGCAGAAAAACCCCAATGTTCACAGAGGGATGCTGAGCTAAACAGCAGTGCCTGATATCTATGCTGTTGCCATAGACGAGCTCTAAGGATATTAACAGTATCCAATACTGATAGTGCAGGGTGCCAGGCAGTTTGCTTCATACAATGGCGGCACAATGACAGAGCACTTATCTACACCATCACAGACCCACGCTGTGCAGTGGTAATAAATGAGATATAATTAAGTAAAGTGAACAAGAGCTGACTTATCAATTCAGAATGCTGTACATTGGGGATTTCTGTGTAAGCCTTATTACTTCCCCACAATGCCTATGGTGAGACATGACCTGAATCTATGAATCCTTTCTCCATACAAAAGCATAACAACACAGATCGATATTCTAACCTTTTCCCTTTCTGCTATTCCTCTCTAAAGTCCCTCCAAGGTGATGCTCTGCAGGTCTCTGTGGCGGGGATGGGAGGGGGGACAAGACACTCGCTGGCCGGGAGGCTTTTAAATCCCTTTTTCTTGGGAAGGGGGGCTGCACCTCTGCAGGATTAGCATTGTTCTACAGCAATCTGTCTCTAGCACAAGGCAAAGGGATACAGATCTACAGCGTGAGGCCTGAATTTCTCCACAAACTGGATTTTAGAGAGACTTTAGAAAATAAAGCTTTGCAAAGCCTCGACCTTTATTTCCCAGCAAATATATGGAAACACCATTAAACATATCACACAAATGCACCTAGAGACACTGAGCGATGGAAGTGAAACAATCCCAACTATGAGAATGTTAGGGGCAACGTGCGTTCAATTTGCTACCGCAATCACAAGCAATTTGGTTCAATTTCATATATCAGATGCAATTGCTTTGGGTGCAAGTCATGCCGCTGGAATTATGGGTAAGAACCCTGCATAAATGAGTCCAAAATTGCACTTTGTGCACTGCATTTGCAGTAGTAATGACCCTTTTTGACCTGTGCTGTGCAGGAGCCATAACCTATTTGTTGATTGGTCACTCTTGTCTGTAATAATATTCTGAATGTTTACACATGGCCCCTTTTGGAAATGGGCAGAAAGACAGGACAATAACAGGAATTTCTGTTGGTGGGGTATCTATTAATATGCACACACATCTGTCAAACATGACATTTCATATGAAATAAAATGCATAATGACAATGTATGAATACCTGGCAGAAGAAACTACCTTAGGTTCTCAAAAACATTACCATCACAACACGTATTTGTACTTAAAGCAGAGTTGCTTTAGATTTTTCTCAAGGGACCTGGATTAAGTCTGAGGATTACCTTAGAGTCTAAGAATAATGAACTTTTGTCCACGCAAAAATAAACTAAGCCAAAAGTATCTGGACACCTGTATCTTATTCCAAACTAAGGACATTACTATGATATTGGTATTCCCTTTGCTGCCATGATAGCCTCCACTAAGGTTGCCACCAGTCCAGATTTGACCAGGACAGCCCAGGTTTCAGAAGGAATGCCTGGGTGAAAACTGCCAACTGATGTTCCTAATTTGGAAAACAGGAAAGGATTCTCCTAGATTGATGCAGTTATCAGCCAATCGGCCCACCCCATGATGTTAGCAGTCCACCTTTGATGTTACATGCCCACTACCCTTCCAAGACCATGCAGTCTCAAAAGGTGGCAACCCTAACCTCTACTCTTTCAGGAAGGATTTCCACTAGATGTTGAAACATTGTTGTTGGGATTTGCTCCCATATATATGTAGGGGCCTGGGCACTGATGTTGGGCAGTGACTTCCATGGGCATTTAAATTCTTCCCACATTGGCTCTGTGAAGGCAAGTCAAGGAAGGTTTTTCATGACATTTTGAAACATTGTTGATGTTCATCTATTTAGCCAAAAGAGAATTAGTGAACACAAGATTGTTAGTATACACTGTATTCTTGAAGTTTGCGCTAGATGGAATCACGGGCCCTAATCCAAACTGGAAATCTAGTTGAGACCATTATCTCTCCTCCACCAAACTTAACCATTAGCATTATGGATTTAGGTATTATCCTGACATCTGTAAAACTGATAACTTTTCCTCAAATTGAACTCTGTGGAAGATACATTTAGAGTATACTGCTCCAGAGTCCAGTGTTGGTGACCTTAACACCATTACAGCCAGCGCAAAGCATTACACATGGAGATATTAGGTTTGTTTGACCCAGATCACCTATTGAAATCCAACACTCCCTACAAATAGTTGGTGTGCTGAAATTGCTTCTGGAGACAGCATGGAAGTCAAAAAATGGACATACCATTTTAGATTTAGTATCTGCTTACTTTTGGTTAAAAATGGGCCCTTAAAGTATAGTAATTAGTAGCCTGCCCAATTAGATGTTAGTGTCACTCCAATAAGCCATTGATATCAAGATATATTATGCCTGCAAATCTTAGTTCATCAGCGTAGGCATCCTGGTGTCAGATAAATTGCTCCCGCAGAAGCAGCATATTACTTATTCTTTCTGTGATCTTCAAACAAGAACAAAGAGAACAGTGGAGGAATAATGTTTTCAAGAACAGACCCAGAAATATTATATATTTTATTTGCTTGAGTGTTAAAAACAGTAATTATAAAAATTAAAGGAGATGTAATAATATCAATTAACATAAATTTTTATGTTTCACCTTTGGTTGGGCTTTGAGAGACCCTTTTGTGTCTTGATTAACCATCGCCTTTCCTTGTGCTCTTGCTGATTCCTGCTGTTCTGATTTCTGTACTTTCAATGTGAATAAAGAAAACCAATAAATCTGAACAAATCTCATAGTCACTTGTTCAACAGTAAGAAACAATGGGGAACTGTTATGTATCATACTACGTTGGAACTGCCCTACAATCATCAGGGAAGGTTTCAGGATAGTGCAGATAGGGTATATTCTTGTGCCTTATGCATAGTAGAACTCCTTATTTATACAATACACTTGGCAAAAAAAACAACGATATACTACAGGTATGGGATCCATTATCTGGAAACTCATTATCGAGAAAGCTCTGAATTACGAAAGGCTGTCTGCCATTGACTCCATTATAATCAAATAATTAAAATCTTTATAAATGAAACCCTTTTTCTCTGTGATAATAAAACAGTACTTTATACTTGATCCCAACTAAGATATAATTAATCTTTATTGGAAGCAAAACAATCCTATTGGGGTAATGTATTGTTTTTAAACGATTTTTTAGTAGACTTAAGGTATGGAGATCCAAATTACAGAAGGATCCCTTATCCAGAAAACCCCGTTCCTGAGCATTGTGGATAACAGGTCCCAAACTTGTATTATTTTGATGTTTAAATCATCAAGTGCTCTATGAGTAGATAAGGGTGGGTGTAGGATTAAATCTGACTGCAGCAGGCTCAATGCATAAACTCAGATGGGCACAGAGGGTTGCCAGGACCCAGGGCTTATTGTCCGATGATCTGTAACTGGTGTTACAACTAATCCTTTATTGGATATCTGTCCCATTACAGGGCAAACGTAAGTTGTAAGACTGCTTGAGGATATTTCACTAAATAAAACAATACTATGGCAATACCTGGAGGGCATAGCTTAATAAGACTACACTCTACACAGCCATTGTCTTTAACAGTGCCATCATAAGGGGAAAACCATTGCTTTTATTTTAGTACAAGTATGGGATCCTTTATCTGAAAACCTGTTATCTCTGTTGTCTCATAGACTCTATTTTATGAAAATTATCAAAATGTTTTTTTTATTTTTTCTCTGTAATAATAAAACAGTACTTGATGCAAACTAAGATCGAAATAATCCTTATTGGAAGCAAAACCAGCCTATTGTGTTTATTTAATGTTTACATTATTTTGTAGTAGACAATGTTTTTAGTGCTGTTCCAGCAGAATTCTGCACTGAAATTCGTTTCTCAAAAGAGCAAACAGATTTTTTTATATTAAATTTTGAAATCTGACATGGGGCTAGGCATATTGTTGGTTTCCCAGCTGCCCCCAGTCATGTGACTTGTGCTCTGATAACTTCAGTCACTTATTACTGCTGTACTGCAAGAGTGATATCACCCCCCCAGCAGCCTAACAACAGGACAATGTGAAGGTAACCAGATAGCAGCTCCCTAACACAAGATAACAGCTGCCTGTTTGATATAAGAACAGCACTCAGTAGTAAAATCCAGGTCCCACTGTGACATATTCAGTTACATTGAGTAGGAGAAACAACAGCCTGCCAGAAAGCAGTTCCATCCTAAAGTGCTGGCACTTTCTGAAAGCACATGACCAGGCAAAATGACCTGAGATGGCGCCTACACACCAATATTACAACTAAAACAATACACTTGTTGGTTCAAGAATGAACTTTTATATGGTAGCATGAATTATATACAGTGTAAACGGTTTAAATACACCATAAAACTCATGGCAGAATCCCTTTAAGGTATGAAGATCCAAATAACAGAAAGATCTGTAACCACAGATCCCGAGCATTCTGGATAACAGGTCCCATACCTGCCATCTTGACTTGCTGTAAATACTTCTACCACCACACTTGCACTGAAACTTCCTGGATTGTTCCCCACCTTTCTAATACCCTCCCCCAAAATGTTCTCCATCCTTTTACATACTAATGATTTGCAGCATTTCCACTTTATCAGTGTGGTGTCAGAACTCAAGAGGTGCATCTGTTCTGGGCGCATTGTGCCTTTCTGCACTCCTCCTATGGCTCATGCTGTGTGGTGACCTGGGATGTGCAGATATCTGTCTCTCAATAGTCTCAAAGTTTTTAAATTCTTTTTCGAAATGTAGAAATTGCAAAACCTACGCAACTTAATAAACTAGCGCTTAATTATATAATGTTTTATTCATCTTGAAATATATCTCTAGTTGCTGTCCAGTGTGTAGTGCTGAACAATATAATATATTGCTTTAATGTGTATCCCCTATTTATTCAGTCATGAGATCAGTGCCAGTTTGCTCTGATAGTGTTGGTGGATGACTTATGGGGGTATAATTGCTGACATCTTTCTCCGTGCTTTGGTCCTGATGATGGGGGCTGACATGCCATGCAGGAGCTATTTTTCACTGCTGCCTCCTGTAATATATCACCTACTTGTGCTGGGAATGAAGGAATGTTATTCTGTAGGCTGGTAACAGATGTACCTCACAGTTATTAAACCATTAGACTTTTGCTTACATTTGTTCTTTTGTTAATGACATTCAGGGCTACCAGTCCCGCTTGGCTGAACTTCATCTTTTTCAATAGTTTTTATGTTATTTATTTCCCTCCAGAAATATTGATCTTACGAAATGAAAGAAACAAAATACCTGTGGCCTGCAACATTCTTATTTTCTTTTCTGTCTGTTATAGGTTCCCTTGATCTCAGGCAAAATATGCCAAATGCTTTGGTCCACTCTGCTACATCTCTATATCTTGCTTAAAAAGAAAAGGGCAACATGTCCAGAAATAAACAAGATAGATATGGAGTCTAGAGACTTGAGATCGCACTGCTGATATGGTGGATTATTGTTCAAAGCAAAATGCAGAACAATATTTTTATAACTTAATTGCAATCACATCTTGGTCAGGCAATGTTTTTACCTTAGGTAGTAAATACATAAATACAACAGTGACATTTATTATAGAGTTCTTCAGGAATAGATAATGTCAAGTTCATCATTGGAAATATACTTTCCGTTCTATTGCTTTTAAGACTCCAATCAATTATAGGTAATTCTTAAATATTTCTATCCTGCTGAGCAAAGACCTCTTGTGTTTGCCTTTAGCTAGAAGCCACAACAGGCACAAAGAAAGAACATTTCATAAACCATGGAAAGGTGATCATATAGCCTTTGATTAAGAGGCCAACCATCTAGTTAAACATTGCTTTGATGTTATTAAGCCTAAAAGTCCTGATACCTTTCTTGCATCTGGTGGGGCTGTTATGATGATGATTCAGTTGTAGCTACATTATAATAAAATTGTCTTTAGAAGTATCCATAAAGGTGCACCTATACTGACTACAGTACCAGGAAGAGATCAAAGTTGAGAATCAGCAAAGCTGAAGGTACAGTCTGGTAAAGCTCCAGTGGATTGGATTGCTCACACCAAAAATTCCCTGTATCTTGTCAACACCATCAACAATGACTTATGGGGGTATAATTGCTGACATCTTAAATGGGAGTTTCCTTAAATGAGAAGGATCTAGGGGCCTTTGTAGATAACACGTTGTCTAATTCTGGGCAGTGTCATTCTGTGTCATCCTGTGGCTACTAAAGCAAATAAAGTTCTGTCTTGCATAAGAAAAGGGCATTAACTCAAGGGATGAAAACGTAATTATGCCTCTTTATAGGTCCCTGGTGAGGCCTCATCTGGAGTATGCAGTGCAGTTTTGGACTCCAGTCCTTAAGAGGGATATAAATGAGCTGGAGAGAGTGCAGAGACTAAGTGCAACTAAACTGGTTAGAGGGATGGAAGACTTAAATTATGAGTGGAGACTGTCAAGGTTGGGGTTGTTTTCTCTGGAAAAAAAGGTGCTTGCGAGGGGACATGATTACACTTTACAAGTACATTAGAGGACATTATAGACAAATAGCAGGGGACCTTTTTACCCATAAAGTAGATCACCGTACCAGAGGCCTCCCCTTTAGACTAGAAGAAAAGAACTTTCATTTGAAGCAACGTAGGGGGTTCTTCACAGTCAGGACAGTGAGGTTGTGGAATGCACTGCCGGGTGATGGTGTGATGCTGATTCAGTTAATGACTATAAGAATGGCTTGGATGATTTCTTGGACAGACATAATATCAAAGTCTATTGTGATAATAAGCTCTATAGTTAGTATAGATATGGGTATATAGAATTTAATTAAAAGTAGGGAGGGGTGTGTGTATGGATGCTGGGTTTTCATCTGGAGGGGTTGAACTTGATGGACTTTGTCTTTTTTCAACCCAATTTAACTATGTAACTATGTAACTATGTAACTATGTAACAAAGATCTTCAAAAGCACACCTGACAAAAAACTATTCTGAAAAGTGAACAATTGTAGAATGTATTACTGGTAAGGTATCTCTGTGAAGGGATGTGCTGGTGTGTTCCCTGTTCTTCATTCAAGGTCTTTGTTGAAGTCACTTATCTAACATAAGTATTACTTAACTTGCTGTCTACACAACCAAAAATCCCCTCAACAGCTGAGAATTATTGGTTCCTGCATGCAACTAGCCACTGCTGTTCCATCAACCTTCTCTGCTAGTTTTAGCAATGACCCAAAGCTTCCAAAACTAAAATTTAAAATACAACAGTTGTCCTTCAAAGCCCTTCATAGTCTTGCTTATATGTACAATTTTGTTCTTATTTTACATTGCTTTCCAAAATGTCTTCTGCATTCCGGCTGTGGTCTTCTCTATCCTTCTTCTATGCATGGCTCATGGACTTTCCTAGATCAGCACCATATGCAACATTCTAAGGAGCACATTTATCAAAAATGAGATTAGCACTCACCACAGAAAACTCATCCATATTCTATTCATTCCTACGGGATATTTAGAAGTGCATTCATCAATGGGTGAAAGTTAGAGTTCACAATTTGATAAATAGGCTTCTAAAATCCCATTGGAATGAATAGAAAGTGGGTAAGTGTTTCTGTGGTCAACTTTAATCTCACCCCCATAGAGTCTGCTTCTCTGCCCCAATCTGCTTCTCCTTATGGGGTCCTTTAAGTATCACTTTTAACAAGTACTGTATCTTGATTTGGCTTTTCCTTAAATTTTCTTTATCCAGAGGTTCAGCAATGAAAGATTTGACCCTCAAAGCTACATCTCTGCTATCAAGTGATGTTATCCTGGGTTTCCTCTTTAACCAGAGAGAAAAAAGTATAGGGAGTGGCTGGGGCTGCAAGGAGCAGGTAAAAACAGGGTTCTCCAACAACATACAGCCTCCTTCACTTCCATAAATGACATGTAAGCAAAAGGGGAATCCAAGGGTCACTCATGTGTAGCCCAGTTCCCCTGAAAGCAGCAGTGCTAAATGCAGGAAGAACAGTTTTTAAAGGAGAAGGAAAGGTTAAAATTAAGTAAGCTTTATTAGAAAGGTCTATATAAATACACCAGTAAACCCTCAAAATAATGCTGCTCTGAGTCCTCTGTCAAAAGAAACACCACATTTCTTTCCTTCTATTGTGTACTCATGGGCTTCTGTATCAGACTTCCTGTCTTCATCTTAAACCTCCAGGGCACGGCCTTGAGCATGCTCAGTTTGCTCCTCTCCCCCTGCCTCCTCCCCTCCCAGCTGTAATCTGAGCCCAGAGCTATGAGCAAGCAGGGAGAGACTCAGGCAGGAAGTGATGTCACACCAAGCCAATATGGCAGCTGCTATCCTAAACAAACAGAGAATACTTCAAGAGCTGTTTACTCAAGTATGGTAAAGCATTCTGCAGAAAAAATATAGTCTTATAGCTTGTACTATTGTGGCTAATCTATTGAAATAAACTGCTTCTGTAGCTTTCCTTCTCCTTTAAGGTAAGGTGCAAATGTTTGTGCTCCTTTTTAGGAGTGCAAAGAATTGCACCCTACAGTGCAAACCACAGGACAAGGTGCAAAGTGCAAAATAAAGGTGCCATGTGCCTCTTTTTTGCATTTGCATCAGCACTACAAAATATGTTGGCGCTATATAAATACATGTTAATCATAACATGTTAATAATTTTACATCTTGCCTTTTATTCAGTAAATGAGCCCTATGTTCCAGATTCAAACATAAAGATTCCACCTTTGATATTGTCCTTTTAACCACTGAGTCATATTCACTCTCCCATTCCCATTCATTGCTCCAGAGTTGCAGCTGGCTCTTGTCAACTGCTCGGGCAGGGCCAGATTGCCCACTGGGAAGATGAATGCATCCAGCCGTTAGGAAAATGCTTAGCTTAATAATTATTTAACAATAGTTACAGCCAGCACCCAATCAATCAAACTTACCTTATTATCATTTCACAACTGAGCTTTCATAAGGAGAAATAGCATTGATCAGTGGAAAGCTGTGTTATTGATCTATTGTTTTCTAGAAAGAAAGTATGTACTGTATTGCGTCATACATGTTTTTGTAGCAGGGCTGTTTAAAATGGTAGGAGATTTATAGTAAGATTACAGAATTCATATGATGTAAATATTCTGAACTTCTTTCCTAGTCTGTGTACTCACACACTAATACTGAAGCTTTATACCTGTAGTGAGAACTGCTTTTGTGAGTAGAGGAGTTCCAAGGAACTCCCCCCCCCATAGATAGATCCCCATATACCATTAAATGTAGTTAGGAAGATTGTGGGAAAGTTCAGTTATAAACTATGTCTACAACGTCCCTTGTTCAGTGCAGGCAGCACACAAGGTCATGTTGCTAGGGTGCTAATAACCTCAAAGAAGGCACAATGGCTGAGGAATTGTGGCTTTAGGAAAAACTTAATCTTGCCCCAAATACTTTTCCTCTATGGTTGTCAATTCCTGGTGCCAATCAACAATCCAAGGGCCCTTCAAAAGTGTTACTTGCCTTGGGTTCCTTCATTGCTAAAATATCTTCTGCTGAACTGCTCTATTTTAAGTTAAGGAGATTTCCAGGATTCTTAATGCTACAATGGCCAAGACAGCTTATAGAATTGTGTTTTTTCCTTGATAAAAACATTATCTAGTGGTTTATAAATAGCATGTTCACTTTCTATAAATTCTCTGTTCACACAAGACACCACTGTATCATTATTTTATTGGTTTCTCTTGTATGTGAACACTCGTTAGCAATTACTATACTTGCTAAGCACTGCAATGTGTTTGGGGCTTTATAGTCATCGGTAGACAAAACTATCAACAATAAGTCCTCTTGAGAAATGGAGTTTTCACATTAAAAGCTTAGTTGCTGTGTTTCAGTTACGGAAAAGAATGAATTAAACATTTACTCTGTCTTCATTCCATTTGCTTTTGTATCTGTCTAATGCAGATATGTGTGCAAAACCTCATCACTACCTTCTAAAGGGGTAATATGTTTACAATTATTATATAATAATTATAAGAACAATGAGTATTCCATGTTCATGAGAAGCTTTTATGAAAAGTTACTGACATTGCAGGACCACATCTTCACAAGGTTTGCAATGCAGCCAACAAAGAATACTTGGAATATAACAATGGGCTAATAGGTTACCTGTCTTTTTAGGTAAAAAATATTTGTTAAAGCTTTATACTGTGGATATAAATGTAGCATATGTTTCTTCCTCATCCCCATATGGGGAACTAAGAGTCTCCTTGAGACCCATGGATGTGGATGCCTGCATAATGTCTATATTACCAATTTCATGGAGTCCATTTGGAAAGAGAGATGATCTGTTTTAAATAGAATTTATTCAGTCCCTTGGCTTTTTAAGATGTGCTAAGGCTAAATTGGATAATATTGTTTCCTAAACATCAAAAACACCAAGTTAATGTTCCATAAAGGCAATTCCTTCTTCCTTACATTCCCAAGACATCCATAGTAATACCAAAAAGTGATTTATTTCCATATTAGAAAGGTAAACACTGTCTAATATATGAAAAGATTCATTTTTGATTTTGCTATGCCTTTCAACCTGGCATTTAATGAGATGCTCCTCCTGTTGCTGGTTATCACTTCTCGCTGAAGGTCTGGAGCATGTGCACCTTGACCCCATGTTATACTTGTGAGCCAAACTGTTTGTCGACCAGCACACTATCCCTTAAAATCCAGTCCCTCAAAAATACCTTCTGCCCTCCTACCCACCAACATAGTGACAACAGTTCCCAAGGTGACACTATATAGATCTTTGAAGTACCTGTCCTTGGTGGAGTTTATGCTGCCTATACAGTTCTTGCTTTTAGGTGACACACTATTGACCACCAATCAGTGTCGGACTGGCCCACTGGGATACCAGGAAAACTCCCGGTGGGCCCAGGTGTCAGGGGGCCCTTGTGCTGCTAAACATTTGGTCTATTTGAGGGCCATTTCCTATTTCTTTGAGAACAAAGAGGCTAAATAGATGGAATAATAGATTATAGTATGTAAAGAATAAAGACTAGGAGAATAGAGGTTGAGTGAGGAGAGGAAGAATAATAGTACTGAAGGTGGGCCCCTGGTCTAAGGATTTTGGGTGGGCCCCTGGTGTCCCAGTCTGACCCTGCCACCAATTCCCATTCATTAACATTTATATCTGTTGTACTTATATATAAAGAACTGATCTGTTTCTAGATGTCCCCTATCTGAGGAAGAACCTTATCCAGTCCCATATCTGGTTTTCATCCCAGGCACTTTCGCTGTTACTATAAACAAATAAAAGCTAAAATGTACAGTATGTATATATATGTGTATATATATATATATATATATATATATATATATATATATATATATATATATATATATATATATATATATATATATATACTGAACTAAACAAATTAACCCAGCACTAACTAACCCAACTTTAAGGAACAATTGGATTAAAGAGAATTTATCTGAATTTGGCAGAAAGAGACACTTTTGGTTACATGATTTGTACAAAGTATGCATAAGCTGATGCCAAGGCAGTGTCCATGCACCAGTCCTACCTAAGTGAAAAAAGGGTATTTTCTTTGGGAGGAGAAAGGTATACCTGCTTCTCTCTTCATTTGGTATGACCTCTTCCAAAGAAATATTCAGCATTATGGGCTTTTAAGTAATCTGTAGGACTGTGTTTAGGAGGGCGGGGGTTGGGAGAGCAAGCATTAAAGGGAAAGCCACTTTCCTTTATAGAATATACAAAAACAAAAAATGCAGCTCATCCATGTGTTGCAATTAAAATCAGTCTGGTGCATGGGTGTGTGGCTCATATCATATACTGAACTAAACAAATTAACCCAGCACTATCATTATACAACTTTAAGGAACAATTGGATTAAAGAGAATTTATCTGAATTTGGCAAAAAGAGACACTTTTGGTTACATGATTTGTACAAAGTATGCATAAGCTGATGCGCCCCGCCAAGGCAGTGTCCATGCACCAGTCCTACCTAAGTGAAAAAAGGGTGTTTTTGTATATATATATATATATATATATATATATATATATATATATATATACAGTATATATATATATATATATAGATCCAAAAGGGTCTCTTGCACTCCTTTAGCCAACATAGACCGGGTGCTGCTGCGGTCTTGAATAGTCACATGTCCAGGGTAGTAAGCAGTGCAAACCGGAATATTTAAAATGATTAATTTATTATCAAACGTTTAAAAGCACATTGCAGGGATCAAATCCTTGCAATAAGCTTTTAAACTTTTGGTAATAAATTAACAATTTTTAAAATTCCAGTGTGAGCTGCTTACTACCCTGGACATATATATATATATATATGCGCACAAATAAAGATTTATTAATACACGCTTGATGGCGGCTGCTGTGAGTGCTTTCGTGAACTGATATACTGTATATATATATATATATCAATATAGACAAATGACAGGGGAATTCTGAGGTCAAAAAAAGAGGTCTAACATTCAGAAGAATACCTATTTTTCATCACTGCAAAAGCACTAAATGTATGGAATGTTTAGCTGGGTGAGATTTAATGGCTGGTGCCTTATATTTTCTTGGATATGCAACATTTCCAGGGTCACAATAACCAATTTTAATTAAGGGTTATATGGTAATTCTGTGAACACATTTTAAAGTGTTGTTAAAACTTATAAAGAGTTTTAACAAGTACACTACCACAATTATAATGCATCTATGCGCTATATCCTAAGCTCATAGAAATAATATTGCTGTCAAATACTATAAACACTCACGTATACCACATCTAATTAAAGGCAGAATTGACATTCAGCTTTGAAGATCAGAACACATGATGAACCATTTGAAGCACAGTAGCGTACGGTGAGAATGTATTCAAATTTATTTTTTTTAGGCATTCTGAGAAATATGATTTCTGTATAATATAATATTAACAACACCAATAAGAATACGATGAAAAAGTGCCTGTGCTATTTCAGACAGAAACAAAAGCATTCTTCATAACGGGATGAAAATATTAGTCCTCGTCAAGGCACGTAAATATCTTAAACGTATACAGGGGAGCCCTATTTTCATGTTTAGCCGGAATGAAGATGGATAAGAAATATGAAGAGTGTCTCCATCAAGGAAGTGTAACTTCTTCACGTGTATATATGCAAATATGCAGATAATTATTGCTTGGTGCTCATGATACATTGTACATTTATTGGGAATAAATACAACTCTTTCTTATAAACAGATACATTTTCTTATATATATATATATATATAATATATATAAATAGTGACAGCTTTCTTCGGCAAGATAAATAAAATGTTTTAAAAAGATTTCTCAAGGCAGCATCAATTCTCAGGTGTATACATCCAGTTTAATCTTTGGCTACTTTCTATTAGTTATTGTTACATGTGTCATCCACTGCCATAACTGAGCGTGTTCTTATCGATGTATTGTTTAACACATATTCCAGTACAATGACGAATGGGGCATGCTCAGTGCAAAGAAGCAAGAAACGATAACATGCTTGCAAGGAAGAGGAGAATATTCTTATGATCCAATGTGAAAATATGTATTGGGTCATACTAACTATCATCTTAAATCTATGGGGGGTCATTTACTAACAATCAGATTTTGATTTCTCTAAAAATATGTGGTTTTCCTATTTTCTTTTAATTATTCTAAAAAATCCGAAATGTATTAAAGGGCACCAATCATAACTAAAATCATTTCCTAATTAAATACACTATGTGAAAGTTCAAGAAATCTGATTTTTAAAACAGTTCAGTATCTCCACTGCAGTTCTAGCTGAGGCAGGCATCTTGGATTTCACTGGCTCCTCCTACCTATATCTTCCCAGCCAACTGCAGCTCTGAAATCTCGCACATGCTCAGTTGAAATTCCTTGTTACTTATCAACCCTTCTAATCTATTTTCAAATCAGCCAAACCTCTGTGTTAGCTGCTGTTCAGTAGTGCTGCCACCTGCTGGAAGTTAGTGTGTGCCTTTCATTTGCATAATAACATCACCAGCAGGGGACAAGATAGGGACATCTCCTGATACTTCTAGTTGAGGAGTTTACTAAAACAAGGCATTCTGGGAAGAATACTCAAAGCAGTGTTACAATCTGAGCATGCTCCTGAAATTTGCATATTATAGTCTCTGTTATAGTCTCAGTATGGCCTCCCTCAGTGAAAGAACCCATTTGACAAAGTAAGGGATTTTTTAAAACCTGCAGTTTTTTTCAAAAAACTATATACCATATATACTCGCGTATAAGCCGAGTTTTTCAGCACCCAAAATGTGCTGAAAAACTCTACCTCGGCTTATACGCGGGTCAGCTAAGGGGAAAAATAGACACCCCCTTCCCCAGCGGAACCCCAGCTCTCATATGTGCCCTAAATCCCTGCATAACCAGCCAGTCCCTCACCGGCCGCAGATACAAGGCTCCTTCCGTGGCCCCAACACTCCTACCTCTCCCATAGCGCATCAGGAGACTGAGTATGACGTAGCGCAGCTCCTCCTGTCTGGTGACGGTTGTGCACTTTATCTGCTGTGCCACCTGATGTCAGACTCTGCACGTGGAGGGAATCTGAGAGAGGCGAGTTGAGAAGGGAGCGACTGGGGATTACAGCGAGGGGCTGCCTGTGCTGATTTAACTTCTGGGCCGGTTGGGGCTGCATGCTTGCACTCACTGTGTTCCTTCTAAGCTGGCTCCTCTGCTACATTACCGGTGAGCAAATTATCCTGGGGGGGGGAGGAACGGGGGATGTGCTGTCTGTGCAAAAGATCTGGAGGGGTGCTGCTGTCAGAGCAAGTGATCCTGGGGGAGGGCAAACAATGCAGCACCAAAATGTAATTTTACATTTAACCCCTGAGGACTCTTAGATTGTTTGCCCCTTTAAGTTTGCTGCTCTACTTTTACTGCCTGTTTCCATGCTCCTTTGTAGTTGCTGCATCTCTCCATCTCTCTGCCCCTGGTTGAGTTATAAGTTATTTTACTGTGGTTGGTGTGCTTACAATGAATTAAAAATTGATTAAATAAATTAAATGTTCACTGAATTTTTACATGATTAATTGTTAGTGTAACATGAATTTTTAGTTGATTAATAAATAACAAGTTGATTTAATGGAAAGGAGTACTGTTTTTTTTTTTAAACTGTGGGCAGGCCTACCTTTCATTGTTATTCAGTGGGTGCAGGTACAGATTGATTTTCAATCAGCCCCTAGGCTTATACACGAGTCAATAAATTTTTCCAGTTTTCTTAGGTAAATTAGGTACCTCGGCTTATACATGGGTCGGCTTATACACGAGTATATACGGTATGTAGTTTGATTAAATGTGTTTATGTTGTACTGGTCAGATTGTTAATATGTGTTAATATGAACCTGTCACCCAAACACAAAAAGCTGTAAAATAAAAGTCCATTTCAAATTAAACATGAAATAAAATTCTATTTTTTATTAAAACATTCATAGCTGTATAGCTGCGAATTTAAAAATCTCAGCTGTCAATCAAATATTGTATGCCCCTCCTCTATGCCTTAGGCATAGAGGCGGGGCAGACAATTACTTCCCTTTCCATTCAGCACTTCCTAGATGTCACTGTTTTCCACAAATTCCCCCGTTCTCTTCACCGTTTAATTGTGTAGTCAGTGCATAGGGATGGACATCAGGTCCCCCATTCTGGTGCACAAACAAGATTCTGAGATGACACAAGACTTGCCTTAAAGGAAAACTATACCCCCAAAATGAATACTTGAGCAACAGATAGTTTATATCAAATTGAATGACATATTAAAGAATCTTACCAAACTGGAATATATATTTACATAAATATTGCCCTTTTCCATCTCTTGCCTTGAACCACCATTTCGTGACTCTATCTGTGCTGCCTCAGAGATCACCTGACCAGAAATACTACAACTCTAACTGTAACAGGAAGAAGTGAGGAAGCAAAAGGCAGAACTCTGTCTGTTAATTGGCTCATGTGACCTTACATGTGGTTTGTATGTGTGCACAGTGAATCTTACGATCTCAGGGGGCGGCCCTTATTTTTTAAAATGGCAATTTTCTATTTATGATTACCCAATGGCACATACTACTAAAAAAGTATATTATTATGATAATGGTTCATTTACATGAATCAGGGTTTTAGAAATTAGCTGTTTTACACAGTATCTTTTAATAGTGACCTACATTGTTTGGGGGGTATAGTTTTCCTTTAATAACAGTGTCCACAAAATGGCTCCTGTCTGCTTGTTATAATTATGAATTCCCAGACTGAAGGAAACAAGATTCAAATAATTATTAATTAATATATAGTGTAATTAAAGTTCATTTTGTTTGACTAATGTTAAAAACTAGTATTTTGAATAATTTATTTGGGCAACGGGTCCCCTTTAAGTGTAAAAACCACTAATACACAACTTTGCCAGATAAAAGTTATCAAGGTCCTATAGAAGTCAAAAGGATGTGCATGTGTTATTTATACAGTATGCTGAAAGAACCATCATACATTTTCCATTTAAGGTAGTGGTCCGCAATCAGTGGCTCATGAGCAGCATGTTGCTCACCAACATATTGGATGTTGCTCTCAGGTGCTTGTTTTTGAACTCCTGGCTTGGAGGCAAGTTTTGGTTGCATAAAAAACAGGTCTACTGCCAAACAGTCCACATAGGGGCTCCCAGTAGTGCCCTAATTGGCACTCCCAGGAACTTTTTTTCATGCTTATGTTGCTCTCCAACTTTTTCTTTACATTTGAATATGGCTCACGGGTAAAAAAAAAGGTTGGGGATACCTGATTTAAGATAATAGCTTCAGCCCTTGCCACAAAACATTCAAGTCTTTGAATAACCCAATAACGGAGGTATGTTTCATAAATGAAAAGTGTGTAACACCTGCATGTCTGTATGGCAACAATCATTGAACAGCTTTGCATCAGTCTGTTCTTGGGTTTTGATCATTTTTTTATGCATTTTACATATAGAAAATGATTATTATAATCATTTCATGCATTTTTTTAATTGCTGGATGGTTGTTCTTCCCATGACTTGGCATAATGTGTCCTCTCCTAAGGACTCCATGACTGTCTTTCAGCGGAATGATGTGGTATACATGGTTGCCTAGTTACTGATAATTTTGGAGCTGTTTTTCTTTCCTTAAATTACCCCCCCACATCTTATTTTTGTTCATTCACCCTTGTCCTCGTAAGACTGCTTAACCATACTGATGCCAGTTTGATGCAGTGTTCTGATTAGCTAAATATACAAGGCAGGCATTTGTTGCTATGGACAATGCTTTACAATTATTACTTAATAGACTTAAAAAGCCTGTGTTTATTCAAGAGTGTTTTATCTTTAAAGGGAAAAATAAAGTGATCTGAAGCTATAGGGGTGGTGGTTATCCTATAGTCACTAAACTGATCTTTCTTATATTTGTCTCTAAACCCACTGTATAAATGAATATCATAATTCAAATATTTCTAGAATTCTCAAGTACTTTATGGTATAGTATGAATAAAACCAATAGAAGAGTGGGCGAAAATTCAGCACAGCTTTTCATGGCAGTCTAACAGTGAAGTAAGATAATAAAACGCAAGGTTTATTACCCATTTGCAAAGGCACATTAGCCTGTTTTTATGTAACATCTAGAATAGCATTTACTGTATCTGGTGTTAGATTCTGTATTAACCAGAAACAAAACACTTAATTTAGTTTACAGTATACAGTATGTGTTACCCCATTCATAAAACTGTAGGTATCTGAAGCTATACTAGGACGCTTTTCTATAAACTTGGCACGGGGTTGGCATTTAATCCATATCTGTAAAACAGGAATGTGCTGAATTCCTTGGAGAACTCAGAGCTTATGCCCAGCTTTCATGTGGAAGAGAAATCGGTTAAATTAATGGCATACTCTACCGATAATAGTCCGAGCTTAACTGAGACAAAATATAGGTGGGCTGATTTTAGTTAAAGGGATACTGTCATGGGAAAAAAATGTTTTCAAAATGAATCAGTTATTAGTGCTGCTCCAGCAGAATTCTGCACTGAAATCCACTGAATTTTATATTCAATTTTGAAATCTGACATGGGGCTAGACATTTTGTCAATTTCCCAGCTGCCCCTGGTCATGTGACTTATGCCTGCACTTTAGGAGAGAAATGCTTTCTGGCAGGCTTTTCCTTCTCAATGTAATTGAATGTGGGACATGGGTTTTTACTATTGAGTGTTGTTCTTAGATCTACCAGACAGTTGTTATCTTGTGTTAGGGAGCTGTTATCTGGTTACCTTCCCATTGTTCTTTTGTTTGGCTGCTGGGGGGGGGGAGGGAGGGGGTGATATCACTCCAACTTGCAGTACAGCAGTAAAGAGTGATTGAAGTTTATCAGAGCACAAGTCACAGGACTTGGGCAGCTGGAAAATTGACAATATGTCTAGCCCCATGTCAGATTTCAAAATTGAATATAAAAAATCTGTTCGCTATTTTGAGAAATGGATTTCAGTGCAGAATTCTGCTGGAGCAGCACTATTAACTGATTCATTTTGAACATTTGTTTTTTTTTCCCATGACAGTATCCCTTTAATTCTACTAGATACTGTATCTTAACATTGTTGTTTTTTAACCTCTTAAGGAGTAGTATACCTTTAAGTTAACTTTTATTATGTTATAGAATGGCCAATGGCCAACTTTTCAACTGGTCTTCATTTTTTATTTTGTATAGTTTTCAAAATATTTGCCCTCTTCTTCTTAATCAAAACACTGCCTGCTTGCTAAGGTAATTAAGACCCTAGCAACCAGATCCGTGCTGAAACTATCTTGTGTTAGGGAGCTGCTATCTGGTTACCTTCCCATTGTTCTTTTGTTTGGCTGCTGGGAGGAAAAGGGGAGGGGGTGATATCACTCCAACTTGCAGTACAGCAGTAAAGAGTGATTGAAGTTTATCAGAGTCCAAGTCACATGACTTGGGGCAGCTGGGATATTGACAATATGTCTAGCCCCATGTCAGATTTAAAAATTGAACATAAAAAAATCTGTTTGCTCTTTTGAGAAATGGATTTCAGTGCTGGAGCAGCACTATTAACTGATGCATTTTGAAAAAAAAAATTTCCCCATGACAGTATCCCTTTAAGCATCTGAATAAATATGGCAGAGGACAGTTACTCGGTAATGGTCATTTACATCAGGGAAGGAAGCTTGCAATAGGACACAGGTCTCTGCTTTACATTTTGGACCTCACAGACTTGGGGCCACCCCAATGAATGCAGCACTGCCCACATTTGGCACCTGCATGTTCACTAACTTGTGTGTCATTCAGACTCTTAGTCTAGGGAGCAGTAATGGACACTGCCCTCTTCCAGCCATTTAGGGCTCTTGTACTTCTGCCAAGTCTTTGTAAAGCACCCCTATCGAGTCCACTCGGGTTCAATATTTAAAAGCAGATAAAAAGTTATTCAGCAAAATAATTTATACACAGTAGAATGTAAGTCAGTCTAAGTGCATTTAATTGTGAGCTTATGGTAAAATGCATGAAATGTGTAAGGCTTTGTATAGTATGTTTTGTTGAATAATGTATTTCTCTGATTTTAAATATTTGACTTGAGGGGGCTCAGTTAGTCCCTGCTCTTCTATTATAACATTTGCATTTTACCTTTGCTAGGGGTTTGCACTAGGGATGCACCGAATCCACTTTTTTGGATTAGGCCGAACCCCCGAATCCTTCACGAAGGATTCGGCCGAATACCGAACCGAATCCGAACCCTAATTTGCATATGAAAATTAGGGGTGGGAAGGGGAAAACATTTTTTACTTCCTTGTTTTCTGACAAAAAGTCATGCAATTTCCCTCCCTGCCCCTAATTTGCATATGCAAATTAGGATTCGGATTCGGTTTGGCCGGGCAGAAGGATTCGTCCGAATCCGAATCCTGCTGAAAAAGGCCGAATCCTGGCCGAATCCCGAACCGAATCCTGGAATTGGTGCATCCCTAGTTTGCACACCTGGACTCCATGTGTTACAAGTTTTTCAGTGTATTTTTATGAGAAACTATTTCCAACACTCAAATGAATAATGTTCTGCTGTGTTGGGTAAAAATGTTCAATATGATTGTGTCCATCTGTAGATGACAATAAGCCTGAACACATGCTGGCATGACAATATTTTTTTATGTGTGGAGTGAGATTGATCCATAGTTCAGGCCCTAAATTCAACGGAGAGGATTTGTGGCCTCTGTTTGTTATTTAACCTTTTTTTGTTCTACTATCAGTGTAATGGACTTTCAGTCTTACAGGACATTTCCTTCTAGCTAAGTGATGGTCTCCATTGACTATTCAGTAGGCGATAAAAAGAAAGCACAGGAAATCCTGGCAGATGTTTGGAGTTCTGCAAATATGATTTCCTTTGTATGCAGACAGTAAAAATACAGAATTATATTGCTGCAAATATATTGTCAAGATATAGGGCAGTTTACCTTTAAATGGTGCAAATAGAGGAAAGTGTAAAGAACTGCATAGAACCACGGGTGTATAAATACAATTTTAATCATCTTCTGTTTTATTTAGTAAGCTTCTGTGAAATCACATATTCAGTACATGTGTATTTCATGAGCTGTTTTCTAGGGAATTCACATTCATATACAAATTAACAATGAATATACATGGAATATGACATGACTGGCGATTCAAGACATAAAGAATAAAGATATCCTTTGTGTGTGCTGTGCATAAAACAGCTTTAAGGCTGCATGTTGCTTTTATCTTCCCTTAGAAAATGTAGCTCTTATCTCATTTGTATAACTCTGGATTTACTATAGATACATCTGACACAATGTTTGTACAAGTACTTTCCTGCATTGGTGTCTGTGCGAGACGCATCAATAAAACCTGGTCCATTTCAACCTCCCAAAATAAACTATATGTTTCAACAGACACGGAATGCAAGGTATAATGGAAACATGTTCATCCATACAAACAAGGTTCTTGCTTAGTTGAGCAGCTGTTAATCTATCAGGTGGCATTTTCCATGGCCGTTTTGGTTTGTACCATACAGTAAAACCCAGGATGTGTATATTTTTGGTTAAAGGGATTCTGTCATTAATTTTTATGGTGTCATTTTTATTTCTAGATTACACTGTTTACACTGCAAATAATTCACTCTACCATGTAAAATGTAATTCCTGAACCTATAAGTGTATTTTATTTAGTTGTAATATTGGTGTATAGGCAGCCATCTTAGGTCATTTTGTCTGGTCATGAGCTTTCAGAAAGAGCCAGTGCTGCACTATGGAACTGCTTTCTGGCAGAATATTGTTTATCCTATTCAATGTAACTGAAGGTGTCCCAGTGGGACTTGGATTTTTACTATTGAGTGCTATTGTTAGATCTACCAGGGAGCTGTTACTGGTCTTGTGTCAGGGAGCTGCTACCTGGTTACCTTCCCATTGTTATGTTGTTAGGCTGCTGGGGGAAGGGAGGGGTTATAGCACTCATATTTGCAGTACAACAATACAGAGTGACTGAAGTTTATCAGAGCACAAGTCACAAGGCAACTGGGAAACTAACAACATGTATAGCCCAATGTCAGATTTCAAAATTAAAAACATCTGTTTGCTCTTTTGAAAACTGGATTTCAGTGCAGAAGTCTGCTGGAGCAGCACTATTAACTGAAGCATTTAAAAAAAAACATGTTTTCCCATGACAGTATCCCTTGAAGGAATAGCCTTTTGTAGCATGGACATCGAGATATTTAAGTGGAGAAGCCATTAAAACAACACAGAAAGATAAAGTAAGCATAATCAAATCAGGCTTCCCTTAAGAGGCATATTTTAGATTGCAGTATAAATGATTACATCACAAATGGTAGTTTTATGGTTAGTCAAGCTTGTATAAATGTTTTTAAAGATGCATGGATTTTTTGACGCACGTCGCCATACAAGTCTATGGGCGTCATTTTTTCGCTGAAACGAGGCGAAAAAATTCGCCCATCCCTAAGCACAAGGCATGGTGTTGGCAATTAGCCTGCAACCACACATCTACACGCTAAATAACACAGAAATGACAATAAAATAGTTCAAGAAAAATAATACAGGTTACACAGTTAGAAATTGTGTGTCTGAATAGTAGTCTAGCAGTTTAAACCTCCAAATCCCTTTACTATTCTCTAGCAACTTTGGTGAAAATTGGAGTTGGGAAGAAAAAAAAACACTGCTATGTCTTTCTTTGCTCTGGATCACTAGTCCCCCATATTCTCCAGTGAGTACTCTCCAAAACCTGTGTAAGTTCATAAATAGTGATGGGCGAATAAATTCGCCTGGAAAGAATTTGTGGCAAATTTCCGCCGATTTGCCACCGGCGAATAAATTCGTGAATCTCCCGCAAAAATTCCCTGGTGAAAATTCTGCATCAATTTCCGTGAAAATGTGGAATTTCGCTGCAAATCCATGGCTGGCACAAAAAAATGTGTTCACTAAATATAAACCATCTGTTGGTGAAGTATTTATTCTGGGAGTATAGTTTTGCTTTAAAGAATTAAACATTAAAAGGTTCAAATAAATTTTTAGTGTAAAAAGACAGAGCATCCAAAAGGTTAATATATGTGGAATTTCGAATCTGGCTACAAAGTGACATACCTAGCAGTAATTGTGCTACCCCTGATCAAGATATTCTTCCCTTTAATGTAAAGTTTATTTTGAAATTAGCTGTGACTGCTTTTCTGGAATGAAAAGGCAATCAATTACACAAAAGAAGTGAGCATCCTATGGTAATGGACGGGTTGCTTTAGATGCTGTCATGACTTCACCCAGGAATAACCCTTATTACTGGAAAAACCCAAAGTAATGAGATATAATTGTATATCAAGTGTACAAGTTCTGTTTGTTTTCGAATTGTGGAAATCTGAATTGACATTTAAACATTGTGCACATTGTACAGACACACCATAATTATAATTCACTGTTACATAAATCTCAAAACAGTCTTCCACTGAAAAATATTGGGACTGTGTAAATTCCTCACCTTTTATTCACTGATTAAGACACATATGATTATAACTTGTGTATACATGTAAAGTACAAGAGGCCAGAGAAACAACCATTAAGTAGTGATGGGAGAAAAAATTTGCCAAACACGAATCTGCAGCGAGTTTTAATACAAGCAAATAAATTCACGAAACTGCGGCGACAATTTGTCGGTTAGAAATCCACCACGTCAAAGAAAGAAATGGACTTGTGTCAAAATAGTCGCACGCATAAAAATTGTCGCACGTCAAATTTATTCAGATGCCAAGTGACTTCAATGCATTTTACAAATTTTTCGCCATTTCGCGATTTAATGGCACAAATTCGCCCATCACTACCAATAAGAGGCCTTCCCCTTCAACCCCTGAGACTCCACCTTGGGATCAATGAAGGAAGCCTGAAAGAGTGGCTTCATAGGATTAGATAGACTGTGTGGGGGAAGATTGAAAACATGTTTAAATTTGAGTTTTCTGATGTCAAAATTTGGAAATTTATTGATCAAGAAGAATATCCAGAATTCAAATAAATAAATAACATAAAAAACATCACCAACAAAACCTGCCAGGCTTCTGTAGTAGTCAATGGGAGGTGTAGGTTCAGGCCAGAGAAACAACCAATAAGAGGCAATCCCCAAGTTCAACCCCTTAGACTCCTCCATGGAATCAATAAAGGAAGCCTGAAAGAGTGACTTCATAGGATGAGATAGACTTTGTGGGGGAAATTCAAGTTGAGTTTTTTGATGTTAAAATTTTGAAATGTATTGATCAAAAAAAATCACCAGAATACAGATAAAAAAAAAATCATCAACAAAACCTGGCAGGCTTCTATAGCAGTCAATAGGAGATGTATTTTCAGCATTTACCATAAGCAATTTTATTTTTTGAGCCTTTTAAACAGTCAAATTTTTTAAAAAAATAATGGAATCGAAATTTTTTTTGAGTTTTTCTCGAGACTTAACACAAATTAGTTTTTCTAAAAATATGCTAGTGTTCAAGAGAAAAAAAATACTGTAGATCTTTAGAGTTTTAAAAAAAAAAAATCAAATTTGAATACTGATACATCTTCCTCCTTGACTAATTTATAAGCGAGGCAACAAACTGTTTTTTTCTTATAATGACCTATTTTAATATTTTTGGAACAAATATAAAAACACAGTCATATATTTTAGTTACATGGGTAAGTATATGGTGATATCGAATGATTTTAAAAAAAAAAGTCAAGTATTACAATATTGTCCAGCCCACCCTAGCAAGCTTCCATGCACATTAATTAGCGTGCTGACTGCTGATGATTTGACCAAGTTCATAAAATGAATGTATTTTTAGTTATACCATATGGTCAGAGACAATTTAACAAAGACTTGATAAAGGGCCCTGAGGGGACAAAAATGTTGCCTTTTTTGCTGATGTAATGGGCTAAATAAATCACTTTTGACAAAGTTCAAAACAATGGAGTGCTCCCGGATTTTTTCACAATAGTTAATTTAATT
The DNA here is from genome assembly GCA_038501925.1 of Xenopus petersii. Taxonomy (NCBI): domain Eukaryota; kingdom Metazoa; phylum Chordata; class Amphibia; order Anura; family Pipidae; genus Xenopus; species Xenopus petersii. The sequence goes on along the minus strand of CM076680.1, from coordinate 30,468,991 downwards.
TTACCATCTTGTCTAGGCAAATCTCTTGATGCATGTCGCATGGAGTTATGTGTCTGCTTCTTTTCCACATACTAAAATAAGACTTTCTCTGTTGTTCAGAGGAAACCTAAATGCACTTTTTTATAAGCCCTTCATGGATGGGGTGCTAGAAGCTACCAGATGCTAAATTACTATTAACATAAGGGGCCATGGAATGTGCATTGATCAATCCTCTTTGTATGCTTGTAGTAAAATTGGCCAGATCAATCACACTTTCATTACATTTTACTTAAATTGTACTTAGCCTTGGCAGGCTCCCACAACCCCATTTGGTTATAGATGCAGTGCAACTGGTGATGTCCTATCTTTTACTATCTTTAGGCTTTTAATTGATGATTGCATGATCAATAAAAATCCTTGTGTGGTTAATGCTTAACTACCATTCTCTCTCTTTAATTTGGGCTATCTATATATCATCTATCTTTCCTATCTTTTTACCTTGGGTTATCCATCATCTATTATCAATCTATCGATCTATCTATCTATCTATCTATCTATCTATCTATCTATCTATCTATCTATCTATCTATCTATCTATCTATCTATCTATCTATCATCTACTGTATCTATCATCTATTGAGCTATCCTATCTCTTTACCTTGCTCTATCTATCATCTACCTACTGACCTACCTATTATATTTTATTTATTTGTTCTCTTTAACTTGGGCTATTTATCAATCTGTCTGTCTACCTAACTGCCTACCTACCTATCCTATCTTTTTACTTCGGATTATCTATTATCTATCTATCCATCTATACCACCTGTTTTCATTGGGCTATCTGACGTCTACCTATCAATTCTATATTATCTATTATTTCTCTTTAATTTGGGCTATCTATCATCTATCTATCTTTCCTATCTTTTTACCTTGGGTTATCCATCATCTATTATCTATCTATCTATCTATCTATCTATCTATCTATCTATCTATCTATCTATCTATCTATCTATCTATCTATCTATCTACATATCTATCCTATCTCTTTACCTTGAGCTATCTATCATCTACCTACCTACCTTTCTATTCTCTCTCTTTACCTTAGGAATGGATATCTATCTATTGATTTATTGATCTATCTATCTATCTATCTATCTATCTATCTATCTATCTATCTATCTATCTATCTATCTATCTTCATCTATATTTATCTGTGTATTCCCAGAATACTTAGTTTCCATATCGACTGAGGCCTGGGTGCTTGGCAGAACTCTCTAATAATCATAGGACATCTATCATTAAGTGGCAAGAGGGCAACTTGCTCTGTTTGTCCCTATTTTAGTTATTTCTAGATGCTATCAGGCAACTTCATCACTAATCATTTGTAGTGTCGAATATATTCCCTGTTGTATTTTACTGCAGTTTAATTGCTGTCACCTCTCACTGCCTGTTAGGCTGCTCCATCTGAAATCCTGCGTAAAGGCTTCTGGGAGCTGGCCTTTCACCTGTCTGTTCCTTGCTGGTTTTGGAAGATGTCTTCCTTCTGCTTCCCTGTTGGCCAGCAGCTGCCTGCAAGGATACTATTGCTTAATGATGTGCAGGCGGCAGATGGTAAAATTGCCTCTATGCCTGAACTGTAAAGGAAAACTTTCCTGGCGGCACAAAACATGCATGCAGAGAAGGGCCAAGGGCTGCAATGTTCCACACAGCAAAAAACCTCATTAGCAACAGAATTGTGAACAGTGTAATGAATGCATGTTAATGGGTGTTTTTTAATCAGCCTCCTTCTCTCTTCCTTTCTGGCTTTAACATCAGAAATTCTTTCAATAAAACAGCCTTTCTTTGTGAAGCTTTTTTAGCCAACACTTATGCAGTGTGTATTCTTACTAACTTGTGGCAATGCAAAAGAAAATACAATATTCTTGTTTCTTTGTAATTATTATTTCCTGTGTATAACATTTGCCAGTAAAAGGAGGAGGCAACCTTGCTACTCACAGTCCTGCTTGCTCAGGGCAGTTAGAATTTGGGGTTCAGTTCAGTTAAACACTACCATTTATCTTTGCAGGCAACCCAAGTCTTGTGCATTGTCAAGGAGCACCCTATCATTTTGGCAAAACATACAGAGTGGATTAGGTACATGAATCTTTTATGTAGTGACAACTGAGACCAAACAAAGGTTTAAGAGATAACTGGACAATAAGTAGGTGAAGGTCAAAGAAAGCTGGCAAGATATGGATAGACTGGAATTGGAAATGCAGAACTGGACAAGGCTAAAACAAGAGACACAGCTTGAGCTAGGGATAAAACCCAATTCTCGTGCCAGTAAGGGAGGATATAGTCTACATAGGTGGTACTATGGTTGTCTGACCTAATACCCAGAAGGCTGCTCAGACTTCATGAAAGGAAGACAATAAGCTCAAGTTCACCAAGAAGCTCTTGACTGCCTTTCTAGTCCAGTGGTTATGAAAGGGCATCCTGAACTTTATCCTGGCTTAAAGGGATTGTTACCTTTAATTGAACTTTTGGGGGGTTATTTATCAAAGTCCGAATTTATCTCAATATTTTCTGCTACCAACTCCTATCAAACCCGCTCAGGTTTTTTCCGCTTATTTATTACATTTTCCCGAAATTTACTTTGCGGGAAAAAATCTGATTTTCAAGTTTTTCTCCAGATATTTTATCCGATTTTCATGAATTTTTCAGATTTTTCACCGGAAAAGTCCGAAAACTTCGGGGTATTGGCCAAAACCCAGCGTACATCAAAAAATCATTAGGATTTCTTCCATTGACTTATATGCAACCTCGACAGGTCTGAGATGCCGGATTTTTAGATTCAGATTTTTCCATCCTCGGGGTTTAATAAATCCCAAAAAATCCATGATTTTTTAAAAGACAGATTTTATTAAAAAAAAATATTGTAGAGAGTGATATTCTGAGAAAATTTGCAGTTGTTTTTCATTGTTTTATTATTTGTGGTTTTTGAGTTATTTAGCTTTTTATTCAGCAGCAGCTCTCCAGTTTGTAATTTCAGTTTGTCTGGTTACTAGGGTCCAAACTCTAGCGACTATGCATTGATATGAATAGGAGACTGGAATATGAAAAGGGGAGGCCTGAATAGAGAGATGAATAATAAAAAGCCTTACAGAGAATTTGTTTTTAGATGGGGTCAGTGACTCCCACTTGAAAGCTGGAAAGAGTAAAAAGAGCAAGGCAATTAACTCAAAAACTATAACATTCTATGTTAGGTGACATTCTATAACATACTAAAAGTTACCTTAAAGGTGAACCACCCCTTGAAATCCCAGCAGATTATATGTAGGTAATATCTTTTGGTCCAGATTTACACTATGCAACATATATTATACTTTGAGAATAAGGCATTAGCCATATTTATTATATGTGGATCCTACAACAGGACAAACACTGGAGAGAAGTGCAACAGACTAACTAGGCAAGTCAGGTGTGAAAAGACGGGGCAGAGAGAGAACTACAGCATATAAATTGGGGAAATATTAGTGCAATAAAAATAGAATTAAATAAAAATTCATTGTGATTACAATGCAGACTGTAGACATGGGGCATATACTATATTCATAGAGAAGAACTGGTGTGGATAGCATAATACAGGTATGGGACCTATTATCCAGAATTCTGAGGATAATGAATCTTTCCGTAATTTGGATCTCCATACCTTGTCTTTTATAAAATCATTCAAACATTAAATAAACTTGGATCGGATTGTTTTGTCTCCAATAATTATTAATTATATCTCAGTATATCTCAGAACAAGGTACTGTTGTATTACAGAGAAAAGGGAAATCTGTACTGATTATAAACAACAAACAGCATGATACACTTGTAAAGGCCCTCATTCTCCTTACTGGCATCAAAAGACTGAAACTTTTTATTTAAAGGGCATGTAAAGGCAAAAAATAAAATCCCATTTTTACTTTCTTTAAGGAAAAAGAAACCTATCTCCAATACTTAAATACTTTAATCAAAAAATGTGTACCATTTTATAAGAAACCTGACTGTATGCAGGGAAAATTCTCCTTTCATTTACTGCTGTGGATAGAAATTGTCAGACAGTCCCTAACTGCTGAGCAGGGAAACAATCATACTTATGAACAGCAGGGGGAGCCCCGTCTTACTTCCCAGCCATACAGAACTATCAGAAATATATCTGGTCATTTACTGCAGATATTTATTTTTGTAAACCTGTGTTTGATTCTTTGCATTGCTTGTGTGGTGTATTGATTCCTAAAGCAATCACTGATAGCTAACCCCGAACATATTCTATGCCTCATGTTCTTTGGACTACTGGAGATTTGAACCTGGTGAGAAGTAGCCCTGGTGCTATGTGCGGCCTCCAGCAGTTCATATGATTTCTGCCTCCCCTCTGTTCCTTTATATTTGCACCCCTTGGTTGTAATCGTTTATTGATTTTCATGTTGAGCAGGAACTGTGGCAGAGGCTTTAGAAAATATTCATTGCATGATTCAGGAAGCAGCTTTGTTCTCATGATTGGGGGACCACCATATCTTACTGGTATCACAACAATCCTGAGCATCAAATAAAGAGCTCATATGTAACTTCAGCATTTTTTCCAATCTCTTGTTCTTATAATTATAATACAGGTATGGGACCTGTCTTTTTTTAAGGGACCTAGAATTTGGATCTTCATACCTTAAGTCTGCTAAAACCTATTTAAACATTAAATAAACCCAATAAGATTGGTTTGCCTACAATAAGGATTAATTCTATGTTAATTGGTACAGGTATTGGGCCTATTATCCGGAATCATCGGGACCTGGGGCTTTCCTGATAACGGGTCTTTCCGTAATTTGGATCTTCACATCTTAAAACTACTAGAAAATCATGTAAACATAAAATAAACCCAATAGGCTGGTTTTACTTCCAATAAGGATTCATTATATCTTAGTTGGCATCAAGTACAAGCAACTGTTTTCTTACTACAGAAAAAAAGGAAATCATTTTTACAATTTTGGATTATTTGATTATAATGGAGTCTATGGGAGTCTGCCTTTCCATAATTTGGAACTTTCTGGATAACAGGTATCCGGATAACGGATCCTATACCTGTAGTACTATTTTGTTATTACAGAGAAAAAGGAAATCACATTTCAAAATTTGAATTATTTGTTTAGAATGGAGTCTAAGGGGTTTCCGGATAAAGGATCTCCTACCTGTGTTGTAGCAAAGGCAAACCTTGTTGCTATAGACATACAATCTCATATAATTTAGCTTTATCTTTATTTTAAATTCTATCATTTTATACTGTGACACCTAAGTAGGTTTGTTATACTGTAAATTAACAGTAAATTACATTTCAGTTTAATTCTGACATTTTGCTTTGTCCAAGGATGAGCAGCATGTATGATGTTACAGTAAACCATGGCAACCAATGACATTTTTGCTTTCATTATTCTTCCGGCAGGTGACTAACCAAAGCTAATTACTGGTACAAAAACATCTGATGTCAATAATACTAGAGAAAGTCAATGAAAGCACCTAATTTCTATAATGTTTAGATTAACAAGATATTGGAATCAAATGGGACTTTCTTTCTCTATAATTACATATTCCAGCATGGGTCAGATGAATACTGGCTTGGCTTTAGCCAGTTTCCCTATCTTTCAGGGCCTTGAGTTTTCCCATACTCTGTTAGATGTGCACTAGATATCATTGTCCCCTCTGCACTCACCAAGAACTTCCAAAAAGTCTTCTTTCTTTTGTTTGAATCCAATCAATATTTCCCTTAATTATATGCTGCCTGTGTTCATATTACAATCATAATGTCCTTTCCTCCTGTGTTTTCTTTTCCTTTACATTAACTTCTAATGCCATTGTCTATGTCATTCCTAAGGGTTTATCCCCAAGCATCTCAGCTCCAGTCCATCATCGAAGGGATGTCTGGGGATCAAAAAACGTCAGAACATGGGACTGGTGCAAGGTTTAAAAAGTGTAAAAAATTATTTTAAGTGACTGTGGATTTCTTATTACAGTAGAACACCAGTATTAAATTTTTCAGTGGATTTGAGCACCTATTCAATTGGAAATTGGAAAATTAAAATTTGGAGATGCAAAATTAAGGTTTCACTGTATTATAAAAATCTGGAAATTCTACCTGGAGATTCACTCTTAGAATTACTAGACATAAATCTACTTTTACAACCGATATTTCCATATTCCCTAAAACTGGGGTCTATATTGAAATAGCAATAAACGGTAACCAAAGAATCAGGGCGCTATCAACACTTACGGGGTACGGGGCCTGTTATCCAGAACGGTCTGAACCTGGGGTTTTGCAGATAACAGATCTTTCCAAAAAATTGGATTATAACCTTCATAACCTTAAGTCTACTAGAAAATCATTTAAATATTACGTAAACCAAATAGACTGGTTTTACTTCCAAAAAGGATTAATTATATCTTAGTTTGGATCAAGTACTATCTCTATCTACTGTAATCTAACAATAGATGATAAAACATTCCTGTGATACAACTGGGCTTGGTTTCTAGCAATTAAAATTGAGACATACTGTATGGGGATAATAGAAGATGATTAGTGATGGGCGAATTTGGGGCGTTTCGCTTCGCCCGAAAAATCGAATTTCCCGGCATCCATTTTTTTTTGGACGCCAGAGAATTTTTTGCAGTGGTTTCGAGAATTGCGGCAATTCACTGTGAATTCGCGCCTGATTAATAAATTCACCCATCACTAAAGACGATATAGAAAGACATCATTGAAGTTAAAGCCAATAGATCTTCTGGTTCTTATCTGGTATTAATGAAAACATCAAATTTTCTTGTTTCCTATAAGAAAATAAGTTTGGTGGTAAGGAGGAGATCAGAGTTTTACCTTTGCACCATGGAGACCAAACGGTGGAAAATCCATTTATTTGGATTTCCCAGGCTCGGCTAATTTACAGCATTAAGTTAAGAAGACGTGTTCTATCCTAAATGTTAACATACTGGCACTGGTCAGGGACATTGTTTTTTTTTTTTTTACATTGGTTGGTGTGACTACTATGTAGAGAAAGCAAATTAGCCACTTGTCCAGTGGTTGCTCAGAAACAAGTACAGGTATGGGATTCATTATCCAGAAACCCATTATCCAGAAAGCTCTGAATTATGGGATGACTGTCTCCTATAGACTTAATTTTAATAAAAAAATTCACATTTTTAAATATTATTTCGTTTTTTACTTAAACCATAAACCTGCCCCCGGTACTTGATCCCAACTAAGATATAATCAATCCTTATCAGTTATAAAACAATCCTATTGAGTTTAATTAAAATAACTTCTTAAAGTATGTAGTACCACATTACAGAAAGATCCCTTATCTGGAAACCACTAGGTCCTGAGAATTCTGGATAACAGGTCCCATACCTGTACTGAGAACCAACAGGAAGGAGGGCATTGTCAATTGTAAGACATTGCTGAGGGCCACATTGATGCGAATGCCCATGCATTCCTTTGTGATCACACAAATGCATAACCCAAAGGATCCTCCTTTAAGAAGTTTCTAGTTATTAGTAGTCTCTGCAGTGAAAGACTGGCCACTATAGTATTGGCACATTTCAATTGGATAATAATGACTGCCCACAATCAGGGACTTTTATGAACATGGAAGCTTATCAGTGAGTAACACTAGGGGATGTTTCTATTTTTTTGAGTACCATGTGCGAGGGAGGGTCCACTATTATCAAAATTCACTGACTATCCAATTAAAATGTTTCAGAATGTATTTTTAAGAGCCTCTTAGATAGGGATGCACCAAATCCAGAATTCGGCCAGGTTTTGGCCTTTTTCAGCCGAATCCGAATCCTTCTCTCAGGCCGAACTGAATCCTAATTTGCATATGTAATTTAGGGGCGGGGAGGTAAATCGTGTGACTTTTTGTCACAAAACAAGGAAGTAAAAAATGTTTTCCCCTTCCCACCCCCAATTTGCATATGCAAATAAGGATTTAGTTCGGTATTCTGCCGAATCTTCCGCCAAGTAGTCGGGGGTTCGGCCGAATCCAAAAAAGTGGATTCATTGCATTTCTTATGTCAGGGCTATTATGTGGGTCTAGCCAGTAGCCCAGTAGCCCTCTGTTTTATGTTTTTAGTATGTAATATGGGGTAGGTTGGCTTTTTCCTGTATTTACAGAGTAAAATAATAAAAAAAAAATTATATTTATTCTTTTCTATCTGTTCTGTTTATTCTTGACTTCTCTAGTTGTGGCAAATTGCAGAGTTGGTACAAAATCCAAACACAATATATTTTTCTAAGTTCTGCTGAACAACAGCAGAGAAAATACCTATATAAACTGATTTCCTCCAGTAGAAAGTAATTTTTTGCTCTTATAACTCTTCCCTCAACCTTACCAAACATATCAACATTTCATCACTTATATCTTCACATTCTCTAAACCCAAAACATCTCTGCAATGCTTTTAACACTCTGATCTATCCAACAGCATTTCTCTTGCAGGCTAAAGGCAAACTCACAACAAACTGAATTACTATATTTTCAAGTATCCAAAATATTTCTCCCATAGACATTCTTCACATCGACATTTTTTATTCTCCGTTTATCAGTCAAAGATGGTATTAAAGGGCCATCATTGTTTATATTTACTTTTCAAGTAGCATTGACACATACCACGCATAAACAAAAGTCAGTGAAGCTTCCCAATTTCCCAATTTTTTTTTTTGTTGCTGGAACAAATTTTTACAATGCAGAAGAAAATGGTAATTAATAATTAATCAATACTAATTTAATCGGGAAAAGTCAAAATTGAATCAGGAAAATGATCAAACAGCTAGGAATCATTCTGGATTTCCCAGGTAATATTAAATAAAGGTACCCGAAATAAAGTCTACTAGTAAGGTACAGTTGACTCTACTCTTGCATTTTGGAGTAAAACAAGGTAATAAACCATAAGGATAACAATTATATTGAAACTTTACTGTCAGCCTATTTTTAGTTACTGATTGACAACAAGGGAACATTATAAGAAGCAAACTGGAGGAAGAAGAGTTTGAATAAAAGCATTAATAATATTAAAACCAATAAAAAAACAACTGAACTGGTGTTTAGAATAGACCTATCTGTAGTATAACTATAGTGTAATGTTAATTGTTCCCTTTCATGTAGGACCTGAACTTTAGCAGAAAAAGGCTTAGGGGGTTATGTAATAAAAGACACTAAGTTTGCCCAGGAGCAGTATCCTATAGCAACCAATTAGCAGATAGCATTTCCTGGTCACCTGTTTAAAAGCAAACATCTTATTGGTTGCTATGGGTTACTACTCCTGGGCAAACTTAGTGCCTTTTATTACATACGGGGGTTTGTGTCTTTTGAGTAGGGTCGAGCACTTTACAATGAAGAAAGGCATGAGTGGGCGATGGGCGAATAAATTCGGCAGGCACAAATTCGTAGCGAATTTCCGCGTTCTGCTGCCACCTAAAAAATTTGCGAAACTGCAACGACAATTCGACAGTGTAAAATCTGCTGCGATAAAAACAATTGTCGCGCTTCAAAATTATTTGGATGCCCGTTGACTTTAAAAATAGTTTGTCTGTGCCCCGATGTGGCTATGATCTTACTTGAGCACCACTAGACCATGCAGTCCCAAACTGCTCCAGGATGAGATGCAAGTTGCGTTGATTGTGCACAACCTAGAGGCTCCCTGACAAGGGAAGGAGTTGGGTTAGAATGGTTGAATGACAACAAGAAGAAGTAATCAGCTATGATATAAGATATGTGATATAAGATACACAATATAAGAAACATCATCTGAACAAGATACCAGAGTCACACGTTCAGAGATCCAGGATACAGTGAACAACACCAGTCCGTGTTGATTATCTTAATTTCTAGCAGAAGCATTTGATGGGAAGTGAGCTCTGCTGGAGGAAGATGAGAAGGAGAAATTTAGAAAAGTAGGAGACGTATTGCATATCACCTTCAAAAGGGGACACTTTTGTCTGAACACTTGTGGAATTCATTTGATGTCAGAACTTGCACATAAGTTAAAGGAGAACTAAATCTTAATTAAAGAAGTAGCTAGACATATTGTACATTATATTTTGGGTTTCAGTACCAGCCCGAGGCAACCACAGCCCTTTAGCAGTAAAGATCTGTGTCTCCAAAGATGCCCCAGTAGCTCCCCATTTCAGCTGATTCACTGCAAATTATCTGTGCTGCTGTCACTTACTGAGCTTAGGGACCCACTCACAATATACAGTACATATAGAATAGAAATGTCACTATATAAGGCTGATTAGTAATTAACAGAGATATTCACTACATGTCAGCTCAGAAACAAGTGCAATTAGTATCAGAATTTAATAATCAGCCCTGTCTCATCAGTTTATATTTTAAGCCAACCTCATTTTCTGCTTGATAATTAGCGACAACCCCTAAGCTTAGCTTCTCAACAGCTGCTCAGAGCCCACTGAGCATGTGAGTGTCACAGACACTTTCCAAGATGGTGACCCCTTGTGACAAGTTTGAAGTCCTGGATCATTGCTGCTATTGACAAGCTGAAACTTTAGGCTGGTGCAATAAGTTCAGTATATATAGAATATGGCATTTTTAGCCATATTCATTTTTAGAGTTTAGCTCTCCTTTAAAACCCCTAAAAGTCTAGACTGATTGCATAACTTTTCAGTTTACAGTAAAATTTAGTGGAGACACTTTTAATTCAGTGGCAGATCATTTCTATCTTGATCAGTGCCTGGCAGTTTTGCACACTGTTGTGAGGTTGGCCAGACTGACTTCATCCCTTTATTATGACTAGGGATGCACCGAATCCAGGATTCGGTTCGGGATTCAGCCGGGATTCGGCCTTTTTCAGCAGGATTTGGCCGAATCCTTCTGCCCGGCCGAACCGAATCCGAATCCTAATTTGCATATGCAAATTAGGGGCGGGGAGGGAAATTGTGTGACTTTTTGTCACAAAACAAGGAAGTAAAAAATATTTTCCCCTTTCAACCCCTAATTTGCATATGCAAATTAGGGTTCGGATTCGGTTTGGTATTCGGCCGAATCTTTCACGAAGGATTCGGGGGTTCGGCCGAATCCAAAATAGTGGATTCGGTGCATCCCTAATTATGACATTGGTTTTCTATATTACTATAATTCATTCATGAATTAAGGTTGGAGTTTCTGCCTAGGGCACTTGAAGACATTAATAATGTATAGCAGGTTTTCCAAACATCCCTTTAGCAAGGGACACAACAATATACCTATTGCAGATCACTAATAGTTTTAATTGCAAAACCTTTTGATGTGTCAAACCTACATTTCATACACGCTACAGGGATACATTCAAATGATTGCCTCAATAGTTTGACACAAGGATCTAAGTTGTGCTCTTCTCTGAGACAAATAATGTGTTTCAGTGTACAGCAGTTTATAATGTGATACAGAGAGCCAAAGTAAATGGTCTAAGTGCAAATTGCAGAATTCTCTTAATAGATGGCTAGGGCTTTAATCTTAATGATGTGTGTGAGGGAACACGCCACATTTTTAGATTAATTAACTAATGTTAGTAAGATTAAAGATTATCTAATATGTTGCTCACAGTTAATAATTGTATGGTTAAGCTCATATTTGAGTTCATCTACAGTATATAATTGCTCTAAGCAATTGAAAGTAGGCAGTAATGTACTTTGATAATGGCATGCCTCATTTCTCTTCTCTGTGATTACATCACTTTCAGGTGAACAAGGCTGCTTCCCGACTTACTAGAATCAGTTAAAGTCATCCTATCCAATTGTTTACAATATCTCCAAAATAACTATGGAATAGTGATATCATCTTTTATCTTATTTACCCACAAAGCTAAGATACTACTGTTACACCCACGCTTAAAGCATCTGGAAGGTACAGATGGCTGTGTGCTTCCAATGATACTGTCCTATAACCATGGTAATGAATATACTTCTTACAAAGGTCATTCTTTTCCTGACCCTAATAATAAACTCTGTATTGTCAAAGGGAAATTATCCAGACATCTGTCTTAGCATTGATGAGATTAACAACTTGGTACTTCAGAGAAGCTTAGATACAATTACCATGACCACAAGGACGACAATGACTTTCGTCACTATTCCTACCTGAAGTTGCTGTAATTGTAGATAAAGAAGTGACATGCTGCAGAAAGTAAGCAGAAGTGAGTGTAGGACTACAAGCCTGATGGTACCCAAGCTTCTATACAAAATCTCTTGCAGCTGCTCTTTGTCTAATCATTCCTTTAAAAAGTATGCAGTTAAAACCAATAAAAATTATAGTACAAAACAAAATATATAGGTTCTAGCCTAATTTTATGAACATCTATATTATTATATAAAAAAGTATGCAATTGATTTTGGTGAAAGACATAAAGGGGGTTATTTATTAAAGTCCAAATGGAACAAAAAAAGAATTTTCTGTGATCAGTAATGTAACTAGAATTTTCTGTGATCAGTAAGGCAACTAGGGATGCGGGCCCTGGTCCAATTGCACCCCCTACTCCCCTGGTAGTTACGCCACTGTCCGTGATTTATTATACCCCGATACTGCAAAAAGCCAGAATCAGAAAATCCCCCATCTCAGACCTGTCTAAAGGTGGCCATACACGGACCGATAAAAGCTGCCGGCAGACCGTGTCGGCAGCTTATTGGCCCGTGTATGGGCCCCCCCGACGGGCTTCACCGATCGAAATCTGGCCGAAAGTCGGGCAGATGTCGATCGGATGGGAGAAAAAATCCAGTCGGATCGCGGCCGCATCTATTCGTTGATGCGGTCCCGCGATCCGACCGCCCGTTTAGGCATCGTTAGGATCCGATCGTTGGGCCCTAGGGGATCTCTCCATGTATGGGCACCTTTAGTCCTGTATAAGTGAATGGTAGAGGCACCTATTGCAAATTGAAGTTGTCTGGATGTTCGGGGGATTTCGCCCCGAAAATCTTACTTTTCCGGGGTTTTCGGGCAAAATGTCGAAAAAATCAAGTGATTCGATAAACAAGCCAAAAAACTTTAACAATTCGAGTTTTCGCTTGATTTTATCGAATTTTTCCACGATCAATTTAATTTGGGTAATTTTATTAATAAATAAGATTAAATTCAGCATGGAAGTTTGGTTGTGTTTTTTTTAAATAAAATATGAGATCATTTCAGATTTTAGTAAATAATCCCCAAAAATACAATTGTCAACTGACACTTTATTTGATGAAAACAAGAATCATTGCCTCTTGTTTTCCCTATAAGGATTAGTTCATACGAGCAGATTCGGGGAGATTAAGTCACCTGGTGACTAATTGCCTCTTCTTTCTGGGCGACAATCTCCCCAAACTGCCTTCGCGTTTCTTCCCATACACTATAATGAAAAGTTGCCTGCGCTAAAGCACGTACAGTATATGCTAAAGCACTTAATTTTCCGAAGTCGCCCGAAGTTGCCTCACGAGGAAACTTAGGAAAACGAAGCGCTGCGTGTGCTTTAGCGCAGGTGACTTTTCATCATAGCAGATGGGAAAACACGTGAAGGCAGTTCAGGGAGATTGTCGCCCAGAAGAAGAGGCGATTAGTCGACAGGCGACTAAATCTCTCCGAATCTGCTCGCGTAGACTAACCCTAAATGAGGACATTGTCACAAGCTAACCAGAAGAGCTAACTTGGTTTGGTGGCCTAGAAAACTTTCAAGAATATTTATTAAGCTGAATAATTTCATGTCTCTCATCACAACTTCACAAAGATGGGCAGATAATTGCCCCATGGAGAATTTAGAGACTGTTTTACTTTACATATTTTGTGGGGGAATGTAATATGTTTAGTTAGTGCAAAAAATTCTCAAACACCATTGCAAATGTTCGCGAACATGTTTGCATCCTACTTGTCTGATTATAGACCTCAACGACTTTCTCGCAAAGTTTGAGACCAAATAGCTTTTGCAAACATTTGCAGTGTATGTAATAAACCGATTTAACCAGATCAGGTGTTAATGCTAATCTTTGTTTAGCGATGTAATATTCACCAGCGAATGATTTTAGATTACGAGTAGCACTAAACATTTGCAAAAACTGCCATTAAAAATAATGCTTGCAATTTTTAATTACATTCCCCCCTTGGTGGTTTATTATTAAAAATAATCAAGAAGTACCAATCTAAGAAAAGTCATACCATATTCTACATGTGGATTTTTTTTTAACAATATATTCATAATAACTATTATTTTGAACTCAAACTACCAAAGGTTGAGATGGCAGTTTTAATTGTTCTCAGTAGAAAATTGCTTTTCCCCATAGATTCTTTTTTTTATGTTTAGTCTTCATTTGGTTCCTCATATCTGACTAGGTACATCCAAACCAATGGGCACTTTTATTGAATGGAAATCTATGACTCCTTTTTCTCGAGAATTCTTAAAGGGCATGTGAAGGCAAAAAAAATAAAATCCCATTTTTACTTTCTTTGATGAAAAAGAAACCTATCTCCAATATACTTTAATTAAAAAATGTGCACCGTTTTTATAAGAAACCTGACTGTATGCAGTGAAATTGTCCCTTCATTTACTGCTGTGGATAGGAATTGTCAGATGGTCCCTAATTGCTGAGCAGGGAAACAATCATACTTATGAACAGCAGGGGGAGCCCCCGCCTTACTTCCCAGCCATGCAGAACTCAAGCAGCTTTGTTTATGATGATCCCTAAGCAGCCCAGACCACACTGAGCATGTGCACAGTCTTAGTCTTGCAAAGATGTTTAACAAAGTTACAAGATGGTGACCCCCTGTAGCCAACTTTGAAAGCATAAATTATTTGTTTGATTAGACTTGTGGTGCAATGAGTTCATGTTTATATTTAGTATACAAAATACAGCATTTCTATTATTCTATTTTAGACTTTATATGCCCTTTAAGGTCTGTTTAGAAGTCATTTTATCATTAATATCTACAGGACACTTGCATAACACAAGAAACATGTTTTGGGGTGCATACATCAATTCATCAAATTCATTATCAAGAGAAAGTTGTGCAAGAAAAATTAAAAGAAGTTTTGAATTTTAAGAAATTTCCTCTCTAGTGGATTATTATTTATTTACATATTTTTAATTTTTTTCTCTTACAATGATTTGCAGCAAAATATCATGTTTGTGTTTTTTTAATCTTGATCATGTTTTTTTTACAAAGATCGCTTTTTTTCTATAACGTTAGATCACTTTTGGCTAGCTAAACTGGTTAAACGGAGTCTACGTGCTTTGTAACTAGTAGCAGACATATTGAGGCTTGACAAAGATCTGTGTTCAAAAGGTGTAATAATAACTGAAAAACAAAAAATGAAGCAGAATTATAGAAGTTTTTAGAAAGAGCAGGAGTGTGAGAAACACAAAATTGGATGACAGGCTGAAGGTCAGGGTAGGCAGCAGATGACAAATTCTAAACAATATACCAAGGGTCAGACAAGAAGTCAGAATACAGGGAACAAGGACATGGCAGGAACAGACTTAGAGGACTCAGGATAGGAAACCAGGAGGCTTGGTCATGGAAAAGAATAGTGTTAGGACGAATACTTACATTCTTCTTTTCCATGACCTAGTCCTGTTCCTGCCATGTCCTTGTACAGGGTTTAGGAGGAGGCAGGATTAACTAGTCCCTTAACTGGGATACTGCCTGCAGCTGGATCATAGACAGCATTGGACTGGAGGGTCCAAGGCCCACCAGGGCTTCTACTCCAACCCTCTGGCCAGTCACAACTCCATTCCAGGCCCCCCACCTCAGCCTCAACCTCCCTCTAGACCCCCAGCCATGACCTCATCCCCCCGCACGTTCTTTATTTGTGGCTGAAATCATGCTTTAGAGAAGCTTAGCCAAAGCAGCTTGGGATCTCAAAAGGGTCTTGTCGGTGAGGCTGTCGAGGGGTGAACTCAGTTGGTTTTTCAATGGTGTCCCACAAGCCCAGTCCAACCCATAGATATCAGTCAGTAAAACAGACACATAGGCACTGCTTCTTGGGTTTCAACATGGAGGGGCAGTGGCAAGTAAACAACGGGTTCCTGACACCTTTTTATTATACCAATTAATTTTCTGTAAAAATGCAAACTTTTAGTTTTTTGATTTCTTTTTTAATAAAACATATTTCAACAAATATATGGTATTGTGTAAAAAACAAAACAAAATTAATATAAAAACATGATTGTAGCTTTTTACCACAAATCGCAGTAAAAGTCAAAATGTCAAAAGTCAGCACCCCAAGTCTTTGTAAACTAATGATAGGTAATCTTGATAAACTGATGACAAGTAGTCATCAAGGTCAGAAAGCAAATAACGTTTTTATCAATAAAACTTTGGGAATGTACATTGACTAGTCCCCCTGCCCCCCTTGTTTTTTTTTACATTTCATTATTACAAAGATCCCTAAAGAACATGTAAGAAACATTACCTGGGCAGCTAATATGAACATCATACATAAAGAAGACAGTAGTCCCTAACCTAAAGATTTTCTCATCTAAATAAGGTACTGTGTGAGTGCATTGTGTAAAATACAGACAACTGCAGGAAGTAGGGATATACAGAACAAGGTTTCAGAATGGAAAGTACTGCAAAGTACTACTGTGTAATTCTGCCCACGTGTTCTTAGAACAATATAACCTAATCTGGTTAAGTACTAAATGAATTGAGATGGGAATTTCCTAGAACTAAAGGAGTTAAAGCAATTGTGGTGGCAGCATCAGAACAAAAGGTATTAGACAAATTGTGGTGTCTTTTACATGTGAATGCCAAACTGAAGCTGTAGAATGCAAAATTTAAGTCCCAGCTGGCAAGGAAATGAGATTTTAGCAGTATTTATGTGAACAGAGCGAGAGAGAGAGGTGATCTTTGCTGCGAGAGACCTCATTAGGGTGGCAGAGTGTGCCTGCAAGGCTGTCGTATCACTCCTTCCATCTCTTTGCACCCACACAAGTTCTTTTATCTATAATTTAATATCTGGATATATGTGGATCTAAGAGGAAACTTGAAACTTGTGGGAGGGTGTATGGAAAGTGCTTCTACCTCCGACAGCTGATAAAATGAATTGCTAATGTGTCTGTTCACCAGAGATATCCTTCATCTTCGGCAGTCTGCAGGAAGCTCGGATAGTGCAGTGAGCACAGAAATTAGTATACAGAAAGCATAAAAATATTCATATACTTGTCTGCTCACTGCGTGTATATGTCCATGAAGTGTTAGTGTCTCACAGGAGGTGCAAACTGTTGCCCTCCAGCAGATGTTGGCCTATCACACCTAGCATTAACAGCTGAAAGGTAAACTATAAACTCTTAACAGGTTGGGTGTGGGTGCTCTGTGCTACATCCACACATTAGGAGAGGTTCTATAATGTAATAAGCCATAGTTAACTCATGGAAGAATCTGTATGAACATGTATCATGCTATGATTGACATCATTATGAAGAATAGAAAAATATTCTGAAATACCCTTCATCATTAGTCATCATCATTAGTTGATGTTGACTGCTAGGGGCATGTCCATCTGGGTTGACAGGGAGGGGGACATTAGGCATAGAATGAGTGCTTTCAAGTACCAAAGACATTAATTTTACATAACAAATGCAACATAGTATTTCTTATTAAAAATCTGACCATTGATTAAAATGCATTAAACATTTCTGGGCGCCCCTAATTGGCATGGTCTTAGCGCCTGTCCATGGCACGACGAAGCAGTCCAATCGCGTGCCGCCCGCACCGTCCATGCGAGTGTACACGCCGGAGCACTGTGGAACTGCGTGTCCCCATTTCTCCTCAGCAAGCAGCCAGACTACACGCTGTCTCTAATAATTTGCCACCCTAGGCCGGGGCCTTTGTAGCCTAGCCACAAATCTGGGCCTGTTTAAAGGGCCAGTAACACAGACAATATAAATGGTCAAAGTGCAGCATAATCTGGGGTTAATTTGCACTTACCAAAAAGTCTGTAACATTTAATGTGTAATAAATATGTAATAAACCAGCAATAAACCAATATAGATATTTATTTAAAATATCTATATTATTTTTTATGGGGCAGCACATCTACTAGATATACAGGGTGGAGTTATTTTGACAACAGATAAAGACAGATTGAACACAGCAAAGCTGAAAACTATGACTGCCATGATAACAGGATTTCTTCCTCAAGGGAACACTTTTACACGTGTAAAAATGGTATGTCAGATCAAATGAATAATCTTAATTTGTATGTCTGTCTTATCCTTTAAGACTTTTAACTAAAAGGCAGTTCATAGGTCTAGAAAAAATCACATTTTAAATTGTATCTTCTATGTAAAACCCTTTGTATTTATAGCTTGTGTGCACTAATAAATCCTCTTTGCGTAGTCGAACAATGACCTGTGAACATAAACTTGCATTAGAAATCCCCTCAGTAGTGTTTAATATATGCAGTCCCATGTACAGAGACATCTACAGATATCTGACCATTTGTCACAGAGAGCTAAATTAAGAAATCTCATTAGTGTCTCTAGAGACAGCGGGTGGAAATGGAAGCAAAGGAGTAATCTACATTATCTTGGGAATGTTTTATGATTTTGTGAGAACAGTGTGTCACCTATTTATGGAGCACATTTACCATAGTGAAATCAGTAGAGTTTCATCTACAGATTAAACTCAATGATGGCAGCAAAAAATGAGATAAACCGTACATTCCTAAAACTTACTTTTCTGGGTTCCTCTAGTGAGTTTCTACTTCTCCAGGTCCAGGAATGAGCGCTCCAGTAACGGCCTTAGGGTGCAGGGAGCTTGATGCACACAGTCAGTACTAGGCAGCAGAGGCACATGCCAAGGACACAAACTTTTTTTTAAAAAAGAGGCAATGAAATTTCAGAAAATGTTGTTTGTGGTTTATTGCTGGTTTATTGTCCAAATATTAATAATAAATAAATAATTAAATATATAACAAATAAATAGAACAAGCAGACATAGTCATGCCAGTCAGCAAAGCAATGCACTGTGAAGGGTTTTTTTTTTTTATGACAACAGCAACCATGGGCAAAGTGCAATTTTGGACTCATGTTTTTACCCGCAATAAAGTTTTTTCCTACAATTCCAGTGCAATTGCAACCGCTAGGTGGCGATGCATTTGACACAATTGACTGATGCTCTGAAACAAATAATGTTGTGTGTTTCAAAACAATGCACCTGTTTCCTTAGCCGCAAGTTCAAATGAGACAGACCAACATGGGCACTCTGAAGCTAATGCCAACTTTGAGGGTGGTGGCAGCTTCAAGGTTCCCCTACATCAGTGCGGTCCAACTTCTGTGGTACCTATGGCTGGAATTTTTCTGGCCTTTGTATTGGACGGCCGATAATGGAAGCCAGTGTTGAACACGCCCTGTTCTAAACCACTCCCACTTTAAACCACACACATGTTATCACAACAAATGTTAAGACCATGTCCACATTAATGATGGTAGCACACCAAAAAACCAAATGGTTGGTGCTCACTGCAGGGATATCCCTTATCACTCATATGTAAAATGTAAGTCATATTAAACATACCCTGAAATCCTTATGAATTCTCCTCCCCTGTGGATAACAAAGCACCCCCAGCACATGATTAAACACCTTAGGGGCCCCTAAGAACAATTTCCAAATGCTAACAAACCCCCAGAACAAAACCTACCAGGCTCATGACTCACAAGGAGCATAGGGCAGGCAGAGCATGACACACAAAGGGAGCATAGGGCAGGCAGAGTATGTCACACACAGAGATCATAGGGAAGGCAGAGTATGGCACAAACAGGGAGCATAGGGAAGGCAGAGTATGATACACACAGGGATCACATGGCAGGCAGAGTATGACACACACAGGGAGCATAGGGAAGGCAGAGTATGGCACACACAGAGAACATAGGGAAGGCAGAGTATGACACACACAGGGATCATAGGGCAGGCAGAGTATGGCACACACAGGGAGCATAGGACAGGCAGAGTATGGCACACACAGGGAGCATAGGGCAGTCAGAATACAGCAGGAGACAAGGAAATTTATCAGGGCCACTCTAAGATAAACAGTTGATACTGTGCTACATACAGTGACATAATGTTGGTGCCCTCCAGCAGTTTTGATGAGGTGTACCTTCATTTCTTAACATTACTGCAACTTCAATTGTAGGATGTAAATGACAACTTATACCTGAAAACCTTATAATGGCTCACTGTATGACCTATTAATTTCCTCTCCTCACCACGCCCGTGTCAGGTTTGTGTCTTTTCCAACTTGATGATGCCATCCGCGCCTTGGATGCCAAAGTGTCTTGATTAAGATTTGGTGCACCTTGCAAGGGCTATTGGAACCTTTTATTATAGGGCTGCTGTCTGGGGGAAGGGACACAGCAGCCATATTCCAAATAATAGTTTATGACAGATGAAATTATCTGAGGTTTTTAGTCGATCTTTAATGAAATCTAGATCAGGCGGATGTAATTAAAGCCCCCCTTAAGATGGTTTCATTTTGCCTCTGTAATAAAGTGTCATTGATCCCCCGGATATAGAGAAAGTCACGCTTGGAATGTAATAAGTGGCTGATATTCACAGAAGGGTTTATCCCATTCTGCCGCTTTTTATACAGTATAATCCCCACTGCAGCATTTGTCAGATGTATCCCCCTGTTATCCCTTTAATAACCAAGGCCATTTTACACCACGTTCCTCATCCTCACTTACAATTCTCTCCATGTAGATTATAACATAAATTAAAGCAAACGCAAAGTACATGCCTCCAAGAAATGCCAGAGTTCTCGGAAGGCTAAGGGGAAGGAAATGAGCTTTTTACCAGATCTGCATACCTTTAAGCATTGTAATTTAACGCTAATTGTTTGTATCATCACAGAGCAGCCAAAAAAAATGAAAGCCATGCCTTGCCTAATGAAGCTAAATATTCATATCACCAGGCACAATGCAAGATCCTGTGAAACAATGTACAACAGAAATTATACTAATGAATAAACGGGGTGTACTTCTCGTTAGAGTAATCAGTTTTATGCCTTGCCAATTAACATCGCATTTCCCTCTCTAGGCAAGTCATTTGCATGGTTTCAGGGATGGTACAATCTACTCCCCCCTTCTTTTGTCGGCAAAATGGGGGGGATGATTGTGGGGAAAGAACTGGGACTGAGTCCAGCTCAGTGCAATTATTTCTGTGTCATATGCTGTGCTTCTCTGTATGAGCTTGGGAACTGACTGGAGAGTCTGGGAGAGATCTCCTTGAATGTTTCCATTTACTGAAAGATCTTTGTCTAAAAGGTCCATTTATATAATACACTTAGGGCTGTATTTAAAAAAGAAAGGTTTTAAACCTAAAAAAATTGAAATAAATTAGGTATTTGAAAAAAACTATTTTGCAGTCCTTAAAGGGGTGGTTCACCTTTGAGTTAACTTTTAGTATGTTATATAATGGTCAATTCTAAGAAAATTTTCAATTTGTTTTTTATCGTTTTTAAATGATTTGCCTTCTTATTCTGACTCTTTCCAGCTTTCAAATGTGGGTCACTGACCACATCTAAAATGCAAATGCTCTGTAAGGCTACACATGTATTATTATTGCTACTTTTTATTACTCATCTCTCTATTCAGACCCTCTCCTATTCATATTCCATTCTCTCATTCAAATTAGTGCATGGTTGCTAGGGTAATTTGGACCCTAACATGCAGATTGCTGAAACTGCAAACTGGAGAGCTGCTGAATAAAAAGCCAAATAACTTAAAAAACGCAAATAATAAAAATGAAAACCAATTGCAAATTGTCTGAGAATATCACTCTCTACATGATACTAAAAGTTAATTTAAAGAGTGAAGTCCCACTCAAAAAGTTGCATATCTATTGCTGCCCAGAAATTTTATAATTAGGCAAGTTTTTGAAGAATTGCTGTCACTTTTAAAGGAATCGTTCAGTATAAAAATAAAAAACTGGGTAAAAAGATAGGCTGTGCAAAATAAAAAATGTTTCTAATATAGTTAGTTAGACAAAAATGTAATGTATAAAGGCTGGAGTGACTGGAAGTCTAACATAATAGCCAGAACATTACTTCCTGCTTTGCAGCTCTCTTGGTTTACACTGATTGGTTACCAGACAGTAACCAATCAGAGACACGAGCAGGGCCGCCATCAGGGGGGGACAGAGGGTAAGAGTGTCCCGGGCCTGAAGGGGGGCTCGACAGTGCTGCACTTTTGCCGGGCCACCCTTGACAGCGCCGAAGCCTGTGGCCATTTCCAAAGTCCCGAACTGTTGAAATGCGAAAGTGCCAAAAAGCCGAACCAGAGCCAATTCTGCTGAACACTAATTTCTGTTTTTTTATTTTTTTTAATCCCCTGGTCACCAATGTATTATTATAACATTTTAGAAGCCACTGGCACCAATGTTTTTTTTTCAAATATTCTTTGGGGGGCCACAATTTTTTTAACTTGTAAGGGGTGCCCTGGCGACAATGTTTTTTTTTTAAAAAATATTGTTTGGGGCCCCAATTTTTTTTTAATTTGTAAGGGGGGCCCTGGAACGCTAAGGATCAATTACAACCTCAATGAACAGTTATGTCCCATGTGGCCCCCCTTCAAGTCACTGACTAACTCAGAGTTAGAGAGCTGAAAAGCAGGAAGTAGTATTCTGGCTATTATGTTAGACATCCAGTCAGTCCAGCCTTTATACATTACATTTTTGTCTAGCTAAGTATATTAGAAACATTTTTTATTTTGCACAGCCTATTTATTTACCCAGTTTTTATTTTTATACTGAACTGTTCCTTTAAAGAGTGCTGTCCCTTAGAGTACATTCCAATTTGCCTTCACACATCTCTACCTTCTATCCCATTTCTGCATACTTTGCTATGATCTTTGTTTCCCTTCTAACACTCCTTTTTTTCTTTCTCATACACATTTCATCACCCCCTTCTGTTCTTTCATTTGTACTCATACATCCCTCTTTTTCTTCTTTGTTTTTCTCTCCCTACTGGCACTGAAAGAGATGTGCCATAATATTCTAACATAGTTTCTATACATTTAGTCAAATAAGCAGCACACCAAATAAATGTGCATTTAAATTTGTGTGTATGTTTGACTGGATGCACTGGACACAGTATGTTGTAAATACATTTTCTTATCTCACACAGCAGGTCAGTGCAAGGAACTATGGCAAGTGTTCAATAGAATATCCTTTTATTTGTTGCAATAAACATTTGATATTTCAGACTTCAAATCCTAGGGTGCCACTACAGGGACAGATATTGGCTGCCTTTCATGACTGAACAGTTAGTCCACCAGCTCTCTAGGGAATCAGCCATTGTATTATTTCCTGAATAATATGTGTGGATATTGTTTGGGTCCAGAGCTACCCTACTACATACATATGGGGAAATGTAATGAAGGCAAATAGAAGAAGAAAGACCTATGCATTAATTGTTTTTTATTAAATTCCCTCATTAGATTCCCCTGTTCTTCTGTTAAGAATGTCTCTTAAAAATGATTATCAGTGTTTTAAATTGTGTTTCTTTATGATAAAATATTTGCCACTAATAACACCAGTACGTATGTACAACTCCCAACCCTATGTACAAATGTGATTATTTTGTGGCCTGATATTTTCATGGAGTTGACAGTTTGGTCTTCTCACTGAAGGGTCAAGTCATCCAACATTGAGACTAAGCTGGTGAGACACTGGTGCTGACGCATTTAACACAGGCTTTAGTGCACCCACTGAGAAGAAGCTGAAAGCTGTTGGGAGCCCCCGGCATTCATGCTCATTTCAAGGAAACAATTATGCAAAAAATCTGCCAGAATAATTTCTGCTATCTTTGCTAATGGATTGGACACAAGACCCATCCAATAATTTCTTCCTGAAACTAGACACGGTTAACTTCTCAAATCACCAATAACGCTAGGACCCGAAACACATTCCTGAATTTAGTTTTACATTTATTTTCATACAGTATTTATGTGCACCTTAACAATAGCAACAGACTGTACATATGTACTTAATCTATGCTTCACAGAGGTTCTGAAACTCCAGGAGTGCACTTGTTGCTGTGATTTAAGTGCCTGACAAGGGAGGAGGTGCAGGAAGAGATGCCTCAAGAGAAGTTGCTATTTTGGCACTCCATTAGGTGTGTCTAAAATTGTTACTAAAATTGTACATAACAATATTTTTGTGAAAAATAAAATAATTAATAAAACTTCCGAGAGGTTCTGAAACGCCAGGAGTGAGGTGATATAAGTGGCTGATGAGGAAGGAGGTGCAGAAACAGGTTTTCTGTAGTTGCTGTTTTGGCATTCCATTAGATGTGTCTAACATTTTGCACTTAACTAGCAGTTAATATTATGTGTGAACATATTTAGGATACTGTGCAATAATAGGTTCAGTAACAAGATACTACTTAGTAATGAGTGTAGGGGCAAAGATTCAGTATGGATATGTCTGACTGCTTTTGGGTACTTTTTTCCAAGCACAGGATTCGGCCTTTGTCACCAGGATTTGGATTTGTCTGAATCCTCGTGCCTGGCCAAACTGAATCCTAACAATCGCGTGAATTTTTGCCACAAAACAAGAAAGTCATATTTTTTTTAGGCGCACGTACATTGTGCGGTTCTCTTTTCCCTTCCCATCCCTGATCTGCATATGCAAGTTAGGATTCGGATTTGGTTTGGTATTTGACGGAATCTTTCACAAAGGATTTAGGTGTTCAGCCAATTCTTAAAATAGTGGATTCAATATTTCCCTAATAGATTTATTCCATTGTCTTTTTATGTCTAAAATGTTTTAGAAGTGTATTAGAAGTTTTCTAATACTTCTACTAAAAAAATTATAATAATATAATAATTATTATTATTATTATTATAATGTTTATTATAAGTTATTTTGGCAAAACTTCTTTACCTCTTGCATTGGTTGTTGATTGGTTGTTTTATGCCGGGTCAGACTGGGCCAGCAGGACACCTGGTAATAACTTGTTCTAGGTTAATAATTAACCCCGCCGACCCAGACCCGCGCCAGTCTATGGCCTGTGCAGCCCCCTTATCTTGCCCCCTCCAGTCCCAATCGTGACCGCAACTTCAAGACAGGTATGCGTGGGGTGCCTGGAAGGTGTTGCAACTGTGGCGTGGGGACTATTTTGGGGTTTCAACAGAGGCGGGGAGCCATGGAGGGTTGGTGGGAAGCCCCATTAGTGGAAGCCATAGTGGGCCTCCGACCCTCCAGTCTAACACTGTTTGTATGTAACCTGTATGTTCAATGTATGTAGCCATTTATTGTACTGAGGAATATGTTGGCACTTTATAAATACATATTAATAATAATAATAATAATAATAATAATAATAAACACTTGATATATGAGACCATCTCTGGAATCACATAGATAAAAACAGAAAATGTATGTTATTTAATAGGCCCATAGAGTAAACCATTCCTCTCTTCCTCAAATGTATGTAGGATATACGGAGGCATGATCAGATTAGCAGACTTCTACCACCTGTATTATAGACACCTTCTTTTTTGGACACAGGGGTTTAATAAACATATACTGTACTTATTTTCTTCCTTGATGCCAAGGTCGGATGATATTAAACAAAGGTTTACATTAAGAAAATAATTGGCATGTTTTTGCTTTCCCAATGCTTCCATGCTAAGTAGATCATTTATTTGGCTTCTGAAGAAGAAATGTTTGAAGATTACTGTCCGTCAATAATCTTAAGCCTCCCTGACTTGACTGAATATGAATTTGAATATAAAAAGTGAGAATTCTACTTTTTTGGTACAGAATAGAACACTAATGTTTCAGAGTTTTGGTGGCGAGTAATGTAAAAAAAGTGGGAATTTATGTACCAAGACAAAAAAATAAGCAATTATTAAATGTTAATGGATGTTGATGTTTACATGTCACCAAAGGGTTTCGGTTGCTAACTCTGATTTGAATCTGGGGCCTTCTAATTTGAGAAAGTGGAATGTTTGGAAAACAATAAATAGCATTGTATAAAGCTCTGATATTTAGCACAAAATGTGATAGTGCTGCAAGGGAAAGCACATGCAGATCCCAACATTCAGACATATATAACATGAAATAAAAAAATGCAGTTATTTAATAAAACAGGAAAGAAAGCTATACCAGAAACATGTAACTGCTGTCAGTATTTCATTTTTCATTTCTCCTATGGTCAGTTTTTTTAGGTGATTTCCATGTGAAAGGCATTGATATTTGAGCAGCAGTCAAAATATGATTTTTTAATTTCAGTGATGGTTTAGGGAACCTTTTTACCTAAGGTCACTGGGCCCTCAAATAATACACGTGACCCTTGAAATCAGTCTTTGCAATTCCTTCTTAGGGTTGGGGCAGATGGGCAGATTCGGGGAGATTTAGTCGCCTGGTGACTAATTGCCTCTTCTGCGGGGCGTCAATCTCCCCGAACTGCCCTCCGCCTGCTTGAATGAAGAATCGCCTGAGCTAATGCACTCGCAAATGCTCCAACGGGCGACTTTGGAAATCGAATTGCCGCGAGTGCATTAGCGCAGGCGATTCTTCATTCAAGCAAACGGAAGGCAGTTCGCGGAGATTGACGCCCCGCAAGAGAGGTGATTAGTAACCAGACGACTAAATCTCCCCGAATCTGCCTGTCTGCCCCAACCCTTAAAGGATGTTAATGCGAGGCATGTCATTAACTGTAACCTACAGCACTTAATATCCCTCCAATTTGTATCTCTATGTTACCCTCCCATTTAGACTGTACGCCCTTTGGGGCAGGGAGATCCATCCTTTTGTCTCCTTGACAATAAGCACTTAATATGTATTAAAAATACTTTAAATTATACTTATTTGTACATATTATTGTAATGACCCCTCTGTTTCTTCTACTAATTTATTGTTCTGCTGTACAGTGCTCTGCTCTCAAGGGGACCTATACAAATAAATCATACATACATACATACATACCAGATCTTAGCAGGTGTTTATTTGGATTGGAAATTATTTATTTAGCTTTATATCATTGCATATTTACTTTCTAAATATTTTCTTTTTGTCTAACACAAGTAACCATGGCATTACCCCATATTAAATCCCATTCACTTGGATCTATAATCTTGACTAGGTCTTTTCCCCATTGTAGCATATATGTAGTCTTTGGAAAATGTTCTTAATGATCATATGGCTATTTTATATTAGCACCCTTTGAGGCCAACCTTTCAATACCAGTTGCTCAAAGGCTGGCTTTTGGATACTCACCCATGAGGGCTTTAGAATTGTGCATAACCTGTAGGAATTTAAAGAACTTTATGCTAACCCCTGGATTCTGTGTTTTTAGGTCCTCCTACCAAAGGGTCTGGAATATGCTTAATATTATGATTTTATACACCACAACCATCACTATTCTTCCCTACTTTTTAAACCCTTTGATTGTTCATCTAATCCTTGGCACCAAAACAGCACATGCTTAGGCTCTTCTCACAGTGAGGTATCAATAGAATACCTGTTATTATCTCATCAGTTTAAATAAAACATTACTTTGGGGATAAGGAATTAATATTGTGCATAGTGTAACACAACAGACATATAGCAGCCCCAGCACACTGAATATCCATGCCTCCAAAACTGCCCATCACTGCTTCATTTCTTTGTGATCTTAGCAGACCACTTCCTGGTCTTGACCTTGCTGTGGTTTTTCTGGAGTAGATTGTGTGTGCCTAAGGTATTTTGGTATATTTTGTATGTTAGGGATGTCACCAGCAGGGAACTGGACAAAAACATCACATCCTAGGAATTTGTCTGCCCGTATCTCTTGATGGCACAGTGCTACGCAATATGTTGGCGCTATATAAATACATGTTAATAATAATAATAATAATAATGGTACAATAATACTGTACATGAGACACAGTTACAGCATGGGAGAATGTAATAAAGCAGAACAATACAAAAGTCACCATATCATATGGTCCCACAAATTATATATATGTTTCTCCCAGTTGCCTCAAAGCAGATGCTTAATTTTGAATTCCAGGCTTGGTGGAACGTCTTGGTTGCATAAAAACAAGGTTTATGGCCAAAAAGAGTCTCCTGTAGGCTTCTAGTCCACATAGGGCAACTGAATAGCCAATCATATGCTTAATTTGGCAACCCCAGGAACTTTTTTTCATGCTTGTGTTGCTCTTTTTTACATTTGAATGTGGCTAATGGGTTAAAAAATTTGGGGAACTCTGCCATAGACCAGTCAGGCCACATGCATGACCACGTACCAACTATTAGGAACTTGAGCCCATCTACCACCTGTATTATTGCTAGTGATACTCTTTCATTCTATTTTGCTGTATGTAAGAGTCTGCAGTACAATAAATTCAGTGGTCTGCTTTCCCATCTCTGAAGAGCTTGCGACAGATTTTGATATATCCCTTGTTGCTGCTTATCTTGCACAAAGCACAAACACTTAATAATGTAGAATAAATCTCTACTGACTTCCTTTCAGGCATGGAACATTTGATGGTTCCACCATAAATTCTGATGCCTTTAATGTTTTCATTGGCTTTAATTTAACTCTGGGGTTTGCAGGCCATGCAAGAAAAATAACGAGAGAAGAATGTGGAAAAACAAATAAAGACAGAATAAGTATGTCATACCAAAAAATAATCAAAAACATATTAGTGTAAGAACTATTCCTAAAATATTTCACCAAAATCAATAGTCTAAGGTCATTCTGATATCTGAAAATAATGAATTTTTCTTCATATATGTTTATAGAGCATTTGAAAACAAATATTTCACCAAACCATCCCCAGTTTTTTTTTTTGTTTCTAAGGAATGAGATAAAACATTTATTGCTTCTACATTTGTGGAAGAATCACAAGGCTGACTTTTTTTGTTAAAAAATCAAATTTAAGCATATTTAAGTAGCATCCAACTTTCAGGTTCTATTAATTTAAGGCACATTTTTCAATGAATAAAACTATGTTGTGTCTATGAAAAAAACCCAGATAAATAATATTAATGTATAGATATAAACCTAAAGGAGATGTTTGCTATAAAAATAGCCTATAGTATGGGCTGGGCAATACTAAAAAAGTGGACTACCTTTTTTAGAATTAGAAATTAAAGTGGACCAGTCACCCAGACATAAAAAACTGTATAATAAAAGTCCTTTTCAAATTAAACATGAAATCCTAATTCTAACTTTTATTAAAGCATTCATAGTTCTTGTAAACACATTTTAAAATCTCAACTGTCAATCAAATATTGCCTGCCCCTCCTCTATGCCTTAGGCATAGAGGCGGGGCAAGCAGTTACTTTCACTTTCCATTCAGCACTTCCTAGATGTCACTGCTCTCCTCATATTCCCCCCATTCCCTTAACCATTTTATTGTGTAACCAGGGCTCGGGGATGGACATCAGGTCCCCCATTCTGGTGCACAAACAAGATTCTGAGAAGATGCAAGGCTTGTCTTAATAACAGTGTCCACAAAATGGCTCCTACCTACTTGCTATAATTGGGACATCCCAGAATGAAGGAAATAAAATTCAAATAATTTATACAGTGTTATTAAAGTTAATTTTGCTTGACTAATGTGATAAAATAGGATTTGGAATACTTTTTTGGGTGAGGGGTTTCCTTTAAATGGGATATTCACCTTCAGGCAATAGGGATGTAGCGAACTGCCGATTTGGTGTTCGTGAACGCCGTTCGCGAACACCGGCAAAAAATGCGAACGTTCGCGAACAGTTCGCGAACTTCGAACACCCGCTAAAATCGTTCGATTCGAACGATCGAAGGATTTTAATCATTCGATCAAAGGATTTTCATTCGATCTAAGGATTTTTGTTCGATCTAAGGATTTTCATTCGAATCGAACGATCGAAACCATTCGATCGAATGCTTTTCATTAGATCGAATGCTTACAATCGTTCAAACGAATTTTTAGCGGTCGAAGGAATTCGAATGGTCGAATGGTCGAACGAATCGAACACGAACCCAAATTGGCGAACGTTGCGCGACGTTCGCGAACATTCGGCGGACGCGAACGGTCGAAGTTCGCGCGAACAGTTCGCTACATCCCTATCAGGCAACAGTCAGAATATTCTAAGCCTGTGTCATTAAAAAAACTTTTTACAATGTGTTGTTTAAATTAATCTGTTGAAGCTAATTACTATTAAAACAGGGCTTCTCCTCTCCATAGTTTCTCATGCTCCATGTTAGCAAGGGGGTCGCTGACCCCCTGCATCTGTCAGCAGACTCTGTTCGTGAGGTGATGAAGAAGAAAGTTCAGGCATGTGCCACTGCACATACTGTTTTCTTTCTAGTTTTATCGCATGCCATTGAATCAGTTAGCTGTGCCAGCCAATTGTATGAAAGACGTATAATTAAAGTAGCATGGAAGGACCATCATGCCGTGGGCAGACTTAGGAAGATCCCCTGGGTGGATCAATTTAAAAAATTGATGG
This sequence comes from Xenopus petersii, assembly GCA_038501925.1. Taxonomy (NCBI): domain Eukaryota; kingdom Metazoa; phylum Chordata; class Amphibia; order Anura; family Pipidae; genus Xenopus; species Xenopus petersii. The sequence goes on along the minus strand of CM076680.1, from coordinate 30,438,564 downwards.
TGCAGGTTGTTCATATTGCAACAACTGTCTAATAGTGAAGGTCCCCTTTACACTGTTATCTGGTTACTAGACGTTAAAAGACCTAGCAAATTGGATGTAATTTTGAAAGATGAATAGTTGGCAAAGTAAACATCTTTTGTGTTGATCCACCCTTGTCTCCATGGGAGTCTAATGGGAGTCTCCATAGCTCACGTCGGTTGTGATAATGCACTAAGGTGCTACATGTAGTAATTCCTTTTTGGTGAGTTTCTCCCCAATTTATTTCTCCCATACACATAAACTACAGCTTGTGGCTGCATTACTTTTTAATTACATTTCCCGGACTCTTATTGTTGTGCCAGTATTAGTACCAAAGATCTTTAGAGGGCTTTTCCCCAACTGCCTCCAAACAAATATCTCTCCTGTCTGACAACAAAAGCAGTTCATCCTGATGACAAAACATGCAATTACTCAACATGAATTAGTCTCCCCTCACTCTTTAAACAGAAAGGAAATGGCCTTTTTCCTTCCATTATGGATAACTCAAATTGAGTTTTAATTACCCCTTAGCTCTGACACAGAGCCACCAACAGGATAATCGGAACACCCCAGCATTTTGCAGTACTTGTGCCAGTTTTCCATTTCAAATTAAAGACAAATGAAAATGCCTCTTTTTTTTCCTAAAAATCAAATGGGCAATTAAATCAGAAATGAAGTTGCAATGTAAATAGGCTTTTCCTGACTTTTTCCTCTGTTTTGTGTGCAGGAGAGGAAAGGGACATTGACCTAGAGAACTGAAGGTATTTAGTTGTTGAAATGTTTAGTCAGTAACTATTATTTCACTCCAGGAAACTGTGTAGACTCTGTGAAAGAATCCCAGCTGTGTGACAATGAAAAATAGCTTTTGCTACAGTGTTCTTTGTACAATGCATGAAGGCTGAAATATGCATGAGTCTTATTGTGTGTTTATTCCTCTGTTACGCCAAGACCCATAATAATGAGGTGTCACAGCCAAGTCCCATTTCCAAATTGCTTGTCTAAGTATTTCAAAAATAGCATCTTATGGAAAAAAAATCCCTTCAAAAACTACTGAGTAAAGAATAATGCCCTGTTATAATAGGTGCAAGGTGCTCGTAGCTTACCCAGAGTGGCAGTCTTGGCACGACTAACCCACAGCAGCAGAATTCTGCCATTTAATAACCCCCCAAATTCAATTAAATATCTGTCATGGACTAGTTTGCAAAATCTCTTCGAAAAATAACCCGGCATCTAAACATTAAATGAAATATAGGCATGTTTTATTCAATAGGAAAGTATAAATACTGGACTGCTCACAATATGCAAATGAATACAGATGCTGTAATATTATGGCTTATTTGCAGCAAGCTAAAACTGGTTATTTTAGCTATTAAAGATAACGACAGCTTAAAGTACATGTTGTTCCAATCTAAAAGGGTATTTTGTCAAAGCATAAATATTTAAAAGTTTCAATGATTTTGCATAAGTTGATATATTTAAAGTTTGTATTCTGTTTGAAACTGGATGAGTGGGAGTAGTATGTTTGCACTGGTAGTGTTAGGAGCCATCAGTTTGACACCCTACTGGCTAAAGCCTGCGTTGTTCATAAGGAGGCCAAAGGGAATACTGGGACAGGGGACACAAATATAAGTTAAATTAGGAAAGTATTAGAACATTGTTCCAAAACTATGGGCTGGAGGCTTGGAGCAGTTGTAGAAAGGGGGCTCCACCTGAAAGCTGTTAGGGTAAGAATTGGAGAGAATGGCCGTTCGTTCCCCAATATACACTGGAAAATACATCAGCACATCAGTTAGGGTGAAATCTTTGGTGGATAAATATTTGCTGTTCAATATATTCTTATAACTATGACTAAATTACATTTTATCTATATCTGTACCTATTTCATGAGCTAAGGGGGAACTCTGACCAAAGGTTGGACCTTCAAGGAGAATAATATTAACATCATTTATAGTTGTCAATATCTCTACTAGAGGAGGTAACATTCATAGGCTGTTATTCCAACCGGAGGTGTTATAAGGTTGAACAGGTAGACATCAATGGACCAATGAAATTAAACGAAGATCTAAACTGTTCTTGTTTTTTTCTAGATATAGTTATAATGTATAATGCGCCATTTTGTAATAATAATTAAATCTTGTTATATGGACATGTAAGGAAATATATTAATAATGTTTTATGCGTCGCTGACTCCCTTCTAAAAAACAAATGCTCTGTAAAGCTAAAAAAGTATTGTTAGTGCTACTTTTTATTACTGATCCTTCTATTCAGGCCCTCTCCTGTTCTTATTCCAGTCTCTTATTAAAATCAATGCATGGTTGCTAGGGTAATTTGGACTCTAGTTACCAGATTCGTTAATATGCAAATGAAAGGGAAAGGATCCTTGAAATGTTTGCTGGTCTGTTTGTTGATCTCACTCAATTAAAATTTT